>CAJQUW010000460.1:0-625879 GCA_907163375.1 Prostheceraeus crozeri | reverse complement strand
GCCTATGGTATATATGGTAAAATCCAGAAATTTTAGTTTTTTTAAGTGACTCTTGTCTTTTGCAATTTGTGGCCAAGATATAGGCCTACAATGTTATGCACACCATTCAATTCCTATTCGTCTTCTCTAGCCATAAATGTCTTTCATTTTAAGTTTCATGCAGAATTTTTGGGATGAAAATTCATTTGAAATTCAAAACACCTAATTTTTGCATGTTCACTCGAAAATATACATTTTCTTGGATTGCTGTACCGCAGAAAGATACAGTATATATTTAATCGCACTTTGACAGCATATATTTAATTGGAACTGCAAGAACCTTGAATCAAAGAGATATCAATAGTCGAGAAATCAAACTCATTGTAATCAGAGCTAGGTCGACATACACTCAAGGAAAAAATAAAGTACCCGGCTAGACATTTAACTCTATTTTGAAAACAACAAGACAATATGAACTACTTGCGCTTCAGAGTCGATCACAGAAACAATATCAATACACGCATAGAGAAACGAAAGGCGTACTAGTACATAGGAAAAACAGTCCACAATCTCGTTAAAATCACCTTCAGCATCCAGTACTGCGACTACGCGATCACGCATTGAACTGATAAGAGAAGCTCGATAATTGACATCATCCATCAGTTCATTCCAAGTGACATCAAGCGTAGCAAAGAGTTGGTCACTGTCTTCTGGGTCCTCATGTTCTCTTTGGAGTTTCAGTTCCATCTGTGCCCACACGTGTTCGATGGGATTCATGTCGAGACTAAATGCAGGCCAGTCTAAGGTAGGGATTCCATTGTGTTGAAGGAACAGTCCGGTTCGCCGAATGTATCGGTGGATTGTCTTGCTGGAAGATGCAACCTGCTTTGAAGTGATGGTTGTTATTCCATACCGGAAAGGGAGAAGTATTACCTTCTAAGGATTTTGTGTTCGATGTACTTTTGGTTGGGCATCCGAATTCTCTCTTGAATTCTCACCAGGCTCGTATGGGTCCATTTACTTTGGGGATTAATGGCACCCAGCACTCGATCCATTTATACGATGACGGCGGACAGATTCGTGTTCGGGAGTACGGCCGATCGTAGCGATCCGGTGTGTACCGATCTCCTATTCGGATACGACGGACGACCGACAAAAACTTGTTACTCGTGACAGAATTCGTAAGAGCAGAATTTTCGAGTTCGGTCACTTAAAACACCATCTTCGTGCTTCCACCTCGTCAAAGTCCACGTTATGACTGTTTCTGTGATAAGCCCATTCCACATTCTAGCTTGGATGGTTTTGTCCCATGAGTATAGCATGATTTCACCGAAGGCCTGTCTTTTCCCTAGCTGTTTGTGTAAATGCCTTGAGACCACCGCTCCCCCCCAAAAAAAAAGCAATCGATTTGTTACGGTTCGCCTTTTTCTGTGTCTTGCATTCTAGATTTAGGTTTTGCTTAATTTAGCCTCCTGTCCCGCTCGCACTAGATAAAATAAGGATGGTTTTCGATGATCGGAAGCCATAAGTATCGGAAAGGTTGTGAAATTTCCTACGGCCACAAGAGAGCTTCTGCGCTGATTTTGGTTGCTTAGCATCTCCACCCAGCTGATACGGCCCGCCCCTGGATTGGTACTTTTCTAGACTTGTGTTTTTCTCTGATATCTCGAGGCAGATCAGCAATTTTAGGTCTTGTAAAATATTCCGCTGATGAAAACTTGTTAAGGCGTATGATTTGAACCGTCTCTTGAATTCAGTCAAATCCACATCCACGTGTGTCGCCCATGACTAATTTGCTTATAATGCCTACGATACTGTCAGATAATTGTGGTTGTTATGTAGCTAGGCGGAGTTGAACAGAGTTACAGATCTCGGTTATGCGATGAAACTGAGAACAATGAATGGATATCACAGTATTAGGCCTCAGCTACCACTGAAAGCCATAGAAGAAAACACGGAGCGTCCTCAAGCGTCTCGTTGGTTAGGTATTTATTAGTTAATCCGCATGCTCCGCTAGCTTTATCATTAGCTCACTTAGTTTGCTTTTGCGTGCATTATGGTGGGGGGTGGGGTTTGGCGAGGTGGGTGGGGTGGTGGGGGGGGGGTTGGGGAATAGTTCTAGACAAATGCTGCAATGATCTTTGTAAATTTGCTGCACGCAAAACGCTTGTGGGAAAAGAAATAAGCTCGCTGGGTGTGTGTAGTTTGAGGCAATAATGGTTTGACTATTGATTAACTTCTAAAGTTCATATTTCACACCAACGAGTAGAAAAAAATGACTGAAATGATAAATTTGTCACTGTTAACATAACTTTTTCCACCGGGTACTTTATTTGTTCCTTGAGTGTATATAGCTGTCCACAACTTTTTCCGTCATCACACCGACGCCCTCATATCAGAAACTCGGTTGCATATCCCCTAATATACATGTAGATTGTGGTTTGGCACACACAATGTATCTTGCAATGACCAAATACAACTATCAGGATCAAAAGAAATCAAATTTCCGAGAATTGTTTTGAGTAGACAAAAAAGGGGACCAATTATGCTGGATTTTACCATATTCTGAAATGCTACTGACATTGAAAATAGACAGGTGTGCGCAAATACATGCATCTCATATGCCCAGGGTGACCACTTCAGGAGGACCGAAAATCGGACCATAAGTCTGTCCCACGATGACGTCACATAAATTTTAAATTTTGATGATTTGACTATAGTAGTACTTATCCAAATGAAATGTATACAAAGAAAAACATAGAATATCTTGAAAAATTTCAAATGTATTCCATCATCTCATATAAAACAAATAAATGTAAGCAGTAATTCAGTTAAATGCTGCAAAACAAAATGCAAATACGACTCCCAGTAATGTCGAGAATGTTTTAACAATAAGCTGAATGAATCGGCAAATATCAAATTACAGAATTACAGAATTAACTACATGTAGCACATTTGCAAAATAATTTAAAGTCACCATTGAATTTGAAATACCAAAACAGTAATGAATACTAGAACAGTTACTAAATGTACGTCTGCTTCTTTATGGAAAGCGGAAAAATATGAAAAACAGATTGCATAGTTGATTGACTTTACAAAATAATTATCATATCAAAATAAATGGGTAATTTCAACTTTGACTCTCTATTTTTTCTGATCAAATACTCAATTCTAAAATGAATGGTCTCTGTCCCTTATTTCGAAAATTAACTACGATTGTTTATATCATTCACTTTGTAAATCAAAGCTATTACATAAGCTATTACAACACGTCATGCTAGTAGACTCAAAAACTGCTCAAAAATATTGGTCGCTAATAAACACACGAAAAAACAAGCAAAATGTTGAAATTTAACAAAAATGACCACGTAGTCGTATGAAGTAACCAAGTAAGTATTGTAGGATCTGTGGCAGATCGATATTATTCTAGATTAAATTGAGCCTCTACGAACAATTGAATGAAAATTTTAATTTTTCAAAATATTTCTGCTAATTACAGAATAAATTTATTCAATAAGCTGCTCAATTTTTATTTTAGGGCAAGTAGTAAGAAAAAAACCCATGAATTACATAATTGGAAATTTTGGACCATTTCGGACCTTCCCCGAAATTCTGACCAAATCGGACCAATTCGGACTGGTCCGAAAATTCGGACCAAGTGGTCACCCTGCATATGCCATAGCAGGCGCGCATTAGTTGAATAAGCTTTGATAAACGGCAGAGTCTTTGCTATGGAACTAGCATCATGTTTGAATAAGCCTATGTATTATCTTAATCTTCCTTTGTGTGAAATAGTCTCAATTAATAAAATTACAGTCATCACAGGGGTTTTACTTTTCAGGGAATCCGTGCCTCATGAACTGATTGATATAATATCTGTGAAACTCGCTTTGATGTGTCTATTGTACATAAATCAATCGGTCACTTGGAGGCAAAATAGGCCTACTGTAGAATAAATAGCAATGACTAACACAGGGCTCCTTATACTTAAGAAGGACGCTCCATGCAACCATACCCGCCCAAAGCTTTGAGGGGCACCTGATGCTAGCGATGGGGATTCCCTAGAGTAACAATGGACTTTCAATAGCGAAGGTCCCTTCAAACAGATAAAGGGCTGATAAAATTACACTTCACTTGCCACGGAAACAATCGCTGTAGATTGCACCTCAACATTTTTTTTGAATTACCTCTCAGCAGGTAGATAATTCACGTTGTCGTAGACATATTAGTCCGGCAGCCAGAGCGAGTTTCTGCAGGGAACGAGGCCGAAAGTGAGAATTTCACAGAATGATGTGCACCCTATGCCTACTACGAATCGACACGTCTGCCGAGTTCTAGTGAGTTCCTCTTCTTGTCAGACAGAATCAAAGAAAAATACATGTAAATCCAATGGGATGCAGATTGCAGTTTTTGACTAAAACGAAATTTTGTATGTTTTCTCTGATTAAACGAAAAGTACCAAGCCCAGAGTCATAATTTTTGGCATGAAATGTCTTCAGGTCATTTCCTATGATGTGCATGTGCTATTATCATGCATCTAATCGACAATGTATGTGAGAATTTGGTTGAATGTGGATAAAGTTGCTCAAAACGTCTATGTTTGCCGACAGTAAGAGGCTCGCCAAATCTAAATGTGATTAGCTTTATAGACAAGGGAGCATGAAACTGAAAGGAAATGACCTGAAGACATTTCATGCCAAGAATTATGACTCTGGGCTTGGTACTTTTCGTCTAATCAGAGAAAACATACAAAAATTCGTTTTAGTCAAAAACTGCAATCTGCGTCCCATTGGATTTACATGTGTTTTTCTTTGATTCTGTCTGACAAGAAGAGGAACTCACTAGAACTCGGCAGACGTGGGGATTCGTAGTAGGCATAGGGTGCACATCATTCTGTGAAAGTCTCACTTTCGGCCCGTTCCATGCAGAAACTCGCTCTGGCTGCCGGACTATATCCGTCATCACAAAAAAATGAGTTAATTCTGCGTTTTATTTGTTTGCTTTATCTATTACCTGTCATCTGTCGCTTTCATTTGAATGGGATTGTGATTAACAGATGATAGTGGAAAGTGAAAACTTAGCAACTCATCAGCAATCTTTGACTATGTCAAATCAATGAGATGCCTGAAAATTTTGAACATCAATAATATTATGGGAGAAGGGGATGAAAAGTTTAGGGGGCGCACGTGCCTCCGGTGCTCCCCCCCCCCGGTTCCGCCGTGCCTACTCATATCACATGTAATTATTTGAAAAAATAATAGAAAACAAATACTTGCTTTTGAGCAAGAACACGTGTTTAAAACAATGTATTAAACAATGGTTCAAACCAAGCTACGTGATCTAACGAGCAAAAGATATCTCCTGCTATCAGAAATCATTCATGAAAAAATCAAAATGCGGTAAAGTTAGTAAACCTAATTCAGTTTTAAGCATTGATATGGTTTGCACGATAAATCAATTTTCAGCCAAATGACAAAATAAAAGTTGCTTATTCCACAATTCAACGTTTCATCGACTGAAAGCAAGTGTCAAGAAAGTTAAAGAAATCTTATCTTTAATGTTGCATGTCGACTTTCTTTACTTATCCTTGCTCCACCCAAAGACAAGAGCCACACTAGGACGCAATGAGTGGGGATTCAATTCACGCAGTCGTAACTCTACCAGGCTTGGGTCAGTAACAGGCTAGGGTAAGAGGAGGAATGGTTTTCGCGAACAACTATTGGCCTAGTACGCATGCCACCGTATGAGATGTCTACAAATAGCCACATTGCCGTTCATAATTATCTACATATAATCAGTTTTATCACCACAGATATTGAAACCACTCCTTCAAATCTATTCAAATGGAATTCAATCTAAAATACAAAAAGTAGCCAAGACATTTGCGGTATTGAGCAGGTCATCTAAAAAGGTGAACTTAGTCTCTGCATCTACACACCAGGTATTGGCTTTATGAGGAATTGAGTTGGTGTGGAGGAGAGCAATAGCTTTGTTTTGAAAAGCTTAAAAGTGTAGTTTGGCAAAATTTTTCATATTGTTTTCATTCTCTCGATCAGCCGCATCCCTGATCCCTGTTCGCCATATGCTCTAATCTACATGAATGTTGGAGCGCAGCAGTGTGAGAAAACTTCGTGATGACGTCATCGGAGACAGGATCTCAATTGAGAGAAATTGACGCAACGTGCATGACGAGATGGTCTGAAAATGTCTTCTTTGATGCGGAGATTTGAATGAGCTGCCTCAAATAAGCAACGCCTTTCACCCTCACACGGAGTAGAAATGAGTCACCGAAGTAAGTTACATTACATGTATGCATAATTCATCAATTACAATGTCGAAATTAAGAGTAGAGTATCATTCATTGATCGTGATGATACTTCTGTATTATCATTATGTAAGCTACGTATTACCCGTCAATATACACTGCAAAAACAAAGTCTTGGACAGATTTGACAGATAAGTATTCATCTTAACATAGTTATTTAATCAAATTAATGAATTCATCAATTTATCAAATTGATGAATTAATCAATTTAAAGAAACAAATTTAGGAAGATGATTATTTTTGTCTAAATATGTTTATGTTTATGAGTAATTGGACTACACTAATGAGAAATAACCGTCCAACCCAACAGACGTGGAAAAAAGAACGCTAAATGGATAATCTACTAAATGGTAAGTAAGATACTAATCCCTCTCAGACACAAGAAATGAAGCATTCAGAAGGCGTCAAAAATTAAGTCAACACGCTGAAACTTCTACAACAATTGGAAAGTTTTGAATATATTGTATTGGCGATATCAAAAATAACAAAAAAGAAAACAAAACCACCATCTTTCAATATTGGCTCCTTCCAATTATATTCAAAACTATTATAAAGGCACGCGTGTATAAAATAATTGATTAGCCGAGTTGTCAGATACAAGGTATTTCCTTTCTCCACATCATATGAGAATGTCATGTGGTATTCAAGTGAAGATGTCAAGCATAATTACAGCATATTATTCTGCATTGTAACTCATAACTAAGGCCCGGAATTTTATGTTATTACATATAACGTCATTTTTCTTGAAAAACATATTTTGACATTAAAGCATAAATTTTACTTATTTCATTAGTCTTGCTTTCTTGTTTATGTATTTACAACGTCCATCCTGTAAAGTTTCGAAAATTCCGCAAGGTACAGGCGCTAGGAGTTTCTTTTCACTTCTACCGTGGCTGAATCACTTTTCATATTCCGCCGTTCGTCAGTTACTAAGTACCACTCTATGCTCAGTACAGTGGGTTTGGCTGCGAGTTGAAATGACACAATACAATAGGTTTAGAGACTAAGGCTATTTATGTCTATGGCGTCACGATCACTTCTACTGTCATTCGTTGTAACCGGAATGAGTACTTTACAAGGCGACAAATAAACGACGAAGCTACTAGTTATCGATTTCTCCAAGCCAAAGGGAAGTAATGAACTTGAGTGATACCTTGAGTGATACATGCATTCCGTCGTGGCGCGTGACTTCAAGAATATGAACATCTCTCATCATGGCGACTTCGAATACTCGTTTGAAATGGTTGAAAGAATTATACGACGATACTGAGTATCCCCTGAAATACATCTCCGACAACAGTTGGTATTGCAAAGCTTGTGAAAAAACGTTATCTGTCACAATGAAGTCTCAACTTCAACAACATGCTAGGACAGAAAAGCATATCAAGAACGCTACTTTGAAAAAGAAGAGGAAAGCGATTCAAATACAATTGGAGGATTCTATCCCACAGAAAAAGTCGAAATCTGATCTTATTGGACGAGAACTTTGTTCGGCGTTTCTGTCAGCGAACATCCCCTGGTCTAAGCTACAGATACCAAGGCTTCGTGCCTGCCTTGAGAGTAACATGGGAATTACAATACCTGACGAAAGTACTCTTCGAAAAGAATACTTGCGTGATTGTTATGATGAATTTATCAGAGCCATTCGTTCAGATATTGGAGATGCACCTATTTGGTTGGCTACCGACGAATCGACGGACGTTACGGGGAGGCATGTGGTAAACGTTCTGATAGGAAAACTTGAAAGTGAAAATTATCATATGTCTTATCACGTGAATTGTACTGTAGTAGAGAAGACTGATTCTTCTGCAATTTCCCGAGTGATCAATGACACATTGCGATATCTTTTTCCTGATTTCCATTGCAGTCGTTTAAAACTTCTGGTCTCTGACGCTGCACCATACATAATTAAGTGTGGGCGCGAATTGAAAATTTTCTTTCCCATGTGTCTGCACGTTACATGCCTCGCCCATGGCATTAATCGCTTGTGTGAAAAGGTGCGTGACCTATTCCCCACAGTGAACAAGCTAATTTCCGCGTTCAAAAATGTTTTTGTGAAGGCTCCAGTTCGTACTTCATTGTGGAAAGAAATTCTCCCATCTGTTCATCCACCACCGAAGCCTGTATTGACCCGCTGGGGAACTTGGCTCGAGGCAGCATTATACTTCTCTAATCATTTGAATGATGGATCGAAAGTGCTGGAAAATTGACCGCAGACTCGAAATCAGTAGAAATCGCAGAGGAACTAGTTCAAGATTCAGAGGAGAGAGCGAGCTTGATATTCATTGAAGCGCATTTTGGATTCCTTCCACAAGTCATTAAAAGTCTCGAAAATAAAGGTTTACCATTGAGTAAGTCTATATCCATAGTACACACCGTGAAAAGGAATATTTCGGATATTCCAGGTGAGATAGGTGATGCATTCAGATTAAAGTTGGATTCAATTCTCTCGAAAAATCCGGACTTTGAAGTGATTACAAAAATTTCTAATTGTATCGGTGGAATACTACCTGCTTGTGTGGATGACTTTCCAGAAAATTTCCAGCCAAGCGATTTTGCGCTGTTCAAATTTTCTAGTATTGTTAGTGTTGACGTCGAGAGATCATTTTCTGTGTACAAGAAAATTTTAAGTGACAAGCGGCAGTCTTTCGATTGACAATGTTAGAAAAATGATAATATCGCAGTGCTTTTATAATCGACCAAACACACAAGAATCCTGTAGATCTTTCTACCACAAAAACTATGAAACGTGTTCATGTACAATTGATTTCAAATGTATGTGTTTTCTCAGATAGAGAATTGTAATTATCAGTATGTAGCGATTTTACAATATATATGTAATACACCACATTTATGGGTTTCTATCATTGATATGCTGGAATTTATCGACTATAATGTCTTATATATTTAATACCGCTACTCTGAAAATATCTATAATGATGCTGTTGAATCATTTTATTCAATCGCCTAATCCAATATACACGTAATAAGGCTTCTACACACCAAAAACTACTTTTAATGCATTGAAAAACGAATGTAAACTAGAAAAGAAAATCACATATTTCGATGTTTGTTACTAAATATTATAAGAATTATAATTACATAAAAAGTAAATATTTTAGACATTTTATCTACATAAAATTCCGGGCATTACTCATAACCATTGCCATTAAGTTCCACAAAGGTTTTTTGCAAGAACAACAATATCACTCTCATTTCATGAAAAATAATGGGAGTGTTACTTTTAATATTTCATCTGTGTGCTACGCAAAATTCGAGAGAAGACTTATGGACGTGAAGACGTGCTTTTAAGGTTGATTTGGAGACATTTGAAAAAAATAAACCGAATGATGAAAATTAGATGAAATTAGTTAGAATGAACATAGTTAAAAATGTGCCTGCACTTCTCAATAGGCCTATCTTAGCCACAATTTTGAGTTAAGGCCCTATTTTTAATTAATGAACCATGTTTTGTAACAGACACTTTGATAAGCTACAG
Source organism: Prostheceraeus crozeri (assembly GCA_907163375.1). Classification (NCBI taxonomy): domain Eukaryota; kingdom Metazoa; phylum Platyhelminthes; order Polycladida; family Euryleptidae; genus Prostheceraeus; species Prostheceraeus crozeri. Next base: position 616,076 of record CAJQUW010000460.1, on the reverse strand, counting down.
CTTCGTTGTGAAAAGATTTTAAGGTAGCAGAAACGGCGCTATCTGACATGGCGTAGGATTGAGAACAGGTCAAAAATTCGAACGAATCACACCTTTGAAGTTGCAACATTTTAAACCGAATAGCATGTGTTTTGAAACCCGAACATGTAAAACGTGTCAGCTGACTGAGTTTCCGATGTTTTCCATAAATTATTGCGCATAAAGTTTCAGTTTCTTAACTTGTTCATTTACTTCTTTCTGCCTGGAAATTTAAACACCTAAAACGTATCTGAATGGAATCAATTTTTTCATATTAGGATATTGGTTGCGGATGTTGGAAGTCCTTATCCGTCACACTTCTTGAAACGAAATGTTACTGTTCCCTGACATTCAACTCGATCAACTACAATAGCACTAAGACTGTCATAAGACCTGCTAAGAATTAAGTATTGATGATGCACAGCTCCAATGTTATTGTGTTCGCATAGCATCTGTGCTCCCAAAAGTTCGCGCTATTATCAGAACATAAAGAATTCAAAATTTTAGAATTGGTCAGTGTAGCCCACTTGATGAATTAGGACTTAAGACATCTCCATGACAGGTTAGTGATCTTGATGAGCATGTGACCATTCCTTGTCCAAACAGGGCTAAAATTCGAATGATGTAGGCTATTTCATTTATTGGTTCATCGCACTTCACTTTATCAGTTGAGCCTTGAAAAGCACTCCCTAGCATTTGGACAAAAACAAAACTTCATCTTGATGATCTTTCTTATCAATTTCGTTGAAAATGATTTTTCTATGATTGAACAAATAACTAACTATATCCGACCTATAATTTAAATAACTATGACTCTAAGTTGCATGGGTGGATCTCAATGGCATTATTGATGGCTGTAGTAGAAGTGGAACTATCACGCATTTTCACATCTGGTCAACTTACTACAGACCTCATTTTTGAGCGTGTTCGACGGCACCTAAAGAAAAAAATTATGAATAAATTGCGAGCAAGTGAAATTTTCACTGTCGATCAAGCATAGGTCACACAATAATTCATGAATTCCATCGTAACGGAATCACCAAATATTCTAAGTAAAGAATTTCAGCGATATCATATGCATGGAAAAACCATCAAAGGATTTATTCATCACGCATACAATATTTTTACATACGCATAAATAACATATCCGCAAAGCATAATAATTGATGCTCGTAAATCAGTCTTATGATGCGTTTAAACATTTCGTGACGGAATCACGCAGAAAAAAGGACAAAATTGCTATGTATTATTTAATCGATATTTCTGTTAATGTAAAAATGCAAAATTATCGTGGTTATCACACAGCAAGCATTATAGATAGAACTTTCCATACATAACTTTTAATTTTCTGATCTATCAAAGTCATGACCCAAATGACACTGGTTTCGAAAATAACGTTCGTAGCGGAATCAGCGTAACGGAATCACATTTTGTCCTAATTCAAACTATGTAATTCTAGAGCACTTAAAAGATGAACTAACTAATTTCCAAAGAATAGATGGATAATGAAATGTTTTAACATCTATCTCATGAATAATCTGTACAATTATAGCTCAATCCAGATGGACTGATACTATCCGTGATGTATAATGTGAAGTAGGCCTACTGCAAATTATAGCCAACAGGACTATTTTTTTGAAAACACGATTCCTTTTACTTTAAGGAAAACCACAACATATTTCAAATATAACCACACAGTGTTTCTTGATCAGTAATGGCCACATTTAAAAATGACACTTCGGTAAAGTAGTTCACTTGTTTCTGCACAACATCGTGGAAGGCAGATAAATGTATTCTTTGCATGTCAATCAATCCTCCTGCATGTTGGGATCGTTTATTTCCTCATGCGCCACCTTACAAATAAAGCAGATCCACGGGTAGTTAACCTGAATAAACTTGGTCAACTTTTGGCTTTCCGTGATCTTCTCTCCTGCTCATTAAATTTGTTCATTCTTCATTTTAGTAGATTTCATTTGCAGTAGACCAACATTCACAGTGAAACTTGTCCTTGTGAACGAAGTAGCAGATGCTTCAACGCAGTGATCCTAATTATTTGTGAAAGTTTCTTTACACCGTCCTGATGTTCGGATTGTTTATACCTGAAAACATCACCATCTCATATCGATTTAAAATTAATTCCTTCAGTAGCTTGCATCGCAACTTCAAGGGAAAATGCTGCAATAACGACATTTTCTTGCCTGGAGGCAATATGAGAACGCACTATGCGCTTCGCGGTACCTCCCAATGCATTATTAGGAGATCTTCGATGACTAGTTGCAAAATAATTCCATGTAAAAGGAATTGTGTTTTGCAAAAGAATGGGTAGAGATAAAAGCATGAACCGATTTTTATACTGGGAACTTGCACCATCTGTCCACATGTCCGACTGCTGGAACAATATATCTATACCCTGTAGGGCTTCAAAGGAGCAGGCTGAGACAGAGTTCTTTCATTTTCAAGACTTTCTGAGACGAGTTTCTGCAGGGAACGAGGCCGAAAGTGAGACTTTCACAGAATGATGTACACCCTATGTCTACTACGAATAGGTGCGTCAGCCGAGTTCTAGTGAGCTCCTCTTCTTGTCAGACACGATCAAAGAAAAATACATGTAAATCCAATGGGATGCAGATTGCAGCTTCTGGCTAAAATGAAATATTGTATGTTTTCTATGATTAAATGAAAAGAACAAAGCCCAGAGTCACAAGTTTTGGCATGGAATGTCTTCAGGTCATTTCCTTTCAACTTCATGCACCCTTGTCTATAAAGCTTTACACATTTTGATTTGGCGAGCCCCTTAATGTCGGCAAACACTAACATTTTGAGCAGCTTTAACCACATTCAACCAAATTCTCACATACATTGCCGATTAGATGCATGTAAATAGCACATGTACATCATAGAAAATTACCTGAAGATATTCATGTCAAAAATTATGGCTCTGGGCTTAGTGCTTTTCGTTTAATCAGAGAAAACATGCGAAATTTCATTTTACCTAAAGACTGCAATCTCCGTCCCATTGGATTTACATGTGTTTTTCTTTGATCCTGTCTGACCAGAAGAGGAACTCACTAGAACTCGGCAGCCGTGCCTATCCGTAGTAGACATAGGGTGTACATCATTCTGTGAAAGTCTCACTTTCGGCCCGTTCCCTGCAGAAACTCGTTCTGCCTGCTGGACTAACGACTGTCTGTCCAGAATAGATTCTCCATCTACGATATCTCATGATAGTATACCGGTACACACTAAACAGCTTTTTCAGCCAAAGTACGACAGCGAAGCACAGTTTACTCTGTGACCATCTATTCCCACTCACATAGCGTCCAGTGGCGATCAACGAACAAAATCTTGGGAAAATCAATCAATAAACCGCTCAGAAGCCGTCAATCGCCTGTGTCTATTCAATCGTGCTTCGAAAGACGTGGAGCTTTGTCAAAATACTCTAACCATGATTCCAACAGTATAGAGACTCGGCAGTTAAGGCAAGATTTTAGTAAATACATTTTAGGTAGATATTAGGAAGTAGCTGACAATCATCCATTTTCGTTGAGTAGGGTGTGATGGGGGTAATTTGGGTCTAAATTCGATCTTTTTTTTGTTTAGAGATTCACAACTTTTAATGAAGAGATGCTTGAGATTCCGTTTTTCTCTCAGATGTGCACCTTGGGTTTGTACTTCAAGAATATTTTGATTGATAGCGAATATATCGTCGTCTACTCTAACTCAGAGATCTCGATTTGAAGGGTAACAAACATACCCAATTTGCCCCATGCATGGGGTAATTTGGGTTTATTTTGATTTTTCTGTCATAAGTTGCATTCAGATATTATGTTCCGTATTAATTTACCCATCTGTGTTAGATAAGATGCTCCTCATGTTGTTGTATAATCTGCGTTTCGAAAATGTCACATTATCCTGATTCAAAGTGGGCTTAAAGTGAGATCTTTAACATTTTTGATGAATCAGTTCGAGAGATGAAACTTCTGATTACCGGTACACATGTTATGAAACTTGTACCATTAAATAGGGATTCGAATTTCTCGAGCGATTTGGATTAGTCTATGGGCCCTACATATTAGGGCTTGCCTAGGCACATGCCGGTATCCTCTGTCTAGAAGAGTTGAAGCCCCTTCTCTTAGACGATTGTGTAGATAGGTGGAATGCTTAAAACAATAATTTTACTGAATATCAATTTAACTTACTGCTATTGACTACGGGATCACGAAAATAAGGTCTCTAATTGAAATAAGGTCTACGATGAACACCAAAACGATGTCTTCTTCAAGTCACTAAAAAAAGTGTCTGCCATATCGATCGATGGTTGATCCAACACTTGCAGAACATCCTCTGCATCTATAATGACAGTGACGAGGAAGTTTAGGAAAGAATACGCATTGCCACCTTCTGTACATTGTCGGAGGAATGAAACCTCGTATTTTCCATCACACAATGACATGATGTTGGCTACGTAGGCCTATTTCTTTGGCTTAATGCCGTTGCATTGGACAAAAACCCAGTCTCCTACTTTGATTGTGGAGAGAGAATTGATTCAGAATAATTGTCATCCATTTCGCAAGTATCAGTATCACAATCGGAAATTCCTTCAGTAGACGCAAGATGATTTCCATTGTCAATCAACGATTGCGATGCGATTGATCATCGAATTTCGGAACACTTTGTTTAAACAGAGTCGCTGGTTTCTGTCGCTTCAGTTTCTCATTTTCTAGGCGTCCAAGCACATCGTCACGGTGAACAGATGGGTTTCAAGTGAAAACATACATGTCTGAAAATGATGAGTTGAAATGCATCAAAAACTCTATAGTATAATAAGATAATAGGCTATAGACCAAAATTACCCCATGATCTTCAAGTGACCAAGGCTCATTACTGATTTGGAGTTGGGTCACCGAATTTTCGCATGATGATCTAATGGAAATACTCAAAGATTTAGTACATCTAGTTAGTTTGTCGAACTATTATTGTCATCTCTACAGAGAAGTTCGTCACTAATACTTTCCTCACTGGTACAAATTTGAACTAATGTGATGTAAAGTTGCGTTAATACATTGGTTAGCATCATCTAAAATTTCAGATTGATTGGCGAAATACTCGTATTTCCCGAACAATTTATTTAAAATAGACCCAAATTGCCCTATCGTACTGCTGCATTATCTCGCGTTAGCACGCGTCAAAATTCAATAAATGACATACTATAACATATAATACTGTTTATGATAGAAAAAACAGCTTTGGTGATTCCGCTACGCTCATTCCGTTGCGGCCCTACATAGCATATAAATGTAAATAATATGGAAACCTGTGATGGGTTAGCTTCAGAAATGAGTAAAGGGAAGAGAATAACTAAAGCCAAACGAGTTTTGAGAAATTCAGGCCCTAAAAAATCAAAACGAAATAACGGATAGCGTGTGCTTAATGTCACGATTTCCAAAATTCTGACTAACCAAATGCAGCAGAGTTTTCACCTGATTGTATTTATAATTTGCATACTGGGAGCATACTTTGGTAATATCTTAGGTCAACTTTCAAATCTAACCAGTAGAATTTAGAGTCAAAATAGTGATTCCCTTTTAGCTAAAAAGCTTATGTTTCTTTAAATTAATACCTTGATCTCACAGTAATGGCCAATACGCAGATCTTGTTCGATTCAACTATTTTTTTCAAAATGAGGGTTTGAAGGAATGTATTTACTATCACATAAAAAAACTGCATTTCCAAAATATATTTTGTCCTTTTCTTGTGGAATTCATGAGTTACATTTAGAGACTCTTTTGCGCTCATGTCAGCTGTAAATGACATCAAGAATTTGACATGTGCATTGTATCACATGCTAAGTCTTACTGAGTAACGCGTTGTTGTGACGAGGGGCGTCAACTACAATGGTCGACCAGATAACAAATTGAATGAAAAGCTCTATTGTATTAAACGATTTGGATCCATTTCGGAACTAAATCAATGAAATCTGATGAATCTAGGACCGTTAAAGCTTAACTACGTCCTTCAAGGTTGCCATATTATCTATCGAAAAAATATCACGCACAATTAATGCACCAATTCGCCACCCTGGCCGACCGGGAACCGACCTTTCTCATGTTACTGATCGCGAGGGAGCCCCTCGAATTAATGACGTGACTAGTACTAGTTTATTCACTTCAAGTCAATCGTTTCATTTGCTAAATTCCTATGCCATCAGGACACAGAAGTTCCCCAAATCAGCTGGAGCTGGACATATGAAAGTCAACGGATGAACTTTGACTTTCAGAACATAATCATTTCATAGATGGAAGGCTACTACTTCTAAATTTTGCGCTCAAAAAAAGTAGTAACATGACATTCACGAGAAAAGAAATAGATCATCAAAATTTCTTGAGTACTTTTATTATCGAAAAAACAACAGTGACTAGTTGGAAGGAAAGTTAGCCACATTTATCGTTACAAAAGAACAGACAGTTGCCTTCACAGGTTCTTCAGTGTCCCGTGTTTCATGGCGGTCAATGTTCTGAGCTCTAAACAATGATCTTGAGACTGCGTGGGAAACCGAAGTCACTGCAACGCTCGTTCATGTATACGTAATTCCTGCAATCGTTGTGTCCGAGAGGCTGACAGTATTTTGAAATTTAAGCGAAACTATATATGTGATTTCTTCAAAACCTTCTAATTGATGTTCATTCTCTTTTATCTACCTAATCATGTTTTTCTGTATGCTAGAGGACCATTGTAAATTAGCTATTGCTACCAGTGTTATCCTCTTAAAATAAAGATTTTATTATTATTATTATTATTACGTACTCAATAATCTTTCATCGGGAAAAATGTTATTTGATCCTTTGAATACATAGCAAAGACAATTCAATGGCTGTTTGTCTAGAGACATCAACATACTACTGAAATACTAAAAAAAGGTAATTTTCCATTTTTTTAAGTTCGCAAGTTGTCAGCTCAGCTCTGTGTGAAAAAAACGTGCTAATGCTCCAAGCAAGTAGAATGATTGAAAGTGCGAATGACTGCACAGCAAGCTGATCTTCGCATTATGCTGCAATTACCGAGCGGCTGATAATCCCACTGAGCCCAATGAAAGTTCTCAGAATGACAGCAGTCTGAGTTCAAACAATTCTTCGAAACAGGAGACTCATATTCGCCCATAAAAAGTCTCACATGCTTGAGGTTGTGGAAAAGCTGAAGAAAACGTTTCTCCAAGCAACCATGAACGCCGCTAACTAGATGAAGGAGGAGGCAAAGATTGGACTGACAGATCGTTGACCATGTATTCATGTATTCATTGTTCATGTATGTTCGGCGTACCAGTGTCTTGTGGTTCAGATCATCTGGTCGCATGAAGCTAGTATATACAAATCAGAGATCTACTTTCTTTATTTGAGATTATCATGTCAGATCGCCAGTCAATTTTAGAAAACAATATCAAATATTTTCGAAAATATTTCTGCAATCAAATTTTTGCTATTGCTGAAATTTGAAACTGCATTAAAGTGCAGGTAAAATGTAATAGGCATGAAAACATGTTTCCTAATCTCTGCACTAAATCTGCACATTCAGTGTCGATAAGATGCCGATAACAGAAGAAGCATGGTATTGAATGTTTTGAATGAGCCAAAAGAAATACATTTTGAAAGTAGACCTTCGCTATCCCTTTAAAATGCAGATATTTTGAATAAGAGAACATATTTGGTGGTCGATGAATGTACATAAGTTAGTTCAGCTCAAGTAAGAGTCAATGTGGTAGACAAGTCAAAATTCATTAAAGGGGTACTTTCTTTAGTCACAAGTTTTGTCAGGAGCTGGAATGGTCAACTGCCTGGAATGGACGGCCTGTTTATTGATGGTGACCGATTGTAACTCTAGCCTGTGAGCTAGGAATATTTACTGGACACGTGATGCAGCGGTTGTGACAATCATGGAGTCTAGCAACGTTTCCACAACTAATTACGCACTTTTGTGTTGTACAGGCAGTTTCAAGCTTGGGTCTCTAGGAATTGTAGACCACAATAAACAGTTCATCATGTGACTGCAAAAACAACAGCATCAACAGCCAAAAGCATGGTGAAGACCTCCCTCATACAGAGAGCTGAGGACCTGTACGCGCCAGCCAATGTGAACAGCTTGAAGCCGTCGTCGTTTCGGCGACAGCATATACCGGTATATTTGATAAAAGGCCTTGTCTTTAATGATCAGGTCCCTTCAGAGTCAATGATATTTGGTACTTGTCTATCTCTTCTAGCCATTTATTATATATATAGCCATTATCTCTTCTAGACACAAATTGTAACTACCTACAAATCATCTTTTTAAGCTGGCTTTTTTGCTATGGTTGCAACTAGCACAAGAAACTTCATCAATGTTGTTTGCTTAATAGAAGGACGACTGCTAGAATTCTACATCAAGAAATCTTGCAATATAAGACTTTTTGCAGGTTTGAGTCGAATCAGCTGATGATGTAGAAAAATTGATCGAACTCGTGTTTTTTTCTAGTAATAAATGTTTATAATATATTCGCGGAATATTAAAATTTTGGCACATTATTAATATTGAGGGAAATAGCAATTATATTTATTTTCTTCTATACTATTTTAATTTTGGCACCGAGTTCTTTCAACATGTCCATCATTCTGCTCATGTACATCAGGCATTGTGCAAATCGGCTGACATTCTAATGAAGTGCAATCAGTAATATCTGGATATTATGCAGCGACAATCGAACAAATTTGGCTTGTTGAAAAGCCTGATTGTCCTTCGCTTTGTTTATGTATGTGCCTATTGCACATATTTATCTTGAATTGAGTCATGCTTGACATGATCAAGAATTAATGCACTTTATGAGATTATTCGCGCCAAGATGCTGCAGGCTGTCAGTTAATATTTAACTTCTCAAAGAAGTGCAGCTATTTTTCAACTTGTATTTGAGAGTTCCAAGTCTCTATTCTAGAACGGAGTTATTCATGTGCAACATATTATTGCTAACGTAGCATGGATTTACCGTTGTGCACTTTTATATTATTGGTAAAACAATCAGTTTATGACAAAGACCTTGGCCGTTGCAATTTTGATTTCGCGGCCGATAAAGCATGTACCGAGCTGGAATCATTGGTGACGGTAGCACAGATGGGTAAAATGTAAAATGGCATCAGTAAATAGAACACGTAATTTGGATGTTGTCAAATTGAGTGTTTTGGAGTCGCACATAGTTCAGAAATAATATTTCTTCGCAAAAGAAGTCACAATTTAGAATATATAGTTTCCTAAATCCCTGCACAGCAATTTTAATCGCATGCTGATAATCGATCAGTAAACTTGTTTACTTGGTCAGCTGAGACACTGGGTTCCGGAAACATTGTGGTGTGGTTTGCCGAAATAAATGAAGTAGACCTAATTAGTGGTTGCTTTCACGATGTTATTTCAGATATCAATATCATGTTGGCCCACGTTTCACTCATTCTCTTTTTTTCATCATTGAAAATCTGCTCCATTTATTAGACGCAACGCAAGCGTCAGCATTCCTACAGCGTGAGGGTGCTGTGAACAGGTGCAGAGACGAGACAAGCCCTTGTCTGATCTGAGATTAGAATTACTTCTGACCTCATGTGAGGGAAATGATGACTCACGGAATGACTGACCATGGGAATAATACAAATTTGAATTTTGTCAGTGAACGGATTGGCCGATTGTTATAAAACTTACATATTCTTGGAGCTGATGACACCAGTATTTTAAATCCAAACTCGAAGGCGCCATCGTTAATACAACAGAAGCTGTTAAGTTGCGTGCAGTTGACCGTTAAAAACATTGTCAACGCGAAAGTGGCGCAAAATTAGGTAAAAGTGTATATTGAATGAAATTGCACAAATTGATGTCCAAATTCGAAAAAATTATATCTGAAAGCTTGCCACGAGCCTGATTCAATGGGGATAATCTTAATTTTCTGTACTGCGTAGTTTCGTCTATAGGTGTCGGTGAACGAATTGACCACCAAACATTCATACATTTAAGTCTGCTGACCACAGCTGACCAGACAACTTAATCGCTTTGCCAAATTAAGGTGCTTGACATACCCTTTCACATGGTGCAAAGGTTATTGAAGTTGAGCATCTTCATCTATGGAAAAAATCTTGTGAGATTTTTTTAGCAACAATTTTTCGGTAGAACTTATTATTATTGTATCTTTTGTACATTTAGCCAATCCTGAAAGCCGTGTGTCATGATGAAGCTGACTGACAGTTCATGCTGTCTGCCAACTGTCATAAAAAATTGTCCTGTATTGTTGAAATCCTGCATCAAAGAAAACGCTCAATTTGTTTTTATAAGGTCTACTGACCACAGTTGACCACACATGAAAGTGAAATATATGCCAAAATATATATGAAAAAAATATATATGTTTATCAAAATTGACCCAGGACTTCAACACGAAAATTTTGTTTGAAAATGGCTTAGCTTTTTTGTGCAATTATTTTTGAAGCGGTCTGTATGTACACAGCCACATGTCAAGATGCATTCTGATCATTATTTCTTGCTACATCGAATGATCTCTTTAAAGATTGCATACGTGGCTTGTTTTAGCATAGTTTAAGTTGACGAATGGAAAGCCACGGTTCGACGATGTTGTTTATTCGGTCACAGGCTACACGTTTCGACCGTTACTTCGGTCCTGCTCGCGACAACAGTTCGCGTGAACGGGACCGACGTAACGTTCGAAACGTGTTACCTGTAGCCGAATAAACAACATCGTTGAGCAATGGTTTTCCCTCAGTCAACTTAAACTATCGAGTGATTTTGAGTTTCCTGTATTCAACAAGTATGAGATACATTTACAGCTCAGCCGATGTGGTATCCGCGAGACCAAAGCTTTAGGCTCCCTGCCGGCTGAGCTGGTGCAATAGCCGCTGATTAAGTTTACAACAAAGAACTTGCTGCCTGTCAAGAAAATAAGAGGCTTACATATGTCACAAGTGCCGGTATAGTTCAGTTGATATTCTTGCTTATTCAACTACCGAAGGCCATGCGGGAACTTATCATTTATAAATTCTTACCTGGCATTCCAAGGACGCCGAGTGTTGAACTACGTATCAGTAGACCAGACAGTCATTCTGAATGCGTTGAAATTTGTTGCTCCTTCAGTTCAAACTTCACTTACCACTGCATTTGTGGCAAAAAATCTTTTACTATTAAGCCAGTTTCAACTAAAGATGGTCATTTTGCAAATTCGAGATGTTGTAGATGTGGATCAAATTAATTTCTTTAGTTTTCGATTAACTCTTTCGATGACCCTGCTACTCTGTTGGTTATGCACGTAGGAACGTCTATGAATTATTCCTCTAATACGCAAAAGTCATAAAATTGAAAGCAAAATAGACTGAGGTCCATTGTCTGGTGTCAGTAATATGTAGGCTACTGTCCAAAAAGAGTAAACATACTGCCCAAAAATTTAATTACTTTCGTAGAGGTAATAGAGCAGCACACACCTGCAGATATCAATATTTGTCTAACAGTCACATCAACAACATAATGTGGTCTGTGAAACTCATCATAATTAGGACCTTAAATGTCTATGGCAATTTAATGCGAACGTCTATTCAAGGCCGAAGCGCACCATCAAGCTAACTTGATGAAAGCTGTTTCAGGCACTGATCCGTCCATTTCATTAAGCGCCTTATGCACAATTATTGATGCAGGTGTTCTACAGGCCTATCCAAAGTACATAAAGAAATTCTTTCTCGAAAACAGATTGTCCTTTCAGTGTCGGAAAACTTTCTGCTGAGGAAGTATGCTGGACGTTCTTGACCAGTCGACACGTACTTTTGAGACAAAAGCGCAGAGATGCCATAACCGGATGTGTCAGTAGTCAGGAAAGTTGGAGTTTCCATATCACAGTAAAAATGCGGACGGAATATATCTTGATAAGCAGTCCTTCAAACTTTGAGATAAATTCACTCTGCTGTTGTTCAGTCCACTGAAAAGTGACATTCTCAAGCAGCAAGGCACATAGTGATGCGGAAAAACACGCTGTATTTGGTCTTAGGTGTCTGTAAAAATTAAACAACCCCATGACTGACCGCAATGACTGTTACGAAGAATCGGAGCACTCACAACAGCTTCACTTGTCTCAGGCAGGGGCGAAATTCTCTGAGGTCCAAGCACTCGACCCAAAAATAGCACACTTTCAATTCAATAATACATTTTGCCGGTAAATGTATTTTTGGTCATTCAGAGTCAAGTCATAGGAATGCTAATGGTTCAAAGTTGACTTAACACAGGCTTTCTTCAAGTGATTGCTTCTTCAAGAACACTGACAGAAAAGTTTTTTCTAATATAGCACGCTATGCCTCCTCCAAGGCCATTATTCCGATCTTCACGACAGAGAGAGTAATCAATGAGTCCAATTGAATTATCAAGCACCGTATCATCCAGCCAAGTTTCTGTAATAATGGAAATGTCAGGTAAACGAGAATTCATCAAAGTCGAGAATTCATCGAATTTACCTGACAGAGCGGATATTGGTGAGCATAATATTAGGAAGAAGGGAGATGCGATGGGCAGGTCGAGCAGCTCGGGGAGCCTTTGGAACACTTACAAAATATCTGTAAGGATTTACTTCAGCTTTTTTAGTAGCATGGTAAGTGCTAGGTCGACTGGTAGAAACACGAACTTGAATATGACGAACATAGATTTTGTGATAAAACAATCTCCTTCTTACGGTTCTGGACACACAAGCACATTTCTTCTGACGAATCGATGGCAAGTTACTAATACTGTAGCGGTAGAGAGAACTTGACGTGACCATTGTAACGAAGGGTGACATCGAAGACAGCAACGACCGAGGAGCAGTGGTCGCAAGCTACGTCCGCATGCCAGCAAGCCATGCGAGCGAATGAAATCAGTTGAGTATATCAGTTGATAGTAAGTTCAACAGATGGAAGCTGATGTAACTGTAGTGCAGAAGGTCGGGTCATCAAAATTGAACAATCCAAGAATGCTTTACTTTCGAAAGACATCAGAAAAGTCAGAGATGGTTACAAGAATTAAATATGAATATGATGGCCGATGGAAGAATTACAGGAATCCACAGTGAAGTTCTATGAAGAAATTGAAGATACTGTTCATAATTACAAGCTTTGAAGAGAATAAATGGAAAACTGACTTCCAAAAATCCGTATTAAAGAGACATATTCTGGATGTTTGATCAAATTTATCTTGAAGCACCAGGGAAAAAGAGACGGAAATATCTGTGGAAGCATTTTTGCTAAGATTGATGTAGATTTTTACTTAGATTTGCCAGATTTTCTTGCAATATTTACACATTGCAACATGTTCCCAGATATATACACATGACCGTAAAATTGCGATTTAGGAAGATTGCCCGAATTTTTTGAGAAATGCGAATAGGAACATTCTTCCCTGTACCAAACTCTCCACAAGTTGTGCTTCATGCCCTCACCATACACCTTTCATGCGACCATGCATCAACTAACGGTTCTTCCACCACCTCTTAGAAGCACTCCACTTATTGGTCTTAATTCCTCGCCCGATTAGTCGCCTAATGCGCTCATTCATCATCCACGGAGCCACTATGACCAGTGACCCACACGAACACCATCCCTTTCACTACATGGCTCAACTGTACTGCCAACCGAACAGTCTCCCTCAAGCAGTTGTTCATTTTATCACTATCAACCCTCACCATGGCAGTCAATCTAGAGTCTAGATTCTAGACTGACTGTTCGATACTGATATCACACTATTCCAATCACAGATGTGTTGATTTTCAGCGTTTTCCACGCAGTCCCCCTTTAGTCCGGCAGCCAGAACGAGTTTCTGCAGGGAACGAGGCCGAAAGTGAGACTTTCATAGAATGATGTACATCTTTTGCCTACTACGAATTGGCACGTCTGCCGAGTTCTAATGAGTTCGTCTTCTTGTCAGACATGATCAAAGAAAAACACGTAAATCGAATGGGACACAGATTGCAGGTTTTGGCTAAAATGAAATTTTGTATGTTTTCTCTGATTAAACGAAAAGTACTAAGCCCAGATTGTAATTCCTTTCTTCGATTGGAAGGGATCCAAACCGCTGAATTCCTGCAACCACAAAAGAGGCTGAGAATTTATGGAGGCGTGATATTCATCGGACTCTTCTATAAATCGGAATATCGATATCGATGACATCTACTTACATCTCAAACAGCAGATATCTTCTTCCTTAATTTTTCACATTTTAATTCCTTTTGCATTCATTATCCTTTTACCTGATGACGGACTGTTGTTGCAGTTTGAAAATTTGTAGTATTATTATATTTGTTTTGGTTAATACTAATACTTAAATTTATCCTAAAGCACTTTTATTTCTAATATACGTGCATATACACATGCAGCATATATTTATTTGTTTATAAATACGGTTCACCATTCACCTGAATTATTTTAAGGAAAAGGAAGACTTTTTATATTTTTCGAAAGCTTTCCAATCTATGTTTTTATTGACCTAGTCTTCTTTCTCCTTATTATATATATATATATATTTTTGGCCTCGTTCCATAAAAGGCCAAGATCAAAATGACACTTCGTAAATCTTGGCATGGTTTTCATAAATGTTGAGATTTGCTTGACTAGGTGGTTTGCTTGTTATTGAGTGGCGGTAGGTCCTGGGCATGACGTAAAAATGCATCCCCGATCGCAGGAGGAGGAGTAGCACCTTACCCCAGGTCTGGGCCCGATGGCACCGGAACATGTCCCGCTGGTAGTCCTGGTCTCCACTCCTGTGATTGAAGTGCTTGTGCCAAGCAATCCTGCTGCCTTGTAGGTACTCCAGTCTTTAGGCTTGGAAAGGCTAGGCCCACCGCTTAGAACTGTGGTTGGCGTCAGCAAGGGCATGCGGTCGGTAAAAATTCAGCACCAAAAACTCAACATGATGACAGTTCGAAATGGAATGGCCCCCAGTGCCCGGCAGCCTTTAACTAGGAAGGGGGTGCGAAGAATCACCGGGGACGATAATCAAAAGTTAATCATGAGATTTGGCTCATGGAATGTGGGCAGTATGTCGAAGAGGTCAGGAGAGGTGGTGGAGGTCTTGAGGAGAAGAAAGGTCGAAGTATGTTGTGTCCAGGAGAGCAGATGGAAAGGAGGTAGTGCTCGTTGGCTGGGATCGTCAGGTTCACGGTTCAAGTTCTTCTGGCAAGGTTGCTCGGGTGGTACGTCGGGAGTTGGAGTGCTCGTTGCAGAGAAGTTTGCCGAGCAAGTCGTAAGCGTGAAGAGACTCAACGAGAGGATTCTAGTGGTTAAGCTGGTGATGGGTCATCGCATCGCCAATGTCATCTCAGCTTATGCGCCACAATCTGGAAGGAGTATTGCCGAGAAACTGCAGTTCTGGGACCTGATGCATGAAACTGTTAGTGACATACCCTCGTCTGAGTCTATTCTTCTTGGAGGAGACTTAAATGGACATGTGGGAAGCACCGCTGATGGTTTCGATGGCGTCCATGGAGGATTTGGGTATGGTGTGAGAAACACAGAAGGAGAGAGCATTCTGGAGTTCGGAAGTGCGACTCAAATGGTGGTGTGCAACACATTTTACAAGAAGTCTACTAATCATCTAATTACGTATGCCTCAGGAAATGCTTGCAGCCAGATAGATTATGTGATGTTGAGGAAAGAGGATCGGAAGACCGTAAAAGATGTGAAGGTGATTGCAAGTGAAGAATGTGTGTCTCAGCACCGTCTTGTCGTAGCCGACATCGAAATGAGAACAAGAGTGAAGTTGAAGAGAAGTTTGTGCCAAAACTGAAGGTTTGGGAACTGACGAAGCCAGAGATCGGTGCCGCTTTCCTAGAGCTGGTCAGCAAGAGAGAACGCGAGGTCACTGATGCGTCCGGTGTGGAGATGAAATGGAAGGGCATGAAGCAAGTTTGGCTCCAAACAGCTGATGGAGTGTGTGGGCGCACGAAAGGGCCAGCGAGGCACAAGGAGACATGGTGGTGGTGCGATGAAGTAGCACATGCGGTGGAGTTGAAGCGCATTCTGTGGTTGAAATGGAAAAAGTCGGGCACCAACGAAGATCTTGAAGCCTACCGGACAGCGAGGCGGAGTGCACGCAGAATGGTGTGGAACGCACAGGAGGAAAAGCGTAAAGAGCTGGCACAGCAAATGACGAACGAGAAGGGGAAGAAGTCATTCTTCAAAGTTGCAAAGCAAAAAGCGAGGGAAAGTAGAGATGTGATCGGCCCAACATGCATGAAAAATGAGCACGGAGACATAGTTGCGACGAAAGAAGAGGTGATGACAGTTTGGAAGAAGCATATGGAAAGGTTGATGAACATCGAGAATGATTGGGATGGCGTTTCAGAAAGTGACCCCGTTCAAGGACCGTGTTGTCGGCTTGAAATTTCAGAGTTCGAAAGTGCTTTGAAAGAGTCATCTCTGGGCAAAGCGGCTGGTCCTTCTGGTGTGACAGTGGAGATGATGACGGCATGTGGAGCCCTCTCTTCGAAGTGGCTAGCCAGTTTGTGCAATGCAATTCTTGAGGAAGGTCAAATTCCAGCTGACTGGAAGATGAGTATGCTGATACCAATCTTCAAAGGAAAGGGCGATCACCTCTGTTGTGGGTCGTATAGAGGGATAAAGATAACAGAACATGCATTGAAGATATACGAACGAGTGTTGGAGAGGCGGATCAGAGCGCAGGTTGATATCGACTCGATGCAGTTTGGATTCATGCCCGGGAAGGGAACTACTGATGCGATTTTTATCGTTAGGCAGCTCCAGGAGAAGTGTTTGGCGAGGAAGTCCGATTTGTATCTCTCCTTTGTTGACCTAGAGAAGGCATTCGACCGGGTGCCAAGGAAGATTGTGATGTGGTCTCTCTCCGAAGATCTGGAGTTGAAGAATGGCTAGTGAAGGCTGTGATGGCTCTGTATACAGATGCGAGGACATCAGTGGCGTTCGGTGGAGGCGGGAGCGACAGCTTTGAGGTGACCGTGGGAGTGCACCAGGGTTCCGCCCTTAGCCCTCTGCTTTTCGCTATTGTCATGGATGCAATCTCGTCGGAAACCAGAGAAGGCTTGCCTTGGGAAGTTCTCTTTGCTGACGACTTGGTGATCATGGCAAGGAGCGAGGCGGAACTCATGGAGAAAGTTGTGAAGTGGAAGACATGTTTGGAGGCGAAGGGTCTGAAGGTGAACAGCGAAAAGACGAAGATGATGATATCTTCAGATGGAGCAGGCAATACAGATCGATCGGGAATCTATCCATGTGGTGTGTGCAACAAAGGAGTTGGTGCAAATTCCATAAGATGCACGGACTGCGGTAGATGGATACACAAGAGATGTAGTGGCGTGAAAGGACGCATAACATCAGCTACCGCAAGGGGATTTGCATGCAAACGATGTAAAGGTGACATATCATCAGCAACGAAGATGGGTGACGGAATAGAAGTGGATGTGGCAGGGCAGCGTTACGAAGTGGTGAACAGGTTCTGCTATCTTGGGGACATGTTGGATGGCGGTGGTGGTGCGGATGCAGCTGTGTTTACGCGCATACGTTGTGGCTGGAAGCGATTCCACGAGCTGTTACCATTCCTGGCTTCAAGAGGACACCTCTCTGGATGAAGGGGAAGGTTTACGAAGCCTGTGTGAGGAGCAGAATGTTGTACGGCAGTGAGACATGGGCCATGAAGACAGAAAACAAAATGAAGGTGGTAAGAGCCGAAAGAAGAATGGTCAGGTGGCTTTGTGGTGTTTCCCTTCGAGATCGAATCTCCAGCGAAGAGCTCCTCCAAAGGCTTGACTTGGTTGGAGTAGAAGAAGCCATGAGAAGAAGGCGACTGCGATGGTATGGCCATGTAGTTCGGAAGCCAGATGAAGATTGGGTAAAGAAGGTGTGGAAGATCGAAATACCAGGACGGAAGATCAGAGGTCGACCTCGTACAACCTGGGAAGAAACTGTTCGTGGGGATTGCAGGAGATTGGGTCTCTGCGAGGATCTCTGCAAGGATCGTGGAAGATGGAGAAGTGCCATCAGAGGAAACCGTCCAACCCAGCCAACGGCGGAAAAAGGGACGTTAAACGTATGATGATGATGATGATGATGATGATATATATATATATATCTTTCTTTTGTTTTTTGATTTCATGATCCACTAATTCTGAACGAAACTGTTCAGTGACCTTTTTGTTTTGCAGATTTTTATCATATAACTTAATTTTTGTGTATTTTGGAACCAATTCATTTTTTTTTGCAAATGTTGTTGTAATTAATATCATGATTCAATTTTATGCATTTATGCAAAGACCTTTCCGTTTTTCTATATTGACTTTTTTCTTCTGGCGATATTGTTCTCAAGATGATAAAAGAATGCCATTTGATGGTAAAGTAACTCATATTTTGCGACGTTTCGGACGGTAACGACCTGTCCATTTTCAAGCTGTAAATAACAAAATGCTGCAAATGAGATTTGAAATCTCTAAACTATGCATTTAAGCAGCGAAGACAAAATGATTAGATCATGGACATCTTAACGAAAGCAAAATTATCAAACGTGCTGATATCAATAGCATACATGAAGATATCGTCTGAGTCAATAGTTATAGCACATTCAGATGCCTAGTGAGTCCTTTATCCTTAACATTGAGAGATGGGCATCGTTCCTTTATCAAAATGGCCTCGGCGATTTGAAGGCTGTTTGTCTCTGGGAATCTTGTCAGTACTTCCATTCTATCTATAATCTGTTTCGGTTTGATGTTATGTTGTTCAATTGAGTGATTTTTTTGATGGATCCATTGTTTTTTATTTATCAATTTTTTATTAATCAATTTATGTTTTTAGAAAAATGTTGTATATCACTTGTTCAAAATGTTGTATCACTTGCAACAAATGTCAACAGACTTATATTGGTGAAACTCAGTGCACTATGAGGAAGCGAATTTTAGAACATTTAAATTGCAAAATAAGTCTTGTACACCAGCATTTTCATTTGAAGCATCAATTAAATCCATCAGCTTGTGACATCAAAATAGAAATTTTACAGAAGTTTTTTGCCAATGTCTATGAACGTAAAGTCTGCGAGAGAAATTTCATCAAATCTCAAAGAACCAGTATTAGTGTTATTTACAATTGATAACTACAACATTCTTTCGATATCTTGTCCATTTTTACATAGTGTCTGCTTTTTGTATCAGCGTTTAAATTTTAGATATGATGACTTAGATTAGTTTCCTTCTTTCCTTTTTGCTTGGTTTAAGATTATTGTTACTTTTGGATTGAAAAAGACCTTTGTCGAAAGCTTTCCAATATATGTTGTTATTGACCTCGTCTTCTTTTTCTTTAAAATAAAGATATATATATATATATATCTTTTTAACATCGGACTCATAAAAGAGACAGTCGAATATATAGTCCAGAAATAGGACCTTATTTATTGACCGTGTCATTCTTTTTTTAAAACCTATTCATTTGGTCAATGGCGAAAATTATTATTGATAGATATACATAAACAGTAGAATTGAGAAAAAATCGTGTTTAGAGCGCACGACATTTCGACCATTTGGTCAATGGCGAAAATTATTATTGATATATATATATATACATAAACAATAGAATTGAGAAAAAATCGTGTTTAGAGCGCACGACATTTCGGCCATTTACAGCGCCATCTTCATGTGAACAAAAGTATGTACAGCATAAAAATCTCTTAAATACAAAATCCAGTTAAATTGGATGATATGATGATGAAATTCAATGTTAATCAATCGCCAAAGTCAATGGATTGGTCATTTACAGCAGCCACAGTACAATATACTTGTAGAGTCATGAAATAAAATCAGTTCTATTTACAATTACAAATTCATGCATAGATTCATGGAGCTTCCCTGTTCATTCATCAGGCTATTGTCTGATCTCTCTAATAGAATAGATTCCAGATATCTAGGTACCTCGCCTGAGAAACTACCCTGAAATTATCTTTGTGAGGAGAGTGAACATGCATGCACATGTATATAATCTGCCCGCAGATCTATGGTTTAAGTGATCCGAGGAATACGACAGGCTCACTACATTTGAAAACTTAGTATTTTTGTCAAAATAACAACATGTGAATAAAATATATGTATATTAATCAATACAATACCAAAACACCGAAAGGAAAAAAATCAAGAGATGCGAATAAGATCTCATTTAAATCATTACGGAAACTACAAACGTCTCTGACTTGTTTGCCGTCATCAGTGCAGCATACCCATTTGTAAATAATCAGCAAATCAGATGCAGATGTAGATCGTCATCCGACCTACAGACTTCTGCAATCAATGATTGTTGATCTTGATCAGAATTCAGATCTCAGATTTGATCAAAGTTCAGACCTCATTCTCACATGTCGGAAAAATGAGAGAAATAAGAAAAAATAAGTCAATTTTTTGCGCCATATCTGAAAACTTCAGAATACGTTCCTTGAAGTATGTAGATTTAGCTCTGAAACTTGCAGAAAAATCAATCGACTAGTTTTTGAAATCTGCCCACTTTTCTTAATTTTCATACTACTTACAAGTAGTACAACCTGGAAAAGAGGATAGAAAAATGCGCCAATGGCAAACATGACGGGAATATATTATATATCATTTCATGAGTATTTAGCAGGGCTGGGGTGTCGGTGTCGTGCCCTTTTTCCCGGTGTCGGTGTCGTGATTTTTAGGGACGACACCGACCTTAAATTTTAGCTGGAAAAATAAATTGTTTTATCGCACAAGGATTTCCTTCTCTTTGCAAATAGTCATATTTTCACTAAAACGGACTGGAAGGCATAATTAGTTATTAATGCATACTCTACGACATGTAGGTTCAAAAAGTTCAAGGTGACAGGCCTTTGTTTCTTCTTGCCTTGATAGGTCCCTAATACACTCTATGCTATGTGCTCTGAATGCTATCACCATTGAGATAGATTAGGCCAGTCAGTGATCGTAGTGAGGTGCAAGCCTCTAGTGAGGTTAGCGCTCTCCCCTTTTCTATCTCAATGGCTATCACGCATAGAGGACGCTTCTCATCTTGGCGTGCGCTTAGCACGCTTCTTACGCCTGATGCTATTGTCTGGGGCTGACGCGTTGTCATAGTGATCAATCATCAATGCACAAGTTCAGAACTTCCCCTTTAGTCAAAAGTTGTTGGAGTTTGTACGTTGTCCCACATTCTGTGCATTGTCCTAGGAGACAGCGAACACCGCATCACCCACTGTGGGTTCACGGTTCACCCGTCCATCCCTCTGTATACGGTACTTCCTTATCATTGGTTGATATATTTGGATGGTTTATTTTTTGAATCTCATTTTCTCGGAATTCTTAATCCACGACAGCGGTCTCTGATCTACGGCATCTCATCGTCCCACTTCGTCTCAACGTCTCAGGTACACGTCACGGTGGAAACGAAAATGCCCCCTAAGCCAGAAGGTACGTTTAATCATTATTTTTTTAAAATTCCTACTTAGGCTATGCCTACATTGTATACGGTACTTGTAATTTGTAATTAATCAGTGTAGAGTAAAATTACTTTCATCGATCAGGCTCACTCACATTTTTGTCGACACCCGTGAGCATCGCATCGCCAGTTGTCTTACGTTATATGTGGCTGCCAAACGGAGCTTCATCTCATGAACAAACGCCGTAACTAAACAGCTGAAAAATGCAGACTTTTTGTATTTTACATTTAATTAAGTTAATGGATAGTCTATACTCTATTATACTCTATATACTGTAGAGCAGTGGTTGGCAACCAGGTTAAGGGAGTGGGCCGCTGAAAGTGGCCCGCAACGGTACTGGAGGGCCACTTTCCTTAAGTAAGGCGGGCCACTAGGTTTGTATGCAGGCCTTAAGGGCAGCCTAGTTGTTAAAGCTTTTAAACGTATTATTATTAAGACTTACCCTATTATTTACCTAGAACTAGTTCAGGTTCAGCCTATTATACGTAGTACTTAGAATTTTGGAGAGTGCATTTCTGCATCTTTGCACTTGGCTCACCACTCTACATAACCCAGGATATACCATTACAGAAATAAGTAACAAACTGAACATGTATATTTCTTTTTTCGTTAATTTTATCTGTGCTGCGCTGTTAACTATACATGTACTATATTTGTTCATCCCTTTCAGATAAGAAGATAGCTAGATATGAGCACTTTGTATTGAATGATGATCGTACCAAATACAAATGTATCGTGCCCATCGAGAAGAATAGCAAGACGGAATCATGTGGCGTCCTATTAAGTGCATGGACGGGAGAAGGGCCTCAGGCACCGTCACGCGGGGCCACCTTGATGAGGCATCTACAGCGATGTCATACGAAGACTGCGGCAAAGGTAGTCGCACAGGAGAAAGAGGATACTCAACAACCTGTCAATAAGAAGATAAAGACAACACAGCAATCAATCAAGTCCTTCTTCACTCCAGTCGCATGCACAATAACAGTCAAGATCACAAAGAAGGAGTTTGAAGATGGCATTATTGACATGGTCGTCCGTGGTGGGGCATCCTTGTCTTTTTTTTCGTCTCCTGGATTTCGGAAAACCAGTGGCCAATTACCTGCATCCCTAAATGTCTCTCTGGATCGGCACTCGGTACGAGAACTTGTCATACGTGAAGCAAACACCCGAAAAGAAAACCTTAAACAAGATCTCAAAGATAAGTGTGTTTTCTTGAAGACTGACGCATGCACAAGACACAGGAAGAATTATCTTGGAGTCAACGTACAATTTTGCAAGGATGGACAGGTGAGCCATTCTCCAGACAACTAATCATAGGCCTACCTATTAGTGTGACACAGTAGAGTGTACAATGTACATGCAGAGATAAGAAACTTAGCACTTAATTTGTTTTGACTAACTAATTGCAAAAGGGTTGCATTCCGATGCTACTTAAACTTGTAATTAATAAATCTATATAATTGATGTCCTTAATAGTACATCATACAAATTATGTGCATCAAAACATTACATAAGCCCATTTACCTTTCTTTATCTGTACACGTTGGTGTCTACTTCCCTACAGGCCGTAATGAAGACACTCGGAGTTCGGGACACCAATCAGAGACATGGTTCTGAAGCTATCACTGCAATTCTTACGGAATGTCTAGCTGAGTTCAACATCGACAAAGAAAATGTTCTCTGCTGTGTGGTAGACAATGCCTCCAATATGACGAAGACAGTACAACGGCTCAATGAAAAAGACCAAGAAGATCTTGAAGGAGAAATCGGTAAGCATTTAACAAAATAATTCGTTACCTGGTACTTGAAAATTGATTTTTATAGCTGCAACTGAAGTGGAGATCCCCCAATATGAAGTATTGTTCCTGTCGTCTAAGTTTTATGTTCATGTAGCTTATTCATTGTTTTTAAGATTGTCCTTATTAAAATCATACATGTACAGTGTACACCATGCAATTCAAAACCGTAATATCCATAATCGCAACCAATTAAAGCCCAGGAATCTTATATGTTTCACTAAGACTGTCCCGGTTTGAGTCATGGGCTATGCAGTTGTCGCATGGTTTATATCATGCCTAAAAATTAGGCTTATCTAGACAAGCTTGCAAACTTGCCTTATCAATGATCTAACCCCGCAATTACCACGAATTTTTCATTTTTCGCAGATATGGAGGAGGAGGAGGACGACGACGACGACGACGGTACAGAGAGGACAGAAGAGGCTGCCTTGGAATCTTTCCAGATCCATCACATGCGATGCGCCATTCACACCCTTCAATTGGCAATTCGAGATGGACTGAAGGGTCAATGCGCTCGTCGTCTCATCGCGAAGCTCCGAGGTATCGCGGTTGCACTTCGCGTGCCTCATCTCGACGAAATTGTGCGACGAAACTCTGAGAACAAGAAGGGAGCAATCCTTGACCAGAACACTCGCTGGGGTAGCACGTACCTTATGGTGCTGCGTCTAACCGAATTGAAGACTGTTATACGGAATATTGGTGCGGAGGCTGTTTATCTCACTGAGGCCCAATGGGAAGATGTCGAACGCCTTGTCAAACTCCTCGCAGAACCCTATCATGTCACACTTCGACTTCAATCTGCGTCTTTGACTCCTGGCGCGTTCTTGAAGGAATGGAAAGGACTCATCTATTGTCTTGAACGCCAAGGTGGCATGATCGCCGAGGAAATTGTGGCCTCCATGAAGCGCCGCGAGGAAGCGCTTTTTGACAATAACATTTTCCTGGCTGGCGTCCTAGTGGATGCCCGGTACCGACTCCTGCTTACTGAGATGCAGCTGCAGCGGGGCCGAGAGAGACTTCAAGAGGTTCACAGTCGAATAAAGTCGGCACGATCCTCCGTGTCTCATGTGGCTCATAGGCCTGCTCATGTTGTGGTGAATTTGACCAACTCGGATGAGGAGGAAAGTGACCCTTTTGCTCGAGAACTTGATCGCCTCGAAAAGGCAGGGAAGTCGAAGAAAGCCAACTCCAGAATTGATGAATTGATCACTGAAATGGAGTCCATTGGGCGGCTCAAAGGCAAGGATGTGTGGGAGATCATCCATATGTACCCGGTGGACATCCGTGAAGCTGCCAGAGTTGCGTCTTGCCTCCCGCCAACACAAGTATCTGTAGAGCGCCTATTTTCATCTCTACATTTCATTGTATCCGATCTGAGAAGTTCAATGGCGGAGGATTTGGTGAACGCTTCCCTCTTCCTTCACACGAATTGGGAATGAATTGAGTGGATTGCTGAATCAATTGTTTTGAGTGTTTTTGATTGTTTTAAGCCTATCAATTGTTTTGAGTGGTACGGTATCACCTTATCACATGTAATCATAATAAGCATCTTCATTTTTGTCATCATTCACTGTTTATTCAATTAGTCATCATATCCATTGTTCCACCACGTTTCATAAGCATTGTTCATTATTCATCGCATCACTTTCAATTTCAGAGTCATTTTGTTGTCATTATTTTTAGAAAAGCAGTTTGTTTAGAAAATGATGTTTTTTCGTGATCATAGGTCTCCTGAAAGGAGTGCATGACCTGTAGTGTTTCGAGGATTATTATTATTATTATGAGAAATAACCTTTATTTCCATCAATACACAACGAAAAAAAGAAAGTCAGGGACACAAAACAAAGCAAAAGTAAAGACAAGTCGGGCAATTCAGTCAATTTTATTATTATTATCCGGTGTCGGTGTCGTGCTTTTCAAAATCCGGTGTCGTGCTCGAACCCGGTGTCGGTCAAAAAAAGCACGACACCCCAGCCCTGGTATTTAGTCAAAATATGAATTTAATTGATCGACTAATTTTCTCACTATATCGATTTTTGTAGAACCTTGTGTATTTAAAGGTGTAGTTCGGTCCAATTTTTAACTTTGCCTCAAGTATGACATTAATATCTGGTGAGTAAAATGAGACATCTCTCTCGCTATCAAATCTCTTTGTTTAGACGCTGTAAATGAATTGAATGTTGAAATGAATGTTTTGGATTTACTGCTACCAGTTTTCTTTTGACTATCGGCTGCGTAAAGTAAGTCTTTCTATATCTCATATGTAGTGCAGGTACAGGCACTGCTAATGAAATTTTATGATACTTGTACAGTATGTGTAACTAAATGAAAAATGACGAAAAAATTGGAATTCAATTAAAATATCGTGGCATAGTGGTTATGCTCTCTATAATTACATTGTCCCATAAAACCGTAATTCTCAACAGCACATGTATGACGATAAATAATTACCTTGATTGTCCATCTTCGTGCGTGGGACGGTGAAACTGCGCGAAGCATGTGAACTTCTCTGTTAGAGGTGTGCAGCGATTGGCTGCGATGCAGCCGGGAATCATCATCGTCCTCTGTGACGTCATAGCTTGACATTAGACAAGTTATCTCTCTTCAACGGTGATGACTGAGATGAAAACATCCGGTGGAACATAATAAAAAATGTTATGTCTCCCGTTTTTGCTAATAAAATTGATACGTAAAAAGTACCGAACTACACCTTTAATGAATGTAGTATAATTTCTTTACACCGAGAACTGAAAAAAATACTCCATGCACAATTATCATTTAACACAGTTCCTTTGCACTATGTTTATTTTACATGTCTTTCTTTAACATTTATTATTGAGATTTTTCTGCAAAATATATACGCCTATTATAAGTAGAATTTGGACCATTTCTCCGAGCTTCTTTTGTCGTCCTATGACGATCTTATCCGACCTCGGATCCATGCTTGCAAGGCTGGTGATTGACCCAACGCTCTTCCTTCAACATCTCGGCCTACATTTGACTGACGACCAACTCCTCTGTGGTGTAATCATCACCGTTTCGGCATGGACCTGTAGCAAGTCACTCGCGTGGGACGTGAACTGTGCTCATTTTTTGGTCAAATTATGGAATGCTACTTTTGCGAATAGTTCCTCATCCGTGGCGAATGAAGTCGAATCCAGGAAGGCAGAGAAAAAGAAGTTCCAGGACTTGGAAGCGGACTTTTCTTTCTAGTCAACTTCATTGGAAACATTCGGTGGCATGGGCGAATCTACAAGCCACTTCATCTTGAGGTTTGACAGTGCCATTTCATTAAAAACTAGTAACAACTCTTCTTCGCAATACCTGAGGCAGCGACTTTTTATCGCGATGCAGGTCGGCAACTATGCCTACATGAAAACTTTGCTTGCCCCTGGAAATGCCCTGCATCCAGCATCCTTCTGAGTTTTGTGCATGCATGCTTTTGTACTTGATGAAATTTTGTATTTTGGGGCGCTTGGTGCACACGATAATCTGAAATAAAGACACTTCGCACACATTAAGGAACACGTTCAGTCAATATTAGACCTCTACATTTTGCATGTATATTATTGGGGTAGACATGGTAGATGCTGCTCTCGTATGAATATCACTCAGAATTAGCTACTACATTAGTTTAGTGTGCTGCTCCTTATTGGTTGCCAGTGTGTGTTGCTCTACCTTGAAGTCACTATCATCATTAATGCCTAGCGACGGTCGTTAATTACCATTCACCGCTAACTTCCTTGACAGCTTGAGGGAAATCTCTCAGACGATAAATATAGCAAAGAAAGTTTGCCTTGATGCAAATAATCGGTTAAAATAAGTGAGAAGCTTTTCTGGTACTCACCTTTCTATAATTTACTGAAAGTGTGCAGAGGGCTCTATAATTTTACTATAATGATTTTTAGTCACTTACGTCGCTAAAACAAAATAATGCAGAAATCAAGCACCAATTATGGATACATGGCTACTCGGTCTGCATGCAAAAATAATATAGAGTATATATTATAAATATAATGTATACTATTATATAATATTATATATATATATATGTATATATTATAAAATAATATATTATAATATATAATAATATTATATATAATTCATTATAAATATCAAATGAAAATGGGAGAGCGCTTGGTGCAACATATAGTATTGTTATATCTTTCTTGTCAATCCTCAGCCCGAATTGTTTTATGTAACTAGAATGTATGGACTTTGTGTCTATTTTTCATGTGTAAAGCTTCACAAGTGCATTCTAGAATGCAGAAGATAATATATGCAACGTTCATGTGTCATGGTTTTCTTTCTCATTTTGATGCATGAAGCAACGATTTTACAAGACAATGTATAATTGACTTTGACGAAGTAGAATAACATAAACGATCACAATTTTGACTCTTCCCAAACTCAATTTCAATCACTTCATAGAAATGACACTTATAAATTGAATTTTCTTCGTTCACAGATCATCACGTCGTCGTATGAAATTAACGGTGAGTTTCGGAGGCACTAAGGTGGTTGTGCCTTGCGGGGATGGCGGGATGTCAATCCGGGATTTGATCGAGAAGGCTCTCCATCGGTACAAGAAGTCCGTATCTCGCGATTCCACTCCCACTTCACATTCCGGCCTCCTGCCAACTGTCGGTCAAACTCGCGTCCATTCTGTAACATTGGCAAGAGACGGCGGTCTACTCGATTGGGATGACTGTGTGCGGGATGTATTGGACGATCGTGAGCTGGTGAGTGTTTCTCGATGGACACTTATCTTGTTTACACTTTGGAGGCGCATGTTTGTCACTCAGTTGTGTTTCTCTCCATGTTGTCGACGACAACGCATGGGATAATGTAAGGTCATGTGATCGATGAATTCTGATGTTTGTCGGTGAAATGTAGTAGATAAATTTTGTTAATGTTGGTTTGCTGCTATTAAGATAGCAACTCTTTTTAAAGAAATATTCTCACCATGCTGTCCCTACAACACAGTTAAAATTGTTTCGAAGCATATATTGAGCGCAGTACCTTGAAGATCGCACGAGATTTTCAACAATAGCTTTACTTATTATTCTGATGAATGGACTTATAGAAAAGAAATTGATTTACATCTCATTGCTGTTCTTCAAGGTAGTAAATCTCTTCGGAAAATAAAAAGACACTGATTATTCTTCTAGTCAAAAATCTTTTCAGAAATTTACATGTGGGTGAGGATTTTGTACTGCATCTAATTCGTGTTGAGTATCTTGGAATCTATCAATTGAATTCGTTTTCATTCTTTTTGGGTTTTTGGATATTATGCGTGTCAGCTTTCATTCGATTTGGTTCAAAGGAAGGTCTTGCAGTTCACTGCCTCGCATTAAAGAGCTGCATTGTAATTTACTGCAGGGATGGTCCGATGTGACAAAATGTGACAATTTAGGAATCTCGAAAAAACGTGACAAAATGAAATTCTACTGAGTATTTGTCGACATTTGCCCGGGTATACTTACATCTGATGACATTATGAATGAATTTCTTGGCTCTTCTACGAAAACGCCATTGCGTCTCTTTTGAAGACGCTGCCGCTAAAAAAAAGCATTCTCCGTGACCTCCGAGTCTTACGTCCGAATTCGAGGACAGAGGCTGCATCTGTCGAGGCATTAAGAAGATTAGCTGTTTCGATCAAGCTTTTCCCTCAAAAAAATATTGACAGGCTGATCGATGAGTGGAAGCTTTTTCGACATGAGACATTGCCGCCAATGGATTCCTCGTCTGAGCAGCAGGAGGAAAGTGATCCTGAAATATCGGACGACGATGTGGATGAAGAACTCCATGAGCGCATCGATGACTTCTGGAGCAAAGTGTTCCATTTAAAAAATGCAGCCGGATTTCAGAAGTATCCAAATATCGCACTCTTTATAAAAATAACCCTCACTTTCAGTCATGGAAATACGGACGTTGAAAGGTCCTTTAGTGAAAACAAGTTGATACTCACTTCTCAGAGGACCAGAATGAACGATGCAACGTTGAACGGTTACAAAGCAACTTCATCGTATATGGCAACATACGATAGAAGGCCAGAAAAATTGCCTATGATCAACCGTGTTTTGAAGGCTGTCAATGGAGCTCGAGCTCGCTACTAGGATTGCCGATGAGAAGCGTATAAGGACTGAAGCACAAATTCAACAACAGAAAGAAGACAATACAGATGATAATGAAAATGAAGCCCTTAGGAAAAAATCAGAGGAAGCAAAGGCAAATATTGCCGAGGGGAAACATCTGAAAAGAAAAGGCATGGAATTGTTGAAACAGGCAATGCAATCAAAAGACTTCAGCAAAGTCAGTGCTGCCAACGCTCTGTTGGAGCGTAGCCATGAACTTGCACAAAAAGGAGAGAAAAGAAAGAAAGAAGTGGAGGAGGAATATCAAGCTAAGAAGAAAAAGAAAAAGAATCCTTGGTTTGCTCGTAATGATGACTGGTCTAGTGATAATGATATGCTGATAGTGATCATCATCGTACGGATGATAATGATGACCGTAACATTTTCTTCTTCTTGTTTCTCCAATGTCGAGAGTAATTGATTTTAAAATTTTGATAGTATTGAAATTTTATTGTTTGCTTGTTTTCCAAAGGTGAACACGTTTCTAGAACGTTTTAAGATACACATTCGTACACAATCAATCTGTTATGAATCTACACATATGTTTAGAAAGAGCTAGGAAGTACTGTTATCGATCTGTTGACTATTGAACCGAATCACTGTAATTAATTTCTGCCATTATCCTTGAACTTAATTCATCAAAGGAATCTTTCTTTGTACATAAATTAGTAGTTTCAATCTTTCGGCATCTAAACATCGAAGTCGGTAGGTTGGGTTTCTGAGTGTTGAGGAATTTTAAGTTGGAGAATGTTTTTTGTGATTCGCTAGAATTTAGGAGGATATGTATTAAAACCCATACCAGTTACTATTATCCTCGCTCTTTCCAAATAATGCATGTATTTTGAGTAGCGGAGACATTTTCAAGATATGGATAATTAATTCATTCTTGATTACATTTTTTGATCATTTTTTTCTATATGTAATACTGTCTTCTCTTCTCTATTATGTCAGTGATGCAATTTGTTTATAAATTTGTTATTTTTTTGCTTTTACATTGTGGCCAAAGAAGTACAATCAAATTAGAAAAGACGACATACGCTTGTAGATGCTCTCTTGGATTTTTTTGTTATTCCAATTTTTGTAAATATAGATACGTTGTGAATTACTCTACTTTTGATCATGTACACTAGTTGGGATGGGATTGTGTACCACCTTTGATGTACACAATACGCAGGTACTAATCTTAATGACATGAAATTCAGTACAGAGGTTAAGTGAAAAGAGCTTTTCCGTCGCTGTAGCATTTAGACCGTAGAATGAGTCGATCGATGTCTATATTTTAAGCTCCAGGTACCAAATACCAGAGATAAAGAAATAAAGGAATAGGCTTGCGCTGTGGAACTGCATTGCGCGCCTAGGATGTATTTTCACATGTCAAAATTGAATTTTGGTATGTGACAATTTGTCATTTCCGAAATGTGACACAAGCCCTGAAGTTGCGGACCATCCCTGTTACTGTCAATCGGATATTAATAGACGAGCTCATCAAGTCTCTCCGCACCAGGTTAGTTAAAGGTAAAGAATCAGAAAATTGAAGGAAGTAATATCTGGATAATAGAGCAGAATATATGAGAAACAACTCATAACTGTACAACAAAAAAATGCAAAAATATATACTGAAAGCGATATATTATTAAAAGTTAGAAGTTTATTCGAGAAAAATCTTCAAATTATCAATTCTTCATTGAGTTGAGTGGAAGCTTTTTTGAAAGCCCCTTTGAATTCTGCTGCACTGGCAGAGGGATAGTTTGAAAATGCCTGCAAAATGAAGCACTTCTCCGCACCGTAGCTGTTCCACGGAAGGAAAGTCTCTTGAAATACTAAATGCTCCAACGAAAATTAGTAGCTGCACGTGAGTTAGAAGTTTGTATAGTCACTTCCTCTTATACATCTAGCGAAGAACATAGACGTGGAAATCTATCAGAAGAAAGAGTGATTGCGATTGAAGAGAGAAGATAGGACGTTGCTCCACGGTGTCCAAGCGACTTGAATTGATATGAGCATCATCTGTCAGACGAACTGCCTGTAAATTAGACTCAATAGATAAGTTCGATCTCATATTATCGTGATCTACATGTAGACTGACTATACGAGCCCTCTGGGATAGGAAAAGGGTGCATGAAGAGTAGAGTAACCTGGAAATCAGTGGATTGGATTCTTCGTTAAGCATAGCATTATATGTTATTTATATCAAGGAGACTGGGAAGTGGTGAAAGTATGCATATTTGAGACACCAGCATTGACCCTGAAACGATGAGAGGAATCCATCGACACTAGCTAAGGCCACCAAATCCACACGCTAGTAAGTTGCGATTGGTGCCCGTTGTACTTATTCTTGAAGCAATTGTGAGCGGAACGATAGACGTTCCGCGCACTCCTGGTTTAACCACTCAGGGAATGTTGACTGAATCTTTGAAGAGGGAATGTAGGCAGATATACACGTACCACAAATGATTATATTGGAAACAGAGAAACAAATGCCACCCACATCAAAGTTGTCGAATGAAATTACTTAGATGATTGATTGTATTCAACTATGTCAACTATTCATGTATCATAGGAAGCAGTAAGGACAAATATCCTGCTCCAAATCCCTATGCTGTTAGTTTTCTCATCATTTACAATGTCTCTCACTGCAAAGACCACAATAACATCAGAATCATTTCAACTTATGAAGAATAGATTTTGATACACAATTATCCACACAATGAACTACTTCAAAAAGTTCTTCCTCGCATGTCTCTTCCGTTTCTGCTGCATTTTCCACTCTGGTCTGGCATCGGTCGAACCGCGATATGTACTTTTGATAGTCTTTTGTATATCGGCATTCATCCTTCAACGTATCAATGGGGTCAGCCATTTCCTCCTCCTCCTCCTCTTCTTCGGGATCCGAGTTGTAGCCGTCTTCTAATGCACGAACCATACTCACGTAAGTAACGCATTGTCACAAGGCTAGTGACCGAAAAAGTCCCCAAAATCTCTCAGGATGCTTGACCGAGGAGCCAAAGACGTCTTGTCGGTTGTGGGAGGATTTTCATAATCAGTCGCATGTGTCGTGGACATGAAGGTAAAGAAACAGTGGTGTGAAGTACTTATAGGTGCTTCAATTTCACACCAGCATAGGTTTGTGGATTTTTTGTCAGAAAAAACAAGTGTACTAGCAAAGTCGTCTTGATGATCTAGAACTCGGGTTAGTTGTAGAGAGAACTAATTCTTTCATATCATACAAATGGAGAAAGCTTTAAGCTCAATACTAGCAGAATCACTGTAATCAGAAGTCAACCATTTAGAATTGTAGATGTTCCCGTTAAAATTTTTCGGTGAAGCAACTGCACATGTAATGATGCCTCCAGCCGAAGAATCCAACCCAACGAATCCATCGTCTTCACTGCAATTTGGAGATGTGATAACGTTTCAATGAAAATAACTATCGAATATTAGAGCGAAGCCAAAAAGTCGGCACAATGAGCATCGAATGAAGCATCTTCCTTTAAAGTTGGCTGATCAGAAATCACTGAAAACGAGTACCTGCTAATTTATATATATCCATTAAACAGCAAATTGTAGACGCTGTTTTTCATTCCGTCTAGCGTCTAAATGCGGTCAAGGGAGAGAGAGTATTGTGATATTCTAACACTTCGGTTATTGCGAACGTCTAACAGTTCGACAATGTGTTTTGATGTCTAAACAAATAGTCCCAATAAATAGGCATCTGTTAGAATGATCATCAAAAATGCACTTACAAGCAATGCTTCTTGACCTAAAAAACTTGAAAAGGAACTTTGAACTGTTCTTGCAATGTTCAGTTGCCTCTTTGCTGAAGTGAGCTCCCCTATCTTGCTTTCGCTTTTTGAGCCTCAATTGTTATGCGATCTCCATTGCTTTATATTTTAGGTATTTTTATCTTACTTTTCTCGTTTCGTTCGCGTTATGTGATTTCTTTGCCTCGTTGCCACATTTGAACATTTGTGTCTCATACTAATAGTCTGAAAATGGCATCGAATTAAAATGCAGATATGTCAACTAATAAATGGCAGAGTTTGGCAAAGCTTTTCATATGAACATAAGAATATTGAATACATCAGCACAAATCATTTTACGTAGATATTGATAAATTGAATTAGCTGACCAATTATAAAGTTGATAACTTTTTTATCTCTTGGCGAGGATTCATCTCAGATGATTTAACACGTATTATAAAGATGTTTCTACCGTAGAGTATAAGCGTAGGAAGTCGCTGACTTAACGATGTTATTGGACTATTTTCATCGCGCACATAAAAGTGATGTCCAGATAGATAGTTATTGTATTAAATGAACAATCCTTGACATTTTCATTCGCTCATAGAATCAAACCGACTATTCACAAGCCCAGTGAACTTCCCCGTCTAATCTTGTCTTCAGAGATTATCAAGAATTAATTGAATATTTCAATGATTGATTACTCAGTAATTCGAATTCTTATTACATTATTCATGGCATAATACATCAGTTATCAACTGATTGATTGCATCAATTTCTTATGATCAATCGTTTGATTGATTCAAGGTTCTATTACAAATAATTGTTTGCTCATAAGAAAGTTGTGTTTGATGTGACAGGCTCGGAATTATGTATAAATCACGTCTGCATCATTTATATACATGATTCATAATTTTACGCTTCTCTAAGATCGACTAGAGGACTTATCTGACAAGTGACTTTCAATCATGCAGACGCTCGCACTGATAATTCTTCTATCTGGATATTTTTTATTTCTCAATGGTCCATTGTTCTCACGGATGCCTGTATTATCTGGCTTTGGCAACAAGCCGCGACACACCCGCACACACCCCTCGGTAATCTTGGAGTCCATTCATTATTCAACAACTATTGCAAAACTATCAAGCCCATCATTTGCAATGCCTACAAGCAATCTCTGTTCAGCTACTATCTAGGATTCTTCAATCAATTACGTCACTGCTAACTTTGATAGGAAATCAACCGGGATTATCAAAAACTGATTGATGCCAATTTATCGCTTGCTCAGTAATTTAATTTCAATCAATTGATTGAAGCGAGCAATCAATTAAATGGCAATCAATTTTTGATTGATCAATCATTTCTGCTTGGCATGTGGACTCCATTCTACACACATGTGATTTTATCCAGTTGTTGATATCTTGTTATTCGTATTGATTTAGCCGATTCGATAATGATCTCTTCGCTGCATATTAGGGATGACATCCACCTGTCTTTTTTCAAACGATTCAAAGGTCAGGGAAGAGTGTGATGAAGAGGACAAGCTAGCAGATCGCAGGCAGACACAGCATGATTATGATTGGAAATGAGTCACAACGTTCGAATTTCATTGACAGGCTAAATGTGCGTGACTCATAGGGACATCAGCAGCATCGATGAACTCACTATGTTGATGAAGTCCATATCTGCGATGTCTGATATAAAATTGCCAAAGGTAGCAGTGCAATATGTGCAGAATTTCAATTGAACAACAACATACACTTAATTCATTCGCTTGATGAACAAGAAAACGTTTATTGTGAGGTCAGTACTTATATACAGAAATAATGATAGTTAGGAGAGATCTGTTCAATGATTCATCCATGTTTTACTTCCTTTGATGTCATCAGCATATTATTGAATATCAATGATAATACGAGATGAATATAAACGATAGTATCTCGCAGTCGGTCACCAATAAGAATTTATTAAGAAATTCCATGCATTGAAAATGATCATTTTCTTGAAGGCTTCTATGGAGATAGAAGAAACTTAGACAAGATTTTTCATCAAGATCTTTGTTATCTTTGCTGTATTTCATGACAAATGTCCTGCTGATTAGATAGACGTGTATAATTTTGCAATCTAATTCCACCGCCTCCCTCAAATAAAACCTCTGTGAACTAGTAAATCACTTGATTATGTTATTTTCTCAAAACATACAGGATGACAAACAAGTCTTAGGCGGTTGTTTCCATACGCAGTCGTTAATGGGAAAAGTGTCTACAAAACCCGAAGATGAAAGTGTACGACACTTCTCAATCGAAAATAACGACATTGAAGTTGCATCCAAGCGCCTAATCCACATTCACATAAGTTTTTAACTTAATATTCTGCAGCTACTGTGTTTCTTATAATCATCTGAAATCTCTTCACATA
Organism: Prostheceraeus crozeri; assembly: GCA_907163375.1. Classification (NCBI taxonomy): domain Eukaryota; kingdom Metazoa; phylum Platyhelminthes; order Polycladida; family Euryleptidae; genus Prostheceraeus; species Prostheceraeus crozeri. Next base: position 580,488 of record CAJQUW010000460.1, on the reverse strand, counting down.
TTTTCCAGTTTTCAGTTGGCATATCTTACGCGAGAGAATCCGTTTATATGTCCACGTGACCGCAGATGAAGTGCTGCAATGCATGATCACTTAACAAGTTAAATCGGCAATTAAGCACGATTTTTAGGATCTTAGAATCTCAGTGTGTAGGCATAAATCCTAATGAAATAATGTGGCAAATTTGTCGTCCTAAAGCGGACGGTCTCACATAATTTCATTCGGAAAAGACGATAAGTATATAATAAGTAATTAAGTAGATAAGCAATACAAGTATAATGAAGAATCTTGGTTGTTGCTGAGTGGATGCTTTCGATATTTCTGCCTCAGCATCTCCATTCCATATTTTAAATGTCCTACATGTTATTGCATGTGTTCTTTGATGTCCAATGTGTGTTTGGAACCGATGCTCTACTTATTGTTTTTGTAAACTCTTATACCTATCAAAACATTGAACGAAATAATACTTCGGTACTCAATGCAACATTTCCTTAATTAATGTCTTTATCATATCAAAATGTCAAACCCGACATCAGCAACAGGGAAGTGCAGTGAATACAAGTTTGTTTCTTAGCTACTTTAAACTGCAGTGATTATTTTGTGAGATAGCGAGCCCAGTGACAACATTTTAAAATAAAAACGACAAGTACATGTATTGGTCGATCGATTTCATGTCCGTTTTCATGACATATCTTCAGGACAAACAGATAAATCTAGAAAAATCTAGAAAATCTAGATATTTAAAGGTTTTATCTAGATTTATCTGTTTGTCCTGAAGATATGTCATGAAAACGGACATGAAATCGATCGACCAATACTTGTCGTTTTTATTTTAAAATGCAGTGATTATGTTGCACCATTAAACTCAACACATAGAATCTACGACTTGAGATCGTTAGATCAAAATATAGTGATTATATTCGACCATTCACCATATGTTTGACAATTTTTCGAATGGGGTCTGAACGACATAGAACATTTTTCTAGTGGAAATGATTCTTTCGCAAATGGAAACTTGGTACTGATGACAGATAGTCAAAAATCATTAATTGGAAAATGATTATAGATTGATGTTCCAGAAAATAATAATGATTTATCATTTCTGGTATTGAAACGGTTTTGTAGATAGCAGTCTTGCCTTGCCTCCTCCAAGTGAAGTATTTCTCCCATATCTCTCAGAGACTGTAAGTGCATCCCTTATTTAACTGTCATCTAATCTAGTCACGTGTTGGGACAGGTTCATTGCTGAAAATCAGCGATGTACTAATTCACGAGGTCATATGTTACCTATCGACTTATCAATATGTTTCCCAAAACGTAAAGACGTTTCTTCAGTAACAAGTTAAAATGTCCATATAATTCGACTGGTGTGATGAATAATGCAATCTAAATGAGCAACATGACTTCATTGCCACGCGGTCTTATAACTAAACTGTTCGTGTGGCTACATAATTATGGCGACTTCAAAAGTACTGAAATTACTTTTAGCCTGGCAGTCAAAGCGAGTTTCTGCAGGGAACGAGGCCGAAAATGAGACTTTCACAGAATGATGTACACCCTATTCCGACTGCGAATATGCGCGTCTGCCAAGTTCTGTCTGGTTCTTCTTGTCAGACAGGATCAAAGGAAAACACGTTAATCGAATGGGACGCAGATTGCATTTTTGGCGAATGAATTTTTCTTTGTTCTCTCTAATTAAACGAAGAGCACTAAGACCAGAGTCATAAATTCTGACATGCAATGTCTTCAGGTCAATTTCTATCATGTTCAGACAGACCTGACTATGAAGCTAAGCACATTCAGATATGGCAAGCCTCTAATGTCTGCAAACACTAGCATTTTGAGCAATCTAAACTACATTAAGCCACATTCTCGTTTACTGTGCCGATCAGAAACATGATAATAATACACACACATAATAGGAAATGACCTGAAAGCATTCTCTGTCAAAAAATGTGGTTCTAGACTTAGTATTTTTCGCTTAATTAGAGAAAACATAGAAAATTTCATTTCAACCAAAAACTGCAAACTGCGTCCCATTGGATTTACATTTGTTTTTTCTTGTTTTTTCAAATAGAAGAACCAGGTAGAACTCGGCAGACGCGCAGATTCACAGTATGCATAGGGTGTACATAAATCCGCAAAAATCTCATTTTCGGCAGAAACTCGATCTGGCTGCCGAACTATTTTCACGTGATCACTTACAGTGAACCCTGATTTTCTCAGCAAACGATGTACTTGGAAGATTGCTGATGCCGTTTTATAGAGCTTGCTTATCAAGATAAAGTGATGAAAAATTCAATTACTTTTACGAATGCCCCGAATAATTCGACAAATTTGACTGAATTAATTGATAATATTGTTTTGAAGATGGAAGCCTCAATGCCAATTCAATACTCTGTGCTTAGACTCCAAGATGAAAAGGATAATCATTTTTCATGTTTTATTAAAGTACGTGCGTCAACGATGCCAGCTTTGGTTTGGCCTTGTAATTCGTCGAAGACTGCAACTAAAATATGACTTTCTTAGTCCACCGCTCCACCGTGGCCATAAGCATTAGATAAGGATATGACAATGAATTAAGATAAGGAAAGCTAGGAAATTTGATAATGACAATTCAACCAATGTGGACTTCTATCTAAATTCATCAATCCCAGCTGCCTTCTCCGTGTGAAGCACCGTGCTTATATTTTTGTTAAAGCATCTATACTCCTAGATATAACTGACTAATCCCTCGTCCTTTCGGACGGGATGGTCAATGTAATGGCGGATTAGATCGGCCATCAGCAGTCAGCACATTAAATAGTATGATAAAGTCAGCACTTATGGGACACCTGCATTGATCACTTAGTGAATACCGACTTGGGCGACATTGTCTCGATGGTAGCATGTTCAAATCCATCCAAGTGTATGTTTTATGCTAATGCTATTTCCTTGCAGATAAGATTCAGTTACGTTTTGCAATTCAACGAAATGATAACTAATTTCAGCTTGATGGATGGAACAACCGAAATTGGGGTACAGTGCATCTTTGATTATCCGGACGCAATTTCAGAATCCGTTCGATTCTCCTTGATTCCAACAAAACATGTACATGTACATGCATGGAATCGTCATTTTAGCAGTACTCTCCTCTTTAGGTAGTACATACACGAAGTACTCTTGCTTTACCAGCAATTAATTTTTGCTTAATATACGGTTCTTCCCGTTCTCTGAGTCAAATGATAGGCAAGTAGCTGACTGATCGGAGCATTACTAAGTAGGTCATGCATGCTAGTCAAAGCTGGGATACATCTCTAATAAATCACTTTCAATTCATGGTCTTAGGTCACGGTCATTGTTTGTGTGTGCATTTATGTGTTTTAATAGGAACGACAGTGAATATATAACAAACATGTGCAATTGATTAAATTAATTCAATTAAACAGTCGAAGAATCGGAATCAAATACATCAAATATTACATTCTAGGTAGATATGCAGGATGGATATATACATACAGATTACATAGATATACGTAGATCATATTCTACGGGGGTCTTGGTATACAATCAAATGTCTTTGACTTAAGCCCACAAGCTTTTGCTAACATGGGATTTAAAAATTCGCTTATTCGGATCTTTGATTGACCTATTGGGTTTTGACCATCCGGATAATCGAAGATGCACTGTATTCCCTAGTGCATGAGAAATCTTCTAGATCTTTGTTATGTTCCTTAAATATTTCTCAGAACTGAGGGCTGACCTTAGTTGCCTCAAATAATTTGATAATATTAATGTTGTTCTAGGTAATTGCATAGGCCTGGTTGTTTCTTTCATTAAATGATATAATTATTGAAAAACTAATGAACCAATTGCATTCAGAGTATCAATATTGTGTTAGACTATCAGATAGCCGAAGAAGTCCAGAAAGCATGCGTAAGAAGTATTACACAAAAATTAGCGATTGATTTGATATCAAAACAACTCCAAACGACCAAATTTTATTTTAAAAAAACTGGCGATGAATGGAGACCGCAGATTTATTTCTGGGTTTCTGTTTTTTTTAAATTTTCATCAGTGTGGTGTATTCTTTAGTTTTCTTAATTCAGTTTTACCGTAGCACTCATTAGTCGTGATTGCTGTAGTTATGGCCAAATATAGTAATAGGACTGATCTTAGTGACCTGAAGAGTTCATCCATTGTTGTATTTTAAAGCATTGAACGGTGTTGTCGTCTTCACTTAGTTTACTAATTGTTGCTAGCGTATTCATAAAAGCAATTGTCTCGCATATGTCAATTTACTTGATACGTCATGAAATTTCCTGACATTCTGTTGAGCATCATTTGCAGATCTCTTTCAGTGTTAAGTTATTGATGCGAAATGTCGAAAAACTCAGAAAATTGATAGGGTTTCAATTCATCTTCGAAATTCTAATTTACTTGTCTCTATCAAAAGAAATAATATATTCATGTGTAATACCAGCATTAATCTACGGCGCCGAAACTTGGACAATGACAAAGAAGACGGAACAGAAGATCAGAGCTACACAAATGAAGATAGAGAGAATAATTTTGAAGATAACTTTCATAGACAGGAAGACGAACGAATGGGTGCGAAGAATGACAAAGGCCAGGGACGCACTACAAATGGTGAAGGCAAGAAAGTGGCAGTGGGCAGGACATATTGCCTGAATGGAAGACAGTAAATGGACCCAAAGATTAACAACATGGAGACCATGGGAAGGAAAGCGAAGAAGAGGAAGACCGACACGAAAGTGCCATGAAAAAATTGCGCGGTTCTGCAACACAATTAGCCGGAGACAGAAGGTGGTGGAAGTGTCATACTGAGGCCTTCGCCCTGCAGTGGCAGATATAGGCTGATGATGATCAAAGGAAATAGTTTCATATAACTATAATTCTAATAGAGATGAAGCTGGTTTCTATCAATTAATTACTTCAACTTTTCCGCTATTGTGACTAGGGGTGCACCGAATATTCGGCTGAATAATGGCATTTTCAGGTATTCGGCCAATATATCTATATCTAAAAATGAATAATGCTATTTTACAATGTCATGGGACAAATGTGTCAAGAATGTCAATCATACGATCTTTATGGCGGTAAACGACAAGTATTTACCTGACTAAGGTTAATTTTATCAGAGAAAATAAATTGAGAAAAACAAAGGTCAAACAAACAGTTCAATACGATCTGCTTTCGTATCACAATGCAAGAATAGCAACTGTTCTCACGTGTGTGAAGTTGGTGGAGCCACTCAGAGGAAACAACATCTATTACAACGATATTCTATTCGAAACAACTTCTACTTTATCAATGTCAACCTCCTGATCACGAATCTGGGCTCAGATTCCACAATTTTGTAGTCGTGTTTGAGAGATTCAAATTTACATATAAAAGTGGCTCCGTTGTGAAGCTAGCGGAACTGACTTCCTAGTTTTGCTGATGGGAGCAGTAAATTAATTTTAATTTGTTGCGCTGATCAGAAATATATGCTTCATGTTTCTTAACAATATAGTTAAAAGCGGTAATATTGCAACATATTCATGTACGTGTGAAGTTAGCAGAGCTACCCAACGGAGACATCTTTTATTACAACAAGATTCTATTCGAAACAACATTGACGTTATCAACTTCACCCTCCTGATCACGAATCTGGGCTCAGATTCCACAAGTTTGCAGTTGTTATTGAGAAGTTTCAGTCTAAATTTAAAAGTGGTTCCGCTAATATCACACACGTACTGCTCTCCTCGGTTTGGGAGCATTCGTGATCACTTACGGTCGTAGATGTGTCCGAATTTGGAGAACAATCGCTCCGAAAAGACGCTTGATGGCTCACTCACTCACTTACTCATCCCTTTTTGCATCATTTGCTTCCAGAAGATAAGCGCATAGCAATTAACTGTGATATACCCCAATCGTAAATCAAATAAGCATTCCTTTCATGATGTCAAATGACCATTGTAATGATGAGACCTGAATGATTTGTTTCAAGGCTTCATAGGCTCCGAGCATCAAGAGGTTCTCCTGCAATTATATTCACATACGTGGTGAGATCAAAAATGATTTAAACTCGACCACAAGGCGTAATGCTACAGACTTGTTTCTTAGCCCACTGAAACTTATGAGTATATAGATTCGAAATATAGCAGAGTTGACTTTCATCAACATTCACGTCTGTAGTAAATTATATCACATATCGAATTTTCATATATTTTTTGATATTTTTATCAAGTTCAATGGTATTTTGAGAAATTAAGGTATTAACGAATAATGAAAAATCATATTGCAGGTTAACTTAATGAACCATGATTGACTCTTAAATACATATGCCATATTCTGCAGAGCTAGCGTGTATGCAACACAGACAACAATGAAAAGTATTCACAAGTCAGTGGCATTCCGCGAAGGGATACAGAAGTCATTCTTTTTCATGATTCATTTTCTATTCAAGATATACTACAGTCCGTTTCATAAAAAGTGGATCATCCTAAAATTTGACTAAATAAAACATAAGTATGATACAGAAAGCATTTTTCATATTATTTCATGTCCCTAATATATTTAAATGTCCTTATATAATCTGATAAGCTATGATACAGTAACGGTTCTTAAGAAGCTAATATTTTGTGGCCCTACCCTTATTGTCAATGACATTACCAATTCGTCTAGGCATTGATTCGATGATATCGTTGATTTTTGACTGATTTGACTTTCTCCACTCTCTTTTTAACAGTGACGTAAGTTGTGATACGCCATCTGTAGGTAGCAGTGAACGACGAACGTTATGTTTTAGAATACTCCATACATTTTCTATGGGATTCAGATCAGGAGAACGAGCTGGCCAAGATAATGTCCTAAGCCCTAATTGAGACTTGCATAAATTGACTCTACTACTCCTGTGACACGTAGCATTATCATCCATAAATAACCAAGTCGATGGATCACCAAGTTGATCTGTCATTTGGCCAATGTTCATTCGTAAAACATTCACATAGCGTTCAGAATTCATGGTTCCTTGCTGTATGTGAAGTTCAGAGCGGCCATTGGTCCAAATACCAGCCCAAATCAGTAGAGTCGCACCACCTTGTACCCGGGGACGATGTAAATGTCTCGGAATTTCCTGATCAGATTTTATCCATAATCTCAATCGACCATCACTATCCTTCAGACGGACTGATGCCTCATCAGATCAGACAACCCGATCCCATTGATTTCGCCAGTGACAATGACTCATTGCCCATCTGAGACGTCTTTTTGTATGCTGATCTGATAATTCAATCTGAGAGGGCCTCTTACAGCTCTTGAAATTCGACTCAATAAGTCTTCTACGAATAGTGGACTTAGAAATAGACGAGTCTAGTGCAGCCATCTCAGTTAACGAGAGACTTTGATCAACTTAAACAAATCTCAAAATTAGGCGGTCTCTACGTTTGGATGCGGTCTCTACGTTGGACATTTAGTCGCTTGCTTGTAGCTCGCAAAGAAAACCCTAGTTCTAGCAAGACTGACACTTTGCCTTTTGTGAATGCGATCTCGTTATTGCTCATTTGTGCTTTGTATTGTTTTCAACCGGTAAGAGATAGATTTCTAGCTGAAAGCAATCAGGAGTGCTGCCAACACCACCGCAACGAAGTCAGGAAGCTATGGAACATGAAGTCCAGTTAATCACATGTAGCAGTTACATTATTGTTGATGAATAATGGTGCTATACTGGCTCTGATTGACCGATTTTCTTTATTTTTGTTTTGCTTGATAGCTTTTGGCTTGTAGAACAACATATTACATAACAAAGGAAACAAATGTAATTTTATAAGAGTGAGGTATGATTTTGTGTAACATTGCTAGATGAAGATCAAATTATCTACTACTTTTTTTATCTATAACAGGAAAACAACTCAATATTCATGCTTGAAATTTCCAACAATGATATTAGTAAGCACAACTGACATATCTTCCAAATTTCAGAGAAATTCGTTCAAGTTTGGCGGAGTTAGACAAAGTTGAAGTTAAGGCGATGTCTAAGGGTGATCCATTTTTTATGAAACAATCTGTATAATCTGTGGAATATCGAAGGTGTCATTCGATTCTTGTTGCTTCGGAATTTCGACTAGCAGGCAATTTTAAATGAGCTGTCTGTTGTTGGTGGTGATGCATCATGTCGAGCAACAGTTTACAATTGGATAAGAGAATTTTAGAATGGACGAGTGGATATCATGGATCGCAAATCGACGGAGAGTCTAATTTAACTTGATGATCATCGAGAGAAATTGCACAAAATCGTCCTTGATAATCTCTGTATCAACAAGTGATAGTTATCGCACTCTAGGATTCGTCGAGACCGCCATAGCGCCTTAGTTTTTCTTCGTCATCAGTAGCAACAGGGTCAGCTCGCTTCTTGCAGCTTCCGACGCCTTTGCTTCTCTCTTGCATCCTCGAGTCGATGCAGCGTCGCAGATAGTGGAACTCTTTGTTACTTTGATTGAAAAAGTTGAGGTCAAGGCGGTTGCAGTCGTCTCTTAGGTAGCGCATGACGCCACACATGATGCCATAAATAGATGATGGTGGGTGCTCCTTGCCGTCTTTGCGGCGAATCTCATAAACAAAATGAGACAATACTTGGATAAGGAGATCTGTGCCCACATTTGGCAAGCTCGAAAGATCTGGATATTGGCACTCATCAAAAGTCATATTTCTTGCAGCTACCCATTCCTCGTACACCCTAAGGGCAAAAACGTTTGTTCTTCGGGTATTCTCGGGAACCGACCTCTGCACACTAGCCTCAATTTCTTGTGTACTAACAAAGCTAAACCGCTCCATTTCCAATAGATTGTCCTAAAATAGATGCCACTAATCATTTCATAGTGGCCATGAGATGCGTTTATTAAATTAATGTCAAAAACAAGCTCAGTCTTCAATAACTGCACTTTCAGCTCTTATTTATGTATTTATTATTTATCAGATGACAAGTCATTGCCCATAATACGCTGAGTAAACAATAAATTGCCTGGTTCGAGCTAAAAAAGTCCATACAAATCATAAATGAAAATCGCTTTATCTGCCGTTTATTGTCAAAAAGTTCGACTGCAACGCTCATTCTACAGTCCGTTTCATAAAAAGTGGATCATCCTAAAATTTGACTAAATAAAACATAAGTATGATACAGAAAGCATTTTTCATGTTATTTCATGTCCCTAATATATTTAAATGTCCTTATATAATCTGATAAGCTATGATACAGTAACGGTTCTTAAGAAGCTAATATTTTGTGGCCCTACCCTTATTGTCAATGACATTACCAATTCGTCTAGGCATTGATTCGATGATATCGTTGATTTTTGACTGATCTAACTTCCTCCACTCTCTTTTTAACAGTGACGTAAGTTGTGATACGCCATCTGTAGGTAGCAGTGAACGACGAACGTTACGTCATTTTGATTTGGTCAGAGGGCCTCTTACAGCTCTTGAAATTCGACTCAATAAGTCTTCTACGAATAGTGGACTTAGAAATAGACGAGTCTAGTGCAGCCATCTCAGTTAACGAGAGACTTGGATCAACTTTAACAAATCTCAAAATTAGGCGGTCTCTACGTTTCGATGTTTTGCGTGGACGGCCAGAGCCCTCTTTACGACACAGTCGAAAATCATCATTATGCCATCGATGCACATTTGTGTAAGGGACATTTAGTCGCTTGCTTGTAGCTCGCAAAGAATACCCTAGTTCTAGCAAGGCTGACACTTTGCCTTTTGTGAATGTGATCTCGTTATTGCTCATTTGTGCTTTGTATTGTTTTCAACCAGTAAGAGATAGATTTCTAGCTGAAAGCAATCAGGAGTGCTGCCAACACCACCGCAACGAAGTCAGGAAGCTATGGAACATGAAGTCCAGTTAATCACATGTAGCAGTTACATTCTTGTTGATGAATAATGGTGCTATACTGGCTCTGATTGACCGATTTTCTTTATTTTTGTTTTGCTTGATAGCTTTTGGCTTGTAGAACAACATATTACATAACAAAGGAAACAAATGTAATTTTATAAGAGTGAGGTATGATTTTGTGTAACATTGCTAGATGAAGATCAAATTATCTACTACTTTTTTTATCTATAACAGGAAAACAACTCAATATTCATGCTTGAAATTTCCAACAATGATATTAGTAAGCACAACTGACATATCTTCCAAATTTCAGAGAAATTCGTTCAAGTTTGGCGGAGTTAGACAAAGTTGAAGTTAAGGCGATGTCTAAGGGTGATCCATTTTTTATGAAACAATCTGTATAATCTGTGGAATATCGAAGGTGTCATTCGATTCTTGTTGCTTCGGAATTTCGACCAGCAGGCAATTTTAAATGAGCTGTCTGTTGTTGGTGGTGATGCATCATGTCGAGCAACAGTTTACAATTGGATAAGAGAATTTTAGAATGGACGAGTGGATATCATGGATCGCAAATCGACGGAGAGTCTAATTTAACTTGATGATCATCGAGAGAAATTGCACAAAATCGTCCTTGATAATCTCTGTATCAACAAGTGATAGTTATCGCACTCTAGGATTCGTCGAGACCGCCATAGCGCCTTAGTTTTTCTTCGTCATCAGTAGCAACAGGGTCAGCTCGCTTCTTGCAGCTTCCGACGCCTTTGCTTCTCTCTTGCATCCTCGAGTCGATGCAGCGTCGCAGATAGTGGAACTCTTTGTTACTTTGATTGAAAAAGTTGAGGTCAAGGCGGTTGCAGTCGTCTCTTAGGTAGCGCATGACGCCACACATGATGCCATAAATAGATTATGGTGGTGCTCCTTGCCGTCTTTGCGGCGAATCTCATAAACAAAATGAGACAATACTTGGATAAGGAGATCTGTGCCCACATTTGGCAAGCTCGAAAGATCTGGATATTGGCACTCATCAAAAGTCATATTTCTTGCAGCTACCCATTCCTCGTACACCCTAAGGGCAAAAACGTTTGTTCTTCGGGTATTCTCGGGAACCGACCTCTGCACACTAGCCTCAATTTCTTGTGTACTAACAAAGCTAAACCGCTCCATTTCCAATAGATTGTCCTAAAATAGATGCCACTAATCATTTCATAGTGGCCATGAGATGCGTTTATTAAATTAATGTCAAAAACAAGCTCAGTCTTCAATAACTGCACTTTCAGCTCTTATTTATGTATTTATTATTTATCAGATGACAAGTCATTGCCCATAATACGCTGAGTAAACAATAAATTGCCTGGTTCGAGCTAAAAAAGTCCATACAAATCATAAATGAAAATCGCTTTATCTGCCGTTTATTGTCAAAAAGTTCGACTGCAACGCTCATTCTACAGTCCGTTTCATAAAAAGTGGATCATCCTAAAATTTGACTAAATAAAACATAAGTATGATACAGAAAGCATTTTTCATGTTATTTCATGTCCCTAATATATTTAAATGTCCTTATATAATCTGATAAGCTATGATACAGTAACGGTTCTTAAGAAGCTAATATTTTGTGGCCCTACCCTTATTGTCAATGACATTACCAATTCGTCTAGGCATTGATTCGATGATATCGTTGATTTTTGACTGATCTAACTTCCTCCACTCTCTTTTTAACAGTGACGTAAGTTGTGATACGCCATCTGTAGGTAGCAGTGAACGACGAACGTTACGTCATTTTGATTTAGTCAGAGGGCCTCTTACAGCTCTTGAAATTCGACTCAATAAGTCTTCTACGAATAGTGGACTTAGAAATAGACGAGTCTAGTGCAGCCATCTCAGTTAACGAGAGACTTGGATCAACTTTAACAAATCTCAAAATTAGGCGGTCTCTACGTTTCGATGTTTTGCGTGGACGGCCAGAGCCTCTTTACGACACAGTCGAAAATCATCATTATGCCATCGATGCACATTTGTGTAAGGGACATTTAGTCGCTTGCTTGTAGCTCGCAAAGAATACCCTAGTTCTAGCAAGGCTGACACTTTGCCTTTTGTGAATGTGATCTCGTTATTGCTCATTTGTGCTTTGTATTGTTTTCAACCAGTAAGAGATAGATTTCTAGCTGAAAGCAATCAGGAGTGCTGCCAACACCACCGCAACGAAGTCAGGAAGCTATGGAACATGAAGTCCAGTTAATCACATGTAGCAGTTACATTATTGTTGATGAATAATGGTGCTATACTGGCTCTGATTGACCGATTTTCTTTATTTTTGTTTTGCTTGATAGCTTTTGGCTTGTAGAACAACATATTACATAACAAAGGAAACAAATGTAATTTTATAAGAGTGAGGTATGATTTTGTGTAACATTGCTAAATGAAGATCAAATTATCTACTACTTTTTTTATCTATAACAGGAAAACAACTCAATATTCATGCTTGAAATTTCCAACAATGATATTAGTAAGCACAACTGACATATCTTCCAAATTTCAGAGAAATTCGTTCAAGTTTGGCGGAGTTAGACAAAGTTGAAGTTAAGGCGATGTCTAAGGGTGATCCATTTTTTATGAAACAATCTGTATAATCTGTGGAATATCGAAGGTGTCATTCGATTCTTGTTGCTTCGGAATTTCGACCAGCAGGCAATTTTAAATGAGCTGTCTGTTGTTGGTGGTGATGCATCATGTCGAGCAACAGTTTACAATTGGATAAGAGAATTTTAGAATGGACGAGTGGATATCATGGATCGCAAATCGACGGAGAGTCTAATTTAACTTGATGATCATCGAGAGAAATTGCACAAAATCGTCCTTGATAATCTCTGTATCAACAAGTGATAGTTATCGCACTCTAGGATTCGTCGAGACCGCCATAGCGCCTTAGTTTTTCTTCGTCATCAGTAGCAACAGGGTCAGCTCGCTTCTTGCAGCTTCCGACGCCTTTGCTTCTCTCTTGCATCCTCGAGTCGATGCAGCGTCGCAGATAGTGGAACTCTTTGTTACTTTGATTGAAAAAGTTGAGGTCAAGGCGGTTGCAGTCGTCTCTTAGGTAGCGCATGACGCCACACATGATGCCATAAATAGATGATGGTGGGTGCTCCTTGCCGTCTTTGCGGCGAATCTCATAAACAAAATGAGACAATACTTGGATAAGGAGATCTGTGCCCACATTTGGCAAGCTCGAAAGATCTGGATATTGGCACTCATCAAAAGTCATATTTCTTGCAGCTACCCATTCCTCGTACACCCTAAGGGCAAAAACGTTTGTTCTTCGGGTATTCTCGGGAACCGACCTCTGCACACTAGCCTCAATTTCTTGTGTACTAACAAAGCTAAACCGCTCCATTTCCAATAGATTGTCCTAAAATAGATGCCACTAATCATTTCATAGTGGCCATGAGATGCGTTTATTAAATTAATGTCAAAAACAAGCTCAGTCTTCAATAACTGCACTTTCAGCTCTTATTTATGTATTTATTATTTATCAGATGACAAGTCATTGCCCATAATACGCTGAGTAAACAATAAATTGCCTGGTTCGAGCTAAAAAAGTCCATACAAATCATAAATGAAAATCGCTTTATCTGCCGTTTATTGTCAAAAAGTTCGACTGCAACGCTCATTCTACAGTCCGTTTCATAAAAAGTGGATCATCCTAAAATTTGACTAAATAAAACATAAGTATGATACAGAAAGCATTTTTCATGTTATTTCATGTCCCTAATATATTTAAATGTCCTTATATAATCTGATAAGCTATGATACAGTAACGGTTCTTAAGAAGCTAATATTTTGTGGCCCTACCCTTATTGTCAATGACATTACCAATTCGTCTAGGCATTGATTCGATGATATCGTTGATTTTTGACTGATCTAACTTCCTCCACTCTCTTTTTAACAGTGACGTAAGTTGTGATACGCCATCTGTAGGTAGCAGTGAACGACGAACGTTACGTCATTTTGATTTGGTCAGAGGGCCTCTTACAGCTCTTGAAATTCGACTCAATAAGTCTTCTACGAATAGTGGACTTAGAAATAGACGAGTCTAGTGCAGCCATCTCAGTTAACGAGAGACTTGGATCAACTTTAACAAATCTCAAAATTAGGCGGTCTCTACGTTTCGATGTTTTGCGTGGACGGCCAGAGCCCTCTTTACGACACAGTCGAAAATCATCATTATGCCATCGATGCACATTTGTGTAAGGGACATTTAGTCGCTTGCTTGTAGCTCGCAAAGAATACCCTAGTTCTAGCAAGGCTGACACTTTGCCTTTTGTGAATGTGATCTCGTTATTGCTCATTTGTGCTTTGTATTGTTTTCAACCAGTAAGAGATAGATTTCTAGCTGAAAGCAATCAGGAGTGCTGCCAACACCACCGCAACGAAGTCAGGAAGCTATGGAACATGAAGTCCAGTTAATCACATGTAGCAGTTACATTATTGTTGATGAATAATGGTGCTATACTGGCTCTGATTGACCGATTTTCTTTATTTTTGTTTTGCTTGATAGCTTTTGGCTTGTAGAACAACATATTACATAACAAAGGAAACAAATGTAATTATATAAGAGTGAGGTATGATTTTGTGTAACATTGCTAAATGAAGATCAAATTATCTACTACTTTTTTATCTGTAACAGGAAAACAACTCAATATTCATGCTTGAAATTTCCAACAATGATATTAGTAAGCACAACTGACATATCTTCCAAATTTCAGAGAAATTCGTTCAAGTTTGGCGGAGTTAGAAAAAATTGAAGTTAAGGCGATGTTTAAGGGTGATCCGTTTTTTATGAAACAATCTGTAATTTACGTAGCGTCATTTCATGAAAGATTGCGCTATAAAGACGCTAACTTAGCGTTCTGACGGTGAGATTTACAATGGTTAGCCCAAGTATCATCGCAAAAGTTATTCTAATCTATTATTTAATGTCTGCATTAAGCATAGAGCTTATCTGAAACACTTGCGAGATATTTTGATAAACAACGCTTTGACAACGCTGAGATAGCGCTATTTTTTAGAACTCTATAATGGAGCAATTGGTAAACCATTACATTTCTATTCTAAGCCATAGAAATCGAATAATTGTTATCAATGGTTGACGCTATGATGATGCTAACTTAGCGTTCTATCGGTAGCTCTGTTTCAGATTGATTAACAGTTTTGACAAGATGAATAGATTGAAGCGTTCCTCTACTTAATTTTCTAAATGGTTGATTGAAGTGTAAAAGTATGACAGAGTGCTGAAACCGTGCAAATCGTCTCCGCCGCGCTGTCAAGCAATAAGGTAGTTATCGCACTCTAGGCTTCGTCTCGACCTTCGGTCTCGACGAATCCTAGAGTGCGATAACTATCACATACAATCACAGTGCAATAAGAAATTTTGACAGCCATGCAGCGATAAATTCTTTGATCATATTTATCGTACGATGAGGGTCATTTATCGTTCGTCGAGCAATAAGAAAGAGTTGGCAGAGCAGTTAAACGTGTCTTTTAGAAGTGCAGTGAACATGCTTTCTGAAATGGGCATTAGAAAGCTGTGCCGTTCCGTACTTTTTAACAGCTGAAATGCGTGAACGTCGTCTTCAATGCTGCAACCAACTACTGAAGCTTTATCGGAGTGTGGGTGATGCTTTTTTAAGCAATCTCATCACAGAAGACGATACCCCATTTTTACTTTACCTACCAAAGAATAATCGATCTTCAAAAGATTTCAAATACCCTGGTTAATCGGGAAGTCGCAAGTTGCGTTGCGGAACAAGCCATCGGGGATGTTTAATGCTGACTATTTTTTGGAACAGTCGCGGTCAGAGTGTCCACATGGACTTTGCTGATAAACAACGTCGTCTGAATAGAGAATACTACTGCGAGCAACTTCGAACTGTACGTTAAGGTGTTCGCAAGCCTCGAAACCAGAACTTCTACTTGCTCCACGACAACGCTCCTATTCATACCGCAACGGTCATTGATGCCGCAATCAGAGACAATGGCTACGAAGTTCCCCCATCCTCTATAGACCGGACTTGACCCCAAGTGACTTTTACTTGTTTTGACATTTGAAGCATCATTTAAGAGGCAAATGTTTTGAGAATAGCGCCAATGTCGAAACTGCCTTTAGGGAATTTTTCAATTCTAAAAGTCCTGAGTTCTTCCGTGAGACATTTCGGTAGCTGCCGAACAGGTGGTCCAAGTTTGTGGAGAATGACGAGTGGTGATACATGGAAAAGAGATGATTTCTTTCTTGTGTTGATGGAAAATAGATATTTTTTGGACATACGCCTTCTCTATCTAGTATTTATCACTTTGGAATAACATAGAGCTTGATAAAAATATCAGAAAATAGATAAAAGTTCGATATGTTAAGTGATAGACCCGGTAATTTACTACAGATGTGAATGTTGATGAAAATTAACTTTGTTATATTTCGAACCTATGTACTCATAAGTTTCACTGGGCGAAGAAACAAGTCCTTAGCACAGCATCCCAACCTTCTAATGACTTAGTACCATTAGAGATTTTAAACGTTGCCGCGTATCACAGGTTGGGAACCTCTGCCTTAGCATTACGCCTTGTGGACGAGTCTAAATAATTTTTGATCTCACCACGTATTCTGAAGACAGATGATCTGCAATTATTGTGGTAATTTATTTGAGGAATAATTATTGTGGGCCTATTCCCAGATTTCTTTAGTATGGTGTAACGTTTACCACATTCTGATCTTAGTAAAAAGTATTTTGGAAGTAAGCAACTTAGTTATCTTTGAGATTTTATTAAACATACAGGCCATGTAATTTGAATAGTTGCTTCGTGTATTGAACAGCTTAAACTTCAACTATTCGGCCGAATATCAAAATCACTAATCGGTGCATCCCTAATTGTGACTTTAACAGCGGTTTATGTGAAAGAGCGTCGTAAAACGATGAAAAAAACTGCGCTTAGCTGTGTCAATGCAAGTACATGTATGTCACAATCCGCAAATGCAACATCAATTGGAGAATATATGGAATTATAAATGCATAAGAGATTGATTAAAATCAATTCACATGTTAGTTGAATTATTAAGTTAATTAATAATTAGTTTATTATTAAAATTCCAACCATTTATAGCTCAGTTGTACACGATGATTTTCAACAATGATGTTTTGACAACAATGATAATAATGTTTAACAATGATTTTCTGCTACATAGGATTTCTGTTAATTAATAGAATCAAAGACAATGTACTCAACAGATCCATTCAGCCTGTTGGAAAAATGAGCTATCAAGTAAATTTGTTGAGTGAAGAAACTCGAAACTCGATCCAAGAAGCAGAATAAGTTTTCAATTTTGGCTAAAAAAATAGAAAAGGTTCTCAGTTTTTCATGATTTTGCTCATGAAACATCATTGATACTCAACTTATTTTTCTTTAGCTAAATGTTTGTGATTTTATAGTCGTATTGCATAAATATTAAAAATTCGAAAGTACCGAATAGCTGGTATGCAAGCATAATAATTTACAAAATTTGATCTTTTTTAAAAATATATCAAGTATTTTTTTTTGTACCTCAGCAATATAATCTCCGAAAATATGTTAGGGGTAAGTCAACCTTTATGCGCGGACAACTGTCATCACACAGCAAGAGCTTGTACCTAGTATGAAGTGATTTAAATGTATCAGATGTCAAACTTATTCTATGACACTTGCATAGCCGCAATATGGCATAATGAAGGGATATATGCCCATTTGGAAATTAGTGCTCGAAGTCCACCGGACTCTCCAGAGTTGCAGGACTGTGCTGCCGGACAACGGATTTTTGGACTTCAAAGAAAGCACGAATGCCAAACTTCTCACATTTATCTTTTAGTCGCCATTAGACTTTGTTTATCATCTCTAAATATTGCATGACATTAATTCTATCGATTAAAAACAAACAAAGATGTGCGACGGCTATGAATTGAAGCCCGAACCCGACCACCTGCTACACGAACCATATTTTTGAACCCGACCCGACCCGAAAATTTTAACGAGGATAAATAACTATTTTGGCACGAACATAACGAAAAATTAGTTCAACCGTTGATATTGTATTTCCCAGTATTTAGGCTTGAGTCTTTGTGAAAAAACTACTAAAGGAGAAGGGAATTGCTCTTTTTCATAATGCCAATCTTTAGGACAATGCATTGTTTTCCATTTGTGGAGTGATATGGCCTATTACGTGATAGTATCCTAAAGTTTGTGAAGTGTGAATATCACACATTGCTGGAATATATTGAATTCAGGGTGGCGACCGAGCCTGGGAATCCAAAGCACACATTTTATGGATGACGGTTACCACGCGCCCATTGTTTGTACGCAAACTGATAAAAAGTGATGACAATTAGGAATTCTTCTGGCGTTAACGGTCTTCGTCCATTGTGGCAGTCTTCCTGGTTTCTCTTGTCGATGGTTCTGGATAAGTTGGTGTTATCTTTCTTTTGTATTAACATGTGGATTTTGATATCCTGGCTTTCTCTCATGAATACGCTGCAGTTCAAAATGTAGCTTTCCAAAATGCGATTTGTTGCTTCAACTTAACATGTTAGAAAATTGAAGTCTGAAAAATAGGCGAAATGCAACTTCATAGAAGTTTATTAATCAGATGATGAAAATAAAGCATTTTTTGATTGTTGAAAAGTTCAGGAAGCGAACTTTTCCATCGATATGAAATCATTTAGATTCTATAAGTAGCTCACGGCTGCAGGCCATTGAGGAAAAGTAGATGTTTATGATATTAAGAATCACCGCTCACAAAATTCAAAAATTTTGAAAACTGAGTACGACAGTCAAATATCGTTCACGTCATAATTTGGTATTGAAATTCTAACCGGAAGGTATGATAAAAGTGGTTTAAAGCAGAATAATGATTTTTGACGTCACTTTACTCCCCCATACAGGGGGCTAGGACGGTGCTGACACAATCAGACTTTAATCTGGAGCGTTGTGATAGTTTCGTCCGGATGCCCTTCCTACCGACTTCCAATGACACTTTCGGGGCTCGTTTTCTGGACCAGAAGATCACTAGGCGAAGCACTTAACTACTGTGCAACGGACACCACGCACATTTGTGTTTTGAAAGTGGTTTAAAGCAGTGTCCGGATAATTTTTGAGCGTTGTGGTTTAGAATACGAGTAAAGTATCTTGTCATATTAAAAAAATGGCGTGGAAATTCGATGAAATAGCCCGGGAATTTGAAGCTTGAAATCTGGCTGCCACCCTGTATATTGTAAATGTGAATTACGCTTTATTACTCCCTACAACTTAATTCTATTAAAATGTTCGATTTCCGGCTGGAATTCTTCTTAAGTCCGGTCTAGTAGTACACCTCTAATTAGGACACGGAAAATATTCGGAATCCCTTCTAAATTTCTGTGGGAATGGGAATTCCATCCCACCAACAATGTGATATGGTGATATCAGGTCTACCGCTAGCACATTATCAGTTATCACTTGTTCATAATACCGGATTATGCTTGTCGTTCATAGGCAGATCAGCAGGAGATGTTATGATCCCTTCAAATTTGAAAGGCTCGACTAACATTTGGAAAGGCGGATGCTGAAATCCTAGGTTTTGCGGTTGCAAATGATATTCTCCTAGAATGACCTACTTTCACCAATGATTATTCATATTTCGACCTTGGTAAATACTTAGTTTAGACGCGAGCGTGGGCGTGATGAACGCGCCATTCTTCGCTACTATGTCAATACCATCCGTATGTTACGCTATTGTTTTCAATGTAGTTTCCTCGTTCACTGTATGACCATAGTTGATGCGTTCAGGTATGTTTGAGTGAAAAGTATGTGAACATACGATGCTACAATGAATTCGAAGGAAATTGTTATAATACGTAATGACAGCACTTACAAGCCTATAATAAGAATTCTATCAGATAAACATTCGTTCCATTTTTGGATAGAGCAGGGGTGAGATTTTTCCTGGATTTGCATTAGTCCGAGAGCTACTGACGTTTTCTTCCTAAATTCACGCACGAGCTTCTTATTATTTTTTAATTTTTGGATTATCACCCAACATCAGAATAACGACAATTCGTAAGTTATACTTCCAGTCGTCTTGCCATTTACGGATCGTCAAACATTGCAAAATTCAATTTGTTTATATAGATCCATGTTCTTCCGAGTTTAATGTGCTTAATAACGTAAAAATCAATATTCATCTAATCACTCAAATTTAGATGTCATTTTTCTGATTATGATTGCACGTTTAAGGCAGTTATCTTCCAGATTAGGCAGAAATGTTAGATTCCTCTAAACCGGTAGCTTGCCCGGTTTGCTGTTGAAGAAATTGAAAGCGTCATGACAAACGGTATTATTATTGCAGATAAACAAACTTTGATGACTTTTATGTACACTTTGATAATATTCATTTTGAATTTCGTTATTTTGCTTTCATGTCTCTCTTTACAATTTTCCCCAAAGCTGAGTTATTATTTTTCTCTTGTACCTCAAATCTTGCCATTTCTTGAAATTTCACCAATGTATACCGAGTCACATTCTTAGTACAGCAACGATGCATTTACAAGACAAATAGCCGAATCAGTAGAAACAAGAAACGCAAACAATGAACAATTAATTAACACAAAACAAGAATTTCATTTACTGAATTTGCTTGGATTGGCGATATCATTGTAATTTTCAACCTAAAAAATTCTACTTCCAACAACTACATACGTGAGAGAGATATCTTGACTATGAAATGCGATTCTACTTTGATAGTATTGTCTCAACTTTGAATTTATCTTTGCAATAACTTTGTAATGTAAATGATGCAGCTGAAGCGGCCAGACCGTCGAAGTAATTATTCTGCTCAAATAACTTTTGATTATTTTTCTTTTT
This sequence comes from Prostheceraeus crozeri, assembly GCA_907163375.1. Taxonomy (NCBI): domain Eukaryota; kingdom Metazoa; phylum Platyhelminthes; order Polycladida; family Euryleptidae; genus Prostheceraeus; species Prostheceraeus crozeri. Next base: position 559,700 of record CAJQUW010000460.1, on the reverse strand, counting down.
CCACTGTAACCGCTCGTCGAATTGTTCTTTGGAATTAACATAATAATCTCGATATAATAACATGATTTCCAAACAATTCTTTGCGAAAATTACTTATTTAACACGTGACATTTTTAGTCAAATGCAAGGCAATTAAAAAATATAACTACAACACTGTAGTTTCGGCTACCTGGCCAGCGTGGGTGAGATGGTGCTCTGTCCGTGCGTGTTGGATGTGCTGCTTGTATGTGACACCAGACAATGAACAGCCGCGATGAATAGCTTGACGATAAAACACGCGCGGAGAAAAAACTTTATCATTTTCGATTTTGAACATGAACTGTCTCCCGAAATGCTTGGTCGATTACACCACATAATTACTTACTGCTGAGATGATGAATCGCCTTCAAGTAACTTGGAATGAGTATTGAATTTTTGTTATTGTCAGGTTATTGCGCACACCGACTCTTTCATTGGAAGCTCCGGAGCAGGTGATGGAACAAGCGCCAGTGGTGAATCCCTCCTCTCTACAAGTAGTCCTGCTTCTTCTGGAGTAGCATTAGTGAAGGGAAGAGTGAGGGCGGTGACCGTTACCGCCGTTCCTACCCGCCTGACTCGAGCCCCTCCACCGCCACTTCCAGCCAATGTACGACCGGACTCTGACGCCGTTGTTATAACGCCAAGCGACATCAGTCAAGGTGAGAACATCCTTCTCCGGATGAGTTTGATACTGTCAAATGTAGATGGTTCAAATTAGTGATTATACTTTAGAAAAGGTCTAGATAGGCAGTAGACTTGAACAATATTGATCGCTTATAAACAAGCTTGAAGTCGATTTTCACATCAACTTTGCTCATGGCATATGTTGGCATTCTAATACGGATCAATGGTAGAAGCTTACCTTTGAGGACTTGACTTATACCTTATCAACTGTTGTCTACGATGACTTAGTCACTTGTTAAGATTATTTAACTCAACAGAATTAGATGACATTTCGTCGATATCGGCTAGAGTAGCAGTTTCGAGATTTATGCGGGTCGTTACCAGCAGGAGATAAGATAATTTCACAACGCGAAGAATAAGTTATTTAAAGTTCTGATGCACGGATTATTAGTTTCATTGTACAGTGTTTGCTAGGGATCACAACCAGGAATTCATGCACATTTAGGGATTTTGTAGATCTCGGGATGATTCATAAGTAGTAGACTCAAATAGAATGGAACTGGCTTCATGATGTCATTCACAATAAATCTATACATCAGTTGATTTCTTAAGAAAGATATAACTGCTTCGATGAATGCACGTTGTGCTATGATGGTGAATCAAATTAACTCAAGTTTTTTTATTCAAGACTGAAGATTTAGAAGTCTAGCTAATCGAAAAAAAATCGAGCTTATCGAAAGACCATAGAGCGTAAGGTACAGCTTTAAAAGCAGTTGGACTATTAGATGGGCTTCTCGAACTGCCATCTACTCCAAGTGTGAGTGGAGAATGTGAAATTGCTATTTCAGCTGTCGGACCTTACTTTATTGTTTAAAGCAGTAGACAGAACGATGACATTTGAAGCAAATTGCCATTTGACGATTACATTTTTCGGGAAAATGAGATGAGATTCAAAAGATTAACAGGAACAAAACTGAACTAGTCGACTGTAATCTGTTTTCCATAGCTCTGATACTTTCTTTGATGAAATTCCTAATGCTCATTAGATATTTCTTACCTTTTAGCGACAATTTGTTCGAGTTATGTCACGTGGTTAGAATAACTTATTTTTTTACTTCAAATGCTTAGTGATGTCTTGATGTGATCATTTGGCTTCTTCATGCTTAAATAGATAAATATTTTATTCATATCTGAAAGATTGGGTCATCAAAATTAAACTCAGTTACAAACATGGATAAGAATTAAGATAGATAAATTTCTTCAAACATTCTGATATGTTATAGTGCGATTTAGATTTTACGAAAAGGGGAACTGAGTCCTTTTTTAGTTTAACGTAGTCGTTTCCATCAATTAGTCAATCCTGGAGGGGATCCCGGCACTGAATCTAATCTGAATCGCAAGTGTTAACATTCTTTTACATAAGATAAGGTGGACGACCTCGCACTGTAAATATCCTATGCGGTTGATAATTATTTTAAAACGTATTTCTGAGATATTCGATTTAGAATTGATCCCGAAATTCCTAGCAATTTGCTTATTCAACCGTGGAAATAGCGAACCATTCTTTCCTCCTCGCTTACTATAAATCATCGTGATCGTATTAGAAATTCCTGTATGACAACATGCGTGGTTTCATCAACGCCCACTCTTTCATTTGACAACAAAATCAGTTGCTTTTCCTGTTAAGTGTGAATCGTAAATAGAGAATAACGTAAAATACTACTACACAAAATATATTTTATTTTACGAGCTCGCGTGGGTTTTGTGTGATTGAGCAGACATGAGTTTCGGGCCGATGATATTCAACCTGATGGAACACCGATTTAAGTGAGAACGAGTTCACTGCAGCTCTCGCACTCATACATTAGCCCCTTACGCTATCTTTTTAGTGAGGTTAGTGCTGAAGCGGATAGGGTAGAGTTGAGAAAAATCATAAGTAGGCCGATAATCAACCGCTGAACAGTATTCGTTCACACCGATAAGAGAAAGATATATTTCTGGAATACGGAACTTCATCCGTTAAGTTAATCCTGCAGATTTGTCGACGTTCGTTGATGAAAGCGACGTGGAAGAAGAGGGTGGCATCGTATCTTCACCTATGAATCAGTGTCGCAGCGTGATAGTCGGACGATTGTCAGAAATCGAAATTGCATACTTAGATGTATTCCTAAGGGGCCAGATTATGGTCAGGTGACAGCTACACTTGTCAGAGTTTTCTTGCTCACATTTTAGCGTTTACATCTCTGCGTATTTTCCTGATTTCTTTTTCTTGTCCTTTTGCTGTTCAGAAGTTTGTTTGTCACTTAGTATTGTGACTGCTAATGTATAAGAACATGAACTATCTAGAATCCAGCAACTAAATTCGAATATAGAAAATATTACTTTGTCAGAAACATTTACTACAGTCGTCTGGAACACCAGGCTGTGGACATCAGCTGATGACAGCTCATGCGTTCGCATGTTTATTGATGAATTGTTGATCAAAAAATGTTAGCCAGCTATGAACTTTCGATAAGAAAGAGAAGACTTCAAACAGTTTCTCTTTATATGTCATCTTCATGTACTCATTGTGGCTTGCCTCTGATAGCATATAAAAATTGTGTGAACCTTCTCATATATATTTTATGTAATTCCCCTTTAACCCCTGACGCTGAGACAGTCGAAACGTAGAGTACAAAAAATAATGCTTGCTTGGGAGGAATCCATTGATTTGAGTGTCAGGATACCTCGCGACTGCATTTGACCAGCCTTCCCCTTAGCATCCTGTAGCTGGAAATGTCGGAAAGGATGGTCTTCCAATCGCGAAAAATCGGAAAGAATCAAAATAAAAATAAATTGCAACTCTTACTTTTTATCTTTTCAAATTGAAATTGCAAGCAAATATCAATGGAAGGGTGACTCCTGTATCTAACAGATCAACATAAAACACAACAAATTTAGAGGCCTGTGAAAACGGAAATTAAAGAACACATCGATCGAAGGACGTATTGGCCAGATTTCATAAAATACCATAAACCGGTTAAGCGTTATCAGCATAATAAAGCTTGTACCTTTCCAACTTTAGTCACTGAAGTTCGTTCCTTTCAGGCTCAAAGTTACTGGTGAGGCGAGGCAGTGATCCAAGTGAAGGTTCACCAACCCATCAACGAAACATACGCGACCGAAGTGATGCTGGTAGCTCTTCGTCATCAGATCACAGTGATGACTATACGAAGCCTGGCCCACGGCGGAAAGATCGATCTTTAACCGCCCCTGCGCAAGTGCAAGGAGGGACAGCTGGGGAAGTCTTCGCTAGGTCGGCCTCCCGCCAGTCTCTTGGTAACAATCCTGCACTTCTGCAATGGTTAGACGCTCAGGTACGATGATGAAAACTTGTTGCATCGATGTATTGTCTCCGTCGAGGAACTTCCAAATATCATTTTCAAAGTTAATTAACGGCGAGTAATGTCAAGATTTCCTGGAAAATTAATTATTTAAAAGATAGATCCTTTTCAACCCTATACGAAAAATATATGATATCATACTGTGGTACACGTATCATTGCATCCATCACACGAACACTTTTTATCTTCAGGAGCGTCTAGCCGGTGAAGCAGAGGACCACAGAAGTGAACCTGTGGGTCGTAGCTCTCCTGAAGCGTCTCCTGTTCCTCAGTCTCAAGTATTAGTTGTCATTCCACAAGTTGATGATTCTGGAGTGATAGGAGTTTCTGTGAAACCGTGGTACGTGGAAGAAGAGCACCGATGTGACGGTCGAGAGTGCCCCCCTCCAAGTCAGCGCCTCATCCGTGGTATGGAGGTTCACTTTATTGCTGATGGGGGACGACTGCATCGTGATGGGCGTGTTAGGGTTGGAGACAGAATAATAGAAGTCAATGACATTCAACTTCATGGTCTTGCTTACCAGCGGTAAGTTACAACTATAACTGAGCCAGGCTGAGTTATAACCACGTTGTCATCAGTTTGCGTTTAAACTATGTAGGCAACCCTCATGAACGATTGTCAAGCATCTCATTGGCAAAAGTATCAACTCTAGATACCAGTGCGCTGAAAAACGCATAAATTTCTCACAAGTTTTCTCTGCGTCGTATATTGTAGGATATTTACACATGACGCAATCACATGATATTTCATGTGGCAAAATATCCAGCATTCACATTATCATTTTTGCAAGTATAATTTATTTTATTCTAGTATGGTTGTGAATGTGTATCTAATATGCTCTATGCAATTGTGCATCTTCGTTTTGCGTCGTGCAAAAGTTCTGGTCCCATCAAGTTTAGCAGTTCACAACTTTAGACCAGCAGGATTATTTATGGTATTCTATGGCAGTAGGTCTGCAGCTGGATAACAAAAATCATCCAGTCTACCGCTTTTGACGTGTCTTCTTTAACAAAAAACTGATGACAGCTTGGTACATTTCACATTTACCTAGGAAAAGACATCTGCAAAAGTCAACTCTTGCCCTTTCTTGATGAATCTGTCTAGTGTTTGCTTTGGTATCTGGGTTCACCGAGACCTGACAAAATTTTCCCTTTTAATTTTATTTGGTAGCATTCTTTTAAATTTGATTTCGAAGCAAGGTGTAACTGATTTCTTTTCTAAGCATCATTTCTGCAATTTGTAGGTTTTGCACTCCAACAGGATAGATTTTAGAGTACTCGTAATCGCAAAATGTGCGTACTAACTATTTTTTTCATAATTTTTTTGAGATCAGCTTAGCTTATTGCAAATAAGATGTTTATTTATCAATGTAGACTAAGAAGATGTAGTTAAGGTACCTGTGCGTAGTTGACCAAACAATGGGAGATCATATTCAAGTTGAGAAAGTCAAAAGGTAACTTAGTCTTGGTTTATATACTAACTTTAATAGAAATCCGATCGTAAAACAAAGGGGAGTTACCTTTTTGCTTTCTCAAAAATGTACATGTATATTATAATGAGATGTTATTGGAAAATTTCACCCGCAACCTATAATGATATTCAGAAGAACATCCACTCTTGAAGTTGAAATTTTTGCAGTTGATTTCTCTCTTAATTGGACTCAATTATCTTGATTCTCTAACATTTTTGTGCTTGAAATGGTCATTTCATTCACTGCACATATTGATATTATATTGTTCAGTGCACTGAGGTTATAGTAAATGAAGTTTCACTATGTGTGTGCAACCTTATTGAAATCAATTTTTTCTTTAATGTACGTTTCGTTGCAGTGTTTACTAAACGTAAAGGCAATATGATTTTTTCAGAGCCCAAGAGATCTTTAAGAAGGCATCACAAGCTTCTGAACTGCGCCTCCTGGTCATACCATCATCCATATCCAGAGCCACACCCAGTGAGGATTCTGACTCAAGCTCTCGTCCCTCAGCCGCCCCACCGCTCCCAAAACGTTCCCCGCACACCCAGCTCAGCATCGATAATACTGATGGTCCCACAACGCCAAAATCCAACAGCATTGACAGATCAGCGGCTAACACCAAGAAAATCGGAGTGAAACATCAGATACAACTATCAAAGGTGAGGTCATCGGTCAGGCTGAATACACGGTTAGCGAAAAGTTCCTCCTTGGCTTAAATTGCCCAGAACTGCATCGGAAATGCATTGAAGAAATTGGTCAATTCCTTTTTAGAATGACAAGTCATTGATGTCTTATTCATGTTTATTCAACTCCAAACAGCTGTTTGTGAGAGTTTCATTCACTTGAACTTTTTTAACTTCTAATTAGAAAATTGTATTGAAAAATATAAAAATTTATAAACTGACTTTGAACGTTCATTCTCTATAAACAAAATGAAATTTGATGCAACATGTTCGCAATCACGGACGCTTTAGTAATATACCAGATTTAGCTTCCAGTTTCTTTTAGAAATACTTCGACTGAGAGGCCTTATTGTAACGGCACTAAACCGGTTTAGTCTTGTTTCTTATGCCATGATCGCCTCTGATTGGTTCACCCTATCGCGTTAAATGTCTACTTTGTTTTTGTTGTAGAATTCATTTTAATCCAATATTTCGTTATCTATATAATTATCTAGCTACATTTCGCATTAGTACTAGACACTGCTCATTTTAACAAAATTCTACTCAGGAACTCGTGTCGGTATATTATTACGGCGGTGGATTGGAGTTCACATGCGTGAGAAATGTTCTAAGAAAGAAGCATAGATTTCAAGGTACAAACCACCATAGCATCACTTCAACTGCTTCCCTTTTTTGTCCTCTTCCTTCGTCCTTTAGTTGATTCGATCGCCTAAATTCTTCGAAGCATTTACGAATTGTCTCTTCTGATGTTGGATTCTTATCATGCATGATGCAAGACTCTTCCATTTCATTCAAGCTTTAATTTTAAAAAGAATCAAAGTTCTTTATCTTAAAGATATCCGTGATTGCTAACAACTTGATTTTTGAAAGTAATATTCAATGCATTTCATTAATGGCTTTGTTTTCAATTCAATGTTCTATTCGGAATAAAAATGTCCAAATTAACAAAAATCGTTGGAGCAACACTTTTTTTGAAGCTTTTGCGTCACTACTCCCCATACTTGGGGCTTGGACGGTGCTGACATAGTCAGACATGCTCAATACTGTTGTGATTTAATAGATAGAGTGTTGTTAAAAAGTTTATTGGTCATGAAATTTAAAAGTATTGTCATTCTAAATACCAACTTCCCAACTTTTCCATTAATTTTTATGCTAGAGGCATTCTGATCCATCAGGGACGGACTCATCGCTCACCATAAATTATGAATTAATCATAATATTAAGCTAAAGGAGGTGAAAACAATGATAGGAAAGATCTAAATCATGTTATAAGCAACAATTCATTTCAAAAGCTGAAGTACATGATAACAATTAAATAAGGTACATATAGTAACTAGACTCAAATTAATTTACATTTGAAAAAAGCACCATCATGGTTAACTTGCTTATTCAAAGTGGGGTTGAGTTTTTTTATGTACATGGCTTCCAAAATATTTAGGTCATAAGTGTTGGGAGCTTGAGATAGAATCTTGAAATTGTCAACTTTACAGCTGCAACTGCAATTTAACCTATGGTCAGAAATGGCGGACATTTTTTCCCGATGTTCTTTTATTCTTAAGTTTAAGTGTCTTGTAGTTCTACCTATGTAGGTATTGCGAGGGTCCACCTCACAAGCGAATTGGTAAATGACATTAGACCTAAGAACTTTGGGAGTATGATCTTTGTTGGAGAAACCACTTTTTAGTTTATTGCATGTGAAAACCCAACGGATAGGAAATTCATTATCTATCCTACGGAATAGTTATTGTAGTTTCTTTTTAAAATAAACCGATTGAATGCCAAAAAATGGAATTTTGATAGTATGGAGGTATTGGGATTCATCTTTTTCTTTTGGAGCACAGAATCTTTTGTCCAGATAATGTTTGACCACTTTTTGTATAAAGTACAACGGATATCCGTTGTTTTGAAAAATTTTTTTTGTCAATTTTCCTATTTCATCATGGAAAGTCATCATGAAGGTGATGACCACTTATCCTTCTTCAACTATATTGACAAGTGGCATAGTAATATGAAATTCACCGCAGAGGAAGGAGGTAAAGTGCTACCTTTTCTAGATATTGACCTGGACGTTTCATACAACACGCTAACTACTAACGTGTACAGAAAACCCACGTACACCGGTCTAACCTTGAATTTCAGATCCATATGCCCCATGCGATGGAAAATTTCTCTTTTAAGCACTCTGATCAACAGAGCCTACATCGTCTGCTCGTCATGGCTAACTTTCCATGATGAAATAGGAAAATTGACAAAAAAAATTTTTCAAAACAACGGATATCCGTTGTACTTTATACAAAAAGTGGTCAAACATTATCTGGACAAAAGATTCTGTGCTCCAAAAGAAAAAGATGAATCCCAATACCTCCATACTATCAAAATTCCATTTTTTGGCATTCAATCGGTTTATTTTAAAAAGAAACTACAATAACTATTCCGTAGGATAGATAATGAATTTCCTATCCGTTGGGTTTTCACATGCAATAAACTAAAAAGTGGTTTCTCCAACAAAGATCATACTCCCAAAGTTCTTAGGTCTAATGTCATTTACCAATTCGCTTGTGAGGTGGACCCTCGCAATACCTACATAGGTAGAACTACAAGACACTTAAACTTAAGAATAAAAGAACATCGGGAAAAAATGTCCGCCATTTCTGACCATAGGTTAAATTGCAGTTGCAGCTGTAAAGTTGACAATTTCAAGATTCTATCTCAAGCTCCCAACACTTATGACCTAAATATTTTGGAAGCCATGTACATAAAAAACTCAACCCCACATTGAATAAGCAAGTTAACTATGATGGTGCTTTTTTCAAATGTAAATTAATTTGAGTCTAGTTACTATATGTACCTTATTTAATTGTTATCATGTACTTCAACTTTTGAAATGAATTGTTGCTTATAACATGATTTAGATCTTTCCTATAATCATAATATTTTTTTCAATGAGTAGTAAGAAAACGGCGAACACCCGACCGGCGCGCCCCCCCTCTGGAACGACAGAGTGTCGTGGTGTGCCGGCCAGGTGGGTCCAGGTTCGCTGACGTCCCCCCCTCTGGAACGACAGAGTGTCGTGGTGGACTTGGGCGACCGCCAGGTTTTGTCTTGAGGCTATAGTGTGTGATGATTTTCGTGAAATCTGATGAATGTTGTGTTGTAAAATGGGCTGTTTCGAGTGGAAGCAGTGCTCGGATGTGAAAACGGACGCCAGATTTGGAATCAGCGTGAGATTCTGCATCTGTATGGTGAATTTGAAAGCAATCGGAGAGAAAAATTTTCGCTGACGTCCCCCCCCCGGCACCGACCTTCCAACTTTGCTTCCAGGCTTCCAGTGGATGGATTTTGTCGTGCCATAGCTCGTTTGAAAGCTAAGAGTGAGACAAATTCACTGAAAGAATCGGCTTGTTCATATCTGTCTTCGTTTAGATGTAAGACGCCATTTAAAATTTTGGGACATTGGCGAAAAACGACAGAGTTAGAATTTTGGACGTTTTGGGCTGTAGCTTCAAAACGAAGCATCGGATTGGAAAACGGATTTCAGATTTGGAATCAGCATGAAATTCTCTATCAACATGGTGAGTTTCAAGTCAATCGGAGAGAAAAAATTTTCAACATTTTTCGAAAAAACGACAGAGTTAGAATTTTGGACGTTTTGGGCTGTAGCGTCAAAACGAAGCATCGGATGGGAAAACGGAGGCCAGATTCGGATTCAGCGTGAAATTCTGCATCTGTATGGTGAATTTGAAAGCAATCGGAGAGAAAAATTTTCGCTGACGTCCCCCCCTCCTCCGACACCGAACTTCCAATTTTGCTTCTAGTGGACGGATTTTGTCGTGCAATAGCTCGTTTGAAAGCTAAGAGTGAGACAAATTCACTGAAAGAAACGGCTTGTTCATATCTGTCTTCGTTTAGATGTGAGACGCCATTTAAAATTTTGGAAGATTTGCGAAAAAACGAGTTAGAATTTCCCAAGAAACAGCTCCAGCGGGCGAATGAAGGCTCGGATTGGTAAACGGAGGCCAGATTTGGAATCAGCTTGATGTTATTGTCCAATGAGGATCATCATCCAATGAGAATCAAGCATTTCTATATAAATAGCGAGCCTTCCACAGTGAGAATCATTCCATCGTTGAATCGCACGAGTGACGGACGCACATTTTCTCTCTCTCTATTCTATTATCCAACTAAAATGGTAAGTCGCTACTTCCCTCCCTCTCCTCCCTTGAACGTAAACTTAATACAATCTTTTTCATTTTCAGGCATCTACTCCATCTGCTGCACTAGTAGGACAAAATGGCGGTCAAACGTTACAAGGTTCGCTACGATCAGATCATCTACAACTGAGGCCAGTGGAAGAAACAACCAAGGTACATAATCCTACACCGCTACAGCGTAAATTTAAACAAGTCGTGCGTTATGACGATCATAGCGTAGTACTCCAAACGGGAATGCTCCCTTCCACGGATGTCAAGATAATGCGCAATCAGTATGGGGACTACATACTGATCCCCGTGAGTCCGTACATTCGCCACCAACTTGATATTATTGAGGAGTACGTGACATTAAATATGGACATTCCTACTCCTCTTGCTCAAGAGTGGAAGGCGAGAGATGACAAGGATACTCCCTATAGAAAAATTTGGGATGGTAATCAAATTTGCCTACCGGTATCACATTGGTGTACTTACTATAAGAAGGAGGGAGATCAATCAACACCCATCAGATGTGATGAGCTCGGAGAAGGTACTTGGGATATCCTTTTCAAAGTGAATGGGCTATATTATGGTCGGCACAAGGATAATAAAATAGCCTCTCTCTCCATGCATATGGAATCCATCCTATATATTCCAAAACCACCCAACGTGGACGACATAATTGATCAAATCCTTAACAGCAGTGGTACGAAGCGCAAGTCGGAGAAGAATGCTGCCTCAAAACGCAAATCAAAGAAGGAGAATTACTAGTCCTTTCCTAACTCTACCCTATGACAATTCGCTTATGTGCTTTGAGTGTCGTAGAAGTGGTCTTATTAGATACATTTTACTTCTTCGTTGCCATCATATCATTTGTGTATTTTGTCGTGAAAAGCATCGATGTAATTCTTCATTTTGTAATATGTTATAGAACGTTTCCTTAGATGTGTAAATTTCCGTTTTAGGCTTCTATCATCATTTTTATGGATTGTGAGGGTGAACCTGTACAGGAGCTCAGTGCTATTGCTATGAACAATTGGACATATCAGATTGTTAGTGTCTATCATCAACATGCCAACTGCGATCCCAATGTTGATCAATGGGCGAGAAAACACATTCATGGACTTAATCTGAAATATTTGCAAGACTATGGCTTTTCTTGTGAGTGCTCTTCTTATTGACTTTAAACGATGGTTAGCTGCTTTCAATGTTATACGCATCTTTTGTAATAATCCTGGTAAGGAGAGGAAAGTATTTCCCAATCTAATCATTGATGACATTTTGCTCCCACCTTGGGATAGTAGAGTGAATCAACATTACCATGAAGTCACGAAACGTTTTAAGGATTTGTGTGTTCCCATTTTGTCTGTTCGTTGTAGTAGCTACGTTCATAACCAATGCTTCTTTCCTCCTTACCTCAACACTGCCAAAGTCCTGTATGGTTATCATTGCTCGCTGTATGATAGTTACCAGCTGTATCTATTTTATCTGTTTCAAACCATTGATTTATAATGCATGCTTGTTACCGTTATTCAATAAATGTTACTATGAGAAGAGTTGTTGTTTTCATGCAATGAATGGGTTAGATAAAGGGCGATCATGTCTTTCTCAAACGACTGCGGAACATTACATTTTCATAGGCAAAGTTTAAAAGGAGCTGTTCAAGATTATGTGATAAATTTTCATAAAGATGAGACCGACATCAAAGCAGTGGTCGATGATGCTAGCACTCTAATTCTAGAGTTAATGAATACATTCTCTGATAGCATTGTCATGGCGCGATTAGTTGCGAAAATTAAGTTAAGTTTGGAAAGGAAGAGGTGGAAAGTCGCTCTTTCCATTTTGCTTCTTATTCAATGGAAGTGGTAGATCACCCCGAAGAATTTTTTCAAAGACATGATAAAAATTGCTGAACGTCTTAACGCATTTAACCATCATGGCAGCAGTCTAGTGATTGAAGCAATTTCAGATATTCACATTCAACTTTCTATAAAGAAAAATTGAAAATGCAGTGGTACTTGATTGTAGCACAACTGGTTTTCGAGCTATGCCTGCTCACTCTCGAAGTATATTCCTTCTGTACATGCGTCTATTATTTAGAAAAGGCTAGCAAATTCATATCTTCAAAAAGACTTGCTATAGACATCAGTAACGGTGAAAGTATGTGTTGCGATGTATGTAAGCGAAAGGATGGAAATGAAAAGCGCATCTTCAAGAGATGTAAGCATGCTTTTTGTCAACGCTGTTTCATACGTAATTGCATTCAACTTTGCCAATGTAACCACTGTGATATTGCTCATTTCGAGTGTCACTTATGCCGCAATAGTTAGTACCTATGCAAATGTGGTAAAGACAGGTTTTAGCAAAGACTAACACGAAAAATGGCGAAACGTAAAATGACGAAACGTAAAAGTCAAAAGTCTTCAAAGTTTTCTTCAGCCATTCAAGCTCTCCGACGAATGAAAGCAAATCAGCGATACAATGCTATACGACATGCTAACGATAAATTCATTCGTGAAATTATTTCTCATGTGAGGAAGTTGAGGACGAAGAAATTAGCACCAAAACAACGAAAGTTACTTAAGCGATATGCTACGAAATTGCGTTTCATCTCCAATCCTAAAGTCACCCTTCAAAGAAAGAGGGAAACTCTAACACAAAAGGGTGGTTTCCTTCCAGCGTTACTACCGATGCTAGCTCCTATCGTGGGCAACGTATTGGGTAATATCTTTGGCTCTAGACGTTAATTATGCAAATGTTGAATCTCAAAGTATTATAATGGATTTCAGACTTCAATGTGATAAAGTTCTGACTGTATCAGGTCCATCTCATGCAGGTAAAACTGTTTTCACGCTGAATTTATTGGATAAAAGAAGGGAGTTGTTTAAGGAACCTATCAATCGAGTGATTTGGTGTTATGGTATTTATCAACCGTCGCTGTTTCAGGAATTGCAAAGTCGCAACTTTATTCGACATGAAGGAATTATTCCAGTGGATAAACTTCAGTCTAATGATGTTGTTGTATTGGATGATTTATTAAAAGAAAGTAAGAATTCAAAAGATGTTACAGATATGTTCACTCGCGCAGCACATCATAAAAGGTGCTTTATCATCTATATCACACAAAATTTGTTTCCTGATGGAAAAGAAGCTCGTACACGAAACCTGAATACACACTATTATGCTATTTTCTAGAATCCGCGAGATAAAAGTCAATTTGAAATTTTAGCGCGACAAGTTGCACCCAGAGGATCAAAAGCCTTAATTGAAATTTTTCAAGCAGCTACTGAAAAACCACACGGTTACTTATTCATTGACTTTACGCAAGAGTGTCCGGAAGAATTTAGATTTCGAAGTGATATTTTGAAAACTCCCATGATTATCTACAAACTATGAGTTCTTATTCTCGCATGATTGTTATTCCTCAGGATGAATATGTACAATTGACTGCAATGCAGCAAGTAAAGCAACCTCTTGCAAATCAAATGTATAGGAAAGAAATAGATTATCAGCAAAATGTTCACATCAAAGATCCACATCGTGCTGTATTATTACAATCGGAAACTGTTGAGCAATTGAAAAACTTGAAGAATAAGATGCGTGACTCTGTATCGACTGCTACACCTTTAGAATCTCGCGCACATGCCATATCTCTTTTCAATAGTATTGAACCCCATCTCAATGTAAATGATAGAGGAGAAATCATTACAGATGAAAATAAAGTGATTGATGCTTCACGTTATGAAGACTTGATTCAGTATGCGACACGTAGAAAGTGCCGTCAGGGCTATGTTCCACCTGGTTGGTCATACTTTCTTAAACTATTGAAAAAGCATAATGTACCAAAATTTGCTTTGAATAATGAGACATTGAAAGAACTTGATTCAACAGTGGCTACTGCTCCAATGCTTCAGACGATGAAAATGTCAACAAATTGGTTTAAGACGTCACCTGCTACATCCCCTCCCACACTCAATAAGCAAACAAGAGGAAGAACTCGACGTAGATCTACGCCACCACTAAAACGAGTAAAAGGAAAACGTAAAACAGCTCCTCCCAAGAAATACATGTTCTCAGACTATTAATATGAAGCAGATGTGTTGCTTGCCATGTAATGAACCGCCAGAGGTGAATGTCGTTGTCACTTGCACTTGCTGCGCTAGCTCTCACAATGAAACCCCTAAGCAATGTGAACACGATCGCAAAACCGCTAAAGCTAAATGCTGCAGTTGTTGTAAATGTAGAAAGGCAAGAAAACAAAAAGATGAGAAGGAGGAAAAAGAGTCAGTCGTCATCGACTGAACGTTTGAAGTCAATCTATTATGATGTAAAACATCCGGCAGGATTTGCATCTATCAAGAAATTATCAAAAGCGAGTGGTCTTCCACAATCACAAGTGAAACGATGGTTAAAGGGTCAGGCTTCCTATACACTCCACAAACAAGCGAAAAAGAAGTACCGCACCCGCCATTATATTGTTCATGACATCGATGAACAGTGGCAAGCAGATTTGTGTGATGTTGCCTCCATTTCAAAACATAACTCGGGTAATAATTTTATTTTAACCGTCATTGATATTTTCTCGCGTTATGCGTGGGCTCAACCTTTAAAAAACTAAAGAAGGGAAAGGAGTAGCAAAAGCATAACAATTTTTCGAGAAGGTCGCATTCCAAAAAGAATTCAGAGTGATCAAGGAAAAGAGTTTGAAAATCAGCATGTGAGAAGATTATTTGAGAGGTTATACATTGAGTTGTTTAGTGTAAAGAGTGCTTATAAAGCTGCTCTCGTTGAACGTTTTAATCGCACATTAAAAAATTGCTTGTGGCGACATTTTACTGCCAACTTGACACAAAATTGGACAAAGGTTCTACAAGATACACTCCATGCCTACAATCACTCTATCCATCGTTCTATTGGACTCAGACCAGTAGATGTAAATGCTGACAATGTAGATAAAGTGCGCGAATCATTCCAACGTAAACGCACTCATGTGAAAATTGGTGATAAAGTTCGTATCTCAAAAGTGAAAAGTGTTTTTGCTAAAGGGTACCATCCGAATTGGACAGAGGAGGTATTTACAGTATCAAGGATTGATCAAAAAGACTCTCCCACCACCTACAAGTTGAAAGATTACGATAATGAAGAAATTGAGGGTAGCTTTTACCGCGATGAGATTGAGGTAGTCACTGAAAGTGAAACATATTTGGTAGAGAAAATCATTCGATGTAAAAAACGACAAGGTGAAGAATGGTGTCTTGTTAAATGGACTGGTTATCCTTCAAGTATGAACTCTTGGATGCGTCGTGCCGACATCTTTCATCTAAGTGATCGACAGTGATTCATGTAAAGTTGTAACGAACAATGTTTAGGGTTTGAGCTATGAATCCAACTGCCTCATTTTATTCACGACCCTCCTATGTAAGTGGTGGAGGACAAATTTACATCGGCGCTCGCCGCCAACGTGGAGGTAGCATACTTGGTGCTCTGAAATCTGTTGTAGCACCTCTCATATCCAATGTCGGAAGATCTTTAAAACGAAATGTTTTAAGTAATGCCGTTGGCTTTGCTGGTGATGTTGCTAGTGATCTTTCCAGAGGTAGAAGTTTTAAGAGTAGTTTGTTGAATCGTGGGAAGGAACGCGGTTTAAAAACATTGAAGCAGACCTTTGCTGGTGTTACTCAAGGAAAGAAATCGCCTAAACGAATGAATAAAGGAAGAAGGAAACATCGCGGAGCTGGTAAGGTGCGATCTTCAGTCAAAAGGCATTCACGCAAACGTCGCAGAGGCTCTAATCATTCTTCAGGCGCTAAACGACGACGCTGCCATAACTTCTAATCATGGAGTGTAAAACTTCCGGGTTTTTTGTTTGTTTGATCAACAAGCCATACAGACAGATATTCTTAGTTCAAGTATTGTAGATTATCATCCTCGAACAGCTGAGAATGCTGGCCCCATTGAATTTGTTATTCCTGGTGGTAGTGATGACTACATAGATTTGAGTTATGCGATGGTTGATTTGAGGTTTAGAATTCAGCAAGCAGATGGAACTGCTATTGACGATACACATAAAGTTGGACTGAACAATTTACCATTGACTACATTACTTCGCGATGTTTCTCTAACGATTGGAGAGCAGCAGGTGGAAGGTGGCCAAAGTGATTATCCCTATAAATCATATTTCAATCATGTATCACAGTTTCATCCAGCAGCACAAAAAAGTCATATGGAAGCCATGGGATGGTACAGAGATGAAGCAGGAAAATTTGATGCTGAAACAAACAGTGGCTTTGTAAAGCGATCTGCTATGATTAAAGATAGTAAAGTATGTCAGCTATATGGTCCGCTGAATTTAGACTTCTTTAGACAGTCAAAGTTTTTACTCTGTAATACCAGCATGCGACTCAAGCTGACATTGAATAAGCCTGAATTTGCGCTGAATGCATTTGCTAAAGTTGACAATTTTAGAATTCATGTGGAAGATATTGCACTTTACATTCGTCGAGTAGTACCGAATCCAAGTGTCATTAGAGGACATGCTGAAGGTCTTAACCGCCAAAATGCCATTTACTTCGTTCAGCATACAAAGCTTCTCACCTTTACAATTCCGAAAGATCAAAAGAGTTTTATGAAAGATGGCCTCTTTCCATCGGAAGCACCGAAGCTCCTCATGGTGGCAATGGTTGAAAATGATGCATTTAATGGTAATATAAAGAAGAATCCTTTCAATTTTAAACACAATCAGTTAAGTGAAATTGCTTTACGTGTAAATGGTGTGAGTCATCCTGGTCCACCCTACAAACCAGATTTTGCTTCGGATCAATTTATGCGCAGTTATGTTGATTTTATGGATGTCTTTGGCTTTTACAATACGGATGACACCAACGGACTCACTATGAAAGAGTTTAAGAGTGTATATACTATTTATGCATTTGATTTGACTGCTGACAGCGATATTAGTGCACCCTATCGTCAAGCGAACGTGCCTTATAATATTCGTTTGGATTTGACGTTCAAAAGAACACTACCTGAGACGATCAATGTATTAATTTATGCAGTCTTCGATTCAAATATTGAAATTACAAAGTATCGTGACGTGATTCTTCAGTATAATCGTTAATGAGTTGGTTGACTGCTGACGATATTAAAACTAAAGTACAGCGTAATGCAGACGAAGCGACGTTGAAAGCTTTCGATAATGTCTATTCGCTCGATACCTTACCACCTGCAGTAAATCACTATCCCATTTTTATTGTACTAAACACTCATTCGCAGAATTTAGGCGGTGAGCATTGGAAAGCGATCTTTATTGGAGAAGACCGACGTGGTGAACTATTTGACTCTCTTGCTCAACCTCCAAATATACCCACACAGCAGTGGTTGAGAAAACATACGCGTCAATATCAGCGAAATGAACGCATACTACAACATCCACTTTCATCAACGTGTGGTGCTTTTGTACTGTACTTCATCTTAAAACGTTTACATGTATCTCGATTTGTATCTGTTATTCAAAACTTTTCATGTAATCCATCCTCTAATGAAAAAATGATTTGTAAGTTCTATGATGATTTGAAATAAAAACATCATGTTGGAAAAATTGTTTTTTATTTTACAATCCGCTGGGTACGTACATACTCGATGAGATAGTCTAGGATCACATTTGCTTGTACATGAGATTTTAGTCCAGTAATGATCACTTTACTATTATGAAAGATTGCCACATGCACAGGTAACCAACAACTAATGAGAGCTGCAGGAAAAAGTTCGGGTTCATAACACAAATTGTAACTGCTGGTACGAATCTTCAAAAATGATACACTTTCACTCAATTGAGTAGAGATCACCATATTGTCCACAGTCAGATTCGACATCACACACCTCTCCCTCTTCCATATCCGACGTAGTAGTCTTTGTAGCTCTAAGCGCATTGACTGCGCCGATGAATGAGAAAGGGCGCCGAGAATCTGTACAGTCCCATTTGGGAAGAGTTGAAGATTCCGTGAATTGTTCATCTTCACCACTAACATTTGAGGACGGCCCGGGTAATACTTGCTGTTTGGAAGGTGTTGGTGTAATGTTGTGAGATCGATTTTGGTGTAGAGTCTGAAGCGACGGAGAATGTTGACGATGGTGTAGCGATGGCGCTTCATGATGAAAAAATGAGTAAATTGAGCGATGTACCTTCCTTTTATACTTTTCCCAACTACCTTGATGAAATGTGAAGTTAGTATGGAGTTGGGAATGATAGAGTTGAATTCGCCGTTTGTTGACGCGAAACCAGATGCGATTTCCAATACGTGAATGTCTTTTCATATAGAAGTATTTCAAATCCTTCATGATATGATGTAGAGATTGAAAATGACGATAAGATAAAGCAAACTCTCTTCTCACATTTCCAGTTGAATCTTTGAAATAGACGTTTCGATCATGATCCGTTTCAATACGTTGTAGGGAATCTAATTTCCAACTCATGGTGCGTGGTAGTCATGTCTGATTAAGATTTGCATAGTAGGGCGATGAACTGACGACGAATAAATGTCATGATGGAGCGATGTATGTATCTTCTATACTTCTCCGAATTGTATTTGCGAAATGAGAAACAGTTTGCGGAATGAGAATGGCAGATTTGAATTTCATTTCTGTAATGTTGAAGCCAAACTTGATTACCCAAGGAGATGAATCTTAATGTTTCAGAATATTCCAAATCCCTCATGATATCATTGAGGTTGACAAATTGTCGCCATGTTAATGTAATACCTCTTGATGTATGACCATGAGAATTTTTGAAATGTACGTTTCCATCACGATCAACTGTGATATATTGTAGAGAGTCCAAAATCCAAGTCTTCACGATGTTATGCAAAGCCGCAGATCAGCAATATCAAAATGTCGTTTTATCATGCTTAGCAATGCGGCCGCAAATTGATTTGCTAGTAATCGAGCCGCACTCTTTTCTACTCCCATTGATCATGCACAACAGCTAAATGGAAAGTGGGAAGTGGGTGTCACTCAACTTGTTCATAGCAACTGTGTCTATACTTTTGATCATGAGGTGATGACTATTCATATAATATACAGCTGCTTACCAATGTGAAAAAGGCTGTCGAGTATACATTCCACAGTGGCAAAGAAAGGTCCAATTTACTCCGCACAATGATGATCATAATTATGTACATCATGTAGTTGAGAAAGATTGGTTTGTTGGTTTAAGTCCAAGTTTAAGAAATGATTTAGGTTACCTCGCTAGCGCCTTAACAAGCTATGATAATTATAACGTTAATTACCACCCAAGTGGTCATAAACAGTTAATATATCGAGAGGAAGCTTATTATGTAGATCTTATTCCAAGAAATGAGAAGACGTTGGTGAAGAAGATTGTGATTAAGCCAAGAAAGACAAACATGACTCCTGAAACGTTATTGAAGAAATTTAATTATCTCCTTCGAGTTGATGGTAAACAAGTGGCAACATTGACTTATATCAAATCATCTAATCATATTGCAATAAGTAAATTAAATGATGATGATCTAGTATTAGTTTGTTCAAAAGATTTTTATCAGTTCTTACGACATCGTTCTGCAGCTGTTCATGGAAAATTTGATGTGCAACATTTACCATGTGAAAGGTCAAATCAATTTGATACAGAATGGACCGTATCTTTATACAGAAAGTGTGTAGAGCCTTTAGGTGGTATCTTACATGAAACAAGAGTGTTGATGCCTCGCATTATTACTTCAGTTAAATTGGTTGTAGATTAATTAAATGAAGTGATTAATGAGCGACAAATTTCATTTTCTGAAAAAGGTGTTTTGTCTCTCACTATAAGTGGAAAAGGTATTGAACTAATTATGGATAAAACTCT
Source organism: Prostheceraeus crozeri (assembly GCA_907163375.1). Lineage (NCBI taxonomy): Eukaryota > Metazoa > Platyhelminthes > Polycladida > Euryleptidae > Prostheceraeus > Prostheceraeus crozeri. Next base: position 539,465 of record CAJQUW010000460.1, on the reverse strand, counting down.
AATGGACATTTTGGGTTTTGATCAAAATATCTTTAAAAGTGGTACTGTAACCAAAGCTAGCGCAGACATGTCACTATCGCGTCGTATTAACTATTTTCAGATATATTCCAATATTGGTGAAGATGTACGTGTGGGAGATGTTGAAGCTCCATTGCTAGCAATGATACCATACCAGCCAAAAAGCTGCAGTATTTTATCTGAGCATACTTTCAAGAAAGTGCATTATACAAAGCTGAAATCAAACTACATCCCACAAATTGATATTGCAATTTATGACGATGCTGGTGCGTTGATTCCTTTTCATAAAGATGCTGTGACAAGTATCACACTCCATTTCCGAATGAAGAGTTAATGCAAAAGTATGCTAACATATTTTTCCAATGTGAATAATATGGAAAGTGAAAATAAGGACTCGTTTCTAATCTACTTGCCCAGTAATGCTTCTATGAATAAATTTCCCAAAAATAAACCATCAGACCATCGAGTAGAATTAAATCGCCCACTACATTTAGAAGGTGAATGGGAGGTTGGCGTTTCTAGTATTTGCTATGATAGCAATATTCAGAATGTGAATGATGTGGAAGAAATGATATTGACTCCTCGCACCCATAATGGAATAACGATGAATAATGCATTCCAGTTCCCATACAATTTAACGTCAGATGGAAAGTGGAACTATGAATGGATTCAGATAAAATCAGATTATTATGGTCCATTTCGGAATGAGAAAATTATTAAAGCATTCAACAGTGGTAATACTTCCATCATGAAGAATAAGGATCAGAAAGTTTATGAGTTTACTATCTATCATTGGAGTGGGAGACAGTTCCTTCGCTTTCATTCTTTTACTAAAGGTCTTACACTGAGGTTGGATAATGAATTCTATCCGCATCTCGGTTTTGGCCATGGACTACATCTAACGTCAATTGCTACTGCAAATGTTAGAAAAGTTTATTCAAATCGAATCAATAAATTTCATTATAAATTTAAAATATTTGATGAAGATGTTGTAGAATGTGAAGAACGCATCATTTTGAAAAAGCGTGGTGTTCAACCTTTATCACTTATTGAGTTAGTAAAACGATGGAATGAGACTGTGGGTAAGAAGTATGGAGAGAAAATTATGGCGGACAAAAATAAGTTGGTCATTCAGAAATATAATGACAAACTTACAGTTTATTTCTCTCCAACCTTGCGTCATTTTGTAAGACATTATACACCTATTATTGGAAGCGGTGTGGTGTATGCTTCTCATGAATATCACACTAAAGCTGATTCAGTTAATGATGAATGGTGGGTGGACATCTATGGTGATCGCATCAAGAAAATTTACCAGTCTTATGAAGAATCTAAAGTTGCTATCAATATAATGCCGCGTCTATATCATACAGTTGAAAGCTTCATTCATGTAGTAAATCCTTATATACAACAGAAGTTGAAGCATGTGATGAAAAGTAAATATGATGTAAAGACACACCACATTTCGTTTTCAATTGAAAATCAACGCGTTGTTCTGAAACTGGGTGATGACATTCAATGTCAATTGAGTAAAAATTTGAAAAAACTCTGGTTTTTCAATGCTACAAACTGTGTTTACTGCTGCGCATACGATTGGTATAGAAACACCAATGACACTTGATAAACATGAACAGCACCTTTACATTCAGAGTGATTTGATTTTACCTATTTCTGTTGGTGAGAAAAAAGAATACATTTTACGTGATTTCATTCATGATAAAGACGCTTCATATGGAATAGTCGAGAAGATGTTTGAATCTATTTTCTATCATCCCGTCGTCAAACAAACTATACCCTCTATTGCTATCAAAATTACCAATGGTTTACAAGAGTGCATCCATGTGAAAGATACTAAATCCCTCGTAACTTTAGTGTTTCGGAAAACAAAGTGAAGTCATTGTGATATGTTTATTGAAATAAAAATATGTGTATGAAAAAGTCTTTTCACAGATATAGGGGGAATGGGCTGACTGTAGGCATATATTCACAAGGAAGAAACGATCTCATGCGATACATAAAACAGCAATGTTTATCTACAGAAATCAACATGAAAATACTAAGTTAAGGATGATTATGCTAAGACGTCTCCTGAATGTGGTAATGTGAGTTTAATTCTTTTGGGTGGTGGTATGTTTGTGTCAGGATGTCCATGTGGAAGAGATATGTTATGTTCTAACCAGCACCTCTTATCCTCCCATGCTGAAAGCGCCCGTTTCCTAAAAGTATGAGTTTTGATCTCATGCGACTTAGATTTTAAGATTGTCATATTGACAAACGTTATATTTTTATTTCTATAGACTTCCCTGAAATTTTTATGTTTCATGTTAGAGACCAATGATCTTGATATGCCTTTAGCGCGCTTAATACTATCGTCTCTATCCTTTAATTTCATACTGTACATTTTTGGGCGGAGGAGAATCATTTCATCTATTTCCTTCCCTGCTGTCTCATCCTTAAAGCAGCCAAGTTTTGCCTTATTTTTGATGGAGTAGAGTGGGTGATCAGTAGGATAATTTGATGTATCAAGATATTTTTCTAAAGATTTTCCTACTTCATTGAAATTTAAATCTTTTTGAGTGGTAATACCTAAGAAGAAACTATCTGTATCGCCACCCAACAAACGAACCTCTTTTACGAGAGGACATGGTTTTAGTATTTTATAAAAGAGTTGGTACGTTTCAAGCTTAGAGTAATCTAGTACAGCTTGGCCAATATAGATGGGCTTGCACAACTCAACTTCAGATTTTATCATTTTAACACCTACAAGGTCCTCATCGATAATGTCTATATCGATGAATAGAGGTGATGAGACCAATTTCTTAAATTTTGTAACATCATTGACTAGTTTATAGTTTACACGTTTTCTAACATCCTCCATCGTCTTACTTAATAGACTATTATTCTTATACTTATAAAAATCCTTTTCAAAATTATTTTGTGCTACTGCACGTTTCTGGCTGTTGCTATCAATATATGGTTTGAGGAAGGCTTTCTGTCTAAATTTAATAATGCGGTGAACTCTTTTTAAAATCATACCCATTTCTAAATAAAATTTTAAGATGCTAAAGTGAACTAGATAGTTTTCCTTATCATATTGGGTGAGTAAAAGTTTGCGGCAAGGCTTATAGTCGGGTTGACCGCATGATTCTAAATCTATGAAATTGTTTCATAAAGTCGGAAAACATATCTTTGGTCACTTCACCTGATTCGGGTGCGAGTGGAAAATCTACGGTTTTATGTTTAATATTATTTGGATAGATTAGATCTATCTCGAAATAATATCCCCAATCACCTTCATCTGGAATTTCTAGTATGTTAGAAGGGTTGAAGAGATGCTGAATTTCACTATCATCTAACCAGCTAAACTCAGAGTGAGGGAGTGGTTTGGATAGTGAACTACCATATAAATTATTTTGGTCATAATACTTAAGATGAGTCTGATCATTGCCTACTAATTTTGATTTTAACCTATGTTTATTTACAAATGTGAGACCACCGCGAATTCCTCGCTCAAATAAATTATACATCTCTGGATCTTGTAAGAGATGAATGGTCTCACCAGTCATTTTAAAAGCAACTTAAATGACATGGCTGGCAGACTGACAAAGTGGACGGGATCTAACTTATCTTCTTCTAATGCCACTCGTCGAAACTCCTGAAATACATCAGCCAGCAAAAATACATCTAACTTAAGATAGGCAATGATATATTCGCCAAATGTATAGCAGTCAAATTTTATCCATGCATCTTGTGCATGATCATAATCTTCGGTCTTACATTCTGCGCCGGTCAAATAAATTTTTAAATTTATCTATGGGCGGAAGAGAAGTCTCGCTGAGTTTACTAATCGCATCAAAATATGCATATGGAAAGACTCCTTTCCGTGTGATGACTTCATCGGTTAGATTTGGATATTGTTTCTTAAGATTTTGTGTTAGTGGAAGAGACTTTAGATTTTGTACGAGAGGCCAGTGATGCAGTCATAAATTGGTAGGAATCTAAAAATTTTATATCAAAATAGACCGTCTTATTTTCTTTAGTTTTATCGACAGGCACTTTTGCTGTCATGGCCATAAACTTCTCTCTCGTTTGTGCTATTACATCAAGCTTCCACTCTTTCATTTGACCTAAACCTCCTTTTATTATCATATGGCTGTCGTAGCCCTTGAAATTATGGAAAATGACGGGTAATGTACGCCGTTTCATCCTAAGTGAAAAATTGCATTTTGAACATAGTGCGTTTCAAAATTTACCAGTGATGTGATCATGGTCGCGCACTTTCTTAATCTTATCATCATCAAATGTTTTCCTACATTTGAGGCAAACGTTGCAACTATCAAATTTTGCTTGATCATCTGCTGTCATATGCAATGATCTGCGATAGAGTTCACCATCATACTTTTGTTGAAATTTTACAGCCTGTTCGAGGAATTGTAGGAATTGGTAAATACAATCCTCACCTTGCCAGACGTGCATTTTATTTTTTCTATTTTGGAAATGGTCATGCCATACTTCATAGCAGGAAATGGCTGCTGCTCGATGGGTGTTATCATCGATATAGCATTCGATGTCAGCATAGACGACACGAAGAGGACTTAGTTCATCGCCATTCTCTCTATATGAAAACTCCTTATCTTTGGGCATGCGCTCCATTTGTAGTTTACCTCGCTTACACCATTCGTAATGAGTTTCAAATTTGTTTTTACTCCTAAAGTTGCGAATGCATCTGTCACAGTAATAAATCTCTGATGAGCTAGAATTTCTTAAGTGGTGGTATAAGCGAGAAATTTTGGGAATACCGCAGTAGTGCCATTCCTCACTATCATCCTGTCTTACTAATAAAAGGTTGACAACGTGGTCAACCACGTTGAAGGGAACGCGAGTTGTAGCGGACACCCTTCAATCCCTTTTCGCAAACATGGAGAACTATTTTGATGTTGTTCAATTTTTCAAATTTTTCTATATCTTTAATTTTCATATCTTCACTATTGCAGTCACCAAACTTTAATTCATTCTCCCACTGTTGATACTTACTCTTACGATATCGGCTATTCTGTACATCATTATAGTGGAGAATGGAGAGGACGGCATACTTAAAACAGTGCGATTCGCAATCTACAGAAATGACTGCTGTTTTATTTTTTAAATTTTTCGGAAGTTTAAAGGAGCCTCGCCCAGAGTAGTTCTCTAATAAAGTGATTTTAATCATGGCGGTCTCAATACCATCAAAAACGAGACCACTATCACGCTCGTTAAATTTATCTATGTTTAATTTTAACCCTTGGATATGAAAATTTATCCAAGACTCGCAGTCTACAACTTCGGTTGCAGGAGAGGAGGGTATGTGGAACTCCAACCTCTCTACTATTTGACCAGTATGGTAGTCGATTTTTGCATATTTTATTTTGAGATAGATGAGCGCCTTCATTCTAAAATTGGCTAAATTGTTGAAGAGCGCACCAATCAAAGATGAATTTTGATGAAACCATTCTTCAAAGTCAGTAATGGTTTCTGAGGATTCCATCTGGTAGTTCCTCACTAAATTATTTATCGACACTTCAGAGAGTCGGATAGAGGAGGTGCTGTTAGTATAACTATCGTCATTGTGTGTATGTCGAAGTCTATGTGAAGATAGTTCAAAATGTGACTCAAAAGACTGAATGCATAAATCGCAAGAAAAGGAGACATCGTTAACAGAATCATCCCCACCTTCGGAGATTGATGCTGACTTAGGTCTACAAACACCTCGCTTGATGTGTCGGACGAGATCACGCTTCCTCGTGAAGATGTGTCCACAGTCAGCACATTCCCGATCGTTGCATTCCCGCGACAATGTTGACATGGAGTCGCTGTTGTTATCCGACTCGCTCGAGATGGGACTGGTATGACCTGAAAGAGAAATCATTCTTTCATCTCTGTTCAAGTCTCAGTGTATTGTTACAACCTACCTTGACTCAACAACTCTAAACTTTCCTCGAGAAGGGAGGGCGTTGGTGATGAAGTTGATGCCTGAAATTGAGGAAGATGCTATTAGCCACACGTTTGAGGGAGATGAGTGAAGAAATTTTCAACTTACCATTTCAACGAAATTATGTTTAAGGTTGATTCTTCAACAAGATAGAGACTTCACTCAAATTTGGAATTCACGAGAGAGCAGTTCACTTGTACGCCTCAAATATAGAATTCGCCAGAGAACACTTCACTTATACGTCTCAAAGACAGAGTGAAATGATACGGATGTCACTTTACATATATACTTTCATATTCATCATTCATTGGCTGTTCATTCTGATTGGTTGCTTGTTGATACTTAAGAATTAGAAAACATTTCAAAGTCATTATTCACAGTCAACATGACAAGCCCTCCAACAACACCAAACACAAAATTCTCTTCTCCATGCTCAACACCAAAGGCGCTCGTTGCACCAAACGCTCCAACGAAGGGGAAGGTAGAGAAGGTGTACCGACTGGGCAATATCAGAAAGTTATCATTACCAGCGGATGAGGAAGAGGAGAGTGTATGTGAGAAGGAGTGTCCCGACTTAACAGGCGTGAGGTGGAAGTATCTGCAGTACGATACTGATGATGTGATGGAGATCACCAGCACCAAATTCCTCCACCAATTATGGGAATGGTACACCCCTAACTCCCAGCCACGAACTATGGCGGAGTGGGAGTACATCGACAAAGTGAGGCTCGCAGTATAAGAACGATTGAAACAAGTGAACTGTTTTTGTGATCTATGTGAAGCCAGACTCTGGGACGATATTGACGATGAAGACCTTTTGAAATACATGACATAATAAATTTTTATTTCGTATTATCTTTGCTTTCATACTGACTTACTTGAATGGGGCCTCAGTGGATGATTTAACCATGTATACTTTTCATTTGGGAATAGTAGCACACTTAGTTTAACTTGCAATTCTTATAACATTTCATATGGATGATAATGGTAGATGAAATAGTGTTAAATAAAATTAAGATAGCTTACATGATTCTGGGATAGCAATCGACTGCGATCCATGTGTAAAGAGCTTGTTAGACTACGGAAGAGAGAAGTGCGTTATGTTGCGTGTGGCGCGTGAGTGTCTTCCCATTTCATTCCATTCATCAATTCATCTCATTGATAGAGACAGGTAGAACTCATGGTTCTCATAACGTATGCAATGGATAGTTTATAAGGCAACCTTCGACAGTTGGCTAAATGTCGCCCTGGCGCGAATGCATACCACGTTGAGACAGAGGCAATCACTTGCAAACATGACGCAGAGAGGTTTAACAAGATTGACCATTGCCGAATGTCCCTTGCGGTATACATAGCTACGGGTTTCACCGCCGCCCTTTACAGGAACGCCCGTCGAAAGGAAGTATTACACCGAACTTCATTTGCAACGTTCAAGTTGACTGATAGCAGATTCAACTTAATGATAGTATTCGCCAGTCTAAAGACTGCCCAGGGTAAACCGCGAGGAGCCGTTGGTTCGTTCTCGTCGTATCTGAAAATAGAAGGAAAAATAGATGAAATTATATTCAAGTGATAGAGATGATATTAACTTACCATAAATCAATTCAACCGGTTCGTTGAACCTTCGATGGTGGTGGCTGAGGCAAGTATTTGGCCGGCAGTTTCCGCTTGCGGTGGCGCAATTCCTTGATGTCACCATCATGTTTTATTGAGAGATGAAGGCAGCGCATCTCCGCCATCGCCCCATCGTAGCACTCGAATGTGGTATCCAAGTCCTCACTCTCAAGGATGACGCTGTCCACGATTCTGCTCTTGATGATGGGAATGTGGAGCGTTGTTCGTCTCTCTTCTTCTGGCTCTCAGTCAGGCTAGTCTTTAGTTGCTCGATTTTTAAATTTGACACCTCTTCCTGAGCTTTTAGTGATTTTATGTACGTCGCCTGCTCTTCAACTCGTTTTTCGCTGGCAAGCGCCCTTTCGCGGAAAGGTTCTAAGTTAATTACTTGGGTCTTGAGGGCCCGAATCTCGGCTACCTGACCCTTCAGGTGGAAATTGTCATCCCTAAGGGCCGAACATTCGTTTTTGTAACGAGTGAGCTCATCTTTTAATTTCGTGAGTGCATATTCCTGGCTCACCTTTGCGATCTGCTCATCCTTATTCCAGCTGTTCATCTGCTGCTTAATCCCCTTCTTTACTGGGGAAGGTGCGATCACTTTCTTTTTCGGGGAAGACTGATTTGTCGGTTTTCCTATCTCTTCCGCGTTTTTAGTGATGACGACCTCCTCAGAATCGGAGTCATTGAGCTGTCCAAATCGCTTAGTGGGCCCTTCTCTTCTGCTGTCGATGAGGTAGTGACCGAAGCAGCAGGTTCCAAAATGGTTGCAATAGCCTCTTGTAGTGCTGCGTCTAGATCGACTGTTTCTTCGTTGAAGAAGGGCGCGATCACCTTGCCGATGTCTGATGTCGTATAATTGTTAGCCTTTTTGACCGGACATTCGGCGTGGGCGATGTAAAATGCCTCATGCTCCTTGCCTTTTAAAAATTTCAGGCAATGTGTACAGCCGGAAATAACGGCTCTTTCCTCGTGAAAGTGAGGAGTATTCTTATACTTGTTAATGTGGCGTTTGAATTCGCCGCCTCTCTTTATTTCTCCGCAAGAGCACTTTTTAAATAATAATTTTGAGTTGCCTCCCATTTTGTAACTTATGTATCTGTAAAGGAAGGATGAAATAGAATTACTAACAGGCGACATTGGCAGTCATTTTTATAATCATACAGCTAAATTGTGAGATTGGTGGAAAGTGTCGAACCTTTGAATCCGTTACAGGCATTACTCAGAGGGGATCTTATCCCAACTCCAAGGCCTCGGCCCACAAATCCAACCTCCCGCGGACAGAGCGTGCGTCATATCACTGTGTTGGTATCCGGACCCTGATTTTGACATGAAAACCAGTGGATTGTTTACAAAGGTTGCAAATTCCAAGCCGAAGCTCGCCTCCCACAACTTTATAAATGTCTTAGTTGAATTCAGCAGGGTCGAAAACCCCAGAAAACTTCCAAAACTAGTGAATTTAAATTTTTCAACTTTTTAGCACTACGTATGACATTTTATAAGTAGTCTATCACTTAGGGCAGGTCAATACCGACCGAACCTTTTTTGAATCAAGTCAAGCGTACTTGTAGAAGCAAAGTTACAAGCCTTTCAAGTTTTGGAGTCTTTTATGGCCTGGAGACGAAGGCCATCTCCTGGCTAACCTCTAAGTCTGACGGCTTAGCTGATATCAGCAATGAAATTTTCTAAGTCGGTTTCTTACAGAAACCCGGAATTTGGAATGTCCGAAGCTATCATCAGAGCTCAGAGAGACGACCTACCTTTGACAATCTCTCGTCTGAATGACAAGTCCCTGTCGGTTCCCAGCTTATATAGTGTGTGGCGATCAGCTGATGACGTAATACCCATCATCCAAATCTTTAAATCCGTCTATCTCCGGTTCTAGTGCTCCGATTGAGCTGGAAATATACCATTTCCATGTAGAATTTGACGCTGAATCCGAATCTGGCCTCCGTTTTCCCATCCGATGCTTCGTTTTGGCTCTACATCCCACAGTCATCGCAAAAATTCTGTCGTTTTTTCGAAAAAATTTCGTGAAGAAAAATCCGACTGACTTGAAACTCACCATGTTGATAGAGAATTTCATGCTGATTCCAAATCTGAAATCCGTTTTCCCATCCGATGCTTCGTTTTGAAGCTACAGCCCAAAACGTCCAAAATTCTAACTCTGTCGTTTTTCGCCAATCTCCCAAAATTTTAAATGGCGTCTCACATCTAAACGAAGACAGATATGAACAAGCCGTTTCTTTCAGTGAATTTGTCTCACTCTTAGCTTTCAAACGAGCTATTGCACGACAAAATCCATCCACTAGAAGCAAAATTGGAAGGTCGGTGCCGCGGGGGGGGACGTCAGCGAAAATTTTCCTCTCTGATTGCTTTCAAATTCACCATACAGATGCAGAATTTCACGCTGATTCCAAATCTGAAATCCGTTTTCCCATCCGATGCTTCGTTTTGGCGCTACAGCCCAAAACGTCCAAAATTCTAACTCTGTCGTTTTTTCGAAAAATGTTGAAAATTTTTTCTCTCCGATTGACTTGAAACTCACCATGTTGATAGAGAATTTCATGCTGATTCCAAATCTGAAATCCGTTTTCCCATCCGATGCTTCGTTTTGGCGCTAGATCCCAAAACGTCCAAAATTCTAACTCTGTCGTTTTTCGCCAATCTCCCAAAATTTTAAATGGCGTCTCACATCTAAACGAAGACAGATATGAACAAGCCGTTTCTTTCAGTGAATTTGTCTCACTCTTAGCTTTCAAACGAGCTATTGCACGACAAAATCCGTCCACTGGAAGCCTGGAAGCAAAGTTGGAAGGTCGGTGCCGGGGGGGGGGGGACGTCAGCGAAAATTTTTCTCTCCGATTGCTTTCAAATTCACCATACAGATGCAGAATCTCACGCTGATTCCAAATCTGGCCTCCGTTTTCACATCCGAGCACTGCTTCCACTCGAAACAGCCCATTTTACAACACAACATTCATCAGATTTCACGAAAATCATCACACACTATAGCCTCAAGACAAAACCTGGCGGTCGCCCAAGTCCACCACGACACTCTGTCGTTCCAGAGGGGGGGACGTCAGCGAACCTGGACCCACCTGGCCGGCACACCACGACACTCTGTCGTTCCAGAGGGGGGTCGCGCCGGTCGGGTGTTCGCCGTTTTCTTACTACTTCAATGTATTGACGGTATGTGTCTATTTATTAATATTATGAACATTCAAAACTTAATTTCAGTTGTCTTATAGTTTATCCCGATAAATCTGCTTTACAGGCGAGCGATGCGAATTTGATCAGATTTTAGTTTCAGAACTGTAATTTGAATTAAATGAAATTTTTCCTGTACTTACTAGGTCACCTATACTACACTATTGCTAAAGTACTTCTAAAGCAAGGATATTCATGTTTATAGGCGAACATTGTCACAATTTCACTAAAGCCAAAAATCCAAAGTTATGTTATCTAATTTTCGGGAACTGTGCATTTGAAAAATCGGAAATGAGAAATCTTTTATCCGCATCCTCCTGATACACTTCATTTCTCGTAGAACCATAGACTGCTAGTGTTATGGTAGGGGAATTTCCTGCGATGAGATGACTCACTGGCATAAGACTGCTTTATAGACGAATGAAACAATGAATTTTAAAGCAAATGTCTATGAAATATAGCCTAATATTTTTGGCAGCATATCTTTCACCTCAGGGAGTAGCATTTCGTGGTCGTAATAAGCAAATGAGAGGATCAAGCCTTAATGATAACATAAGCATGAGGCGGAGTCCGGCAACTGAAGTGAAGAATAGAAAATATTTTCTGGTCTTTCACCTTGCATTCGAAGTTATATCAAATCTGCAGATGAAGACATCAGAATTAAGATGGACTGCAATATTGCTGGAATAATGTAGGGACTTATGTTGATTGGGGCTTACTTTGTTAGGGCGACACAAGTGTCAGACCGTTTATTAAATATTACAACTGTGTTAACCTATCCAAGTCATTGATAAATATTGTCCATATCAGCTTCTATTACATGTATTTTTTGTCGAGATTATCCGGCAATATAGGGAAATAGTCACTTGAGATTGGGTTTATTCATATTTTAGGATATTGATGGACTTGGATTCAGTCTAACAACTCGTGACAATGCGACACATGGTCCCAATCCTGTGTACGTGAAGAATATTCTTCCTCAAGGCAATGCTATCAAGGATGGAAGACTGCATGCGGGGGACAGAATGTTGGAAGTCAATGGTGTCGATGTTAGTGGAGCTACACAGGCCGAGGTAGTCCGTCTTCTGCGTTCTGTACCTGTCGGTGCTACTGTTCATCTGACAGTGTCTCGAATCGGAGAAGTGACCAAGGAAGAGGATGATGACAATGATGAGAGCGAGGAAGTAACGATGCAGTTTGACATTCCCTTGAACGACACCGGAGCTGCTGGGCTTGGCATCAGCGTCAAAGGTCGATCCAAGCGTCCTGAGTCAGAACAAGATACTACAGATGGTGGAGAAGAGGAGGGAGTGTTTATAAATTCCGTCATTACAGGAGGAGCGGCTAGCAAAGATGCACGTCTTCGGGTGAATGACCAACTTCTGGAAGTGAATGGTAAATCCCTTCGAGGCATGCATAACAAGGCTGCCATGAATATTCTCAGGGATGCCATGCAGATGCGGCAAGGTCCAAGGCCTGGTTTCATACGTCTTCGTGTATCCAGGAAGCAACGACGAGTTGCAGCGCAAGTGCATCCACGACAATACAACGCCCCGGCAGAGAATAAAGTGTCTCTCAATCCAACGGTAAGACATCAGGTCTGGGTTTTCTGTATTTATCATGTACAACACTACTTAAGTTCAAAAACGCTCCAAGATATCTTGTGAGATACAGCATTAGTCGCTCTATTTCACTATTATTTGCAATTTTCATAGTGCCCACTTCGCAATTCTATATAGATGTCGTAGATTGTTGTTTGTTGACCCATGCGTTGTGAAGGATCCGACCATTTACCGCGAATAAAGGATTTTCAATGTATCCCATCTCTGGGTAGAGCCGCATCATTTACTTGGCACCAAGCATCCGCTTTTATCGATAGAGAAGCCATGATTTATCTGTAGGTCTTGACCATCTAAATTAAGACTTCAAAAAAGTTTTTCTTCATGGCATTCTTATTCGTAAGGCGCACAAGCTCGGTTCTTGCTGTGTGTGTTGTTATTTCATGCCCTTGAAGAGGTAAAGGTGAAGTTATACTCGTATTCTGATTGAATATTTACATCTATTTTTTCGATAGGATTTGATTTGTTTGTGCGCCGTTGCTGATGATTCTCAATGATACTGAGCTTTAGTAGTATTCTTATGCAAATGATGCTTGCACAGACTGGATGCTCCAAAATTAAACGGAATAATGTCTTTCCACAAGATCTTCTTTAATTTCCATAGATTTAATTTATGCCCACTGATTAAAGTATATACATGTGGTTCCATTCTGTCTCCAAGCTCCTTCAAGAACTCGAGCGTTGCAGGCCGAGGAGCACCAAGAGTTTCAAAAGCTATGGGCGTGAATTGATACCCTTGTCGCAGAAGAGTATGATATTTTCTATATATGTATTCGCCTCATGTGCTATGCCCCTAATGCAATTAGGCGGTCGATTATAATTGAGTAAAATACGCTTAGATATCCATATTCAACATGTATATTTTGAACTGCAATATCTTTCTCAGGTAATCTACTGCAGTAGATTACCTGTAATGTGTTATAACACACTTTAACGATTGAAACAGTACTATGATTGAAAACTAAGTTCTGACTCACCGAAGCGAAAAGAATTAGCTCTTAAATGCTCCATGAGAGCTAGAAGATGTGCCAGATTCAAAAAATTGAAGACGGAATTGTCTTAGACTTCTTAACCACTAATACACTCTTACAGATAACTAATAAATTATTAATAATTACGAGATGAGTCTGAGCTTAGTTTCCAACCCAATACAAATAATAGAGTAACACATCATAAAGTGCAATTGTTAAAAGTACATCCATAAAAATTGATAGACTTGTTTTCTCGTGTGTTTGTGTTGTTTGTAGATACAACATTGTTTGTTGTAGCTTCATATGATCCATACAGCACTTTCGACATATCTTTCTCGAATACCTCGGCATGAATGTAGGCACTATCTGCTTTTTCATTGATTCGACCTGTTTTGAGTGCTGCAACCTCCTTGGATATGCCGCCTTGTACAAGTCGAGTCTTAGCAGTGCGTCGTAAAGAAGTGTTCGTAAAGAATTCGCCGTCTTTTGCAATATTTTTCATCAACGTTTTAGTGGTATTTTCAATTTTATGAATCCCCATTGGGCAGCGTTTGTACCAAACAGCTCCTTTTATTTGATGTTTCTGTAAGGGCGTCAGATAAAATGCTTTGCACGCACCATCTGGTCTATGTCGAATGTACTCTTTATATAATTTGATCACACATCGATCTGGGTTGTCCGTGTTCTGATAAACTCGAGTCTCTTTGGGGTCCATTCTGGCACATTTTAATCCATAACGCTTGTTTTTTGACATTCTTTCAACGTATTTCAAATATTCTTTATCATCACTGTCTTTACAAAGAATTAATTGAGATTCGTCTCCAAATTCCATATCATGATGTTCTTTAGCCGCTCTAAGGCTCAAATGAACTCCCAAATGATAAATAAGTGTGTGGATTAGCTGATCTGGATTTGAAATTCCAAAACTACCATTTTCCCACAATTCTTTCTCTTGTTCTAGATCAATTGGCAATGCTCTTTTCTTTGGTTTTACGTTATCGCGTTGAGCTGATTTTTTCATCTGAGCATCAAGGGAATCACGAGCACTTTTGAAATCAATGTCCGTAAAAATAGAAATTTTCCATTTCATTTCTGTATTGAAATATAGCTGTAGCATCGCACCAATGCCTTTCAACGATTCTGGAGGATACATATCTCCATCAACCTTTCTGACCTCAGCGAAGAAGTACTTCAAACAGTGATTGAGATCGTTTGGTGTAAATTCTTTCACATTTTTATATACTTTCAAAACATTATCGTCAATTCTTATTTTCCAGTGGTCATGCCAGGTGACAAATAGCTTGAATGCCCATCTCATCTTATTCCAAGTACTTTTTGGTATTCTATTATCGATATCAGAATTAACTTCTTCCTCTGACATGTTTACAAATCTCGACGTCATTCCTATGTCGTTGATTAGTCAAAAGTGAAGAAAGGAATGATTGCTTAGATAATTAAGCTGTTTCAAAATTCATGAATTCAAATATGAAATATATCCATGGAGTCATGAGATATCATTCAGCGAACACATAATATTATTACACTGACTTCTATGTATCACACAGCTCAAATCTACTCATATGATGCTATGGTATTCTCCTCGCCTTCGGCTCGGAGAATACCGTAGCATCATATTCGTAGATTCTGACCGTGTAATACATCGAAGTCAGTGTAATAATATTACATATTATATTATATTTGTTCCAAAGTGTCTTTGATGTGTGATGAGATAGCTTGGTTGTGGATTTCTTCCTGTTTGTAGATAGTATTTTTACATAGTTCTTGTTCCACCCTCCTCTTCTTTGCTTGATGTATGCTTGTAAATATCTCTGGCTTGCCTTTTATCCATTTATGCTTTATGCTCATGCACATAGAGTTTTTGAAATTTGAAATTTGCTACTTGGGTTTTGCTACTCATCGAAGCCTACTGTTGCCGGCTTGCTGGAAAGAGAATCAAAGGATCATCAACAATTTTGTCAAACAGTTATGGTGCCTCCTCAAATTGAGTAATTCACTCCTTTTCTCACAACCTACTCAGCAACAAAGGACAACAGAGACAATACGAGCTATAACTCAATTGGTGATATTCTACAGTAAGCTGTGCATTTTTCAAATAAATTCAGTAGCAACAAATGTCATCTTCTCTTTTGGATCGTAAAAGGTGTGAGCATAGAAACTCTGGCACTGAAATGATAAACTACAGGAATAGCTGCCTGCATTTCAATTCTCAGCTATAAGTTAATCAATTTGTTTCGAAGAGTTTCTGTGCTTGTGCATTTGCCATTCAAAAGAGACAACCTTGCAATAACTTTATGTGCATGATAGCAACAGCAATTCAAAGGTGTCTGTAGTGCGCATCGTGTGTCTTTCACTCTTTTGCTACAAGTATTATGGCTACTTCAGTATCTCTGTTAAAAGACCCAAGCGAGTCGCATGCTTCGGAAGCTGGACTTATGAATGATCTTAGAATGAAATTAAGTAGCAGAACAAAGTCCGAGCTACGTGCGGAATTGAAGCGCAAGAGCTACAATTGTAATGGAGATAATACCACACTTTTAAACAGAATCCTAGAAATTCGTAGGAAAGAGTGGGTTCGGTTCCCACTGAGTTCACTGATCAGTGCAGTGCAAGTAGGAGCAGTAGTCCTGCAGCAAATTCGTCTTTAGACGCGAATCGATTAATAGCGCTATTTGCACAACAGCGCCAAGAGGACCAAAAACGATATGAAATGCAGCGCCAAGAGGATCAAAAGCGATTTGAATTACTTATGTTGGAAATGAAGCGCTGTTCCGAATAGTCGCAAGCTAATCTCATGAACATTATCAACAAACAGTCAACCGACCATGAAAATGAGCGCAAATTATTCCTTGAAAGTATGCAGCGATCACAAATGTCAAATAATCACAATGCAGTCGACATTGATATAAATAAAACTGATGTGATTCAAGAAAAAATTGAACGGATAAGTGATGAAGTCTGCTCTTCAATAAACGATTTAAGGTCAAAATTGTCTGATAAATGTGCATATCATGTAATTGAAATAGCTCTTCAACGATGCGATACACGCATAAATGATCTCACGCATCTTGTTGACAGCAACATTGAATTGTTGAACAGTGAGAATGAAAGAGAGTCAATATTGCAAGCATTTGAAGCAATCAAGTAAAACTATTACAGTATTTTGCCACAAGCAAAAATCTATCTGTCAGATAAGACGACTTAAAGACGAAGAGCTGCGAGCGGGCCCTCTTCCTCATAATATTCAACCTCCTGAATTTTACGGAAACATTTTGTCTTTCCCAACCTTTTCGGATGCTTTTGATTCATTGGTTCATTCGAATTCATCGGTTTCACGATTCTACAAGTTGAAATATCTGAAGGATGCGATGAAGGGTTCAGCGAGAGGGGTCTTAGATGGCTATGAACTCAGGGCCGATAATTATGAGTCAGCTGTGAAACATGTTCAGAAGCGCTGGTCTAAACCCGAAGCTACGACAAGACGTTTGATAAATTCACTGCTCGAGGGCAGCAAGATTGACGACAGCTTTAAAGGTCTACAGACTTTGTTAGACAAGTCACAAACAAAAATGTCACTGATTGACAAAAATCAAATATCTGTCGATCAAATAATGACTTTGATAATTGAAAAGCAGCTACCTCTTAGAATGGAAGAGGAATGGATCGAGAAAGTCGCTGCACCTTCCATTAAAAAAGGTGAAAGTTCTTCGACTAGGAAATTGTTTGAATTCATTGAATCCAAGCTTACTGTTAAAGAAGCTTTATATTCATCGAGACAAAGTTGCAAAGATGTGGGTAACAATGACGAGGAAGCCCATTCTTGGACGGGCGTCGATCGCCACAGTACTTTAGCACAGAGATCCAAAAGTTTTGGGATTAGTAATAGCGCACGAACAAGAAAACAAGAGACGGTCTCATCTGCTCATTCATTGGTGACGAAAAAGAATTCACATGTTATGAACTCAAGATGTGCCTACTGCATGGAGGATCATCATCTTTTCGATTGTAGAGATTTTCAAAATCTGTCCCAAAAGGATAGGCATTTTCAATTTCATCTCAAGATGAGAAATTTGTGTAATAAATGCTTGTTACCGAAGGATCACTCTGATCATCCAATGTCATCTTTTAAATGTGACAAGCGCTGCTCTGTAGCTGGGTGTAAGGGTTTCCATCACAGGCTTCTACATCTCACTGATGTACAACCTGATCAACCAGATCCTAAAACAAAAGCTACTCTGATAACGAAAGTTCAGACAAAAGATGGCATTTGTAGGAATGAAAAAGTTTCTCCTCAAGAAAGTGGATCTGTTGAAACGATCTTGCCCACTGCAAAAGCTAGACTATACAATGGCAAGAAAAGTATTGCCGTGAGAGTTGGACTTGATTCACTGAGTCACATGTCTTTCTTTACTAACTCAGTAATACTCGTAGAGAAAAGACCGAAGACATGAGTGGCGGAACCTATAAAGTGCAAGGATTTGGAGGAAATGAAAACATTGAGCGAAACAGTAAAGCAGTTAAGGCGTACATTGGACCCTTGGATGGAAGCTGCAAGAAAAGAATTCTCATAGAAGAACACGTAAAGAGAGGTGAAATTTGCGTGTCTTTCGATTCAATCGATTTAGATTTGAGTCAATGCCCACATCTTCAAAATTTGAACTTCGCTGATGAATTGCCTCAGGCAGAATTGCCAATTGACATATTGCTGGGTGCTAGGTACTATTATCAGCTGATGAATGGTGAAATGATATTTCCAGAGGATAAAAACAGTGAAGTGAAGCCAGTTGCGATAGATTCCATTTTTGGATATGTTCTAGCAGGTCCCTGTCACAAGAGTCTTTTGAAAATGAGTTCTCAAAAGAAGAAGAGCCTACTTACAAAAAAAGCAAAGGGCAGTTCTTCTTCCTCTCTGACTTCTTTAGAGGATGTAGACAAGAAACTTGAGCGTTTTTGGGAACTGGATGCTATCGGCCTCATTGATAAAAATATTGTTTACACTGAAGATGAACGCCAAGCAAAAGAGCATTTCTCAGCAAGTACAATACATGATGGAGAAAGATACATTGTGGACCTGCCGTTTAAACGTGATGCATGTAATCTTGAGGGCAACTATAATGAAGCGTTTTGTAGACTTAGATCGACAGAAAAACAGTTATCCAAAAATCCAGAAAAGAAAGAGCAATATAAAAAAGCTATCATGGATTATGATAAGTTAGGGTTTGCTAGAGAGTTGACGGTGGAAGAAGCTGAAACAATATTGCAAAAGGAGCATTACATAATTCCCCACCATGCAGTGTTTAAAGAAAGTAGCACCTCTACCAAAGTTCGGATCGTATTCGATGCCAGCTCCAAAGATGCTAGAGAAATCTCTTTGAACGACTGTCTATATTCAGGTCCAAATTTGCTTCCTGATATTGCTGCTCTCCTCATGCGATTTCGCATGAATCGAATAGCAATAAACGCAGATGTAGAGAAGATGTTCTTGCAAACTAGAATAAATCAAAGACATCATCAGTATCAATTATTTCTTTGGCGTGACTGCTGTACAAGTATCAAACCACGGATATATGCAATGGAGCGAGTTCTCTTCGGCGAGACATGCAGCCCATTTCTCTGCATCTCCGCGGTGCATAAGCATGCTCATGATAATGTCAAAATTTATGGAGAGGACTTTCAGACATCAATTAAAGAAAATATGTACATGGATGACGTACATGAAGGTGGAAACACAGAGGCTGAAATCATTCAGAAATATCACAAGTTTGTTGAGTTCTTTTCATCGGGTGGCTGGAACCTGACAAAATTTGCGTCTAATTCTACTCGAGTTATGGAGCAAATTCCAGAAAGCAAAAGATCTACTAACCTTGTTGTCAATTTGGACAATGATGATCAGGGACTTGCAAGTTCCTTGGGATTGAAGTGGAATGCGACTAAGGATACACTGTTTTGCAATGTAAAAGATGACATTTTAAGACAAGATGTCATTGTGACAAAACAGTCCATTCTCAGCAAACTAAGCTCCATCTATGATATTTTTGGCTTCTTTTCTGCATTCATAATACAAGCTAAAATCATGATGCAGCAATTGTGGAAAGCAAAGGTTGACTGGAAAACGCCGATAAGTGGGGACATTGAAAAGCAATACAGAGACTGGACAAATGAAACAAAGATATTGAAGGAAATTGAAATACCTCGATTTGCACTTCGCGTGTCTTCTGAGCAGATAAAGACTATACAACTTCATGGTTTTGCCGATGCTTCTTTTAAAGCCTATGGATCCGTCATCTACTTGAGAATTGAAGACGAAGATGGAAATATTGATACATCTTATTTGATGTCGAAAACCAGAGTAGCATCATTGAAAAAACCTCCAATTGCACGACTTGAGTTGCTGGCTGCACACAGCTTAGCAAAATTGAAAGATTATGTTACTAATGCCATTAGTCATCACATACGTATAGATGAAATTTATTACTGGACCGATTCAGAAATAGCGTTGGCGTGGATTTCAAAACCGAGTTCTAGCTGGAAAGAATTTGTGCGAAATCGTGTGCAAGATATTCATGACTTGACTTCACCTTCTAGCTGGCGTCACTGTCCAGGCAAAGAGAATCCGGCTGACTTGCATAGCAGAGGAGCCAAACTTCAAGAATTAAAAGAAAATGAATTGTATTGGAAAGGATCAACATGATTGAGAAAAGGTAGTTTTCATTGGCCGCAAAGCTTGCGATTAAGTGCCAATGTGGAGGAAAATTTATCAGAGGAAGAAAGAAAAGCCGCATATAAGGAAGGAACAAAGAAGGTGCTTATGGTGAAAAAGCATGACCAAGAATCATATCCCGAGATTATAACAAGATTCGAAGAGTATAGCAAGATACTTAGAGTTTGTGCACGAATATTCCGATGGAAGAAAGTGATTGAAGACCATGATAGGGAGAATGATGGCGCATTTCTTAATATTGAAGAAATAAAAGAAGCTGAATTTCGACTATTTCGACTGATTCAAGAGAGACATTTTCCGGAGAAAATTCATGCATTACAATCAGGACAAAGCGCATCAAAGAATTCAAAATTGAAAAGTCACGATCCCAGATGGGATGATAAAAGGAAATTGATTATTGGTAGAGAGCGCTTAGAATTGTCTGCCTTGACAGAAGAAACAAAGTTTCCTATTATCCTTCCTGACAAGAACATATTGGTCGAAAAGCCTATTTTGCATATGCACAAAAAGAATCTTCATTGTCCTCAAGACACAACTATGGTGATATTACGAGAAAGATTTCAAATAATTCATTTCAGAGAAGAAGTAAAGCAAGCCCTGAGAAAATGCCTCGTATGCAAGCATGCCAGTACTCGCCCCTTAGAACAGAAAATGGACATATTGCCGAAGGAGCATGTTAATTTTTCACCAGCCTTTTCAGAAATTGGCTTGGACTTCACAGGGGTTCTACATTTGAAATCTCATGATGGTAAATCAACTCGTAAGGCATACATATGCATTTTTTCATGTTGTCACAGTAGAATGATTCATTTTGAGTTGACAAATGATATGACTACTGAGGAGTTTATATCTGCATTAAGAAGGATGATCAACAGAAGAGGATGGTGTCACACTATCTTCAGCGACAATCAGCTAACCTTTAAAAAAGCAGATCGAATCATTCGTCTGTCCCTGGCAAATTGTTATCGGACAAAATTGAAAGAAGAAGATGTAAATCGTTTCCTGGTTGAAAATGGCATTCAGTGGAAATTTTTGACTGAATGAAGTCCACATCGGGGAGCTTTCTATGAGCGAATGAATAGGTCTCTGAAAGAGCCCCTAAGAAAAGTGCTTGGTAGAGCAAGACTCAACTACACTGAAATGTATTCACTCTTAACAGATATTGAAGCCACTTTGAATAAGCGTCCACTGACGTATCTTGGAAGTGACCCCATGAATCCTCAGCCTATCACACCATCACATCTTGCGCTAGGTCGTTCTCTTCAGACCTTACCTCCAGTGATTTCAGCAAGAGATGTTTCTGTTAGTAAACGATATAAACACGTCCAAATGATTATGTCTCATTTCTGGAGAAGATGGTCCAGGGAATACTTGCCGATGCTCGGTAAACGGAAACGATGGACCATAGCACACGAAAATTTACAGCTGGGTGATATTTGTCTAATTTCCGAAGAACAAACAAGACCTACATGGCCTCTTGGTCGGGTTTTTGAGGTAGTTAAGGGTAGAGATGGCTTGGAAAGAACTTGTCGTCTGAAAACCGAGAATGGCGAAGTAAGAAGACCTGTTCAAAGACTTCATCTACTGGAGAAAAGTTTGTCTTCGAGTCAAGGCAATTTGGCGAATCGTTGATTCGTCCAACGGGGGCAGGGTGTTCCAAAGTGTCATTGATGTGTGATGAGATAGCTTGGTTGTGGATTTCTTCCTGTTTGTAGATAGTATTTTTACATAGTTCTTGTTCCACCCTCCTCTTCTTTGCTTGATGTATGCTTGTAAATATCTCTGGCTTGCCTTTTATCCATTTATGCTTTATGCTCATGCACATAGAGTTTTTGAAATTTGAAATTTGCTACTTGGGTTTTGCTACTCATCGAAGCCTACTGTTGCCGGCTTGCTGGAAAGAGAATCAAAGGATCATCAACAATTTTGTCAAACAGTTATGGTGCCTCCTCAAATTGAGTAATTCACTCCTTTTCTCACAACCTACTCAGCAACAAAGGACAACAGAGACAATACGAGCTATAACTCAATTGGTGATATTCTACAGTAAGCTGTGCATTTTTCAAATAAATTCAGTAGCAACAAATGTCATCTTCTCTTTTGGATCGTAAAAGGTGTGAGCATAGAAACTCTGACACTGAAATGATAAACTACAGGAATAGCTGCCTGCATTTCAATTCTCAACTATAATATTAATTAATGAATTAATATTGAATTATTTGTCTATTCAGTCACTTATTCGTGTGAAAAGCCGGAATAGATTTTCCAACTCATCTCCCAGCAAAGTCCGTTTTGTGAAAGAAACGCATACCGCTATGTGTGAAGCTAAATATGAGGAAAGTTATTCAGATGTGAAGTGTGTCTTAGTTTAAAGTGTAATTATTAAAATCGGAATGAAATATCAATAACATTATATTATAAAAATTTTATAGATTGAACATTTATGATGCCATTTCTACTGACCGAGTTAATGTGACAGTTAGCTGACGTTACATCAAGATTGGACATTTCTAGTTAAATCAATTTTTTGAACATGATTATGTCATGATTTATCCCTGGGACATCCGGTTTAGACACCGGAATGATTTGAATTAGTTTCTTCATAGTTTAATTATTTTATATCTGGCTACAACGTAAGCTGAGATGAAATATTCAGTTTCAGTGCCGACTACTTTCAGAAAACCAACAGAAATATATCGCTGTTTTTCAGCAAGCAGTTGTTTTGGTTTGTGTATAATGATACTGCGCAGCTTGCCTTTCCAACCGCAATTCGTCCAACCAGGATTCAAGCACAAGTTCTGTTGGATTATTCAAACGGGACATTTATTTATTTATATTTATTTATTACATTAAAGTTTTCACATCTTTATTGACCAATTAGATAAAAATTTTTGCGTAAATTTTCTGTCAGTGCAATCTGACCCTGCCTTGTATTGTGTATGTTGTTGAAGTTTAAATGAAAAATTATGCGATGTGGGCTTTCCCATTTTTACAACAGAATTTCCGTTCTCAATGAAGGTATTCAGTCTCCGATTTTGTTACATTTTTCAGAACACTTTTCTTTCGCTAAACAATGAATGAATGAAAATCGTTGTCAGGGTGAAGCTGAAAAAAAGTACACTTACTTCAAAGCATTTTTGATTAAAATAGACAGATTGAATTTACTGAAAAATGAATAGAGGAGATGAAATTAATGCAAACATGAACTGGCAAAGAGAGCGTCTGAAATAGATATAAAATCTGAAGCAGAAAAAGGGATAATATCAACGATGAAAGAAAAAAAAAATTTTTTGTGCTTCGCAATTTTTCTCTGACTGCGCAAAAATAGTGAAATTTAGGTCTGGCAACGCTAGTGTTGATGTCGGTGAATGTGAAGTGGGTCATGAAATTGCGTGAAAGAGCTACTCTGATCAATTTTTTTGACTGAGAATATGATTGGATATTTGATCATTCTGCTTGCATGTTGCTTACATGTTGTAGAACTTGACAACATTGGTCCACGATGCTATCAACTTATGTATCTTGAATATTTCTAAGTTTCATGAATGAAATATCATCTGGTCAACATATTTCCTGTATTCATCAAATATGTAACATTTCGGAGACATAATGATAAAGTAGATGTTGTTCTTCTGATTGTGTTTAACACCTTGATCTTCTTATTAACAGTATACAGACAGCAGTAGTGCTTCAACACCAATGGATTCGCCTCAGAAGCCTCCAATCAACGTAGCTGGAAGAGGTCGTCGGAAGTTGCCGGCGGAGCCTCAGTCTGGAAGAGCTTCAACTCTGACTCCTACCCCATCTGGTAGCGGATCGGGATTGCGACGTGGTCGACCAGTAACAGCTCCCACACCTGGACAAGTGATGCGACGATTTGCATCTGCTGAGAATCTTGACTCAATGTGGTCTGATTCCGTTCATAGGTGAGTTTCTAGCCTGAAGTTCATTTTTGTAGTGATGCTGGATAATATATGATATTATGGGAATAAACCTGGGATGGATTTCTTCAAGTTCCGATGGAAGAAGAGTAGTTGCTCTCCTCTCGTCGTAATAGTCTTGAGTCTGTTCATTAAAGCATATCCATAGCCGTGGCCCGAAAATTCTGAGCTGACGGACTACAAACACTGCCTTCAACATCCCCATCCTACAGAGCAATGAGTGCAATGCTAGGACCTTTCAAGCATTGCATGTCATGATAGACCCCTTAGCAATCTTCCGGATGTTTATATCTACACTCATCAGTAATTAAATGTCTTCTACTTGAAACATTCAGAAAATTGAAGGATGAATCTTTCATGTCTAGGAAAATGATGAAAATGATTTTAAAATTTTATCTCAAATAGTATCATTTCTCTAGTCCCCAATGCACTTTATTTGAATGTAGTGCTACCGTCTTAATTTTAGAAATTGTTTATAACTTTTCATACATTCAGTTTTCCTTTGCCCATTGAGTATGAAAATACAACCGTGAAGTTCATGCTTTTAGAAACAATGAGGACTGAGAAACAGTTTATAACTTCTTTGAAGCTTCGAGTTTTTACCATGCACCAACGATCTCATGAATGTTATCATTATCTAGTTGGTTGATATTTTGCAATTATTCAACGGATCATGGCTGTTGTGTCTGCGTTTATCTAATTGTGAAGAAACCTTGGCTCATCTTGTCACAGAGAACATGAAGTTTAGAACCAGGTAGAAGTTTTTGCTTTGTTATTTTTACTTACTTCATATCAGTCTTCCTTTATGCGCTCATCAGAAGCTGTGAAATATGTAAACATCGAACATTCATCAAGCAATAAGCATTATGATAAATAGTGATGGTGGAGAAAGATTGGAAAAACTCGGATACGCATTTGCCGAACCGATCACTAATAAATTATTTTCTTTCTACGCGAAACAGTTGCTGTATCATTTTTACACAGCGATCTTGACGAAGTTATTTGCTCTTCTTCAGTGACGACTCATCTGGTTCTGAATTCTCCTCTAACCGAAGAGATGGAAAGGACAGGAGGGGCAGGACGGCATTCCGAAGGGAAGGAATGGGCAGAAGAAGTATGTCAGAGAAGCGGCGAGCCCATGCAGACGCAAGACAATTCGAATTTTACGAGGAATGGAAAACTGCTCGACAATCAAGAGAAGGTAAGATGATGTCTAACTCATTGTTGCTAACTTGAAGTGAGTGTGGTACGCGCTGATATCATGTACTGATATCTATTACTAGCTATCTCCAAACGATTATCGCTTATTCAATTTTTCTTTATTCTTTTCTTCCCTACCATTTGCACCGAATTCTGTACCGTGCTATTTCTGCAATGCACACAGCATGACAAGTCTACAAACGCATTGCGACAAGATTTATGATGAATTAATGTAAATACCATCGTTAGTTATTGACTCTTTCCCATCTTGCCTCAATACGACACGCAGCCAATGTGCAATTCTTAAGCTTCGGAAGTAGTTATATCAATGAAAAACTGCTTTATGTGCGAGTATAATGAGTTTTCACACGCATGACTTTTAGAATCATTCAAAAGTTATTGTTTGATATTTAGTATTAAGTGTGTCCAGTGTACCGTATACATCAGTTTGACAAATTCATCTCATTGATCATCAGATATCGAATGTTGTTAGGCAAGTGTGAAGTCCTAATTCATAAACTATTTCTTGTTGGTTTCATTGCATTATCGAACTATGCCTTGTGAACTCGTCATATGCGAATAATTTTCAACGAATGTCAACAAAATACATGTGATGCTTCCAATATTTCCATTTGATTACCTTGAATGTACTCAGAACTAGAGGTGTGCGACCGTAAAACCTGTACTCAATGCGACCCGAACCCAACCCAGCCTGTGACCGAAATTCATTATAATAATTGAACTTCACGCATCCATTTAATAAGTAAATTTCATAGGAAATACTGACACAGAATTTATCTCTTCAATAAAGATTAGCCAATTTTGAATGATCAAACTGCGCAATAGAACCCGATTTAACAGACTCAGCCGCTTAGTTGAATTCATTTTCCTCGGAACCAATATTTTGTGATCATTTTCATTAAGAATTTAGTGTTTTATTACACATCACAAGAGATTTATTATTGAATTAAGTGTTGTCCCCAATTTCAATGAGCTGTGGCATCGATGCTACAGTATTATGAGATATGAGACTAAGTCTAACTGTCTTGCATGACATTTACATTGCAAGATAGGAGAGCTCTAAGTTTCGCATACATTTCTGCATTCACATGTAACATGTTGTCTTATGCTAGCAAATTACATGGTTGTCACATATATCTGGTATCAAAATTAATAGGCAAGTGAAGAGTTCTGATCTCTTTACTGAAGAAAGCTTCGCAGAGTCGGTTTCTGTGTTCAATAGTAGAAGTCTACAGTTGTACTGCTCCAGCCGTCAAAAACTTATCCTTACAAGTCATGCGTTTATCTATGTATTTTCATGCGTTATGATTGAAATGATTTTTACCTGTGGATCCGAAACTGTTTGTGTTTTTGTGTCTGCTTACCTATCATCATTTTCCCTAACAGCTTCTCACGATCGCGGCTATCATACCCTGCCAAGTCGTCTCCATACACGCGCACTGCCGTGCACTGAAAGTCGTGCTGGTCGGCCATACCACCCGCCTGACTACGCCAGTGTACTCTCCGCCATGGAGGATGAATTCACGAAGCTTTGTCGAGGTGAACAGGTGTTAGGTATTCATACCTCCCTCACGGTTCAGTTGAAATTTCGACTCTATGCATTTGACTCTGAAGCGTTCTTAATAAAAATTGCAAAATATGAGATTGATTGATGAATGGTGCTGACAGTGCTCAGTGAAGGTTTTTAGAAAGAGATGGATTTTAGACATCAGCAGGAGAGTGAATGAAAAGGTTATCTTGTTACTAGCCGGGATGGTGCTAGCGATGTCACAACCAAAAGTTTAGGTGATCAGCAATTAAGAAAGATGCTTAGTATTGTTGATAAAAATCTACATCTTCAAAATGCAATGATGTTTTTTCTGAAATATGACTTATGGATACTCTGGAAGTACAATGTACATTGCACAATATGAAGTTTCTATATTGTTCTTTGACTCGCTGCAATCAACCACATGTTTACTAGCGAAAGATGATGCGGTTGCCACGGATTTGCATCGCAGTGACTAAAGTTTCAGATAAGCTACTCAATGAAGTGCTTCCTCAAAGTACTTTGAACTTTGCTTGTTCAACATGCTTCTCAAAGTTCGGTCAATGCGACCTACGCTGCAGTCGCATTTCAAATGCTATATAGTGATTGACTGAATTGTTTGACTTTTTCTAAAGTAAAGATTGAAAGAGAAATGTGGAATTCAAGAAATTCTTAGACTTTGGACCTTAATTTGATTTTTCATCGGCTGGCAACTTATCAAGAATTCATCGTGCAAGATTAATTTCAAAATAAACCATATCTGTTGTGTAACCAGGAAAAATCAATCAATAAAAAAATCAGGATCAATGGCGTCATGCTTTAAGCTTATAGAAGTTCAATCTGATTCATAAATGAGATTTTTATCGGATTTTCCCTGTAAGAAGCCCATGGAGCAAGACAATTTTGTTGTTACTTTTATCGTTAAAAAGTCGTTTTCAATTTGGGGTCAGTCAGTTCATTGTAATCTTTGTGTCATTGATTTCGTTTTCTTGTTAATTGCACCCATCGGTGTGTATCGAATTTCAATTCCCGTTAATTTGACAGAATTAGATAATCAATTTGAACATTGAGTCAATCACAGTTGAGCAGGCGGTCCCCAAGTGCGATAAAAGAGATATGGAGATATTTCCTTTGAGTAAAATTCGATTAATACGTCAATCGGTCAAAGTGTGAACCACATTTGTAGATTGTTTGAGTGACTGACCCTTCTGATAAGATTAAAAATTACAAAGGCTATGAACTTTCACTTACGTGTAACAGGGAGTAAACTAGCATTGGCTGAAAGCAATGTTGCAGAAACATATCATAAATTCAATCACTCTCCTTATCTGTTTTAATCAGCTCACATAACTGACGTCCGATCAAATGTCATAGAGTCGGAACTTCAGGTTGCCTACACACGTCCCAGGGTGTCCGCGTCGTACAAAAATTCACATATTTTAAATATTTTTCACTGCTTCCACTTGCAGCTATCTCCTTAATCGATTGATCTATTGAATTAACGTCAATTCGCTGTCATGTTTATAGACAAGTGATTTCGTATACATTTTTCACAAGCAGTAAACGAAGACGTAGGAGCAGTGAGAAGTGATCATCAATATTTGTTCGTTAATCCTGCCGAGAGGCCTGTTTTTACATCATTTTCCTTTATTTTGGGCCTTTTAAATGTTTGGATTTTTGCTTGTTTTGTGAAAGCTGAATTTTGTTTGTGCGTTTTACTAAGTAAATAAAAGTATGGCTGCTCAATGCTCATCTTAAGAAATAACTTCATCTTAAGTAAATAAAAGGAATCTACAATCAAAATGACTAACCATACCACGAAACAGCGGCGATAAAATATCAACTAATTCCATTGGTGACTTTTCTAAAAGGCAATAATGAATAGATCACTTGATTATTATAAATAATCTCGTTACCGTTAAAGTCAAACCAATTCTATCTATTGACTTTATTTCACACGTCCTTTACTTGAAGTCGTAGCTCTCTGCTATACACTGGTCACGAAGTTAAAGACACGGCTATTCATGCTCCGACTTTATAGACTGTACTCAGATTAGGATAAATTGCATGACGGGGCCAACAACTGTGCGGAGAATGTAGTTGACGTGTTTGAAGGCATGCCCAAATTTCGTGGATGATCCTAGAGTTGAAATAATAAAATCTTGATTAGAAATAATGAGATCTTCGAAATCTGGTGTTCGAAATTTTTACAATCATAAACAAGCAACTGATAGCTTATAGGCTTTTTTTCAACTGTATATATTGTGAAGTAGGTTCTAATAATAAGTGGATCAAACATATAGATAGCTTACGATATTCTACCTGCCCCCTTTCGCAACCCTGGTCATTGAGGTAGGGCTAATGTTGTCACACGTTTGGTCCCTTTCCTGCTGCCGCTCTTCAAGTGAAGTCAGCAGCTTCTCCGAACCACTTTGGTTATTCATAAATGAACTTTTCATGCCTCACAAACACTCTTCTTCCAAATAACTTCGCTTCATCACTTACATGATAATCTGCTGCAGACCCTCTCTTGACATTCAGTGCCACTCCCTTGATCTGGATCTGGGAACGGCTACGTCTGTGAGTTTCGTGGAAATAGTACATTATCATATCGTACCGTGAATTGGTGTATTGTATTATTTATCTACTTGCATTTATGAATTCTTTGAAGTCAGAAAATGAATTGCAACTGGCAAATAGGTACGCAGGAATGTCACAAACCAAAAACTCGCGAGTGATTGCTGTGAGCTAGTGCTACTTATTTCAAAAAATTATAAATCAACGGTGCAGCCAGGATTTTTTTTCGTGTTGGACCCGATTATATCCTGTATTATCAAAGAGCAGCGAAACTGAAGAGTGGAATGGAAACCATAAAAAAGTATCGATATTGTTACGTTTTATAAAGAAATTTGACTTAAATAAACCATCGCAAAAGGCTACAAATGAATGAGAGTATGTGATAAAAATGATGACAAACTTCAAGTCAGGAAAATCATGACGATGATAAAAATATATACGAGTATTAAGGTAAATGCTAAAACTTGTAGAAAACAGATTTCCGGTGAAAATCATTCCTACATGTCAAATTCCATAAGTTTATGTGGGTGCGATGGACTTAGACATTAAAGAAAATATACTCACTTTTTTGAAATAATAAAAGAACATACGTGCACAATAGAAGCTTCACTAGGTTTCTTAGAGGAAGGTGTATAACGACCTGGAAAACTCAAGGAAATTTGAAAATCCTGAGTTGAAGGATTAATTTGTGCATGATGAATTCTAGATGTTGGCAAGATGTATTTAGGCAGGCGATGAATTACTTATATGAATCTAACATGCGGTGTTTTATGAACATAAGTCTACTATAGAAAATTTCCTTAAATCATCAATATACGTATATAAACTCTGGCATTCAACTACAATAAATGAAACAATGCGTTACAACAAACATATTATTGAATCGGGAGTTTATTTGTTTTTTAGCATAGGTCAATAGCAGAACGTATTGTTGATATCAGCAAAACTTCAATTGGAGACTTATGCTCGTAGAATACCATGTTGATTTATGTTGTTTGGCTGACATTTAAATGTTGTGACTGACACCACAATGCCACATCATTTTTGATTTACGATTCCAGCAGACATGCTATGTAGTGGTTTCTCCTAGAAAGGCCCTTGTTTATCGTTCGTATGAACAAGTGCTTTTATGGAACACCTAATAGAATGTAGTCTACTTCCTTTTCAATTGTTCCATTTGCTTTGAAAAGTGAATAAGCTGTACAAATTTCTAAAAATTCTGATTCAATAATCAATTTAAAGGAATGCATTAAGAGGTGTGGTGTGCCTAGTCCATTTTTTGTCATTTTTTAACTAAGCTTTGTAATTTGAAACTTCGATGGAATTTACTTGACGTGTTGTTGAAGCACGTAATTATGCAGAAGATAATGTGCAAGTGCAGAAACCACTGCAGGACGTTGGAAAACCTAAAGAAGAGATACAAATTATGTTGAAAATACGATTTATGGCACCATTTTTCCTGCAATCTATTGCCCGTGTTAACCAATGGGAGAACGAAACGCTGTGAATAAGTGGATCATTTTCTAAAATAATTGCACTTGACTGCTCTATGGTCAAATTACTGACTCAGGGTTCATTCAGTTCCTGGAAAACCTGGAAAAGTTTTTGGAATTTGAAAATGTTCATGGATAACCATTCCTGGATTGGAATTCATCATTTCAAAAGATAGAAGTCCTGGAATGTGATGCGTTGACCACATATGGCATAAAGTTTACTGCTTGTTTTGATGAATGCTTCAATAAAGTGACACACAAAAGTCAATTTGATGTTCATGTTTTGTATTTTGATATTTAAGAGGAGAAAATTGTCCGCCAATTTCTAGGTTCTACTTTTCTCGGACATTCCAAAGTCCCCGACCTAAAGGAAGGTTCGCTCAATGTCCTTGGCAAATTGGATGTGACAAACAGGTTGTAACAGATCAGTATGAATGGCCCAAAAGGAAATTGGGCTTTGATGAAAGAGATGCAAGAGCAAAAAAAAGAAAAAGACCCTAACTCTCCGCAGCTTTTGGACATAGGGAGTTGCGGTCTTCATGTTCTCCATGGTGCATGCGCAACGGCCAAAATGCATCCAATTGGCGCTTATATACATTTCTGAAGGCCGGTCATAATCTTTTCAAGTAGTCGCCTGCTGGACGTCACGATTGTCTCTTGATCAACGACCATGTAGATATAGTAAATTCCGAAAAAGAAGGACAGGATCCTTCCTGTTTCCTTTGAAATACTGTTCGCATCGTTAGCTGGATAATTCTAAAGCCTTAGTACGAATATTAGAGATGCTTGAAGGCTTAAGAGCATATGTCAAAAATGTCCAGAATCGTCCGGTTTCCAGGAGGCTTCAGACAGAATCTTTCGAGACTGCGAAATTGAATCTGGCAAGCGCTGTTGATGCAAGTTTCTGTCTTGCAAAATTGGAATTTTCGAAATCGTTATGTAAGAGATGGCTGAAGGCGGGAGGACCATAATGAATCAATGATGTGAAAAATATCAGTTTTCTCTCCCGAGTAATTTAATGCCACTAAATAATTACGAATAAAAAATATGTACACAGCCGACGTTTCGGGTCCAGACCCTTTCTCAAGGCAAGGCAGCAATAAACTGGCTCGTTAGATACGCAGTATAGCTCCGGTTGTCTCATGACGTCTGTTCATTTTAGGATGGCACTTATTGATTAATCGCGATTCCACCACGCTTGCTTCAACAGGATCATTTAAGCAGCGAAGAAATTCAACATCAAAATCATCAATCGAACCGTTAACAAGACAGGTCTTACTGTGTTCAGACACACGGTGTCACGGAGATGGCGGTTTCATTTTTGAAATTTCCTAAATGATTTTTCAACGCTAACCCATGTAATTTGACCCCTAGATTACGATTTTGATGGTTAAAAAATCATTCATCGAGGGCTTTTTGAGAAAAATACAAAAATTCAAAATAGCGGACTCTGAAATCGAAACTGCGCTCTACACACTTCCACATCAATTTCCTAAGGAATTTCTCCATGCATACCCATGTAATTTGACCTCTAGATTACGATTTTGATAGTAAGAAAATCATTGATCGAGGGCTTTTTGAGAAAAACGTAGGGTATGGAAATTCTACATACACATGTGGGGTTATACATGTAGTTGTAGGCCTACATATGAGCGAATTATTCAGTGTCAAGTACACTCTATTGTGCAAATGATTGTTTACTTTGCACACATTGGTTTCATCCGCCATCATCAAAACTGTATGCAGGGCGACCTAGCTATGTTACATGATTCGTTGCTGCGTGGCGACCGAGTATACAATAGTACGATAGGGAATGCATGTACCCTTGTCTTGATTGCCGTTGTTAGACAGTCTAAGGCAATGATCTAAGGCATGTCTTCATCAAGACACCAATACATGCATCCGCTATAACTATTGTTTACTTGGTAGCCACATAGAGACGAATCATGTGAAACAGCTAGGTCTCCATGCGTGATGTGTGTGCTTCGCATGATCTGTAGCGAGTAATTAAGCGTTCGCGCAATCAAGCGTGCGTTTACGATCGATGTGTGGCAGGGAATATACAATCGAGAACAAAGGGTGCAGTGCAATCATTCAACTAACCTGAAGCATGCCGCGTACATCGAGAACTCATGCTGAATCACTGAAAGCGCTGTGCACAATTTGTTTTTGTAAGAATGGAAGTCTGCAAAATGTATCATCGGCGATCGAAAATTCTATAAAGACAAATATTTATCCGAACTATAACCGGATTGATGGATTATATCCAACCGTAATTTGTTATCTTGCCGCAAAAAGATTTCATCTGGTGATGTACAGAACTTACCAATGTTTGACAGAGACCAGCTCATCTTTCCGCCAAGTACTCGTCAAAGGAGCACTACTGTTTGTGACAGCAGCATTTGTGAAATGACAAGAACCTCGATAAATCAAAAACAGTCGACGTTGAAAGCTCCTGCTGGCAGGCCTCTTTCGAAGCCGAAAGGCTCTACCGAGCCCGACAATCTTCATGTAAAAGTCTGTGCCAACTGTTTTTGCCAAATTGGTAGAGGAATACCACATTCGTGCTCTAAGGCCAAGAAATTTGGCCATTTGACTGAGTTAATATCAACACAGTCCCCTAACGAACCAGAACGCTTTTCTGCATCAACTCTATCATCAAGATATGGTTATAAAATGCGAAACTCAGCTGAAATTCAAACAATGAAGAGTGGCACTCTAAGTGTAAGCATCAAAACTCCCGAGCGTCAGCTATCGCTTGACAATGTTGCTGAAATACAGAGAGATTTAAGCCTTAGTGGCCGACAGACGTACAACTTCACCAGAAAATTCCGTGGAGCATCCGGGAGAAACTCTGTGGAGCACAGTATCCGCGAAAAATTACGTACGAACGATCACATACTTGATGAACATTTTGAATATCGCTTCATGGACTGCTTCGATGCTAAACAGGATCGTGTTACTATGCCTGTTGTCATTTGCACCGATGTTCAAACATTCATTGACGATCTCATAATACCAAAACAGATTGACTCAGACCATTTTGCAAAGATTGGTATTGACAATGGCAAGGGATTTCTGAAGATTAACCTACAATTGGTTGAGAATGATTGTGCCTCTGGTGCTCAATCCAGCAGAGCTTTTGGAATCAATGATATCTTCATCGTCGCAATAGGACCTGACATCATCGAGTGCTACCCAAATTTGAAATATTTGTGGCATGCAGTTGGTCTGAACAAATTGACCACGAAGTTCATGATTTCTGCAGACATGAAAGTGTGCAACCTATTGCTAGGATTAATGAGCAGCGGAAGTTCCCATCCATGTCCGTGGTGTAATACACACAAACGAGATTTGTTGAATGTCGGTGAAAGTAGGACATGGGAAAACCTATCAAAGCTGTTCTGGTCATACTTTGATTCCCAAGAGGAAAAGTCGCGAGCAAAAAATTATGGCAATGTCATACACCCATCAATCGTGACAGGAGAGTCGAAAGAACTTATTCTGGATGTAGTTCCTCCCCCTGAACTACATCTCATGATCGGATCGGTGGCTAAGATATTTAGCACTTTGGAAAATGCAGTTCCAGAAATCGCGACTGAGTGGTTGGCTCAATGCCGCATAAAAAAAGATCAGTATCATGGAGGCAGGCACGTTCAATGGGAATGCCGCACGCAGCCTTCTGAGAAATGTGGATAAATTGCGTGCGATTGCAACATTGGATGCATTGCCATTTGTGTCAGCTTTCCACAGCTTGAACAACGTAGTCAGTGCCTGCTTCGGGAAAAATTTGGACAGCAGATTTTGCGATTTCATAGAGAAATTCCGCGATGATGTATTGGCATTGAACATTCCCATTACACCCAAGTTACACTGTATATTTCATCATGTGCCGGAATTCTGTTTCTCTAAGCACCAAGGCTTGGGAATGTACAGTGAGCAGGTAAGCGAGACCCTGCATTCCAATTTTGATTCTTTCAGGGAAAATTACAAGGTGAAAGACACCAGCAATCCCAACTTTCCTGGAAGATTTCTTGCAGCAGTGCGAGCCTACAATGCTAGGCATTTGTAGAAGTTGTTGACAAGTGTTGTTTGGTATTATAGCCATTTGGAAATTAAGCTGTTTTCTTCATTCAATATGCCTATGCAAGAGTAACATGCACAGTTCCATAGCGTATAGCATAGATTGGTTTAGACTTGTTTAATTATTCGATTCGTAAAACTAATTTAAACGATAAATTTCAGCGCCTCTGGAATTACAAAGTAATTTAATTTTATAATCTGTTATACCGGTACGAAACTTTCTGTCGCAAGTTTGTCGGAAAATATGTATATAATCTTTTAATTTTCTAATATGCAATACGGAGATGAAATTGTTAATTGTGATAGCCATGTGAATGTACTGAGAAATCCTTTAGGAAATTGATATGGAATTTTCAGAGTCCGCCATTTTTAATTTTTGCGTTTTTCTCAAAAAGCCCTCGATCAATGATTTTCTTACTATCAAAATCGTAATCTAGAGGTCAAATTACATGGGTATGCATGGAGAAATTCCTTAGGAAATTGATGTGGAAGTGTGTAGAGCGCAGTTTCGATTTCAGAGTCCGCTATTTTGAATTTTTGTATTTTTCTCAAAAAGCCCTCGATCGATGATTTTTTAACCATCAAAATCGTAATCTAGGGGTCAAATTACATGGGTTAGCGTTGAAAAATCATTTAGGAAATTTCAAAAATGAAACCGCCATCTCCGTGACACCGTGTGTCTGAACACAGTAAGACCTGTCTTGTTAACGGTTCGATTGATGATTTTGATGTTGAATTTCTTCGCTGCTTAAATGATCCTGTTGAAGCAAGCGTGGTGGAATCGCGATTAATCAATAAGTGCCATCCTAAAATGAACAGACGTCATGAGACAACCGGAGCTAAACTGCGTATCTAACGAGCCAGTTTATTGCTGCCTTGCCTTGAGAAAGGGTCTGGACCCGAAACGTCGGCTGTGTACATATTTTTTATTCTTAATTATTTAGTGGCATTAAATTACTCGGGAGAGAAAACTGATATTTTTCACATCATTGATTCGAAATTCGTTATTGATGTCATTGAACCATTCCTTCGACGTTTCCAGTGCGAAGCTCCCAAGGCTGTGTTTTTTTCTTTTCGAAGAATTAACTTTGATTTTCACACTGCTTCTTCAGATGATTCTCAAGCCAAGTTTGCTTGAGAATTTTTCAAACAAGCCTACGAAACTGACAACAATTGACCTAGACAATAAAGATAATCTTTTTGCCTAGTCATCAGCTGGATGTTGGTTTTGGAACTAAGTCACATGTGAAACAACTGCCTCCATTCAAACAGATATATTTTAGAGAAGCCTGTAGAATGGTGATAGTGACTTTGATGACAAAGCTTCAGGAACAGTCCTTTGAATTTTCCATTCACAGAAGCTACTTCATCTTTTTCGCCACTTCTTATTGTCTCGATTTCAAGGAGGCGTATTGAGGAATTGATAAGAATTGATCTTAATTTAAGATTAATTAAATTAATCTTAAATAAGATTAAATGTAAACAATTGATCTTTTATTAATTCTCCATGAAAGTGGACATATTTCAACATCACTTGCTGATGCAGCAAAGCGGCAGTATTCAGAATTACTCATCAAAGATGATTTTCAAAATAGGTCAGCGGAATTCATTATGACATCTCGTGTAGAGATGTGTTGGTATAAAATCATCTTGAAGCAAGATATGATACAAGATCTGTGGACTGTTGCTGATATAATTATGACTCCTTCTCATGGAAATGCACGAGTTAAGTCTGGCTTCTCCATCATTCAATCGCTATTGTTGCCGAACCTGAAAGAAAGCACGATTGTTAATCAACGAATAGTACAGTATATGATGCCGTTCAGCATGCAGGTGGCTCTCAAAACATCACTGTCACAAATGAAATGATGAGGTCTGTTCGTTGTGCTAGACGAAAATATCAGGAAGTGGTCAACGAATCGAAGAAGAAGGAGACAGATGGAGAAAAGAAGCGGAAAGAGATGAAGCGTTTGTCCCTCGAAATCAGCGAGTAGTTGGAACAGTCAAAGGAGAAACTGCAAAAGGCCGCAGCAAGCGAATTACTGGAAATTAACAAGCAAATTTTCAATTTGAAAGAACAACTGAAATAACTTGTTTCCATTCTTAGGTTCTAGATTTTTTGTAAATAGGCCTGAGTTTTAGTTGCAATCTGGATGTAAATTTGCATCAAACGCTTCAGATGACAATTCACATATTCTATCGTACCAAATTACTTTGTTATACTTTATCCGAATTATCTACAAAAAAAACTGAGGATTTTGTTTATTTCGCTTTTGCGCCAATGACTTTTTTGAAATGAATAAAATCAAAAGATAATTCAACGTTTTCCTTTTCTCCATGTATTTTTTCTACTGATAATTCCATGAAAGTATTAAATTCTACTTTTTTCGTAATGATGTGCGGACGCGAAGCGCAATTTTAATAATGTAGCTACTTCATCGTCTTACTATGTAAAAGTGTAATTATCATGGTTCACGGGCATATTCAATAGTTGTATATTTCTTAGTAGGTTTTGGAATTTCATTATCCGAATCCTTGAATTCCTGGAAAAGTTTTGGAATTCTTAATTTAGACTTCTGTATGAACCCTGACTGTCGGAGTCCACATTGTCCAAATCTGTCCCTATGCTGTTGAAAGCCATTTGAAAGCACTTGAGACAAACCCGAAAGCTTTTAAGCTTTGCCAACTTCCGCACGACCCAACAATCCAATCGATAATCGGCTGTATTGCAGATGGTTTTGCAACAATCGGTACTACCATTCTTGCCGATGTAAGACTTCAAGGATCTCTTGAGCATAACATTGTCGGGCTGTATTCTCAGTTGTACAAAATCCTACACTCACGTCCGATTTTGTGACATTCACGATGCAGCCTATTAATGATTGATGAAGAAATAACAAAATGTCTGCTAACGACTGAGCCATTTATGTGATGGAATGAGCTGTAGAGTAAGGGACACAGTATGTCGACTTGAAGACCTCTGAGCTATGTTTTAGGCAAAACAGAATGGACAGGGAAATCTGATAGTGATCCTATCACACAAATTTAAGAACTATGACTGAATTGAATTTAATGGAGACATCTTCCTCTAGTAGTATTGTGACATATTACATTCTTTGAAATAGTTGCGCTTTTAGAAAAGCATAATTTGCAAATGATATTGCATTGAAGCAGTTGGCAGCCGTCTAAAGTTTCACCGATTTTCGGGAGACTTTGTTAAATAGGTATTTGTTTATGGGCACATTCGGCACATGGTACATTTGTCTGGAAAACATGGAAAATGCAGAGAAAAATCAGGGAAATTCTTCAACCGATTATGTTAAACACCCTGCAGAAGTGTCATTCATTATTCAAAAATCGATATCATCCCTAATTTTTATTTATGTTATGGAGATGACTTTATTTTGGTATCATTTTACAGAAGCACTTAGAAGTTTGTGATAAAACTTTCCAAGTATTTAATTCCGTTAATAATGATACTAAGTTCACTCTAAAGATACCGGCGGCAAATTCTAGGTTTAATTTCCTAGATTTCTTTATCGGTAACAAAAACAATAACCTAAATTTACAGTGGTTTTTTGAGTTCACTTATTCGCATACTACTCTCCAAAAGGATGGTTGCATTCCACAGCAGACAACTAAAAAGACAGCGATGAGCATGTCAGAGATATTCTATCCTCTTCAAGATTTAAGAAGAAAAAGCAGTTGAGCGTCTGCACACTCGAATAAATTACATGGCTTACTTATTTGTACTTGAAGGCGCTTGACCATTTAGGTGATCGCAGCGATAAGATGCCTGAATGTCCTTCGGTATTGCGCACGCTCGATGAGGTCGTCTAGGGAAAGGAATTCCTGGACTTGAGCAGCTAAGTCAGCGGTGGCCGGCCACGGGGGCGTCTCCAGTTTGCGGGTGGGAGACGAGCTGATGCAGTCACGGCCTGCCTAGTAGGAGTATCCGGCTCGAGACGAACGATATCAACCAGGAGATGCAGTCGGCATCTTCGTATGATGATGGTAGAGAGTGAGGTAGTGCAGCTGGCTCAGGTATAAACTTCAGCGTTGGGTACAAGATGGAACCAGCGAATGCCAAGCACATGGCGAATACACGAACGGTGATAGGCGTCCAGACTACGGGTGATGGCAGAGGAGAGACACCAAGACTCACATCCATATTGTAGAACATGGAGAACGCAGGTGTCGAGAATGCGGATCTTGTTTCGAGGGTGCGCTCTTCTACTGCTCCAGACGCGGTAGAGACGGCCAAAAGTGGAACGGGCAAGAACAAGTCACCGATGGATTTCCGACTTTGGCGAACAGTCGCTCGAGATCCGGGAACCAAGGTACACGAAGCTGCCGGTTACCTCCACAGGATTGGAGTTGATGTTTAATTCGCGAGGGGGAGGTTGGTAGAAGTCCGCCAGGGATTGGATCTTTGTCTTGGTCCAGTTTGTGGTGAGACCGAAGGGAGAAGCTTCCTCTCCAAGGACCGACAAGAATGTCCAGGATTGATAAGAGGATCACTACGTCTTAAGCGTAGCAGAAGTCGGCAAAGGTGGAATAGAAATCGACACCGAGATTGGAACACCGTTCAATTGTTCTGTTCAACCAGTAATCAACGGCAACATGGAACAAATTAGGGGCCGCGACACACCCCTGACGAACGCCTGATGCAGAGGGAAATGGATCCGATAAACTGTTCTCTCCTCTGACTCTACAAGTGAAGTCGGTGTGTCGGTTCGCAGAATATTGAGCTAATTTGCCGGAACCAGGGCTCCGGAAGTGATTGATTTTTATTCGCTTCCGCTTCCAATTATTGGAGACCGGAGACTTTTTCTTCATTTTCCACTTTTTTACGAGTTATAGGTTCTGACGTTAACACTTCGCTCTCTCCACGAACTTTCTGTCGTAAACCTTAGCTGACTTGTGTGCGATTTTTGACTTGCCAAAATGTCAATATTTTTCAAATTTACTGAAATATTTGACCTTTGGGAAATTGTGAAATAAAAACATCATATTTTCCCAACCCGTGTGTAGCAAAAAAATATTAAACGACCAAGAGAGTGTTTGAGAATGCTGCAATGAAATTGCTTCAAGGCACACCAATGCCCATTGTGTAGAGTTGTCATTGATAAGATGATACTGAGGTTTTCTGATTTCGAATGCCAGTATTCTGAGATAATACACCTTTGTTTTCATCATAATGAGAAAATTAGAAGTAACTACATTTAGTAATACAGGTGCCAATTTGTAATAAGTTAAACACTAAATATGACAACTACTGCTCAAGTCATACCAAGACTTAAGGTCAAAGGTCAGAAGTGCCTCGACTCGCCCTGGCACGCGAATTGCGACAGTCATTTCATGATATCATGATACTTTCGAAAGCGGAAGCGATCGTCGGGCATCCGATTCTGCTTCCAATGAAAACGATCGCTTCCGCTTCCACACCCCTGGCTGGAACACCGATACCTTGGGGCAGGAGCCAAAGAGCATTTCGATCAAGTGAGTCGAATGCGGCTTTCAGGTCTACGTAAGCAGCGTAGAGGGGTTTCTGGAACATTCTCCGTTGTATGGCGAGTATGGTGAGAGAGAGGATGCAATCGGTAGTAGACCGACCGGGAGGAAAACCGGCTTGCTGAGGGAGGCGTTTATCGAGGATCAGCGGCTTGATTGTTGAGAGTATAACATCTGTGCAGCGAAATGGTTTCTTGCAGCAGCGGAGTAACAGTTACCTTACCGGGGGATCTGGAGTTTAGCAACTTCTGGAATTTTCGCTCTTCTGTTTGATACTTGACGCGAGTTTGCTCGGCGAAGACGGAGATGAACGAGAAGTCGATGGTCTGTATGAGCCAGTTCCGCGATGCGAAGCACGCGACAATCTGAAGACACCCTCCAGCGACCACAGGCCATAATATGATCAATGGTCTTCGATACAGTGCACGTGTTACTGCAAGGGATAACGTAAAACGAGAAAGAAAATGTAGTATCATAGCCAGAATCTTCAAACTTTTCGAATCTTCTGGTATTCCAGGGAATGGCTGATCAATTCATGACCCCCCGTGGATATGTCACTGATTTTAGGATTCTTCAATTAAGGAAACGTGTTTGATGTGCTCTTTTGGTTGGATAAGTCAGAAATTTTCGGAGCCCCCTTGGTTGCGCTCCTGTTGTAAATAGGTGGCGTAGAGGATACTTTTTTCATAAGTTGCAGCGCAAGCGTTATATCAACTGATAATATTTTCGGAACTTAATCGTCTGTTCAATACACACTTATTCAGCTTGCAATTCCGTGCGATGTTTCTATAGTGACTGACATGTATCGCTTTCCTTGTTCAAATAAGTTCTTTCCCATTGGAATGTGAATTATGTAACTCTAACATATCGTCATCACAGTTTCAACACTCAGATAAGATCACTGACTTTCAACGTAGCTGAAAACTTGTCTCTATCTTATTGTCATCAGCTAACTTATAAGAAATATGATTGCATCATGGGTAAACATGTTTTCCCTCAGACAACTGTGTGCGAAATAGATTTCACCACCCAACAATCTAATTTCACAACCAAAATGGAATTCTTACTTTTCTCTGGTTCTTTTCTTGTCATATTTTAGACGATTTCCTTATAATTAAATTAATGCTTTGAAAGTCAAGTTGACTGCTGGCATGAATGATACGATACTCTTGGAATTGCAAATTGGAAATCAGGCTTCAATGTACATGTAGTCTACTTACATTAAGATCCATGTACATGTCGACGATTAGTGATGCGCAACATTGCATTTTCGCATTAAGACTAGGGGTGCACCGAACGTTCGATTTTTGATACTTTCGGTGGTTCGGAAGTACTTTTTAGTCAAATTTAGAAAATATTCTTTCAATAAATTCTAAATCTCTTAAATAAGTTCTCAAGCATTTTTATCATTTGCAGATTTCTAGAACTTTGCTATTCCATACGTTTATTTCATTTGTGAGTCTATAATCTAATCTTGCAATTTTAAACTCAAAGTTCATAAATTATAAATTCTAGTGCAATTATAGAATTCTATTAGTTATCGATAGTTGGACCATATCAGCCACGCAGTAATATGAGGTTTGGAGAGACAAAAGCGAACTACAGTCAAACTTCGATATAGGGACCGCGGTCGGTTCCGCTAGAAACGGTCGTTATCCCAAGAGAATGTCATCTTTATCTACAATATTTCATTAATTTCCCAAACGTTTACCTGCTAAGTGTTATGGACATTTGACCGCTTTCTTCAGGCACCGCTTCAGTCATTTGTAGATTCACTTATCTGTGATGAAGAAATAGTCAAATGTAAATTGACGACGTCTAGCTGCGGATTCTTGTTCCTCAATAATGAGAACTCCACAATAATAATAATAATAATAACTAAGCGGCTTGAAATACCAATACATAAGTCAGGAGAGTCACGAACGAATACAGCATAAGAGATGCAGAAGTATGGATCTCTGAGGACTCTGGAAAGTTGCAGACAATGGCAGGAAACTTTCATTGATAAAATATGACATTTGGTTAGCAGCAACTTGTGAATGGACAAATGAATCTGCTCACTAATTGCACACCATATCATAGCAATTAGAATAAACAAACTTCCGAATGGAATCTTGACATCAACGGTGAAGTGGTCAAGATTGCACGTTTAATGAATAGCCGACAAGAGACGGCAATTTGTGAAAGAGTCGACATATTTATAAATCATAATTAAATCACTCTTAACGCAGGAATCAAGTCTCAATGTGGGGCAGGTGTTGCGGCCAGTGATTGAGTCTGCATTATTAATCTACTACATTATCTATCTACATTATCTACATCTACAGTTATCTACATTATTAATGTCGACTTAAGCTGTCAATTGAATTAAAAGAATTACTACTTTACGTTTCAATTGTCGACAATTTAAGGATTAAATTCCATCCCGAAGATGATGGCATCATAGCGTACGTCATTTTTATTGTCAATTCATCCGTATCAAATATCATCATGAAACAAGCAGAATTGGAAAATATTCTGGATTGTCGCGTGGTCACTCTATCGAGAGAAAATGAAAGTTCGTTCCTGAAAAAGCCGGTCGTAAAGTGCGACGGTCGCCATATCGAGGGGTCGTTATATCGACACTTCAACATATGGGATTTCCTATCTAATCGTTCAGTTACTAGAAAGACCGGTCGTTTAAGCGCGACGGTCGCTAAGGGAAGTTTGACTGTATTTTGGATTATTTAGAGCGCTATTGTGAAATTCTAGCAAAGTGAGCAACAATATGATGTATTCACAAAGAATTTTCACAGAAAGGAATCGTTGAGTTAAGGTGCGATGTCATAAATGCTAATTCACTCCTAGACTGCAAAACATAGTCAAACCTAGTAGCACGTCACATTTGATCGATCTGCGGTCGGTCATCTTTTCCATTATTGTAGCTTAACTCGCCAAATTATAGTTTTCAAAATTAGCCATGCAATTGATATTACTATATGCGTGATAAATTTAGGATGAAGGTACTTTACGGCACACACTGTAATTACAAATATTCAGGAGACATTGACTGCAACACTTCTAAGTAATAATAGAAGTTTCGGCCGAACTGCTTGTTGGGCAATGTACTGGTGAACCCCTAAAAGACAATTGATTTTGTCCAAACTCCAGGGGGAAAGAAATGTTTAGGTCTCGAAGTGTGAAGTTTATTCTTTAAGACACTGCTGACATTCGGTCTCCTGTGCCTTCTGAGGTCGATAATAACGTCAGTAGCCGTTTTTGTGCAGGTTTGATAGTCATGAGTGATATTGAGTGTGTTGCTTAACTTGCTTGTTCATTTTGAGGTGATACAGATGTGAAATCAGGCTATAGAAAGGTTATTTGTGTTTCCTATTGATGGCAGTAAGGCCTTGATAGTAGGCTTTAGCTGTGTGATTGCTTCTACATCACTGAATGTTATGTCTCGAGATTCCATGGACCCGAGTGCTCGTGAGTTTATGAATGAAACTGCATTTTTGTATTACATAGCACTGATAACTTATCAGACACAGACAGTTATCCGATTATAGCTTAGAAAAACGACTAACAATCATCAGAGCATTTTCATGTTTGCAGACCTCACATTTTCCAAATTCTAATATAAATCATAGGCTCTCGAAGGAAAAATGCGGGGAATAGCAGGGGCGGGCGCGGTTGGCCTGCTGCACGGTTGAGCGTTCGGTGAGCCGTAACCTCGCGGTTTGTCAGTAGTGTATACATGTACATAAGTAGCATCTGATTGCTGAATTATGCAAACAAGGAAAGCATAGACTACCAAGGGAGCTACTTCGATCACTTTCGTGAGACTTTTCTGATCCCGGGAGGCGGTAAATTCATCGTGCCTTGACTCTGAATTTCAAGGGCTTTCGAATGGTGGTAATTTCATTGCCGTACGATGCTCAGATCGCTGGCAAATTGCGTTTGAAGATTTTCTTATCGAAGCGAACTTCAACTCTGAAAAAGGAGCTTGGTAGCCTAAGGGTTAAAATACT
This sequence comes from Prostheceraeus crozeri, assembly GCA_907163375.1. Taxonomy (NCBI): domain Eukaryota; kingdom Metazoa; phylum Platyhelminthes; order Polycladida; family Euryleptidae; genus Prostheceraeus; species Prostheceraeus crozeri. Next base: position 494,962 of record CAJQUW010000460.1, on the reverse strand, counting down.
GTGACAAGTGTTACATCGGCGAGACAACTAGACAGTTACAGACGCGCATTAGAGAGCATTTGTCAGGGCGTCCTTTACCATTTGGAATAATGCTTCATAATCATATAAGCTTTGTTCAATCATTATCTGTCATCGCCTGAACGAGCAAAACTCGCACTACCTATGCTGTCTTCATAGCTGATTATGACACAGATATTTTGCTAAACAATAACACTAGCTCTTTTCCATTGTCTTGATTTGTTCCATCTTCTATATAAGCCACGGAGAGAGTGAGGATTCAAGTCTTTAAAATTGCATTTGTTGGGCAGCACCGAACCTTGATCTTTGAGGTTCGGCCGAACCGAATCGAACTGGTCAACCTTTTTGCATCATTACTTATAAGGATTGCAGTCAACATGCCCTCATGAATATTTCCAATTACTGCTTGCGCTGTAAAGTATCTTAATCTAACATTAATCATGCATATAATGTTATTGTATGTCTGATATCAATATAGTATCATATCAACAGGGTGTTCGCGCTCCCTGGAAAACCTGGAAATCCTGGAAAACACTGGAAAATGAATTTTAGCCTGGAAAACTCCTGGAGAATGAAGTTTTACCCTGGAAAACTCTTGGAAATTTTGAGACTCATTAAAACACTAATTGCAAGATGTTGAATTGATACTTACTCTATGGTTGAAGTGTTTTCTATTTTTCCAGATTCTATTCTTCATATCTCTACTCATTTTGTACATCTTTTTTATGTATCTCCTGATGTGAATTTCAAATTTTATTCTGTAAAAAAATATATTGCAGTAATAAGCAATTTTTGATAGATTCTAACAATCTACTTGGCTCTTTCCAATCCATAAAAATTATATGAACGGTTTCGAACTCCTAATCGTTGTATAGTATGGTGAATTAGTAGCTGTGAATTCCATCATAAACGCTGCGCGGTATGGTGAACTAGGAGTTGTAAATTCCCTCATTAACGTCGTGTGGTATGGGGAAATAGGAATCGTAATCTAGGTTATCTATAATGCTATTACACACTTGATTGCCGTGTGGCCGTTTTAAATTTGACGCGTACATTTGAGTAAAATTTCGTTGCGGAAATTTTCGTTCAAATTTGACCCCTGATTTTTGGTAAATTTCCCTGGAAAACCTGGAAATGAATTTACCCTTGAAACCCTGGAAAACACCTGGAAATTTTCATTTAAATTTGCGCGGACACCCTGTATCAACATGATATTAATCTCTGACAAGTATCAACTTGTCACTTGCCAAACACGAACAAGAATGTACCTCTGGCCGTAATAATTATAAAATTGATGACATAGACATTGATCAGGATGAAGCAAATTTAAGGCTGCAAGAAGCTATATAAATATGTAGAAGCGCAAGGCGCATATGAATTCAAAAGCTGAAATTGAAGACTTTTTTATATCTGTGATGTGGTTCATCTTCCAACGACTCTTCTTACATTTCAGCACTAATTTTGTTTATTTCTATGTTATTTTCTTCTATGTTCTATTTTTCAAGTGTTCTTGGACTATCGATGTCCTCTAATAAACGTGCCCTCAATCAACGCCGCAGCTTCTAGGTCAGGTTTTTAATAGACGCCGCACCTCTGATAACAAGAATATTAGAAAAGAATAACTAATTGCGGTACATGATTATCATCTATTGAGCTGAAAAACAAGGATATAGTCATCTGATGTCAGTGAAATACGTTATGATATTGCACGGCAGTACAGTCTGTATTATAAGAAAAGAAGTGACATCCAAGCGTCACTCTCAACCTCACGCTCTAGTACATCGTTATTTATTATAATATATCATGCTTTGCATGGGGACGATTCTCATGAAAGGGATGTCGCAACACCTTTTAAAAAAGGGACCTAGCTTACATTCTGCTGTAAATGATGGCTGTTAGAGTCAGGAGAAGGACTCACATTTGGATGTTGTAAACTGTACTGTCGAGCACCGAATACTGTCATAAGCGAGTGTGAATTAAGGAAGCCGCAGATACAAATACCTGCAATGCCAAGAAATTAGTCTCACGCTGTGTTCTTATCAGCTTCGAAACTACCATGCTTTGTCGATGTAAATAAATCGGTAATGCAGCAAGAAACCTGTCTGTTGAGTTTTCTGCTTTTATTGATACCTTTTCGCAAAGTTCATATACCTGGCTGTAACTATAGTTGCTATACCATTTGGAAGGATTAAATGTATGGAAATAGCACATTTTAATAAACCCCGCCGTCTATTAAACGACGCCCTCTAACAAACGGCGTTCTTAAAGGTATGTGATTGTAGATTAACGCCGCGGCACTTAGTATAGGAAATACGGTATGTCACGCCTACCATCAGACACTTGGATTTCCCAAAATTAATATTTGTCATATGTCGAGTAAAGGCACATTTCCACTTTTAAGTTGATGTCACGCCCTTAAAATCTCAATACGATTGAGCTTCTCATATTACAACGCGATGCCACCTGCGAAGACACGTTAGCTATAGGACACTGATATAGCGATCAAAGAGTACAGAAAATTTGCCGAACACTATAAGTATTAGGTTTTTCGAGAGCGCATTAGGTCGACAGGAAAGTTAATTGGTAGATGTTTTATTAATATGGAGCTTAAAGTTTCCTCGGAGCGAGCGTTTCCCGAAGCTGGAAAAGTTTGGGAAGACAGTCACTCTCTGCTACCAACGAGAGGAGAGATGCTTCTTTGAGCAAAATGTGCGTTCTGACCAAAATTGGATAAAAATCTCAAACACGAAATGAATGCTAGCGTTGTGGTTGTCGATATCTTCTTATTAACCTGTAATGATAATCGGTGTGCTACATTTTTCGATGGTCGGTCGCTAAGTAGTGTGTTATTACCAAATATACGCATTTTGTTGCACTGTTGTAATACACTGGTGATAGGGTTGTGGAATAACAAATAATTTTGATTTGTCAAAATTCGAAGAGCCATAAAAATTACTTTCCTGAAAGATATTAGCATCAAACGAAATAATTTTGAGCGAACTATTCCATATAGTGTCAAGTTCAAATGTATTCACTAATGAGGAGAGTGAGGTTAGACAAAAATGGGAGACAACGCATTAAAACATCGATAATCCTGCATGTGCCGGTATGTGTCGATATCCATGAATTGATGTTCCTTAATTTATATTCTGTCCTGAATAACGTGACGATCAATTTGTCGGCTGGTGAAGATAAAGTCAGAACGTTATTGCGTTTAAGAATTAAGAGATCTGGGGATCAGAAATTGAAGAAAATGTCTCTCGTGGTTTCACTAGCATTTCTAAATATTTTTCTAATAGCATTTAAGTGTATGCACTAACTACTTCAACTACATCCCTCCGCATTGAACAACTCTCGCTTAAGCATATCACTCACTGCATGAAATGTGAAACAAAACTCTGGAAAGAAAAATGGCAAATTTTTATTTTCAAAAATTGTAGTGCGGAACATTGCGTCTTCTCTATTAAAAACCCACTTACCAAACACATTAGGATGGATTTTGATATTGTGAAATTATGTGGCATTTAACTAAAGAAATGTTCTATAAACTAGGACGATTATGGCATTGCAGAGTGCTGGTTCATCTGGTCGTAGAATAGGAAGAATGTCCACAGACTTGAACAATTTGTGCACTTAATTCCTTACTATGGGTTATTGTAATTCAATGAGACTTAATTTAACAAATTAATTGCGCCATTATAGACGTTTGATTTTGTCCTACAATGACGCGTTAGCACGGTTCGGAAGAGACCCAAATTAGATTCTGAAGCTATAGTAATGAGTTGTGTTATGGTCTGTACATCGACCAATAGAAGGCGCTGGACGCTGAAGACCGTCCGTTTTATCTTCAAGCCTCCTTTTCTTTTGTACCAATTAACTTTTAACGAGATAGATCTTGATCTTCTGTTTTCATTTGGAACACTTGTGAAAAGTGGATCTATTATTTTAAGATGCATTCATCAATTAATATTCATACATCGCAATTCACTTATTAAATTTCTGCTGGAAGCATGAACTTAGCACTTTGCGGAAACCTTTAGAAGCACAAAATTTTCTCTCCTCAAGCATTCATTAAAAAATGTAGTAGTGGAGCAGTAGAAGCGCTTTATTGAATTGAATTGAATGAAAATCTGTCGTTGCAGAAAATGTTCACTTAAGGAAAAAATTGTTGGTCCACATAACGCATCATAAAATAAAAAACGAGTTTTAGCAGATTGAAATACAGGAAAAGTCAGAATAAAATTTAGAGGCTATTGGCTGTTTTTTGGGGCACAGACTTGAACAGCAGGTAGTGATTGTTATCGCAGATATCCTTTTAAAAAGGCGATTGCGAAGATTAGTAATAATGTCGATAGGGCAGAGACAGTCAGAAATTGAGTTGATAAACAGAATCTTATGTGCACATCTATCTGTGGTTTGCTACACTTCTACCCATTGATTCCGACGAAGCATTGGCACGCATATTCGAGTATGAAACGGGTGTATGAACAATACACTGTATGAAGTTCTTCAGTATTGGAGAAATTGGTGAGACTCCGAAAAACAGATAGACGAGAGATTGGTTTTTTGCAGTGACTTGGGATCTGAAACCTAGGTCGTTATCAATAGTAACACCAAGAATGCTTAATTTGTTCACTACATAGTTCTTGAAAATGCAGTGAAAATTCAATATTGGAAGAGTACATCGTCTTTTTATGAACAAGATTTTACATTTTTCTGGGTTTATGAGTAGCTTATTCGTAGAACACCGGTTGCGCATATGGGAAATTTCTCGAGTGATGATTTCAGTCGGATTGTTGTCATGTAAGATAGGAATCATCATGCACATATCGTCTGCATATTTGACCATAGTTGTTTCATAACATGCAGGCATTAAATCTCCAACAAAAAATTGAATAGAAAAGGACCAAGTTTAGACTTCTGAATAACACCAGATGTTGTCTCATGCGGTTCACTGAAGGTGCCGCTGACACGGACCGAATTGGGCCGGGATTCCAAGAAACTATGAAGTCAATGGATATATGCGGATGATTAGTGACGTCGTCTGATAAGCTTCTCAATCAATAGATGATGGTCAGGAATCGAATATTTTTAGGTTTTGAAGATGTCAACGTTGTCGAAATCAGCTGATTTTCTGCGTCTTCCTATGTTTGGATGAACTTCACCCGCGCGTGAAGCTTGATTGCAATAGGAAACGAACTAAGGAAATACGAAGACTCGGTTAAATCGCTCAGAGAATGTATGACTCATCATTTCAGAAAGTTTTATGCAAATTTTTTGTATCTTCTTATTCTTGATTAATCCCTAGGTTGCATTGAAATCCATTACTTTATTGCATCTCTAAGCTCTACGTGTTACACAACCTATCCCATGTAGTGACATTATTCAGTATCTGGAATAATTTGACAACAGATAGGCTGAGGAATGCACAATGCTTCCAAAATTCATATGGGATTCTGGAAGCTTTATACGAGATAAAGTAGGGTTTGAACTACACGTATAAGTTGCTGATAATCATTTTTAAACAGTTTAAAGATCAGTTCGCAATATTTATTTTGCAAAACATACATGCAAATGCTCTCAAATTATGTTGTATTTACATGCTCTTAATGTAGTAATGATTGACCTAGCAATTTTTTCGAGGCTGAATGTCGTCAAAGGTCGACATGGGTCTAATTAAATGAACCGGCCGGCGGCCGGCGTTTCTAAAACCGGACCGGTCGCTAGTTCCAACCCTGCTGCTGAGATAATTTTTGATGCTGAAAATAGGAGACTGCTGATCAATTAACTTGTAAAACGCCTGAGCTGCCGTAGTATTTTGATAGGTTTTCCTTTGGTTTTCTTCTGGTGCAAATATGTTCGATTTTAAATGTTCTATTATAGAGGTCGACGCTAGGAATGTGACAGAAATTGGTGAAATGAATTCAGAGAAAGAAGCTGGTCGTTTTAAGGAAGCTCTCCTCAGTGTGGATGCGCGAGAAAATTAATACGTTGGTCTTGAATTGGTCGACGAGAGGGTTCTACTGAGCATCAATATGTCTGTAACACATGAATATTTTATAAGATTGATTTTTAGATATTGACGTGAACGCATAGAGAATCAAGCTAGTATCATCTGTTTGGACCACAAACCAAACAGGTGGGGCAGGCTGCAGTCTCAGTTCCCATTTTCAGTGGTAACATAAAATAGTAGTATACAATGCTCAATTTATTGCATTTATTCTTAGTGAAATGTAAGTTATGTTTTGTCATTAATTTATAGAAATCGTTAAAAGTTGCCTCAATTCTGAACTTCGCTCGCAATTCGCTTTTAAAGTTGTATTCCACATGACCAGAAACATCTAAGTAGAATGAGTGTGGATTACTTTTCCATCAGATGCACCTGTTATTAATGTTTATAATAACGACAGCGTGGTAGGTCGTTGTGTCGACTCCTGCTACGCTTGTGGCATGATTCACTGTAATTTATGTTCATGGGCAGAAGCTTAAGACATTTTCTCGCTAACCCTAGTGACATCAGCGCCATGGAAGTATTAACCAATTAACACACAACTTGAAAAATCTATCAATATCAGTGTAGAATGCTACTTGAATTATACGCATGATGTTTATAAGTTATATATTTGGGATGAGATCCCTTTATTTCCTTCTAATAGTAGGCCTATACTCGCAAAATTTTCAAGCGAGACTTCTTAAGCATTATCATGCTGTCAAATCATTCAAATTAGCATCAACGAACATTATACGATTGTGTCATCACCTTCGCTTATCGTCAGTATGCACAATACACGAATATTTTCCACATTTTACACATTTTTATATTTGATGTTTCGACGAAACATTCTGGAGATTATATTTATGTTTACTGTTGATAACCGTTTACTGTTTCAGCTCATGGACATCCTCAAAGCGTGGAATTGAAGCAATCACGTAGCCATCTCAACCTTACTCAGGTAGTGGGCACAGCCAAATCGCGCGCACCAGTAGCCGCACCAGGCAACCGTTTGGATCCACTTATAGGCAATCTACCAACGCTGTCTCAGCATGGGCCATCTCCAGCAGTGGGCAGTGGTGGCGGCATGAAACGCGCCGTGTCAGTAGAATCTCTTCTCTCAAGTGTGCGAAGTGCTGCCAATGGCGTGCAGTCTCTTGCAGGCAGCAGTCACACCACTGGTAGACCGCTTAGCCGATCAAGGCCGAATAACAATAGTTTCCGAAGAGCTGTAGATCCAAGCTACTCTCTTGATCTGCAGCCACCTCCTCCACCACCTCCTCCGCAAAGCAGAAAAGGATCAGCGGGTAATAATGCACCACAGGTAAGGCTACTATCACCACACCTACTATTTCATACCTAACATAATGTTGTGTGCAAGGCGGTCGGTGTGAAAAGCAATCTCATTCATAAATATGATAATTCTTTGAAGAACCGTTAAAGCGACGAAGGGAAAGTCGAAATTTCTTCAAATAAGATGCTAAGAAATCAGTTCCCCAAGAAACGTTTCTGACTGACCGTCATGAAGGGTCTGTGACCAGTGCATCGGCATAGTATGAGGGTATTAAACGCGAATTATCGACGAAATTAAACATCTTAGAGCTACCGGTATGTAATGTAGTCAGCGTTGCCACCGCTGCGCGTGCGCGAAACCTGCGCGGATGAAGATCTCAGAAAAATATTCTTTTGCCTGGGTTCAAAATTTAGAAGAGATATGCTTTTTTAATGTCCCGGTAGCTTATTCTTGTACATACATATGTACGTGTATATACAATTAAACATTTTTTCTACTAGAACTGCTACTTTGACTTTATTTAACATTATTCAACTTTTATCCCGCTGAAAAATTCACCCGAATTTTCACCCGAATTTCGCCCGAAATGTTAATGAATTCGGGTAAAATTGATAAATTCGAGTCATTCACTCGAAATTTCACCCGAATTGACTCGAATATCCTTAACCCGAATAATTCGAGCTACTATTCGGGTGAAAGACCCGAAAAGTCTGACCCGATATTGTCTACGAATTAACCCGAATCTCGCTTGAAATAAATTTTCGGGTCACTAACTCGAAATTCGACCGAATTGATCGGAATATCCTTAACCCGAATAATTCGGGCTACTATTCGGGTGAAAGACCCGAAAAGTCTGACCCGATATTGTCTACGAATTAACCCGAATCTCGCTTGAAATAAATTTTCGGGTCACTAACTCGAAATTCGACCGAATTGACCCGAATGTCCTAATTATCCCGGTCCCATGAGCGTTGAGGTGCTTTATTGAAATCGATGCTTAAGCCTTATCATGATTAATTGTTTTAAAATTCACTATCTCCCTCTGCAGGAAAGAATCTCGTGTATCACTGCGTCATAAATGGAACGTTGCTTGGCTAGTAGAGTCAGGTCTTTGTCTTTGTATCGGAGTTAACTAATTTGTGCTTCGAATTGGTGCGTCAAGATGCTTCCTAGTTCCTCTGACGTGGTTTGAACTCTCATGTGGCGTGCATTGGACAAGCGAGGACACAAAATGTGCGGATATTGACATCTGTTTGACACATCCCTTAACATTTCCGAAATATTTCCGTTCGCTACTTTCACTAAGAATTCGATATCTTGACTGGCAGACTTGTATTATTAGCTCATCACTTTCATGGTGATAATTGGTGCATTCTATCGATGAGTTCGTGGATTGACTGATATATGACTGAATGACGATCCTAAAGTGAAACTGCACGGTGAAGGAAGAGCAGTCGAACTTGTAGACTAACACCAGAATAATGTAGGGCTTTATGAAAGCCACTTATTGTTATGCTCGGAGTTTCATTGTACTTCTTCATTCCTAACCTGTGTATTAATTTTGGTCTTTGAATAAAACATTTGAATTTAGTCTAATTTTTTTCATGCTCTTGTTATGTTGCTAAGCTACGTTGACATAGAATTCTATGTCGGTTTAACTTTGTTTCTGTTAATTTGTTAATGAAGCTTCTGTAAAGTCGACAGAAATATTTTTCATACATCTACCACTGTGCTATGAATATCATGTTGAAAAGTTTAATCATTTCTATGAACAATGCTTGATTTTGGGACGTTACTTGATGTATTAAACATAAATTCATCATATTATGTTTAATACTTTTCATATTAAATTTTTGAGAAGATCAAAGCTCAGACAAGGAGTGAGCGGAAGACATCTGTCTACTTCAAAATTTGCTTTCAGAGTACTTGAACTGGTAAGTTGTTGCGTTGATTCTTTGTTATTGTTGTTGTTCAAATGTTTGGTGGAATTGTGCTTATTACAGGATTTGGGTTCCATGTACAAAGGGGATGAGAAGAAATTGAAGGGAAAATCATTTTTCATGTCATTTTAGACGCACTTCAAAGAATTTATCATAGGCAGTTCCATAGGTAGGGCTGATAAACAAAGTCAATTATCACGGGATTGTTCATGTTATTTCACTGATGTGGTACAATTCTTAGAAACGGACATTTCTTCGAGAGGTTGATATCTTTTTTTCGGACTTTTCTTCGAAAGACACTTCTTGGACACCGAATTTTTTCGACGAAAAATTCTTATATATTTTCTCACTAGGCTGCAGACCATAGATGTCGAAGGATGACTCTTCTTTATATCTATGTCCCTTATAGAGTGAGATATAACTTGGACTAATCGAAATATGATAATTTGGGCGTTGTTGCGATTGGCTTAGTTGCAAATATATTCAAGCTGTCGGTGCGATTTTTCGAAGAAATATCAGTGTCGAAGAAGTGTCCCAAATATCTCTGTCAAGGTGTACGAATACCTTTTTCACATATCACCTACCATTGTTTTGAAAATGTGTAACTTTCGAGGTCGCTGATTTAGAATCTGAGGTGACGCTCTTAAATGTGCTTTCCAGGGGAGATATGATTTAAGTTAAAAATGATTTCAAAAAGTCCATGAATATTTAGAGAAAAGGCCAAAATATTTGTTATCACTCACTCACGCACTCCACGATTTTACGTCTGCTTTTCCCCGTGTTGCGAGGGTTGGACGTCGGCAAATGTCGATCCGGTCGGATTACATTCCTCCACGCAGCCCGATCATTGGTGCTGATTCGTTCAAGGTCCATTGCTCGGAGATCAGTGCGCACGTTGTTGGACCATTTCTTCGGCCGTCCACGTTAACTTCTTCCATTGATCTTCATTTCAAGTACTCTTTTTGTCCATGACTCCCCCTCCATTCTTTACACATGACCATACCATGTGTTCCCGAATGTACGTGGCCATACCAAGGAGTTCTCGAAAACTCCTCCAGGCACACTTGATTCTTGTTGTAATAGCATCATCACAGTCACCGCTTTGTCCAATCATGTCACCAAGATAACAGAACTGTGGCGTAATTTGTGTGAGTAATTGGATTTTTTATTTTGCTGTACAATTATGAATCTCCCGTGCAAAGGACGTTTTGGAATATGTCAGTTATACCCTCTGGCATAATTTCTGTTACATCTATATGCATGTATTTGCTATGCTGTCTCGTTGCAACATTAATTTTGCTAAAGAATGTACATGTGTTACATTAACGTTGACTTAAATGATCAATGAATTGAATGAAATTATTTTATTGGATAAAAATTTAGTAATCGTAATTTGTTTCAGCATCATACAACATGGACCGAAGAAATTATTTTCGGAATTATATGAAGCTTTATCGGTTAAGGCATGGAAATCGCGCTGTACAAAGTGCAAGACCAGTGCAAGATATAAATGAAGACCCCAACAACATCGAAACCTTAGACTTGACCGCCAATCATGCAACCGAAGACGTAGACTTGACTGCCGATAATGAAACCGAAGACTTAGACTTGACTGCTGATAGTGAAACCGAAGACTTAAACTTGACTGCCGATAACGAAACCGAAGACTTAGACATGACTGTAGAGAATGATGATACTGAAGATCCGGAGAGGCCAGCAAATGGATACCCAAATGATTCTGATTTACCCTTCTGTAATGGCTCTAGTATTACCACTGGAGAAGCTGTTAGCGCAGTTAATCAGTTTGTTTCCGATGCCAAGCTAACTAAACTTCAAACAACGAGTCTACTTGATTTGTTGCACATGCTCATACCTGATTCTCGACTACCGCGCACTACATATAAGTTGCAAACTTCGATAAGGAAATACCAATCAGTGAGAGGAACCACAGAATACTACCTTCTTTGCAATACTTGCTCCAATAGTACTCGTATTTCTATTCCATCGAGGCGGACAGAAACTACATGTCATTCTTGTTCTTCTACCACTGTTGGTTGTTTACGTTTCTGGTACCAATTAACTAACCTCGAATTTTTGGTACAAGTACAGGTCCAACTAGATTTGTCTTTTATTCATAGAAGTTTTACTCATCAGTTCTATTCCATGAGAATTCTTCTTTTGTTTTATATCAGGAATTCTTGTTTTTTTCAGTCACTCGTGTGTACAAACTGTAGTCAAAATGGTGGTTCGAATAGAAACGTAGCATTCTTTGTAACGAGAATTCACCTTAAGTTTTTTAGCGTCATGCACCCTGCAATTGGAATTGCTAAGAATCCTGAGGATAATGTGAATTTGAGAAATGCATGAAATGAAAGGGTGTGTCAACTGTGATCTGCGAGTTTTTGCTACTGCATGTACTAATACAGGGTGATCATAAAGTCGCTGTAGGGTTTAATTGCCAAATATGATAGAGTTCAATAACTCCTAGAGGGTGTATATAAGAATAAAGTATTAACCAATATCATAAATTTAATGAATAAAACATAAAATTGTATTATCGACTTTTTCAATTTGCCAAATTCAAATTAAATTCAATTAAATATTTTGACCGATAAAAATACATGCATTTCATATAATTACCTCCTATCCATGGATCATTTCAATTCTAAATGAAAACTTTCGGTAAAACTCCACTTTTCTCAAGCTTTAATGTATCTAGATCCTAAATTTTTCAAACCAAAAGAAAGAAATTTCAAAATAAAGTCATTGTTCAGCGGTCTTACCACGATTGTCAATGCACTGTTGGGGTCGTTTCCGGAAAGAACTGATGGCATTGCGGCACATGCGGAGGTGATTTCTGAATTTGTTGATCAAATGCTGTCTTTCAGCTGTTGTAAACTTCTCGGTTGTGAGACAAACACTTTATTTTTCAAGAATCCCCAGACAAAAAAGTCCAAAGGGGAAATATCAGGAGACATAGCGGCCCACAACATTCGTCCGAAAAAATAATTTTATCGAAGAAGTCTTCATCTTCGTAGGATTTTTGCAGTAAACTCTCACCCATGCTGACTCGCAATCGTCTTCGTGTAGCCCTTGTGTTACTTGCAATTTGTTAGGAAAGAGCCCTAGATCATGTCTCACTACAGTGTGAACATAACTTAAGAAGTAAGAACAGCTTGTAGCTGAAGCTGCTTGGCGAATTGATGTTGAGGGTTGTTTTACGAATAATCTCGGAGATTTGCTTTGGCTTCTTATCATCGAATGATGGTCGACCACCTCTTTATACATCTTTAAAGCCTCCAGTATCACAAAATCTCTTGAAAAGATTTCTAATGGAATTCTCATGAGGAACATTATTCCATTTCCGATTTCGTAATTCTCTTCTAACACGGTTTACGGATTCAAATTTTGCCATCAAACAACATGCGCTGCTGAACATCCATTTTGGAACTGATTTCAGTCACCTTCTTAAAAAGTCTGTCGAATTAAAGATTCTTTAGGGCGAAATCCTGATTGGTCGCAGTGTCATACGCCTGAATTTCCTCACAAAGAAGACGTAGCTGCGTTACTTGTGTGCAAATGTGAGCGTATGAAATTCATGCATTCCGTGCTTGATTACGATGATCATATAATAGCTTTATAATGCCTTTTTCATCCTGACAACTCGAAAACCTCAAATTGAATTCAGCCGGCCTTTTCATATCATAAAAGAAAACTTCAAGTCATGCTCTTTTCATTTTCATAAGTAGTTATCGTTTAAACTCACTCACTTTTCATGTATGGTGAATTGTAATCCCACAGTGACTTTATGATCACACGTATTTGATAAGTCGAAGTAAATCATCTTTTTTTATTTATCTTTATTTCAAGTTTGCTTTTCTCTATTTCAGGGAATGAGTTGCAGGAGGCTAACGCCAAATGCATTGCACTAGAGGAGAAGTGCAAGGAATTAGAGCCGGTGATTAATTTCAGTGCCACTCAAGAACTTCTGTCCCAGGCAATGAGCAAATTAGACAAAGAGCGGGAGCTCCTGGGGAAGCGGTCTTTTTCTTCGAGTGCCCCTTGCTCCAGCAGTGAAGTTCTGTGCGACTTGACAAACTATCAGAACACTTCGTTACATGATTCTCATGTTCCTTTGCATGATTCTAATCCCTTTTGCAAAGTATTAGTAACACCATCAGCTAAAAGCAGCATACTCTTCAGGATGAGTGCACTGGAGTCAGTAAAGGACAACCACGAGGTTCCAGAAAAGAAGAAGCGTGCTCAAAGGTCGGCATTCCTTCGAGCTCTGATTCGGAGCTTCTTTGATGACGCCGAGCTGGAGAGACATACTTTCTCCGGCAGGAACAGTGCCGTGGCTGACAAATCGAAGTTCATCATAATGCAGAGCTTCTGCACAAAGATAGTCGGTCTAGTTGTCGAAGACCGCGAGTGGCAGGAGGCTTACGGGAGGTGCCGGGAGACTTTGCTCTTAAAGTCAAAACCAAAAGCTGGTGAGCAGACAAAGAAGCTGGTCAGTCAAGTGGAAGAAGGTGATGAAAAGGATGATGAAGAAAGCGAGGAGTGTGATGACGACGGCGAGGTGGCAAGCAAGAAGAAAAAACTGAAAGGAACGACCTGAACAGAAAAGAACTTTCTAGTACCATCTTCATTGAAATATCGTATCAAAACTGTACGTACAAAGTGCGTACTGCGTCACTTGTTTTTTGTTTTTGTAAAATTTTTAGCAATAGTATCAAGAGTCAAGATGTCAAGAGTAATATAGTAATTTCTGCATTTGATAATTTCTTCTGTATTTCTGTAATTTTACCCGATTTTCACCTTCTTCTAACCCGAAGTTTCCAGTTTAATTTCTCCCCGATTATGTAACTCGGGAAGGATTAAATATGAAATTTCGGGGGAAATTCGGGGAAATTTTTACGTTTTCGGAAAATGTCACCCGATTTTTTTAGGAAAATTCGAGGGAAATCGGGCGAAATTCGGGTAGAATTTCACTCCAAAGTTCGGGTGAAATTCGGGGCAATTCTGACCCGAAATGTTTACGTTTTCGGGAAATTTCACCCGAATTTTTTTCAGCAGATTCGGGCGAAATTCGGGTGAATTTTTCAGCGGGATGCTATCGATAAATATGTAGGTGGGCCTATAGCTGAAAGTGACTTTGATCTGATGATGTCCGAATTTTCTAACTAGTATTTGTGAGTTAGATCGGTTGGGTTGTTTTGTTAATGTTGAAGTACCACGTGTTTTCGCTTACTTGTGATAATAATAATAATAATAACTCAGTTTAAGCTCAAAGCACATTAGCGCGGAACCTGTTATCGAGGTGGTAGATCTAAAATGGTCATTCGTATCAATGAACTCAAAAGAAACAAATAGGTCGATAGATTTCTTAATTGGTTCTCGTGCGCGGAAGTCAGGTTATGTGATTTTTATGACGCTTTATATCAGTTTCTGTGCTTTGATCATTGTATAGAGTATCACAATTATAGACGTTTTATTATTCATAGCTTATCTTATAAATTATTGAGATCTTATTTGACACCTGAATATTCTAAAGCGTGTAAAATTTGTCTTGCATGTGCGATGTAATTTGCATACTGACCATTTTATAATAAGATGATATTATGCGTAGAAATTGTTGCTGCTGAAACAAATTTGCTTATTATTTCTATAACATGTGCTTTTAGCAGTTTTGATATTTGGTGTACAGTTTGATCAGTGTATTAAAACTCAAATCTTTTCAAAGAAATAAAATTCGGAAATGTCATTTAAATTGCTTAGAATTGTACGATATATTTGAGTACGGTCAAGAACACTGGATATTCATAAAACCTAGACCAGGCTAGAAATAAGTTTCTAGCAACAGAAGCTTTCCTTTCGTAAACATTTTCCATGAAACAAATTATACCAATCCACTGCTTAGTACATAGTTTCTAGGAACAACAAATATATTCCCAAAAGTAATTCCATTACCAGCAGATATAAATGTCAACCCACTTTATATATTATTTAGAGGTAAGTAAAGGTCACTAGATGACGTCAAAGTCTATTTCTAGCACCTAACTTAGCTTTTCCACTATGTTGTCGAAGCATTATATCCTGAAAGTAACATATTTTACATTATGAATGAAAAATATACAAAAGTTTACATCCCACGACGATACATAACTCTCACTCACTTCCCCTCTCGTTTTCGTCCTTCTCGCCCCATCGCTGGAAGTTGGACGGAGTTTGATAAGTCTGCTAATGTCTTCTTATTCTGTTTGAGGCCCCTTGAATTATGAATTTCCGCTGTTCCCACGTTACCCCATTCCCATCCCTGTTGAAGACAGCAGCTGCTGTGCTACGTCTTTCGGTTTTCCAAGGAGAACGCTAACCCCCAAAGTAGGGTTATCCCTGCTCAGGGTTCCCTCTGACTTCGTAATTTTATTTTGCTCATGATACATAATAAAATCCATTCTTGGACACAGGAAAGTAATAATATCAGTAGAAAGTGTGATTTCCTGGATTAATGAGAAACTTATAATTACTGAGCATTTATTTCAGAAAAGTTTCTATAGCAATAGAGCTATTGATTTGATGACTTCATAGGCACGCTGCAAAATATTCTCTCAGATTTAGGCGATAGATAGTGATTATCCTGGTTGGACACAGGCTTCTAATCAGCCTATATAATCCACCGGAGTGGTGACACTGTGTTAATGCACCATTCCTATACTGTATTTGTCACATGTCTGAAATATATCTCTTACCATATTGTTTTGCAGAGCCTCAATCATCTATGATATGTCTAACTCGCTTGTTATCGTTGCAGTTTGAACATACTATATATCTTCTGATACTGGTTAGATAACGAGAATATAACGATCGGCATCGGCATGGCATTGTGGAATAATTCATTAGACTATCTCATTTCCTGTCATTGTTATTGACCTTCCTGACATATTTTGAAACTGTTATTCAGGGTCTACTGAAGAATCAACTGAAGTAGAGCACATATAGCTAATAAATCATTATCAAGGACTTTTCAAGAGAAGTGAATTCGCAGATGACAATTCCGGAAAATGAAATATTCACTTAATTTTATTCTTTAATGTACATTATTTTATGACAACAGACTGTCAATAAGCTTCTAGAAGCACCGTCTTATTTGTGAAAAGCAGCTTGTAGAGCGGAGGAAAGTCTGAGGAGGAGTACCCCACCATATTTTCCGCCACCCAGTTGCTGATATGTTTCAGGGCAAGGGGTCGTCTCTATCGATTGACCTCAATATACTTCTCGCCTTTTTTTATCGAACGGTCCAAAGCAGCAGCAACAACAAAGTCGGATTGGATTATGCTTCTATGCAAGCACATTCATTACTTTTCTGAAAAATATTTGTTGATTCCAAAGAGATTTTTTTTGTTTTTCAACAGCTAAACACCAGTCAGGCGACTACTGGTGGTGGATTCTTTAAGAATCTCTTCCGTCGAGGAGCTGGATCCGGTACCGGCAAGTCAGCCCCTCCACCTCCTCCTCCTCAACCTTCTTCCATGCCTACGACGCCTGTATCGTCTCAGCCTCCAGGACCCAATCCCTTCTCTCGGGCTCCCCCACCTCCACCGCCTCCACGTACAACCAATTTCCCTGTTCCTCCTCCTGGACCAACTGACGCCAGTCTCACCTCAGTCGAGAGTCGTGTGCTTCAGTGGCAAAGACAGAATTTAGCTGCCATGTGGGCTACACAAGACCAAAAATCGAAGGTGGTCCCCGTAACATCGAAACGAGCTCCTGCACCACCTCCGGTGAACTACGAGATGCGAGGACCTCCTCCCATTGTGTCCAACAGCAATATTCCTCCTGTTCCCCCTCCTCCTAATAATAGGATGCGCAGGTGAGGCTTAAATTTCATTATTGTCTGTGTATGTAATTCATTCATTAGTTTATTTTCAGAATTTCTTAATTACCATTTCTTCCCAAGGAATTTGTATCACAGCAATACAGGATATCTGACAGATTATGAAGACTGCATCTTCCAGTTCATGTTTTAATTATTTCATACGTTCTATTATTTTGTTGCTTTGTTCCATTGATGGCCAAGAAAATGATTTTACACAAACCCTCAAGTCCTGTTATTTTTATAGAATTGGGATATCAGTTTTAATCTCTAAAGCTAACTGAAATGCGCATTGTAATGACAAATAATTTTCAGATGTATTTCTTCGGAAAACATTCTTGTGATGATCAACTCTTCCATAAGTGAAGTCAGCAAGTCACACAGCCAATTACACAAAATCACTGAACATTTTCATCAAAGTGGCATCTTCAGATTCCCTGTCACTATGTTCATGATGTCTGCGTTCGGGAATCGTAGAAGATTCGTAGATACGCTTTACAGTTGGGAACTGCCTTTGCCTTAACTACAATATATATTTGTGTTAATCCAACAAATCTGATCACCCTTCATACATGAATTTCAATATTTTCTAAGTTTGTCAGTGTCAACGTCTGCAAATTGCATTCTCGGAATCACTGTCGCATTTATTAGACGCTTAAGCTCTTTCTAAGCTCAACACACTGAAAAAATGCATGAGCTTGATTTGAAATTATGAAAAGAAGCAGTGACCCTCTTCTGAGACAACTGATTAACTGAATTTTGTGACGACGTTAGAAAGAAACTTACACAAATTTTCAAAGTTACTTGATATTAAATTAGGTGCACGTCCTACTCGCTACTTTAAAGTAGTGTGTATTGCACACATCTTAGCTCCACTCACAAAGACGCAGACGAAATGTCTCTAATTTAGCATCAAGTGGAAGCTATACAATTTTTTCTTCGTTGACTACATTGAAAAACTGTCCACGTCATGAGAGAAAAATCTGTATGTAATACAGGTGGTATTTTTAACTTTGAGGAAAACGTCGGTGAGAGGTTTTATAATTCACATTTTCTGATGCGGTTGCGAATTGACTTTCCATAAATGCAAGCAGATTGTTTGAGCAATTTTTTCAAAAGTTCCTTTCCGTCCCACCGTGTGCAGTCGTAAGCTGTAAGTCGTTTTGAAACTGTCCAAGGGAAAGTCACGTAACAAAATTCTAATAGCAGAAATTATTTCAGCTACATGTAAAACCTCGAGTTCGGTTGAAATTTTAACCAGAAAGTCAATTATCTGACAGTTTATGGATGTAGGCCTAAATAGGAATAAGCTAGTAGAATGAACGACATTGCTGCTTCCGAAAGCATTAATGTTAGTTGAGTAAAAAGGCTTTAACATGTTGTATTTTGAGTCACAGGCATTTTAGTCAATTACCCGATGGTTGTGATAAATGTCGAGAATCTTAAGTTCGATTGATGTCCATTTTATTCCAAAGTCATCGTCTGCAAAAGTTTTTCAAGAAAAGAACTCATCCTTTTTCAGTCGATGACTTTGTAATAAAGGTGACATTGATCGAACGTGAGATTTTAAACATTCACGACAACCATCAAGTACTTGCCTAAAAAGATGACAAAAATTAATGTCAGTCTACGATTTCGAGAAGCTCTTTCGTTCCTCAATTTGATAGAACAGGAGCTAATGTTAACTTTCTTTCTGTACAGAGGTTCTGGTCCCTTTCGCTGTCAGCCACTCCGTGAGTGCTCCGCTTGCTCCGTGTGCGCATGTGCGTGCTGTGACTGCATCCAAAGTCGCAATTTTATCCCATTTGAGATTTTAAAAAAGTTCAGTCTATGTTTCATCATCGAGATGGATCATACATTGTTGTCTCGGTCATTGATGTCATTACATGGACGTCATACTTGACATTGGAATTTATGAAAAGCATTCGTATTGATTTAGGTTCTTGTTTTTACCTGTTCGATGTCGAATTGTTATATTTTATTCCTCATGTTCCTGCAGTCTTCTCTTGAACTATAAATAAATCTACAAAATTTAGACGTTGATTGTTTTATATTTAATGAAAGGTGTCTACAAAGTCCCAAATGTCCTAGAAAGTCATAAAGCCCCACAAACCGGTCTAAAGTTCCCAAATATCATCAAAAGTCGTAAAATGCCCTTAAGATCATGGCATTGTGTCTCGCAAAATTATGAAACTTCAAAGTGCTCGATTTTTTCACATCAAAATAATATTTCTTTTTCATGTCGATGAAGCAAATGAATATTCAAAGAAGTGTTCTTATCGTTAATTTCGACGCGTGGCATTTGTATGGTTATCGAAATTATGAATTAGAAACTGCTAGGCGTAGTTTGATATGTATCAGAATATCACTTCAGCAATGTGAATACCGCTATGTCTTCGTAAATTTGTTGTACTTTTCCCATAGATTCTTCATTTCAACACCGGACAGGAGAAGAGGTTAATTTATTTGGAACTTAACACTGATTTCGATTATCAAATCTGTCAAGCTCCTTTAATTAATGGATTTTCCCCGTTCGATTAGCGGTTTTAGAATAGAACTGACGTTTACTTGTGTGTCGTAGAAAACAGCTACGTATTACAGCGACACGGACGGAGGATCGTTTATCAATTATTATTTGATGTTAATGAAGTGAGTGAACATTTGGAATGTCTCATGATATTCTGGCAAACATTACTATCTCGCTCTAGAGTTTTCTTCGCACGGATTGTTGTTTTTAAGCAAAATAGAACCAAGAAACTTTGCGTTTATTCAAGACTTAAGCGCATGATTCATAGTGCGATGCGTTGTAGACTAAAGGGACATTTCATTACGTGATTAAGACATCTCGAACAACTTGTCTGTAATAGTAATCAGTGTAACCATCCAAGTTAAACTGCATCACCGGTTAAACTTTTCTACAGCAACGTTTCTGCAATATGGGATTTAATCGTCCTTGACTACTAGGCATACTTTTAAAGTAACAGGCAAATTTACATTACAAGATTCGTTTTGCTCTTCAAATCACGCCGGAATTTTTCTGAAATCCCTTCGGATCGGAATGAAATAAGTTCCTGCTTACTTTTAATAACCATAAAAGCACCTATTCTAAATCAATTGTTTTTCCGTGTCCAGTGACCACTGTCCAGTTTGTGCATGGTACAATAGGAAATTTACTTATCAATGGATGAATGCATACCAGGGTAGACTGCCTTCAGAATCTTCCCTTCTCATTGCAGATTATTGTGATCATAAAACTATTATTGTTTCATTGTTCTCTGATATTTATCAGTCAGTGGTTCGTTTTAACCATGATCATAGTTTTAACACATCTTAGAATTATGGCGTATAGACAATGAAAATGCTCCCAAAATACTAATTGACTTTTTTTAAAAAAAGTTGCTTTATACATAATTACACATGTAATATTACATGTAATATTATAATTTTATGAAATGAATTTCACGTCGTGAATGATTCAGTTTACAAAACAAGAAAAAGTAGAGGGCTGAATTACTCTGTAATTTGAAAATGAATCAACCATAGTCCTAAAATTGAGTCTCAGGTTGTTAATAGTGATTATGAATCTTGTCTAGTCGGCACTGAATTAATGAAGATGGTTTAGTAACTTCAATTTATTGTGCGATTGCTCGTGAAGATTACCTTGCCGATAATTCGACTACAGTATTCAAAGTGTTTCATTAATCAGAAGTCGGTAGTGGTTCTATCAAAAACACAGTGTCTGCGTCCTGTAATTCCGCGAATTTGGTAATTCATAAATAAAAATGGAATTCGTTAAAAACAGTTAAATGCGTGGAGTCTGTTGAACAGGGTGTACGCGCCCCTGAAAAATGATTCATCCTGGGAATACCCTGGAAATTGATAGATCTTGGATAACATGAAATTAATTTTCGGACTGAATTTCCACTTGCTGCCAATGTGCTCTTTAATTATGTGAGTTAATATGAGAGAATGACTGTATAAATGAATGATTTTTAATACAATACTTTGCTTTTTATCCAAAAGTGAGTGTACGTCAAGAGTGGGACTTGATGCCGCCTTTTCTTAATTAAGTTACATGCATATGTAAATCATGTTTACATTCAATTTTGCATACTTGCTGGATCCCCGCCACAGGCCTATAATTTATAGATGAATGCGATCAAAGACAAAAGTGTTTTTTTGTTTTTTAAACAATTGAATTGTTTTGAATGGATTCAGAACTATCCTGATTTAAAAAGCTGAAATGCACTGTGATAAAAAACTGTCAAGGTGCCATCATCAGATACCACCATCATGCGCAAAAAGGTCACGAAACCTTCGTTATATAGGCATATTTGATGTGTATTTCCATATTAATATGTCATAGACTTGAGCCAACTGAAGTTGGATAAATACATCCATATCTGTATTCATTGCGTTTGATGCATTCATCTCAGTGTAATGAACATGATAATATAGCAAATTATGATTGATGATTTGATTTGTTCAAGTGAATTAAACAATACAAGACAGACAGTAGAATTATACTGTCAGCAGATTTATGATGCTGGTCTCTAGAAAGTATGTACAATTTCAGTTTGTGAGGCATGTACATATATGTTCTCTATATGAGATTCAACTAGGCCTATACGCTTATTCCTAGTGCTTTTCCTCTATTTCGAACTTTCTTAGTAACGGAATGTTCACTTCACCAATGTGGCTTATCTTTCGTGGATTATGAAGTTGTGTTTCAACGCGTCTGTAAATAAATCCATTCAAAGCAAATGTTATTGATGGTTACGCACTTGATATACACTGTCTCTCTTATTTATGTACTTTACATGCAACGCCAACTACTGCAGATATTGTAGATTTGTTTTAGAGATTACATTTATATCAAAGTTGTTATTGAAGATATATAAGAAATAATGACAAACTAGAGTTTTGTGTAATAAGGGTAATTATTTTCTTGGGAATGCTTGATATTATAAAAGCACATTTAAAATGAAGTTTGATAAAAATATAGAACTTACCATGTAGATTCTCACTTATTTGATAGGTCCTGGAAAACCTGGAAGAACTCTTAGCGAAAGCCGCAAACCTCCTGGTTGAGAAATCTGATGACTTTATGAATTGATATATTAGCTTAAAAGGAACTTCGCAAATACTCGTACTTTTCATATTACACTTATGTATTATAAAACTAAAATTGGATTGTGATGAAATGATTAATATGATGCTGACTGCTATCGGGTAGCAGTTTCGATATTGACCTCAACCTTGGACACAACGTTTCTCAACCTTATCTAGTGCTGCACTCGTTTTGAACCTCAAATGGTCTACTGATGTTCTTAATGGCACTTAAATCAGATGAAGAACTGTGGCTGTTACGTAAGTGAAGCTTCAATGTGATGCAGTGTTGCCAGACGTCCATATTGTCTGTCGATGTCCGGATTTGTCCTGATGTTTTGTCTATTATTGATTAATTAGGATATGACGCTTTCTTCGGGGTTAACTTGGAAAGTGCAGCATTGCAGCGAAACCATGAAAATAAATCAAAAAAATTGAGAATAGTAAAAATGACCGTAAACTTTATGATGTTGCTTTGAATACTCCCATTCTAGGAAGTTAGTCCACTTTTTGCTTAGATGACATTACATCAAAAATTACATCTTCTCACAGTAGTTTCTATAGAAGTCTATACTGAGTTGTATTCGTCCAGGGAATTATAGATTATATCTTTTGTTACGGGAAGAACAACAACGTCGCACTACTGACATAATGAGGGTTACTTTCATTAGTAGTTTAGAACACTACCACTCATGTTACCTAAGTCAAGATACTAAATCGCTATGTACAACTATTAATTGCATATCATAACTCATGTATATACGCACATCCCCATCTTTATACACTATATAAATAATTAAAGCAGTGAAGAATATGACAAGAAAATTTATTACAGTTTGCAGCATTTCTCTACAGTTTCTTGTTTTTTTTTACATAATTTTACAATATTTACAAAAATTCGTGTTAAAACATTCATCCAACAAATAAGAAAATATTGCAAGAACTATTTACAGAAAATGAAGGAATATTTACAACATCATATTTACATGATTTGACAACCATTGTGTACATCAAAAATCACTCTGAAGTTTCCTGCATTTTTTTGTAATACTTGCCGACTCATCTTTTGTGTTCACTCGTTTTAGTTCATTCTTTGACAAACAATTGTACATTCGTGTGAGAATATGGTCGCTTGAAAAAAGAGCGGTTGATCACATGATTGTCAGTTGAAACAGCAACAACATGAAAAAGTGAATCAATTTGACGAATGACACTCATAAACTCATTGTACAAAATATCGGAATGAAACACACGACATCCTTACATTTTGAACAAGACGACTGAATCATAAAAGTTAAAACGGTCTTGGCGGGTATGCCATCCGATGTATAACCTACAAATTGTCCATTACTGAGTTCTACACGCTGAGCAGTATAGACTTTGTCGATCATCAATGTAGCAATTTTTTCTCTGTCATCCAAAAAACTTGATCTCCTTTGCAGATACTCGAGATCAATCGAACCGGTTTCAACTGCAGATCCTCTAGACAATGAACGCAGCGTAGTCATAGAGGGCAGAATGAAAATATCTCTTAATTTATTATACAAAGATGCACATGTAATCTGCCACAAAAAAGAAAGTGCCAACGTCTTACATGAATATTTTCTGGCATTCTTTGGTACTTGACAAAGTCGTAGCTGCTCAATAACAAAATTTACTAGGTGGTACATTTCAAATTCGGGGTCATCTGATTGACTTTCACAATCTAAAAATGTTTCAAGAAAAGAAGCAGCGAGTTCTAGGTACTGCGAGCTACTGTTGTTATCTAAATGTTTTTCTGACAAATTCTTCGTATAGGCAATAACGTTACAAAGTTGAGAAATAGTTTTTACTTTATCTCCACTGAAGATATGGCGAAAGTTGGAATTCGCTAACTTTGATGACAGCACGAATACTCGCACGCTCATGCTTTCGTCGACGATCACCGTAGCTTTGTGAACAGGAGCCATAAGTTCGACGTTAGAAACACTGACATACATAAAAATCAAACACGACTGATGATCTACCTTCACAATATTGGTGGGGAGAGGGTGACTTGAAGAATCACTTAGTTTCGAACGCAGAGCATCGAGAGAATCAAACGAATCTTCCTCAATAGATTCTCTGATCAAATTCTCAATTCTATTGTTCTCAAAGGACCGTCGGGAATCAGCAGTCGAATTGAAGATCGGGGAACAGTTGGAGATTTGGTGAAATATTTAGGACACTCTGGGAACACTGAAGGAATTGCCGTTGATTTCAATCGTTTCTTCTGAAGAATTTGCGATAATCTACTCTCCCGTCGACTTTCACGTGAGTCGGTCGACGTTGTTTCGAAGTCGTGGTCGTTGAAGTGTTGAAGAATCACACACTGTGATTCTCATTAGGAGTAAAATCCTTTCGTGGGATAGCAGACATTCATCTTGAATGTAGAGCAGGGTCTGTTGGAAACTGAAACATCGAGCATTTCTCAATGACCTAATTTTCCTGGGCTTATAGCCACTGCGACAATTAGGAACGCAGCACATAAACACCATCGGTTGAACGTTGTCTTTAAAATATATGTTACACGGTAATGCACGTTATGGCGAGCGAATTTGAGAATCGGACAGTCTGATAGTCAGCAAGACGAAGCAATGTCCCAGCTAACACATTTACACATTGAAAGGTGTGAGTCACGTTATCGCATGCATTGGAACTTCGAAGGGACAGCTTCTCGCTCTATCTTTGTCATGTAAGCAGTCACTGCAGCGCGAGATGTTAACCCTCTCCCTGTCAAGGCAGATTTCGCAAAATCGTGCGTTGTTCTTCCCGATACACTATCTATAAGGGCGTGCGCGCACTAAGCGGCCAGGTCGCGGTGACCATGACCGCCGCGGCTAAAAATATGTACGACCATGAAAGCGGCTGCGACAGCGACAGATCGACGCCATTTGTTGAGGAAACGAATGAATGAGGAAGAGGTTTCAGCAATTTATTATCTATTTGTCGCGGGAAGGGTCGCCAAGTGCGCGCTCTGTCATAAACTGCAACGTATTTTACTGGTCGCCGCGACATCCTGGCCGCGTGTGCGTCGCTGCAAATCTTGATGGCCGCCACGACCAATTGGTCGCGTCGGCAAAGTGCGCGCGCGAGTGGACGACTTCCCATCTCCGCAACAATGACAAAGCATTCCTGCTGGCCGCCACGACTTGGTCGTCGCGACCTGGCCGCTTAGTGCGCGCACGCCCTAATTCCCTGTATTCGTCGGAACCAATTTTCGAAGCACTTAAGCCACTCTGAAGAAGGTATGCATTCTATACCTTCCACGTAGGCTTCCACTCCGGCATCTGCATTCCCAAAACGTCTTCCTCGCATGCCTTTCTTCACAGTCGGGAGCACAAAGAAGTTATAAGGTGCCAGGTCCGGAGAATAGGGTAGATGCTCGACTACATCGATGAAATTCTCCACAAGAAAATCCTTCCTTATCTGAGCTGGTGCATTGTCTTGATGCAGAAGAAGACGTCGGCGACATGTTCTTCGACTTCGACGATGAGAAACTGGTGCAAAAATTCTTGGTAGACACTCTGAAACGTCTTAATTAGCAGTCACCATGCGCTGGGTCACCAACGGAATTGTAGCCACATGACCGCTCATGTCCACAAAAGTAGCCACCATTTGCTTTGCAGCACTTCGTTCTCTGCGACACTTCTGTCGAAGGGCGGCACGGACCGGGGTCCATTGAGCAGATTGTTGCTTGCTTTCCGGGTCGAATGAATTAACCCATGTTTCTCCCCTCCGACAACTCTCTGGAGTGGCCTTCATTGAATCTACGAAGCATTTGACGACGCCATTGCACTCGAGCCTCTTTTTGTTGCACAGTCCCAAGATGTGGAATCCAATTGGCTGAAATCCTGCGTGGGCCTAGCCGATCATGCAGGATTGCATGAAACTTCCAGAGGACAAGGCAGTCTCTTGAACCAGTTGAGTAACAATGACCCTGGCGTCTTCTTCCACAAAACGAACCAACTGCACTTGGTCCTCAGTGATTGCGCTTAATTGCATCGAGTTTCGTCCTCAAGAGACGAGCGACCTCGTTTGAATTCCACAAAACATCGGAAGATTGTCGCTCTTGAAAAGGCTTTATCTCCAAATGCAGCAACTAGTCTGTCGACTCTCTTGCTGCTGCAGTCCACTTTTAAAATCACACGGTATTATAGCATGGAAATGTTCTCTCTTCAGCTCCAATGTCTTCAGATGCCTGCAATGAACATTTTCAAGGCCAGCTTAACTCGTGAAAGTAAATTTGAATCATTTCAGAACTGCCGAGGTGAACTATATTTGACGAAGTTATTACTACCACATGAAGTTGAACTAAATGAACCATACTCTGTATAGAGTGCTCTGGAGACTACTTTGATAAGATGTAATGTTTAATTCGTTTGCTAATGCAATATATTAATCAAATCTGAAAACTTTTTGAACAGCCCTACAGCGGTTAGCAGAGAATTCGTGTGAAAATTTTAGGACATCAATTTACATGAAAATCAACCGACAATATGCAATTGGGGCTTTTGCAGGTAATTGATAGCACCAAAATTTTGCAATGCATAGATCTTTCACTCTGTTTGGTTTTCAACCTTTTTGCAAACCAGATACGTTCCGGCATTTTATCAAGACCCTGACCTACCGATTATTTTCTAAACCTATGATGAAATCATTTGCAGCCGAAATGTTAAGCTTAAAAAACAGAAGTTGCGAGCGTTCTAGGCATTGCGCGAGTTTGGAGGTAGTGCCATTAGAACCGCGTTAATCTCCTCTTTTATCTGGTTGCTATTTTTGGCCGACCCGAGAATGTTGTCCCTAAAACTTCGAGTCAAATCGGAACTACTAATGGAACTACCTAATGGGAGCATTGGCGTTCATGAGTTTCTCATCCTAAAGTCACATAGATATCCGGTTTTAGAACAGCATGGAAATATTACGCAAGGTGCCTCATTATGCGTTATTTACAGCTTTTGTGTTATTACGTACGGACCTTTGATCAGACAGATTTATTGACATAATGTACTGTCGTGTATTTTGAATTATGCAAAATGATCTACTTTTCAGCTAGACCGGATATTATATTTTGAATGTGTTAGGGTCATTGTACATGCTAGATCGAATAGCTGCAGTATCGTCAGCACGGATTGATCTTCTCAATTTATGAAAGAGGTTAACAAATACGAAAGGCAAGCACAATTCCGAACAGGCCTCCTTCCGAACATGGTACTGAATGAACAGGAAAGCCGGGAAAAGTTTGGAATCTCAGGAAAATTGCAATGAGCTTAAGGATTAGCCGCTTTAATTAAAAATATACCACAAGGATCAGATGGATGTTCATGCATATTTTTATCTGGTGCTGATCTGAAACTTTGTCTGTTAAACCAGGCATCGTTCATCGTATCTGTGCCTATAAACCAGACAGGTCTTCGGACATGCAGCAACAATGGATTAGATAATGAAAATCTATCGCAATTAAACATGGATGATCCAGATGTCGGTCAGAAAACTGATCAGCAAGCAGCGATAGGGATTACGAGGATCCGGATTTTCGAAAATTTGATCACTTTTTTTGCTGAGTCTTGACTTTTGAGATTCGTTAAAAGATGCAATGCAATCGAGGGATGTATGGGGTTGCGGTTTCGTCTTTTTTATATTCAGAAGACGCGTTTTTCAAAATTACATTCAGATCAATTACTTTGTTATTCTAATCTTTTTATTTTTTTTATTTTGATTCATCTCAACCATTGAAACGTATGATAAGATTCTATGATTTGTTCTACACCTGCCAATTAAAGAAAGTTGTTTAGAAGATTGTCAGTCGATCCAGGAACTTCAAAGAATTTCCTTCTTGCTAAGGTCAGTCTTCTCTATCAATTTTGATGGCCCACTGGTCGAACGTAAATGGCACGAAAGTGCGAAAAAAACATTCGTCATGGCCTTAATTTAACACAACCAATTTTCAAAATTTTAAGTAAATATATAACCTGAACGACCGTCAACCATCTTTTCAATCTTGTCAAGGCTGATGCATGCGAATGTCACCTCGCAGTTGCGCAGATCTTCGATGTAGTCTAGGACTTATTTCTTTTGGAATAGACTTATTGTTCAAACTCGAAGCTTGGTATGATTGTCATTTTCTTCACAACTGCATGTACTATTCTTCAAAAATGAGTGACGGTATAGGTACACGATATGGTCCTGCTCCATAAGTACTTTTCCACACATAAGATTGTTGTTTAAAGGATAATTGTATACCGGTGATCACAATGCTCATGAGCATGAAAGATTATGCATTGATTTCGCCTCGGAACGTAAGTGAGGTCTTTCCGCAAATTGTCATTTTCAAAATTTCAGGATATTATCCTGTCTTTAGCGAGGTGTAGAAAAGCATTTAGCCTTTTGAAGTTTAATTATTTGTGAGGAGTAACGTTTGGCAGCTCAATAATTTTTGATATTATATCACATCAGCAAACATGGAATGAAAGATTATCTTATATCATTATTCCTATCTACCTGTGCAACAGCATGACGTAATGCACTGAACAAAAATTAAAATAAAAAACATACTATTATTTCCTATATGTCCTGCACTGTTGTTCTTGACCTTGTTCCTTCTAGGCTGAGTCTTCCAAGTTGGTCGGTGAATGTCTTTCTTGATTTTTGTCTTTATGCATCAAGTAAGCTGGATAGCTGATGGTTTTCGTGGAAAGTCTTCTGCAAGACTCTTCTCTGCAAATATTAGGACGAGAAATTCCAGGAAAGATGGGCAGTAGGTTCACAGGCGTTGGAATAATGTTACCGGAGATCAAATGCTCAACGTTACTAAAAGCGTAATCGATTTGATGCACACTTGCACTTATGTTCCATTCCGGGGGTCACGGCATTTAGTGAGAGAGTAGCAACGAGATAATGTCGATGTGCGCAGGGAATGAAAGTCGACTCCTCAGTAGTTGCCCGCTAAATTCCGAATAAGCGTTCTTGAACTCTTCCTTGGACTTTTTGCCCAGTGATCTTGATATGTCAACATCGATAACTATGATACTGCGGTGCTGTTCAGTGATACTTATAGTAGCAGGCCAGCTGGTTGTTGGGTACTGCTTATGGTCTTCGGAAGTATTGAGTTTCAATCGCAATGCATCGCTACCCTTGAAGGGGACAAGGTTTTGAAAATCGATTTTTTCTTCAAATGTATTTCGATTGTGTCTATTATGATGTAAATAAGCATGAAATAAAGTCAGGTTTTCAAAATAGACCATTTTGTGTGATCTAGGACCACATTTATTTATGGGACACTTGTCTCCCATTATCCCAATAGGGTAGTTTTAGATATGGGACGCATTGTGTCCCATATCCCATGAGGCAGTTATCGACATGGATTTTATTGCTGCCAGGATTTCTTAAACAGTTTATATAAATTGCTCTTCTTGTACATAGCGAAGGTAGTCATTAAATTTATCGTCAGTTTGACCATCACACATTATATCTAAGACTTAAAATTAAAACAACAACTGCAAACAGTAAGTGATTTAAGTAAATAGAGTAGGTGTGGTTTGTTTCGACAAGTATACTCATGTTTCATTAAACTCAGAAGAGGCCCCTGTGCGAACAGATGCCGGAAAGGAAGGTGAAGGGCAATGCTGATGTAACTTCCGCTGAATTTCTTAGCATGGTGAAACATGTTAGGATCGATATTCGTGGCAAGTGCAGATTCGATGAATTTTTGATTGTCTTGATGATGAAACAGCAGATGTTTGCCTCAAGAAAATTAATTCGAACAACAGTCCATTGAATCTTGAATTTCAACAGTATGTGGCAGAAATTAATTGATCATAAAGCTATCACTAAGAAAATCGCTTCTTCTTCAATCAACCTGATCACATTTGCTTTTTAAAAATTTAATACAAATTTGCTGCGCTGTGAGCCTTTTGGGGAAAGCGCTATATAAATTATACCACTTATTATCGTTATTATTATAAAAAGTTAAGTAAGGTTGATATAGGCCTATCTCCACATACATGTGGAGATCTACTTACAGAATATAATAGGATGGACGAATGTGTCATGAACTGTGCTTTAGAAAAAGCGCATAATAATTTTGTGATCAACGCATAACTGGCTTCCATGCTTCTATCCAGTGACGGCAGCTGCTGAGATGAAATACACGGCAACAGCTAACATTCTATATAAAATTTGCATGTAGTGTCTGCAGCTTTCATACTTCACAACACTATCGTCAGAATCGAAAAGCATATTATGCGTGATACCAAATTCACATAAAAATTGAAACTAACAATTGATTTACTGACTACCTTCACCTAACCTAGTAAATGATTTGTTGGGAAACTGAACAATTAATTTGCCAAGATATACCGAAGAACATTTTCATATTGATACCTCGCATTTCATTGGTGTTGAGCGATTTACAGGACACTTTATCCAATTCTGCTCTTATTGTACCGAACTGTGCATTTGCATCTGATATGCACCACATTTTATAAAAAGTTATTGTCTTCTACAGTACATGTCAACTTCAAATGATGTGCAACATTGAAAATATATACTATTATTTCACAAGTTTACATAATTATAGCATTTTAGGAAGTCCTTAAGAGGATTGATGACCGTTCCCACAGGCAAGCCAGGCAAAGTCAAAATGTTTTGTCATGACACACAAATTGAAAGAAAACTATCTTAAAACAATGGGCGAACGAAAATTACAATTATTCAACACAAATCTCGACACCGGCGAGTTGCATTTTAGGTTCGTCAGCAGGAAAACTAACCATCTTTGCATTTCGGGTCCTTTAATTTCCGGTATGCCCTGGTTGGCGATCCCCGCTGTTGGACAACGGACCCTGTGACACCTATTACACACAACGATCGAAAGACTCTTTACATGAAAAAATTCCAAGCTTTTGAAGCAAGCTCAAATGTTTACACAGTATACGAGGTGTGTCAGAAAAGTATCCGGACTGTGCCTGCTGTTCAAGCAAGAAATAGAAAATCGATAATCCGGTTACGTAATTAGAGACGGGTAACCACTCTGTCCAAATGAACGCCGAATCAGCCATCTCTGCAGCCATTGTGTGCGTCTCGCAGGCGGTTGATTACAACTCATCGAAGTCATCTCGTTTTGTCACCTCTTAAGCGCGATGAATGTTTTCGACTGCACATTTCGTTATGGCATTAGAGCAGCGAACGAATTTGAAATTCTTGGTCCGCCTGGGAAAGTCTCCTACGGAAGCATTCAAAATGCTGCAATTAGTTTACGGGGACGAAACAATGGCCCGGTCTTCGGTTTTTGAGTGGCACAAACGATTCAGAGACGGACTCGAGGAAGTGGAGGACGCCGCCAGGAGTGGAAGACCATCGACCAGCAGAACGGAGGAGAACGTTGATCGCGTAAGACAGATGATTCGGAATGATAGTCGGCTGACTGTAAGGATGATAGCTGATAGTCTAAGCATCAATCGAGATTGCGTCTGGAAGATCATCACAGAAGACTTGGGCATGCGAAAGATCTGCGCGAAGATGGTCCCGAAGCTGCTGAACGACGACCAGAAGGAGCGGCGTGTCCAAGTGTGTGAGGACATCATCGAGCGCCTCGAAACCGAACCGAACTTGCTAGCAAAGGTCATCACGGGCGATGAGTCATGGGTCTTTGAGTACGACCCAGAAACGAAGCGTCAAAGTTGCGAGTGGAAAAGTCCTGGGTCACCGAGGCCACAGAAATCGAGACAATCAAGATCCAAAATCAAACTCCTGTTGATCGCCTTCTTCGATATCAGAGGAATTGTCCACGCTGAATTCTTACCGAAGGTCAAACGGCCAACCAGCATGTCTACAAAGAGATCTTACGACGTTTGTTCCGATCAGTGCGTGAGAAGAGGAGAGACTTGTGGCTGGACAGCTCGTGGATGCTTCATCATGACAACGCGCCGGCTTACAACACTCTGAGCATTCGTCAGTTCTTGGCCGAGAAGAACGTCACCGTCCTTAATCAACCTCCGTACTCCCCCAACCTAGCTCCGTGCGATTTTTTTCTATTCCCCAAGCTGAAAGAAGTGATCAAAGGAGCACATTTTTCGGATGTGGAGACCATCAAGAAGGACGTGACGACGGAACTCCGCAAGATCCCGCAAGATTCCTTCCAGGAGTGCATGAGCGCATGGCAGAAGAGGATGAAGAGGTGTGTTAGACTCGGAGGGTGTTACTTTGAAGGGGAGAGGGCTTAAATTTTTGCTGTATTTCAAAATAAAGTTTTTGTGAACACAGTCCGGATACTTTTCTGACACACCTCGTATGTGTGGCACCACGACGTCAAGCTTCAACAAAATAACCTCTCTCAACAAGAATATTTACAATCTTTTGTGCCCTTTGAACAACATATTGAAAATGCGAGCAAGTACGTAAAATTCTAATTATTTGGCTCGCGAACACATGAATGCCCATTTTTCGGGGTTGAGGCTATCTGGAAATATTACCAGCACCACAGGAAAAGGAAAATAGTCCACTTAATGATATACTGACGTGTGTAAACAATATAAAACAATATTGATTTTGACATCTAAATATTCAGTGGACTTATCATTATCACAACTGAGGTCATTAGGATACATCCCATTAGGGTAGTTTTAGACATGGGACGTATGTGTTCCATATCCCATGAGGCAGTTATCGACATGGATTTTATTGCTGTCAGGATTTCTTAAACAGTTTATATGAATTACTCTTTATATCTATTGAACAACAGAATTAGCAATGACGTGAGTGCCTTATTATGACTTCCCGACTATTTCTGTAAAAATTGAAATTTTACAGAAATAGACCCCTTGGTGGGATAATGGAACGTCCCATGACGAAATAGCCCAAAAAATCACAAAATATTGCATTTGCATTAGATACGCGCACTATTTCTGAGAAATAGCGATCAGATCATGCTCTATAGTGAATTAGGCTATGAAAATGTAATCCTTCGAACTTCTTGAAAATTCAATATTTGAATTTAAACTAAATATTTTGCAAAATTCAAATTGTACCACATTTTACAGTAGTGAACTATTCTAAACCGTCCTAAAGTTGAAATACTATTCATATATTACTATTTTATCACTCTTCGATAACGCTAACTGACCTGTGCAATCTTAAAGCATAAGATTTACTAGATAGTGCAGAAATAACACACATATGTCCATATCCCTTCAAGGGTTAAGGCTGCTGAGATCCGTCGTCAGTGCTTTTCTTATGTATGGGAAGTCATTGCTTGACGCCTATGTACTTGTATTGGGGATATGGGCTCTGCATAAATTAAATTTCTTGCTGATGATTTCGGGGATGTTGAATGTGAAATGTGAATGTTGAATGTGAAACTGGAGCGTAGACTGGAACAGAGAAATCTCTATCGAAAGTAGTTAAATAAACTAGGTATTGAATCTCTCAGTGAACCTCACTAAATATGCAGCAACAACTTCGCCGTGTATATGATGCTGTAACTGTACAGATCGAGTTACTGACTTAAGTGCCATAAGCATTATCTTAGTAATGTAAAGGTTGCAACATTTTGACATTTTGCTTGTTCGATACATGTCAAATGCTTCACCGCTTCATATCACAGCAATACCGTTCCTCAGTTATGCAGTGCTCTGTCGTAATGCCGTTATCTGCTGCACGATGTTAGGCGCGAAAAATCTAGGTGGCTGGAAAACTTTGGAAGTGGTGACTACTAACACGGGCTGGTGTCCAATAGGCTCGTAGAACTTCCTTGAGGAGTAGCAGCTTTAGATAGTATGTACTGCATCATATACTTGAAAGCACTTCAAGCAAGCATCTAGCTACTTTCAAGGATCAGAATAAATACATCGATCTAAATGCTCTCTTATTTATATGATTGATTTACACATTCCATTGAAGCTATCATAAAAGTAGCAACCAAAATACAAACAAGTACCGACTTTTCAGTCAGAGAAACCTTGTAACAACATCTGCAATTACAGCACTGTTGTAATTCAATACATAAAGTTAAGTTCAGCGGCTTTCGTAATCTGATTCAACAATGTTTTCATAATATCTGAGAAGACTCAGGAACATGTTTCATCGTTTTTTTACAATATTTTGTCTTTCAAATTTCTTTTCGCTTGTTTCAGGCATATCTACGAAGACGTGGGGGCCTACGAGCCAGTGGGGAGGCCCACCAATCTCAATAAACCCGCATCCGGTAAGGGCCCGGCGCCCGCCCCTCCCAGAGCGGGTCCGGGGAGCGGTCGACCAACAAGTAACCAAATCTCAGGCTACGAGGCCAGTCATCCCGTCCTCAGCCACTACATGGTCGGCGACAATCAAGATATCTATGCACGAGTGAATAAGCCCTGACTTGCATTTACTCTCCTATCCCCTTCCTGTATATTCCGTCAAAAGGAAGAAATGGAGGTTGGCATTTTGCTCGTTTGTACAAAAATCGTTGTCTTTCACAATGGCGGAGCAGTTAGATGTGAATATACACACAGCTAAATATCGCTGCAAAAATTGTTTTTTTCCTCACAGAAAATATAGAGATAATTATTTGAATCAAAAAGTTAAGTTGGAAATGAGACAAACCATTCAATTGATCATAGTGTAAGTCATGTCACAAGAATATTCTAAGCTGTACTGTTAAGCAACGCCAGAGCGATTTATGTCACTTGGTTGGCTTTCGAGCAAAATAGTGAAATCATTATTGAATACAACAAACTTTTTTATGAGTCTACACTCTTTGGTAAGTCCTTTGAAGGTCATTTTGTCATAGAAATAGAGCATTTCACCCATGTCGCTCATGTAGACCGCTACATTAATGCTCATTTGTTTTCTAAAAGGAAATTTCCATGCTTTTACTCATTAGACTCAAACGTGTTTCTTTACATTAGGTTCATATCCTCGTATTTATACCGTGACCTACAGTAAGCATCGCAATGAATCGATTCTAGTATATGTACTACATACCTAATTGAACTACATATGTACGCCATAGTTGAAGACCGAATAAGGCGTTCCGTCCGTTTGGTATAGCCTACCATGAAATTAAACAGAACACAGTGCTCGTGAGACACAGCGCGCACTAGGAGGAAGAAATTGATGCTTTCGCATTTCCGTCGCATCTGTTGAGCATCTCGCTTTTCCAATGATCAATATGACTTTAAGAAGGATTCCATGCATTTGCACAGAAAATTATTCAAGATTCTAGAAAAATATGCCTACAAAGTGATTTACTTCGTCACGCGAGCGATAGGCATGTGAGCTGGGGGTTCAGCGAACCATCAAAAGCTTTCTGATAATGATCATTCCATTTGAAAATATACCTGAATAGCTCGATCCTCCCATATTCAAAACAAAAGAAATTTGAAACTTTCAGGCACCCTGTAATAATCGCTATGATTAGGCCCAGACAGCAAATGCAGGACACTATATTCTTGAAAAAGCAGAAGTGCATTAACTATTCGATGTGCAAATACGTGCATGAAGGGTTCTCAAAACGGCTGTCATAGTGGTGGGATGAACCCGGTGAATTACGGGCCTCTTTGGGGTAAATCCATTTTATATAACAATTGGCCAAAAAAAGTCTTCTGTCTGTAAAATTCTTAGTTCTGAGCCGATTTTCATAATTCTTTTCATCTTTATCCTGTGATCTCTTTTCGGTCATCATAAATTCAAATCAATCTAACAAACTTTTCTTCATGAAAACTTTAGCTCAAGGCAGAAAAATACCAAAAAGCCTGCCGATAAAGCAAATAGCTGGTACCTTCGGGAAGAAATTTCGTTGTGTTCTAAATAAATTATACAGTTATGTACCGGGTAAAATACCAAGTTACTATTCAGAGTAATTTCTATATACATTTAAATGTAGGTATATAAAAATTGCTCTGAATAGTAATTTACTAATAATAATGAGTAATGCTAAATATTATTAGTATAGAGAGATATAATAGATATTATCAAAAAAGACCATAACCCTCGCATTACCAAGGGTGATTTTAAAAATCACCTTGTTGGAATTTTCTATGTAAAACTTGTATAGTGACGTAGCCGGAAGTCCTAGGACTTCGAGTTTATATATGTCCCGCATCTGTTGAACGAGTATAGTCAGAATCAGCCGTTGTTTAACCTACAAATAAAAGTTTTGTTTTCTCCAAAATGTCAAAATTTGCGTGTTACATACGCGCATTACCAAGGCTGATTTTTAAAATTAGGCCTACCTTTCATTCATTTCGCAGAGGCTTTTACCACGAAAACGGAGTGAACAATAGGCACTGAAACAACTGAAATCGAGCGCAATTTTGCATTGTACTGTGCTACCAACAAAGCAAATTAAGTGATAATAATAAAGCGGTATGGAGCGCTAGGCCAATCAATTATCGTGAGTTGCTCTCATCCGTTCTGCTGCGATGCGACAGGCGAGTTAGCGTTTTCATACATTCAACCATGGCAGGCAGACCGAGTCGACAAGCTAGAGCTCTGAAAGCCCTGAGGATGAAAACACACAACTTCTTCATAGCCGATCGTCTGAAGCTGAAACTACGGAAGACTCTGACGAGGATGATGTTAGTAACAATCTCTGGAGTACTCAAATGTCCGGAAGCTAATAGAAGAAGAGGAGCGGAAAATATTATAAGAAATCGAGCTGGACCAGCTTCTTGTGCCAAGAAAGAAACTAAGTTTGAAACATGGAGCTTATTCTTTCCAGATGAACTGTTACACAAGATTGTGAGATATAACCAGAAAAAAGCTGACCTACTAGAGATACCGGTTCGCTTGGATATCGATCAACTACGTGCATATTGGTATTTTATATTTTCGAGGTGCACACCGAAATCATCAAAGATCTTCGATGATTCATCTTCGCGAACCGACAGATATCAGACTGATACTTATTGTGCCTTTCGAGAAATATGGAACATGTTCAATGACCGTCTTCCTTCATTCTTTGTACCAAGTCATTCACTCGTTGTCGATGAACAGCTCGTCAAATCTCGCTGCCGATCTCCCCATCGAACATACAATCCTGCGAAACCAGGAAAGTATGGGGAAATGATCAGATGGGTAGCAGACGGAAAGTTCAGATACTTTTATCGAGGGAGTCCTCTTGTCAAAAGACCTATTGATTCTGACGCAGCTGCAGCTCACGGAGAGCAGAACAAAGTCAACAACCTCGTGAACTATCTTGTTGCCTCCTTTTACAACTCGGGCCGTAACTTAACAGGCGATCGGTACTTTTCAAGTTTTATGCTGGCATCCAATTTGATGACAAACCATCAACTAACGTACATCGGACCCCTCATGGCTAACAAGAGAGAGATACCCCCAGTTCTTTGTGAAGAAATGTCGCTGCATGAGACCAAATTCGTTTTTGGTGGCCCTCAAAAGAAGATCACCATGTGCGCTTACAAGGCGGAAACAAGCAAGTCTGTTATTATGTTGTCGACTCAACATCACGACACTTCAATTTCTTCTTCTCAAACGAAATTCAAACCTCAAATTATTCTTGAGTACAATGGCACGAAAGCGGGGGTTGATGCCGGAGACCAAATGTGCAGGACATACTCTACACGATCAACAACTAAGAGGTGCGCCTGTGGTTCATTTTCAGAATTTGCTAGACGTTGGAGCAATAGTGCACATGCAGTTTGCGATCTCAATCATCCAAATTGGACATCAATTCCAATACAAAATAGACGCCGAAAGTTTCTGAACGAACTTGATATAGAACTAGCAAAGCCATACATAAGGAATAGACTTGGCGATCGGGTGGGCCTTCGAGAAAATCTCAGGCGAAATATGACAAAGTACACCGGAGATCACCACCAACGCAACCAACCACAGGAGTCCGGAAACTTGGAAAGGAGCAAAGTGACATGTGAGGGCTGCAAAGCTGATGGAAAGCAAACACGGCAATGCAATCTTACAACCCAGCGATGCCATGAGTGTGATGCTGCAGTGTGCGGTAAGCATTCTTCAATCGTCGGTGTCAAATGTCACAATTGCTCTGAACAACAGTAATTTCTTGGTGCTTCTAAATAAATTTCTGTTTACAATTTGCAAGTTTTTGATGCCAGTAAATGTTTAAACGAACAGATAGGGTTAGTTCACTCAATGTGTCACATATTGTATTGTCAGCATATAAAGATCTTTAAAATACGTTTCATGATTTTTCAATCGAAAAAAGATTAAGCCAATCTACGGTGATTTTTAAAATCACCCTTGGTAATGCGAAGGTGGATTGGAGCTTGGTAATGCGAGGGTTAATATATAGTAGCCTACTCATTAATGGTGGTTGCCATACTATGGTTTTCGAGTTCAGCATGAAAAATTGTATAATTAAGCAAATTTTCAAAGAAAACGAAGTTGCAAAGTTGAAAAGACAAAAATTGCCTAAAAGGTTGTTATATAAAATGGATTTACCCTTTGCCGGGTGTCCGCAAGTAGTAACCCCATTGCAGGCGCAAGGACAAAATGTGAAATGCTGACTCAGCCCCCCCTCTGGCAGGCAGTGTGAGGGACATGGCCAAGGATGTGTTGGGAGGAATGGGTCCGTGAGGAGGAAACGGGTCCCTCCCCCCTCTGGAAGGAAGGAGTGTTCGGGTAAGGGGTAGGAAGGGAGAAGGGTACGAATGTGGGAAGGATAGAGTGTGGAAAGGGTGGATGTTGGTGGTTTTGGGATGAGAAAAGTCGTTTTTCGGGCAGAAGGAGTGCTCGGATGGGAAAATGGAGTGCAGATTCGGACTCTACGTGAAATTTTGGGTTAGGAAGGATGTTTCCAGCGACATTGGAGAGAAAAAGTTTTGAAGACCTCCCCCCCCCCGTCCTGCCAAACTTCCAACTAGAAAGTCGTGCAATAGCTCATTTGAAAGCTGGGAGTGAGAAAAAGGCAGTGAAAAGCTCAGTTTGGGTTAATTTTCTTAGGTTTAGGGAGGAAAATGGCAGGAAACTGTCAGAGTTGGAAAAAGTCAGGTTTTGGAGGTTTTGGGATGAGAAAAGTCGTTTTTCGGGCAGAAGGAGTGCTCGGATGGGAAAATGGAGTGCAAATTCGGACGTTTTGGTCAAAGTTGGGTCTAGGAACGTCTTCCCAACTCAATCGGAGAGAAAAAGTTCTGACCCCCCCCTCGGGAGACCTAGCTTCGATCTTGGCTTCCAGTGGACGGATTTTGTCGTGCCATAGCTCGTTTGAAAGCTGGGAGTGAGACAAATTCACTGAAAACATGGCTTGTTCGTATCTGCCTTCGTTTAGATGTGAGGCGTCATTTAAGATTTTGGGAGATTGGCGAAAAACGACAGAGTTAGAATGTTTATGAAAATCGCTCTAGCGGGTGAAGCAAGCGTCGGACGGGCAAACAGAGACCAGATTTGGAATCAGCGTCAAATTTGAGATAAATGATGTTTTGACCCCCACCCCCACCCCCCCTCCCCTCGGGAGACCTAGCTTCGATCTTGGCTTCCAGTGGACGGATTTTGTCGTGCCATAGCTCGTTTGAAAGCTGGGAGTGAGACAAATTCACTGAAAACATGGCTTGTTCGTATCTGCCTTCGTTTAGATGTGAGGCGTCATTTAAGATTTTTGGAGGTTGGCGAAAAACGACAGAGTTAGAATGTTTATGAAAATCGCTCTAGCGGGTGAAGCAAGCGTCGGACGGGCAAACAGAGACCAGATTTGGAATCAGCGTCAAATTTGAGACAAATGATGTTTTGACCCCCACCCCCACCCCCCTCTTATCGATTGGATATTCACAGGGTATATAAGAATGGGATCGGGAGAGGAATTTCACTAAGTTGAGAAACTGACTACAGGTAAGTCGTTTCTCTTGAGTTCCGATATCGGACTTCTGACTTTCCATTGCTGATATCAGCTAAGGTGTCAGACTTATAGGTTAGTCAGTATAGCATGACTGACCATTTGATGATAGTAGGCCGAAATCTTCAAACGGCTATAACTTTGCTTCTACAAGTCCTTTAGACTTGATTCAAAAAACATTCGACAGCTCTTGCTGTGCTGTAGGTGACAGACTACTTATAAACGTTTTATGAGTAGTACTAAAATACTGAAAATTTAAATTCATATTTAATGATAATAATTAAAGTTTTTGAATAAAAAGCAGTCGTTTATGAGTCTCTGTGACTTGGGTCGTTTCCTCTTGTAAATAACTCCACCGGTTTTCATGTCAAAACTGGGGCCCGGATACCAACACAGTGATATGACGCACGCTCTGTCCGCCTGAGGTTGGATTTGTGGGTCGAGGCCTTGGAGCTGGGATAAGATCCCCTCTGAGTAATGCCTGTAACGGATTCAAGAGCTTAACACCCAAACGGTTGCTGGCTTGCTATCAGGCCTTCTTCGTCTAGCCTCAGTAACTCAGGCTTGGCAACGTCTATCGTTTGTCATTGTAACTTGGTAAAAATGGGATGGCTACTGCAGGCATTGACGTCAAACCTTTTCGCGTCATAGGGAAATCCGTCTTTGTGTTGGGAGTTGGTAACAGAAAGTACGGTGACTGCCGATGCCCATACATGGTAAAACTGCTGTTGTCAAGTTGAAAGCATGACCAAATAAGGAAGGTCTGAATCGTAGCTATGTGCTCGCTGGGTATATAAACCGCGACTTTTCTCTAGTCTTCACTCCTGTTTCAAGTTGCAAGACGAACGGTGAGTGCTCTGACAAGGTTTGCTATCAAACTTTGGGATTTAGGATAAAGCTAGGAATCTTACTCTTTAACTTTGGTTGACGATTTTATTCCAACGTTTGCTATCAAATGTTTGATGACTTAGTCTTTCAATGCATATCAGCAAGTAGTATCCTATAAGCACTTGCCATCAAATTTTACTCTATCTTTACAGAATCATAATGACGAAATCAAGCAATACAAAAATGTTGGTTGGCAAATGCAGTTGCGGCAAGATTGCCAGAGGTAGTGAGCTGAGGAAGCACATTAAAGAGGGGACGGTGGGCGTGCATATGAGAGAGGTGTTGTTGAGAGTGTGCGTCCATCATCGGGTGGTATGTGGGGAAGGGAATGAGGTGGCATTTATTAAGGATCACAACGAGTGTCCAAGTGGTAATATAGCTATGGCAGGGTTCAAGGAGTGGTTTGAGGGAGAGCTGTTGGAAAGGGAAGAGGTGAGGAAGGCGGTGGCAACGATTGAGGGCGTGGTTGGGGAGAAAGTGGTGACGAAGGCGAGTGATGAGAGTTCGAGTGAGGTAGTTGAGTTGAGAGCGGAAATAAAGAAGAAGGATGATGTTGATTTGGATAAGGGGATTAAGGATTTGTTTGGGGATATCGACGATCTGGAGGGGGAGGGTAAGGAAGTGGGTAAGCCGATGGCAGCGTCATCGCCACGGCGGGAAGAGGGGTGTGATACGGAGGCATTTGTTAGGTTGAAGGATCGTGTGATGGGTTTGGAAAGTGTAAATAGAAAAGTTTTGAAGGAGAATGAAGAACTGGTGGCGAAGGTTGAG
The DNA here is from genome assembly GCA_907163375.1 of Prostheceraeus crozeri. Lineage (NCBI taxonomy): Eukaryota > Metazoa > Platyhelminthes > Polycladida > Euryleptidae > Prostheceraeus > Prostheceraeus crozeri. The sequence goes on along the minus strand of CAJQUW010000460.1, from coordinate 453,253 downwards.
GGGTATAGGGCAACGAGGGAAGAGTTGGAGAGTATGAGAAAGAAGGAGAAGGAATGGATGGCGGAAAGGAGCGAGTTGATGAGGAAGGCAGGTTTGGTGGAGAGTTTGCAGGCGAGTTTGTCGAGGAAGGATGAAGAGATAGAGCGGATGCGAAGCGTGGTGAAGGAGACGGAGGAAGTGAAGGGTATAAATAAGAGGTTGGCGGGTGAAGTTGAGCGACTGCATGAGTGTTTGAAGAGTAGAAAAAGAAGAGTGTATGAAGTCCATCTTCCCCTCTTTGAAAATAATATATGTGACGTCCCCACAATCACTGACGACCCTAATGTGACTCAGCAATGCTATGAGGCGACGGAGTTCGGTGCCTACATATCAATTTGAGCATCACTGGAGAGATGGAGGACTTCGTCGTGCGAAAAGTTCGGAAGAAGTTGCCCAGTAAGTTACTTCAACATCATCATTTCCTTGCCGCCTCTAATCTCCTATTCTTTTTCTTTCAGAGTGTTTGCAGAAGTGAGAGTGTCGGTGGACGGAGAACGACCCATGGGCTCTTTCAAGGGCCAACCTTCTAATGCAGCTAAAGCGGACCCAAGCCCGCCACATATCTTCGGATATGGAATGCAGAGGGGAAGAAAAATGATGAATGGAATGAAGGGAGGACATTCATGCGCCACACGCAACACATCACAGACTTCTCTCTTCGCTAGTGAACAAGCTCTTGTCAGTGTCGTCAGAAACTTTATCATGTTGTACAAAAGTTTATACTGCAACACAGGTTGATGTATAGTTAGAAAAGTTTGATCATGACGTTTATTCATAAGTCTAGTCAGAAAGTGTATCATGGTTTGCAAAAGCAAAGTTTAGTATAGTCAAATAATTTTACTACGACACACGTTTGTGAAATAAAGTTTGATCATTGACGTTGTATGACTGACCGAACTCACAGCAGCACTAGAAAGTTTTAGAAGGTTTTACTGCACAGTGTAGATTGTCTTGTAACTTACTTTCAGTGTTAGAAAGTTTTATGGGAGACAGTTGCCAAATGTTTCCCTTATTAGAAAAATTCATGGCTGTTAGATTCGCTTCATCAGGTTTACTAAAAGCAGTTTTCTACTGCAATGAGAGTTTAGAATGTTATATATGAAAACAGTGTACACCACAGCATTAGAACGTTTAGCACAACACAAGTGTCATGAAAAAATACTTTATTTGGTCTTTGATTTAACATCATTGAAACCAACTTTACTAATAGCAATGACAATATGCTTTTTTTTATTCAGAAGCAAATGATCGCCGTAACCATGAAAGTTGTCCATACGAGAAATAATCTTCCGTAGATGTCGTGTATAAAACTCAGAAGCATCAGTAACATATTCTTGTCCATAGGAACGAAATTGAAAATCAACACTTTCCGCTACTTCACCTTCTGGAAAATGAATGTAATTGACATATGCAATTAAGTGAGCCTTGATGAGACTGTCTTTGAAATAAGATATCAACTCCGTAAATATTTTTCGTGTGTAGTCTAAACATGCTTCCAATTCTGTCTCCTCCCTTTGAAACTCAAGGATGTAATTTTGTATTAAGCTTCCGAAGCACTCTTGATGAAAACGAATCGAGCAATCATCATGTTTCAATGTATTGACTTCAGGTGCCATGGTTGAATCTATTGCTAAACAACATTTTTGCCTAACACGATTTCAATAACGCGTTACAATTGTGCGTACGCACATCGGGAACTCTAGCTCGTCTGTGATTGGATGAGAGGTCTGATCCATTCACCACTTAGGAAAATCTTATAAAAGGCAGTGCACCAGCTCTGCTCTTCACATTTATCTTTCACAAGGTGAGTGTCGGTGAGCTCCTGCTATCAGGTTGTTTTGACTTGCTATCAAGTTGAATAGTCTCTTTCTATCACATCTTCTGCTCATAAAACATATCATCGCTGTAATACCTCCTTTGCTCGAGCGTTCCTTCGGGACGGCGGGTACTGCCGTAGAGGGATTGCGTTGCACGGGTTGTTCGTCGTTTGTTAGACCGAAACCTCTGAGCCGTTGCTCATGTTGGGCGTTCGACTTCATACTCAACGTGACGCTTTCTCTCGCCAGGTCAGAGTACTTTAGCCATTCGACAAAGGTTAGTCTTTATGATATGGAGTAGAGGGAAATGTAATTCATTAGATGTCGCTTCAATGATTGTTCCCAAACGTTGACTAGGCAAATGAAACGATTCTCATCTTTCCTTTTCAGTGATTGAAGTCTTACTTATCTACCATTGATCATCTACAATCGACTATCTACCATGGAATTGACAAAAATTGAGAACTACCGCATTGCTGTCGAGATGGAAAAGGCCACCATCGAGCAATGTAAGTATTTGTATCAAGGTTGACTCTATTACTAACATCATTAGGATAGTCATCCTCATTAAAATCAAGAGCCCCTCCCTTATTTTGTTCATGTTTAAACCGAATCCAAATTTTACCTCTGCCTATCTTTGCCGTCATTCTTTTTCGGTACATGAATGCATTCCTAATGGGGAACCCGTCCCCCAAGGAGCAATCGGGCAAGCCTATGAGCGGCTCGGAAAGTGTAAGTATCCTCACCTATGAGAGTTGGAATGTCATGTATTAGCACTTTTGTATCCGTATAGTTCATTCTCCATCATTATTATCTCCGCAACCTCTAATCTAATCTCTCTTTTCTCTCTACAGATATGGCGAAGAAGAAGAAGTGGGAGGAAGCCGCGAGGCGGAAATACCGCGAGGAATTTCCGGCCCTACCTTCCCGCTCACCTACCTCCGCCCAAGCTGTGACCCCTTTCTCGGGCATCGTTCTCGCCCCACCTCCACGCCACCAGCTCCGGTACCTGCGCCAGTCCCTGCTCATCGCCATCACGTCCCTCCAACACCGAAGCCCAGGACCCTTCCACCCTCGGCTCGTGTCCCTCTCCTGCCTCCTCCGCTTCCATCCTTGCTGCCGGAGTTACAGTCCTTAGATGGTAAGTAATCGTGATTGGGAAATAGGGGGGCTAAGACTTCAAACTTGAAATGTTGATCATGTTACTAATCTCTTTTCTCTTTTTCTCAACAGATTTGGCGGCCTACCTCCTGGACGGCGACGTTCCCTCCCGTCCCATCATCCCGGCATCACCACCACCACCTGCAGCGGCCGACCTCCCTCTCCTCTCCGTCAAGTCGGTGGAGAGATTGTTGGAGCAGGAGGAGTTGGAGATCGTCGGAGAGGAGAGGGAGATGGAAGTCGAAGAGGAGGACTTTCGATGCCAGCGGTGTGACAGGGTCTTCGCCTCAGCCTACAGTTTGAGACGTCACACCGCTGGCCGTGCCTGCAGGGGAGGAAAACGCCGACCGATCCTTTAACGGCCCAAGTGTGAAGGTTGCGGACGCACGTTCTACAACAGCACCAACTTGCGAGTCCACATCGAGAAGGCGGTTCCTGTGGCAGTGTGAGGCAACCACCGACAGCAACAGGTAGGAAGCATCCTTCATCGCACGTCGGCTTTTCCTGTTCTTCGTGTCAGAAGACCTTTCCTACAGAGTTTGTTCTTTCTTCGCACACACTCTGTCACACACATTCCACTGAGCTTTACACTGACAACAACGTCACTCTATGGCTGAGCAAGTTTTCCCTTGAGAGGCTCGTTCGCGATTATGAGTTAGAAAGCTCTGAAGCTGTGCAGGACATTCATTCTTGATGAATCATATAGGCTTAATTCATCAAATGTTGACGAGCTTAGATAGATTTTTACTCAAAGGCATGTTCTATCTCACTGCTCGTTTCAATAAGGTAGACAGTAGCACGGGAGAAGTAGAGTCCACTGTGACCATTAGGATAGCCTCCTGTGCTGCTGATCTCATAGGTGATGTAAACGAGTGGGTAGAGAGACATGGGACCTATCTCGTCAGCAATTTAAATAACTTTAATGAAAGAGACAGCGGTCTGGTCTTTGAGGGGATAGAGAAGGTAGACATCAAAATAAATCTTTTAGAAAATTTACAAGGGAGTGGTTGTTTCACTCTCCCCAAAGCACTGGCTGACAAAAAGGCTGTCATCAATGTAGAATGTCAGTCCCAGTGTTTCAAGTATGCCGTCCTCTCCATTCTTCACTACAATGATATAAGGGTGCATCGTGAACGAATCACTCACTATCGTGAATGGGAGGATGAGCTTAAGTTTGATGGGTTAGATGTCAACACATTAGACTTTAAAGGCATCGCCCAATTTGAAATTAAGATTGTTATCCATCTCTGGGAAAAAGGTCTGAAGGGCGTTAGGTATAATAATCGCCAAAGTAACTTCGACCGGGTTGTCAATCTCCTCCTAGTCTATAGCGACAACCACCCAGAATGGCATTATTGTGGCATTCCTAAAATTTCAAAGTTATACCATCATCAAACTGCATATAGGAACAATTTCTACTACTGTGATCGCTGCACACGGCGTTTCACATCAAAAGCATTTTTTGAAGAACATTACGAGTGGTGCTCTCGGGGTAAACTTCAAATGGAAGTCATGCCCAAAGATAAATTTTATAGGTATGAGGAAAACGGCAATGAGCTCAGTCCCATATGTACCATCTATGCGGACATTGAATGTTATATTGAACAAGAAGACCTAATTAATGAGCCAGCAGCCATTGCCTGTTATGAAGTTTGGCATCCATATTATAGGAACCAAAATAAGATGCATGTGTGGCAAGGCGAGGAGTGCGTTGAAAACTTCCTCAACTTTTTAGATAGGAAAGCCCGTTTTCATCAACGCTATGAAACGGAGCTAACTAGGAAACCCATGTGCTTCACAGAAGCCGATAAAATCAAATTTGATAAGACCACGGAATGTCCCCGCTGCTGTTCATCCTTTGATGATCAGCAACATAAGAAAGTGAGGGACCATTGCCATCTCAGTGGTAAATTTAGGTCTGCCTTATGCAGTAAATGCAATATGAGACTTAGGCTCAAACGGCGAACGCTCCCCGTCATCTTTCATAACTTTAAATGTTATGATGCTCACATCATCATTCGCCATGGATTCGGTAAAATGAAATCCTGGTCATCCAAAGTGATTGCACAAAGTAAGGAAAAATTTATGTGCATCACTGCTAAAGTCCAAGTCGATAAGACGAAGGAGGGGAAGCCTGTCTTCTATGACATAAAGTTTCTAGACAGTTTCCAGTTTATGTCTTCTTCCTTAGCCGCGTTGGCTAATAATTTAGAAACACTTCCCCTCACTCAACATTTAAAGAAAGACTATCCCAACATAAGTGACAGTCTGATACGACGGAAAGGAGTGTTTCCTTATAGTTATTTTAGTTCAATGGATACATTGAAGGAGACATCCCTTCCGTCCATTGATAAGTTTAAAAATGATTTGACGGGTGAGGACTGTTCGCTGGATGATTATAGGCATGCAGAGCAAGCATGGTTAGAATTTAGGTGTTGCACGTTTGGTGACTACATGCTTGCCTACTTAAAATTAGACGTCTATCTGTTGTCTGACGTGTTTGAGACTTTTAGGAAAGTCACATTAGAACAGGACGCCTTAGACCCCATTCATTTTGTTAGTCTGCCGGGTCTGTTCTATCAGTCAGCCTTCAAGATGACGAAAGAGAGCATTCATTTACTGCAAGATGCAGAAATGTATACGTTATTTGAACGTGGTATTAGGGGTGGCTTGACATTTGTTAACAAACATGTTGTCAACAGCACCCAAGACATAGGATCGACCACGCATTTAATGTACATAGACCGAAATAATTTGTATGGGAGTGCACTCTCCAAGCCTTTGCCACAGTCTGACTTCCAATGGGTAGAGCCCCATGACATTGAACACTTCTCCAATCCAGCACACATCATGGCACTGGGAGATGAGGCCGACATAGGTTATTTATTTGAAGTCGACCTCATCTATCCAGACTGCATTAAGAATAGGACCGCTGATTTTCCTCTCGCACCCGAATCTGGCATAGTCAGTCCAGATATGTTCTCTCCCTTTATGGAAGAACACAATAAGAAATATGAGGCGGAAAATGACTTAAAGTATAAAGCCACTAGGAAGTTGTTGCTCACCCAATTGAACAAGCAGCATTACATCGTGCACTATTCCATCCTCAAATTCTATCTAGGTATGGGGATGCAACTTGACAAAGTCCATCGCGCCATCCAGTTTAAGCAGAAGCCCTTTCTAAAACCGTATATAGAATTTAATAGCAAGAAACGGGCTGAATCCAAGAATTCTTTCGAAAAGGACTTCTTTAAATTTAAGAATAATGCCCTCTTTGGTAAAACCATGGAGGATGTAAGAAAGCGCATGGACTATCGCATCGTAACTGATCCGGAAACGAGTATCAAGTTATGTCGCTCGCCGTTGTTTTGCCACCATGATGTCATTTCCGAAGACATCACTGGTTTTAAAATGTTAAAATCTAAAGTAGAACTTTGTAAGCCCATTTATGTCGGTCAAGCTGTCTTGGATCACTCCAAGTTAGAAATGTACAAGTTATTTTACCACACTTTTAAGACATGTCCACTTCTCCAACGTGTGGAATTAGTAGGAGGTGATACAGACAGCTTCTTCCTAGCTTTGACAACCACGAGCCAAGTCAAGCAGGAAGACATTTTAAAATATTTAGCACCCAAGTTTGATAGTTCCAACTATCCCACTGACCATCCGCTTTACTCTACCTCAAATAATGCGAAGCTTGGCTGCTTCAAGGATGAGTGTGCCGGCAAACAGATAGAGGAGATGATCTTGCTTCGCCCCAAGATGTACTCCATGAAGCTAAAATCCTCAGAGCTTTCTATAAAACGGGTGAAAGGCATCTCGAAGTCAATCGTTAGAAAAATGACACAGGGACTATCAAGATGCCTTAGATTCACTTAAAATCAAAAAAGTAGAAATGACCATTTTAAAATCTCAGTCGCATCAAGTCAGAACAACGACGTTTAGGAAACGAGGTCTCTCAGCTTGGGAAGACAAGCGATGCTGGATGAGTCCTAACCACTCATTACCGTACGGCCATCCAGACACTCATCTACCTCCACCCAAGAGACAGAAACTTTCTCCTCCTCCGTCCGGCGATGTCTGATGATGAATGGTTCCTCTCTGTTGTGGTTGATGTTTTGCTTTTTACTCCATGGCGTTTTCTATGGGGCGTTGTGAGTGAGTGCCTTGTAACATGCGTCCAACTCCTGATCACTTCATATCATGACTTACATATCAACTGGTTTTCCTGACGTTGTTTTCTCCCTGCACATGAGTGACTTTGTTTTCTCCCTGCATATCAGTGACTTTGTTTTCTCCCTGCATATCAGTGACTTTGTTTTCTCCCTGCATATCAGTGACTTTGTTTTCTCCGGTGATGTGAGCCATAAAAACTTTGTTTTCTCCCTGCACATGAGTGACTTTGTTTTCTCCCTGCATATCAGTGACTTTGTTTTCTCCCTGCATATCAGTGACTTTGTTTTCTCCGGTGATGTGAGCCATAAAAACTTTGTTTTCTACTACCATCAGTATTAACTATGTGCAGTGCTATGAAAATCGGTTGTGATGATGAATAACATATCATGTACAGACTGTGTCGTTTTTCTTTTGACATACAGATGGAATTCTCACTCATTAGAAAGAAGTAAAAATTTTAATCATTTTGTAAGATGGGTAGGGTTAGAAATAAAGTTGACGTTTGTAAAGTTAGAAATAAAGTTGATGATTGTAAAGTTTGAATTAATGTCAAAATCATTTTACTGTTTGTACAGTTTGTAAGATAGGTGAAATATATAATGAAGTCGTAACCATGTTAGAGTTTGTAAAGTTAGAAATAAAGTTGACGTTTGTTAAGTTAGAAATAAAGTTGATGATTGTAAAGTTAGAAATAAAGTTGATGATTGTAAAGTTTGAATTAATGTCAAAATCATTTTACTGTTTGTACAGTTTGTAAGATAGGTGAAATATAAAATGAAGTCATAACCATGTTAGAGTTTGTAAAGTTAGAAATAAAGTTGATGATTGTAAAGTTTGAATTAATGTTAAAATCATTTCACTGTTTGTACAGTTTGTAGGATAGGTGAAATATAAAATGAAGTCATAAGTATTTCACTATTTGCAAGATAGGTAAAGTATAAAATAAAGTCAAAACCATGTTAGAGTTTGTAAGTTAACATCCTCATCAACGCATGTAACATCATGGCAATTTCTTCGGCTTAGGAAACATCAACCACTTTGCTGACTCATGTCTATAAATAGCTCTGACTCATGAAGGAGTAAGGCGCCAGTCATACGAATCTAATCAGTCTTGTTCAACCTTTTCACCGACACGTGTGTGGGCGTTATTTATCAGACAAAGCGATGGCGCCTCACATCAGACAGCGCGACCTTTTCACCGACAAGTGTGTGGACATCATTTCATGTCTATAAATAGCGCTGACTCATCATAAAGCGAAGAACCTTGTTGATGACCTTTTCACCGACACGTGTGTGGACGATAGTTCATTGTGATGACTCATTCAAAACGCATCATGTGATTAACACGATTCTATTAACTGTGACTCATACAGATAACGCATTAAAGATTTAACAATGTCAGCTACTTTGCTGATATCACGTAAACCAGTCATGATACAATGTCCGTTGTGAAACACTGCAATATGTACAGGATGCCACTTCCGAATCAGAGCAGCAGGAAAGAGTTCAGTTTCATAAAATATACAATGATTACTGGTTTTAATGTTGGCTAGATTCACTAACATCTTCAATTGAACAGACACTACTATATTCTTCAATGTCAGGGGACTGAGGCGGAGATGAGGCATGAGTGTTCGCATTTTCTTGACGACTTCGTAACACATGGACTGCATCACGAAATGAGAAAGGTTTCCTAGGACTTGGATTTTGCCACAGCGAAAGATTTGAAGATTTCGACCGTTGCTCATGCGAATGACCAACATTTGCGGACAACCGCGATGATAGACTGAATCGGGAAGATGGGTATGCAACTGTTCTAAATCGATGTCTCTTCTGAGATTCATTTCGCGCATGGCGTTGATGATGCGGATGGGGAGCATGACTCACAAATGACATGAGGGTGGAGTGAACTTCCCTTTTATACTTTTCCCATGAGGGTTTTGGAATCACAATGTAGCAGTGATCATTATGTAGAATCATCTCTTGAATACGAATAAATACAATGCCTTCTCCTACGTTAATGACACGGCAAGAGTGGGATAGGATAGCGCGATGTAACCTTCGTAGATGAAAGCGTTCTAGAGTTATCTGAAGTTGACGTTTCGTATCATGAAATGTAACACACTGACTTTTCCATGATACATGGAGACATGCTGATAATTTCCACATGATTAAAACTTGAGTGAAGAAGGGTATGCCTAAAAAAGAAGGAGAGAGTCATGTTCATGTGTGGCATGGTGAGTGTACATTTTCTTTCTTGATACGGGGGCCGTTAGGCCGTGGTCTCATAAAGACCGATGGTGCGTTCTCAGTGTGTGGAGAGTGTTACTGTAGTTGATCATGATCATCAACATGGACATCATTTTTAAAGGTGATGGAGACAAGATAGGGATTCAACGTAAACAACCTTCCGTCCCTGCGCGGACCCATGTAGATGGTTTGAATTTTAATTTCGAAGGAGTAGAATCCTTTTCCCAAAATGGGGAGTGGTTTGCAATTGAGTAAGTCGAATTCGCTGCCCTCCTTTTCATGGATGACGAGACAGTGTCTATCCATATGCACATACATGTATCGTCTTTCCATGATGGGAACTTGTGGCCGCTTCCCATTGTGTCGAACAATTTCTTTGGGAATGGTGAGATTTTCTTTCAGGAATGTTTCAAGAGTATTGAATTGTAACCGTGTCCAATAGTCTAACGGCGCACACACGGCCACTCCATACTTTGTTGACATAATCTTCAGATAATCTATCCGATGACTTGGAGTTTTTATGGTTACAGCTTCTCCATGATGAGTTATCTTTTGATTGAAAGCATTTTTACCCGATGCTAAAGTGAGGGAGTTCAGTGTACCCAGTGCGAGAGCAGAGGAGTTGATGGCTTCGAGCAACCGCATGGTTAGCGCAAGGACGGAAATGATTGCCATGCGCTCAGTCGTCCGTTTTATAAGCAGACCTAGCTCCAATCACATGCGTTTCCCTTTTCTCGTTTTCCCTGTCTTTGTTATGTGACAAAGAGTTATCACACGTGAACTTTTGACTGCGTGGGTAGCAACCTTCCCTCTTACAAAGACTTGAGTGACACACCCCTTCTAGCGAACAAAGACGCATTCATTTATCTAACAAAGAGCCCGATAGTAATGCACAAAGCGCAATGACTCATGTTGTGACACGCCCCTTTTCTCGAACAAAGACGCATTCATTTATCTAACAAAGAGCCTGATAGTAATGCACAAAGCGCAATGACTCATGTTGTGACATGCCCCTTTTCTCGAACAAAGACGCATTCATTTATCTAACAAAGAGCCCGATAGTAATGCACAAAGCGCAATGACTCCTGCTGTGACACGCCCCTTTTCTCGAACAAAGACGCATTCATTTATCTAACAAAGAGCCCGATAGTAATACACAAAAACGCAATGACTCATGCTGCTCTATACACCATTACAAAATACTCAGTGAAAAGAAAACTTTTTTGCATCTACACAATGTGTCGCGCATCAAACAAAATCGTGGATGTAAACACACTCAGTTGAATCATGATATGTTTAACAACGTACGCATTTCCTTCCAACGTCTCTGCTATTCTCTCCATAATTTTCTCCATATGACGACCATAAAATTGATCACTAAGAGTAATCAATTCTGTGCAATAAGATCCAAAACGAAGTGGTTTTTGTAAATCTTTCAACTCTATATAAGCAACGAGTCTACCCTTTACATCTTGAGGTTGTAAACTCTCCATCAATCTTTTGAAGAGAGGAAGGCTTTCAGTGAGCACTACTTTCATATCATTCATCTTCATTTTAAATGTAAGTTTCCAATCTTGTAAAAATCCATCGAATCCTTGTTGATCAAGTGTCAAATGACACATGTGGTTACTTAAGGTACGATGCGCCATCATAAACGATGTAACTATAGATTTCACATTGCTTCAATGACTTCCACTATGAATAAAACAGAAATAACAATCATGTTCCACTGTAAGTTTATTCAACACCAGACAAAATGTACAAGTACAGAATACACTTCATAAAATGATCATCATTCATTTACAAGGAGCAAAAACATGTTTTACATAGACCCATGCTGTTGACAATAATATAGATACAGTTCATAAACGTCATAGAGACTACAATGCCAGCGTGAAGAGAGTTTTGCAATGTAGGTAGCTTTATTTCTAGTATTACAATGGGATGGTGGTCTGTAAAGGTGATGTCTCTCACCGAAACATATTGCCATGTCAAAAATCATTTCATCTCTAAACTTCTTTTGATCACAATGCATATGATAGTCTTGTCTTACACGATCTACCCAACATGGTAAATATAAATTATCAATGTGCAACTGAAGTGTTGTTGCTTCTCGTTCAGAATCATTTCCTAATATTTTAACAATATGAAAACCTGACAGCCACCGTTTGAAATCACTTATCAAATACGTTTCATTTACGAATCCAATATGAATCAAAATAGAAGGATCAAGTCCATGCACATGACGTCGTGACCATTCGTCTTTGTGTGGAGGACAGTAGGCAAATCTATGATATACACTAACAACAGTTTGATCACTTTCTCTCATTGCAATAGCACTCAATTCCTGCATGGGCGTTCCCTCACTGTCTATGAAGATGACAACCTACAATATCAAAAAGACTTCATTACAAAATAATACATTGAGCAGGAACTTTACAAGGATGTCTGTCCTTTACATAACAAAAGATACATACAACATGATGACAATGTTTTATTTGAACATAACGCGCAAGACCGCGTTTTCCACATTCACTACATACTAACTGATTACAATACTTAAGATTTCTCTTTGGTGGTAGCACCGTCTTTCTTTGATGTGCGACGACGTTTAGGTTTAGTGACAGGTTCTTGACACTCTTTGACACAAGAATTAATGACTTTCTCAATGTGATCAAGTCCTGTTAACTCAGGTTGATGATGAATTTGAGCAATGCGCAAATTGAGAGAAATCAAATTCCCGTCAGATTGATGAGGTCCCACATAAACAGCAGGCACCTCAATATGAAATGAATAAAAGCCAGCACCTACCGATGACAATTCTGTTTCAACTGACTGTTCAACTGTCACTCCTGAAGTGACTTTACAATACTTGCTTTGTAAAATATAGCAGCGAGTGCCGCGATACAATGGTTTATAATAAGAAGTTTTCTTTTCTGGCCACAACTGTAATAGTTCAGTAGGAATAAGAGCCTTTTGCCTCACAACGTCTTCTAAAATGTCAAGCTGCTGACGCAACAAATTATCAATAGGTGTGCTCAGGTTTTGACTGCAACGATTTACTTGCGTATCCACTTTTGGTAAGTATACCGCTGGCGTTTGAAGATAGAGTCGAACATCGTTGTAGCGCACTTGTTGTTTGTAGGTAGGATAGCCGTGGATTGCTTTTTCAATTTTCGGATTCCACAGCTCGAGATGATGAGGATTCAGTGATGCAGCAGTTGGAGTAGGATTCATGGCCATGGCAGTCTGTAACGAAAGAATACCACTAAGTACATTCATGATCATCAGAGAAAAGAAAATTGTTAGCTTAGCAGTGACATATGAGGTGGCCCTTAAGAGGACCTTTTGGAGTGTTCACAGGATTTAAAGCTTATCACCAAAGTCTAAGCCTTCGTCATCGTCCAGTAAATTAAATGTCTTGGGCTTAGGACCCGAATTGAGTTTCAATTCCCTAAAAGACTTAAAGGTAAAGCTTCTAGGTGGTGGTGGCGGTGGCGGTGATGGTTCAACAAAATAAGCTTGTACAATCATCGGCCACACACTCTCCTGCGTCTCTCTTCTAAAATGCTGGTAAGGTTTAGGCCAGACAGTCATGACACTCACTTGTAAATTTGCAAACAGGATTGATCAGACAAAGTTGAGAGGGGAGAATGGCTTCAGCAAGTCACACACGCTTTCCAAGTCAAGAGAATGAAATGAAGAGAAAAAAGGGAGACGTCTGCTTTTATAATCTCCTGTGAATCCACATTTGACACTATGTGAGCCAATCAGAGACCTCCGTTTCTCCCCTGACTTCGTTGCGGCAGGAAAAAAGGAGGCACGCGGACGTCTGACTCATGAATGCTTTACCCAAATCTTGTAGTCGAATCTAGTTTAACACATTGAGTTGAATATGAATGTGTTTTATGCGACATAAGAGCAAGTTGGATCCATGCTCATGAAATGAATCTAGTCGAGATGCAATTTTTGCCATGTGTCGCTGATAGAAATCTTTGGGATCATGTATCGTCTCTGCAGAATAGGATGCAAAATGAAACACTACACCTTCACCTGCATGTTCATCAGTCACTTTCTCAAATTCAATCTCTGCAACTAATCGTCCTTTCACATCTTTATTCATCAAACTGTCCATGAGCTGTTGGAAAACGAAGTAACCTTTAGCGATAGCAAATTCTAAGTCTACCTTTTCATGATGAAAGGAGATGATGTAGTCCCTAATCACACCACGAAGACTTTGTCGATGAAAACGTAGTGAACAAAATTCATTCGTAAACTTTACTGCTTCTGTCATCTTTCTTCCTTTCACTTAGGAGACATAGCATGAATGACATTCAGGTGCAACATGACACGCTGATGCCAAATCTGGTCTCTGTTTGCCCGTCCGACGCTTGCTTCACCCGTTAGAGCGATTTTCATAAACATTCTAACTTAGTCGTTTTTTCGCCAAGGTCCCAAATTTTCAATGACGTCTCACATCTAAACGAAGGCAGATATGAACAATCCGTTTCTTTCAGTGAATTTGTCTCACTCCCAGCTTTCAAACGAGCTATGGCACGACAAAATCCGTCCACTGGAAGCCAAGATCGAAGCTAGGTCTCCCGAGGGGAGGGGGGGTGGGGGTGGGGGTGGGGGTCAAAACATCATTTGTCTCAAATTTGACGCTGATTCCAAATCTGGTCTCTGTTTGCCCGTCCGACGCTTGCTTCACCCGCTAGAGCGATTTTCATAAACATTCTAACTCTGTCGTTTTTCGCCAATCTCCCAAAATCTTAAATGACGCCTCACATCTAAACGAAGGCAGATACGAACAAGCTATGTTTTCAGTGAATTTGTCTCACTCCCAGCTTTCAAACGAGCTATGGCACGACAAAATCCGTCCACTGGAAGCCAAGATCGAAGCTAGGTCTCCCGAGGGGGGGGGTCAGAACTTTTTCTCTCCGATTGAGTTGGGAAGACGTTCCTAGACCCAACTTTGACCAAAACGTCCGAATTTGCACTCCATTTTCCCATCCGAGCACTCCTTCTGCCCGAAAAACGACTTTTCTCATCCCAAAACCTCCAAAACCTGACTTTTTCCAACTCTGACAGTTTCCTGCCATTTTCCTCCCTAAACCCAAGAAAATTAACCCAAACTGAGATTTTCACTGCCTTTTTCTCACTCCCAGCTTTCAAATGAGCTATTGCACGACTTTCTACGATGTCTACAACCAAAGTTGGAAGTTTGGCGGGAGGGGGGGTGGGGTGGGGGTGGCGGTGGGAGTCAGAACTTTTTCTCTCCGATTGAGTTGGGAAGACGTTCCTAGACCCAACTTTGACCAAAACGTCCGAATTTGCACTCCATTTTCCCATCCGAGCACTCCTTCTGCCCGAAAAACGACTTTTCTCATCCCAAAACCTCCAAAACCTGACTTTTTCCAACTCTGACAGTTTCCTGCCATTTTCCTCCCTAAACCCAAGAAAATTAACCCAAACTGAGATTTTCACTGCCTTTTTCTCACTCCCAGCTTTCAAATGAGCTATTGCACGACTTTCTACGATGTCTACAACCAAAGTTGGAAGTTTGGCGGGAGGGGGGGGGGGTGGGGTGGGGGGGGGGGGGGGGCTCAGAACTTTTTCTCTCCGATTGAGTTGGGAAGCTGTTCCTAGACCCAACTTTGACCAAAACGTCCGAATTTGCACTCCATTTTCCCATCCGAGCAGTCCTTCTGCCCGAAAAACGACTTTTCTCATCCCAAAACCTCCAAAACCTGACTTTTCCAACTCTGACAGTTTCCTGCCATTTTCCTCCCTAAACCCAAGAAAATTAACCCAAACTGAGATTTTCACTGCCTTTTTCTCACTCCCAGCTTTCAAATGAGCTATTGCACGACTTTCTACGATGTCTACAATCAAAGTTGGAAGTTTGGCAGGAGGGGGGGGGAGGTCTTCAAAACTTTTTCTCTCCAATGTCGCTGGAAACATCCTTCCTAACCCAAAATTTCACGTAGAGTCCGAATCTGCACTCCATTTTCCCATCCGAGCACTCCTTCTGCCCGAAAAACGACTTTTCTCATCCCAAAACCACCAACAACCACCCTTTCCACACTCTATCCTTCCCACATTCCTACCCTTCTCCCTTCCTACCCCTTACCCGAACACTCCTTCCTTCCAGAGGGGGGGAGGGACCCGTTTCCTCCTCACGGACCCATTCCTCCCAACACATCCTTGGCCATGTCCCTCACACTGCCTGCCAGAGGGGGGGGCTGAGTCAGCATTTCACATTTTGTCCTTGCGCCTGCAATGGGGTTACTACTTCCGCACCTGTCGTTTAGGGCCACTATGGGCATAAAAGAAAACGTCAGGGCATGCCCTATAGTGCAGTCCTAATCCATTCAGGATGCCCTGATCCCCATACAATTGCCCATGATAAAAATTAGATAAATTGCCTGGCTTTTGTCACACTCATCAAAACTCTACTATGGTACACGTATTTCTCCTTTCCATGAAAATTTTGCCAAATTAATAGTCATCATGCGATGTCACTGTGCATTCAATATATTTACACAAAACACAAAAAACCATTGTTGTTCATGGTCATACTGCCACGAAATGTTCAGAGGATTAGCGGTGCATTATAGTATCACTGCAAGTGCAAAACCATAACATATTCGGAGACAGTGTAAAAAATGTGCTCAAAAATGATACTCACCACGCATCCCTAAGACTCCAGCGTTAAATGTGATCAGACCATGCAGCTAGAATACTATCCATGGATCAGAAAATAGGATCAATATTCTAGCTATGCATAAATTGGCCGGCCGTCTCAAATTAGGTCATCACATACATGTGTTTTATTAACGGTTCGTTTACGGCAACTCAAAATTAGTTGACATTGGGGTTTTTTATGACCTCCAGAAATAACAATGTAAATCTGATCCAAAAACTCCACAGGAATCTGAATTTATAATTCTTGCAATTACACGACACATAGACTCATAATTAGATCCAGCTATGTTGCGTAGTATTTGAATTAATTTGCTGTAGGCCTATTATATTTGGTTATTTCATAAATATGAATATAATAAACATGCATACATGTACAAACAATAGGAACAAAACGTTTCATTCACTTGTCTTATTTGTCTGACTGATACCGCTTAAAATTTTAATTGAAAAATGATTACGATTCCTATGCATGAAAGTTTGAAATTTGCGACTTATGCACAAAGAAGACATGTAGGGCCTACAACTTTTGAATGAGTCTTACAAATAAAGCGTTGGCAATCATTACAACGAGCTTGCACTTTCTGATCTTTCGATCGTTCACACATGATGCATCGACCTTGTTTCTGGATACTTTAGTTTTTTCGAGTCATGACTCCAATGGGAAGGACTGAGATACATGGCCTGTCTAACAGATGAGAGTTTACAGTCTTGCTTTTACCTGTATCGCACATCGAATAACCAAGATTCAGAAGGAAATTACACCACTAGTCCGAAGACCTCCGTTTGATGGTCTGAAAATGTAGCAGCACAAACGCTTTAACGGTAGCAACATTAAAAAATTAAAGTTAATTCAAATGGCCATCTTTAACATTTTCTTTTGGAGTTATATAGGTCTATAGACGTACCATGTACGTGGTCCAAATTATCAACGCCGACTTCGTTGAGTTGCATGTTGCATCATGTCAGGCTTTCCATGCATGTGACTCTCTTTGCAAATGTTCGGTAGAGGGAAGTAGTTTCCTTTGTCCCTGTAAGAGAGAAGCGCCGTGTTGCTACGATAAGAATAAATGGAAGAACCTCTCTGTACCACGACCAACTTTCGACTTTCGCAGCGACTGGAATTCCTCTGCGATTACGGTTCTCACACGATTCATCTGCGTACATAACGGCATCATCAATAACATTATAATAATATAAATGAGGAAAGCTCTTTTTCATCGACGGGGTGAATTCCACGTTTAGGTCCAGCTTCCTCGTGAATTATATTATGAGATCTGCGACGTCCTGAAGTAATAGAAGGCCGGTTCAGCCATTCCATATGATTAGCTGCGACATACAGTGTTATCAGTATCAACTTCCTCCAATCCACCAGCATCGATGAACTCGTAATAAGCTTACCACTCCCGCTTTCTTCGCATTCCTGGTCTGTTTCTTCAGAAATATCGCCATTAAGAAGACATTGGCTTCTAACTTTGCTTTTCGCGACATATGCAGACAGTTGGATAGACAACCACGAGAACAATGAATATGTGAATATTATATTGGAAGCCTGTCACATCGGCGGAGCGATGAGCATATACGATTGTCTCACATGTCACGTGCACTGCATCTATCGAAGACGTGTGTGTTTTGTGTGGAAATTCAACTCAATCTACATGTATACGCGAACATCATCACGATGAAAGCAAATTTACTGAACGCATGAAATTTGAAACAGAAACTTTCACATAAAGAGCTTTCTTCAATTCGATCAACTCAAAGTTTCTAAAATGATTTTGATCCATGGAATCTAGCAAATTCAAAAGTTTCATAAAAATATAAGGCTATGCGTTGCAATGATTCGTTGCAATCATACACTAG
Source organism: Prostheceraeus crozeri (assembly GCA_907163375.1). Taxonomy (NCBI): domain Eukaryota; kingdom Metazoa; phylum Platyhelminthes; order Polycladida; family Euryleptidae; genus Prostheceraeus; species Prostheceraeus crozeri. The sequence continues at coordinate 435,242 of CAJQUW010000460.1, read as the reverse complement.
GTGACATGCCACGCGTAATTCACGCGTAATTACGGAACACCCCAAACATCCGTGGTTAAGGACATTCTATTTTTCTACCCGCGTACATACGCGCTGCACTAAGAGTCAGAAATCACTTGATCTGATACTGTCAAAACATTGGGAATGTTTATGAATACGCGCGGGCGAGCGTTTATAGTTTGCGACGTCGTCTGCGGTTGTCTGCGCTGCCGCTTGAACCACGGATGAACCGCTAAGCATGTTCTGTCTTCCCTGAGCATGAAATTGAGGTCCTATCACATTGTTTAGCCTCTGATACATGCAGACACATGAGACGCAAAGTCTATATAATAGGACTGCCAACTATACTAACTTATATAACAGATGTTGCAGCAATGTGCCGCATAGCCACGGATGTTTGGTCATGTGTAATTACGCGTGGTTTCCGCGTGATTAAGCATGGCATGTCAGCTAGTGTAGAATCAGTTGTAAATTCGAAAAAGGTTGGCAACTTTAGCAGCAGTTTAATTTTTATTGGGCTCGTCATTTCATACTGATAAATTCAGTTTTGAAGATGCTCCATAGCTGCCGGCACGTGTAGTACTATGTGTTTACTTCTACACGTTTTTTATTTCTACTAGGTAGGCCCATTGGCCTACTTTCATTTTATCTTATGCAGGACTAAATTGAAGTGTTATTTTGCGTTTATTTAATGAATAATCAAAATAATCAATGTTAAAATCCTTTAGTTTCGTGAGACTTTATAAAAAATGCCAAACAGATAGTTCGACGAGAGTGAAATCGAGCAATCATGCAATGTGGAAGGCGTACTGGGTCGTCCGCGCAGCTGTAGGAGACGGAATAAAAGGATCAAATCAATGCCTCTTCCCCAAAGACATCTCCTGATTTTTTGTAAATAAACTAATTGTGAGTGACATTTTCTTTTCCTATCCACAACTAACTAAGCTAGGTTGAGATAGGCCTACTATTGTCTAGTTACTTTTTATTATAAACAAAGGTTATTACCACGATGCTCTTGAACACGGAGTTGAGGAAGAGAATATTTAGACCTATAAGGTGCATTTTGCCATTAATTTGCAATGAGATTGTGTTTTGTAGGCCTAATTGTTTTCATCCATATGAAAACTTCACTTGGATGTTTTTCAGCTTTTTGAATTTAATAAAATTCCGTATACCGTATATAATTCGATCAGTTCGACAGGACTACAGATAACCTAAGCTGCAGGTAGAAAATTCACATTACCGGCATACTACTGCCGAAGCACGCAAGTGAATAGCATTTATAGATTGGGGATTAAGATAACTGTGAAACTTTTCAATGCTCTCTATTAAGAATAAGTAGGCCTAGGCCTTATATAGCACCGAGCTACCTCAATTTTTCTCTTAGGCGGTATCTATAGGGATGTTCGGAAAATAGTTCAATCTAGCAGAGCCACCATAAATATGCCGACGTACGGTACCAACATTATCAAATTTTGATACTGGTGAGTTTAATTCATTTTGTCAATTGAATTTAGTATGAAGAACAAAAGACTGAAAAATGTCTCATGGTGCCCCCAACTATCCCCTAATTACAAAACTCGCTGATTTAATGACAAGGTCCCTCATTTTTAGGGACTCGTCAGAAAAATGGGGACCGGTGACCGAACTGGAAACCCTGATCTAAAAGTTTGCAGTAATTCAATTTCCACGTCCTTGATAACTATTTTTTCCATGATCTTAAAGCAGGACATTCGCTTAACTTTGCATTCTTCCTTTCCGGAATCTTGAAAAACCATACGGAGAAGGGAACTTTGGATGAGTTCAACATTTTTCTTTTTGAGTGTCTGATGTACATCAGTATATGTCTACGAGTCTATGTATATCAAAATATTCTGGAAATCGAGCAATCACAAATTTTAGATTTTGCGCTTACATCAAGCGAAAGTCATTGTGCTAAAGGACTTTAAGTATCATTAAATGATAGCTCTAATCGTGACAGATAAGTCATTCAGTTTTATTGCCCGTGATCATTCCTAATACCCCCTAGGGACCATATTTCAAGTAACAGCTGCCACGGTATTGAAAACATTCTCGAAATTTTCGCTCATGAATATAATATACAGGACATAAAAAAGTCAGTAGAGATCAGTCAATATCTTCTTCTTCTTCTTCATCAGAGAAAAATCCATTTCTTTTAAACCGCCTCCTTCTTGAATGCATGTCTTCACTTTCCTCTGTCTTGAGAACCGACGTAGCAACTGCAGATGTCCACGAATCCAGCGCTGGATCTTCTCCTTCTTCACTTTCCATTTCCTCATCCATAGCGTCCACCTGTTTCTCTTTTCTTTTCTTCTTTTTCTTTTCTGGAGGATCACGATCTCCCAGCAAATTGCGAGGGCATTTGTAACTGAGATGACCAGCCTCCTGCAACGGTATTGCACAAAATTAGCAATGTTAATCGCTATCATTTTTCTATCCGGATAATCCGGACAATAAACACGTAAGTAGTCCGAATTCCTTCAGAAGTGGCAAGTAACATATTTATTACTTTTGGAAATCGTTTTATCACCAACGTACACATGCGTGTTTAAAATAGTCAATAATAATAATTTTTTGGCATGATCAGGTACATATTCAAGGTGCATGTGGCTAGCACATGATGTATTAGAAAGAAGATATGTGCATATTATGATAATTTCAACTCTTGCGTGGCATGAAGCAGGAGCATCCAACCTGTGGGCTACTTATACTTCCAATCGGCGGCAGTCCTTGTTTTACTTAGCATCATTACGGTCTTTCACCGAAGCACCAATGGTGGCCGGCTTATTAAAAACCGGCCTTTCGGAGATGGGGCGGTGGCTGGAGTCTGTATACCGGTTGGTTAAGGCTTTGATCATCAGACATTATTTGGAGAACTTATACCATTAGACATTATTCAATTTCCACATAGCATACATGAAATGCATGAATGGCAGACTTAACGGTACTCCGCACCGTATAAGCGAGAGTAACCTATTCGCACTTTGTGATGAGCACTAATAATCATAATGACTTATTTGCTAGCAGAGAGTAAGTATATTAGGTAGAGTAGTAACTCAGCAATAATTAAATCCCCTTTGTGTATACAGTTTCGATTTTGTTAAATGAAGTCGAATGAGACCCAGCATCACATGTGAGATATGCAAATTTTTACACTTTTGTTGAAATTTTGGATTTGTCGATTGATCGTGATAGTAAAACAGAAGGAATAATAGCATTTTGCGAATCATCCGTGTCATGTCAACCTCTGTGGAGAGGTACTATAGTTTCTTAAACTAGGAATCCGATGGATTGCTATCACTTTAATGCGTGTACATAGCCTTATCAATAAGAGAGCACCTTCTTGAGCGTGATTATGCAAGCTATCCTGCCACTGGAACAGCAAATTAAAATATGCACTGACAATGATCACAATCAACTTTAAAGATGTAAATGGGTCCGCATTACTATAAAGATCTGAGTGAATCATGAAATTAATTATACCGATGAAAATGAAATTAAAAACTTGAAATTTCAGGCAAGAAAGCACAATAAGATGTCGACGCTTTTATGAAGACTTGAATTATAATGCAGCTCATGAATTTCCTTTGATAATCATCTTGATTCCCACTCAACTAAGATGCTTGTTAGCAGATTGTCCATTCCTTTTGATATCCAACATGTTTCATACTACTTATAAAGGGGCTTCATCTCGGTAGTATATAAACTTTCAAAATTTTAACTTTTTACAATTTGCTCAAATAATGTTTTGGACCGCAGGAACGTAGTCTCCCTAAAAAACTGAATTTTTCATATAAAAATTTTCACTGTATGCAGATACTTTTTGAGTCGACACTCCACCTACATGTACTTACACTTTGTTTGCTAGTCTAATGAGTTGCAGGCTTACTTTATTATTTATGATAATGCTAGCTGCATTTTCAAAGTCAATCAAATACATAAGCAAGTTGAAAACAGATAATCAAAATAGTGACCCAAACAACCATTGATGTAATAATAACATTGATACAACAAAAATATATGCGCATATCTATATCCCGCCTCCACAAGAAAGCTTTAAGCAGTCAAAACATTCTTCCAATATAATTAAATTTTTTCTAGCGATAAAGGCTCCGAGGTGAAAAATTTGATCACTAACTGTGCTGATGGTACGAAACGTTCTGTCAGCGACATGCAAACTTGATTTACAGTGATTCACTGAAGTGAGATTTACTACTTCACTTGTGAGAGAATTCTAGTGATTTGCAACGTCAGAGAACTCTCATACAGTATAGAGAACATCACTACAGTTTAAATTCAAATCCTTCGAGTTTACATTGATGACCACGAGCTGAAGTATAAGAGTCTGGAATAATGAGCTCGCCGAACTTGTCATCAATTTTTCATTTCAGTGAGTGTCCCAAGACCGAGCGGGAGTGTTACTGTACCTACGTCAATCAAAATTTATCGCGTGCAGTTAGCTTATCAAACAATTATCCACGATCCACTGTCAAATGTTCGGGTAGTAGGCCCTAGAGTGCATTGAAATCCATTACTCATTGCATCTCTAAGTTTCACGTGTCATATAAACTATCCCACGTAGTGAAATTATTCAAAATCTGGAATAATTTTATAAAAGATAGAATGAGGAATACACAATGCTTACAAAGTTCGTACAGGCTAGAATACCTGATTCTGGAAACTTTATTTGAGATAAAGTAGGGTTTGAACTACATGTATACGTAGCCGGCAATCATTTTTTTATCTCTTTAAAGTACAGTTCGCAATATTTGTATCACAAGGTATGCACGTAGATTCTCTCAAATTATGTTGCATTTACATGCTCTTAATGCTGTACTGATTGACTTAGCATTTTATTCTAGACTGAATGTCACCAACGGTCGACATGAGTCTAATCAATTTAACCGGCCGGCCGGCGTTACTAAAACCGGTCTGCCGGCCGGTCGGTCTTCACAATTAGCGGCCCGGTTAGCGCTACTAAAACCAGCCCGGTTGGCGACCGGTTCCAACCCTGGTGTTCACTATAAAGTAGCACATGTTCAAAAATAATTTTATCTGATGACGATGAATATCTGACATGCCACTATTTTCAAAAAAACTTGCTCTAATATATATTATCGATCCATACATTTGATCGATTTATTTATTGAAATAATTTCATTCTTCAATTAAGGATTGATAACATGCATGTAAGATTGTATAGCAAAATGCTGAATTTTTACTAGTTTTTTTAATTTCTTTTGGCAATATAGTAGTCTTTGAACGATAGCATTCTCCATTCTGATCCTCATTGCTTGTTTAATTCATTTATGCATCAGATAGAGCGTCATTCGAATGAGAAATAAGTATGAAATAAAAGTATGAATTCCTCATACCCTAACATATGCATGGCTGTCACACTATCATACTATGAATTCCTAATATCTTTGTATACGTATGAAAATATCATGCAAATTTCATACTGGTATCATGCGCAATATAAGAGAGACAGTCATACGTATGAGAATCAAGCATAAAATCATACTATGACTTTCTCATGCCTGGAGATTTCACCCTACAATCACGCTGCAATCATATGTAAAATTACATGAGATTGTCATACGCATGGAAAAATCATGCCAAATTGTGATTCTTCTAGTACATTTCGAAAAACCCCAAATTTTGATTATCAATATTTACACGTATTGCTAATGCATACATGTATGTATACTCGTCACATTTCCACCACTACCGGCAATGGGGCGATGCTAGAAATCCGTCAAAACATGGAAAAAATGGAAACCAATCTCATTCCGGCAGTTTTTATCTAGCAATGAATTTTGGGCGACCTATCTCGCAGGGTACGCGGCAATAATTAACAACATAATCGGCGTATACGACAAGACAATATAATATCTATACTAATGTATAAGATGATATCTCGATATTTCCTTAGTAGGTTGATATATTCAATGGATTTTCAAAAATATCGACGCTTGAAATATATAAAAAATTAAAAATTCGCCTAATAGAAGAAAATAAAAATAAACACAAAAATAACGCGCTTGACATCCTGAAAAAATTGTGACGTCATCAATTTTATCTGATACGTGTACTAGCAGATATTTTCTGTTAAGTTTAATGGTTGCTTCAACTGCTTCTTTAGGGGGTTATAGTTTACAGTGCACTCTGTTCTATTTGGTAACTTCATACGCAAATCCAAGCATTTTTTATTTTGAGATACATTTGACCCAAATTCAAGACTTTTCTTCTATACAAATTGTAAAACATAACAAGCGACTCAAATTGCATGATAGAGAATAGTAGAAACAAACTTTCGTTGCAAGAAACTGCATAAAAATGATCTTGCGGTGTGTGTCAATGTTCTGTGTACATGGTGGATGAAAGATAACCTGTTCGTGAGTCACGTGGGTGGTAGTAGGTAATCTGACCAATCACAGCAAGTAAGTTGATATCCCCCTCCTAATATGGAAGAACAAAAGAAGCAGCGCACGTCTGCAAGAGATCGAGGTCAAATCATCGCACGTGCGTATGCAAGCAGTGGTCGAATATTTCACAGCAATGATTAAAATTATGACATTAATATCTGACAATCCCAAAAAGAATGTCTAAAAAAGAAACTGGTTATGTCATGAAATGCGACTAGTCGAGTTTTAAATTGAAGTCGACTCGTCAGCGTAATAGTCGACTACTCGATAGTCAGTGGACAGCCCTAATCACATAATAGATTGCATGTATTACTACCTATACTTTTCAGAATAGACCTGGCAATAATCAAACTGAAAAGTCAAATTGCAGATAAGGATATTTCGGATCACCGAGTCATAAATACGTGGCCCGGGCTCTGTCGCAGGTGCGCAGCATTTTACTGTGATATTTATTGTATGCAATGAATAAAATAAGAGCCGTGCTATTGATAAAATAATAAACTCCTTACAAAGGAGCTTACCATAAAGACCGACGCATAGACAGTACGGCTTTTATTTTATTCATATGATATCATGCTATTTCGATGGAATTTTCAAAGTCCTTCTCAAAATTCATTTGGCAAAAGTATTCCACGCGTGCCTACATAATGGAATTATCATCATCATCATCATATACGTTTTACGTCCGTTATCCCGCCGTTGGCTGGGTTGGACCATTGCCTCTGATGACAGTTCTCCACCTGGCGCGATCCTTTGCATCTTCCTCGCAGAGACCCATTTTCCTACAGTCTGCTCGAACTGTTTCCTCCCATGTGATTCGAGGTCGTCCTCTGGGGATTCGCCCTGGCACTTCTGACTTCCACACCTTCACCCAATCATCATCTGCTTTCCTCACTACATGACCGTACCACCTCAAACGCCTTCTTCTCATAGCGTCTTCCATTCCAACTAGGCTCAGTCTTCGAAGGAGGTCGTCGGTGGGGATTCTTTCTCAGTTTGTTTTTTGTCTTCATGGCCCACGTTTCACTACCATACAGCATGCTGTTTCTTACACACACGTTGTACACTTGCCCCTTCATCCATAGAGGTGCCGCCCGTGATGTCAGGAAAGGCAACAGCTCGTGGAATCGCTTCCAACCACAACGTAATCGTGTAGACACAGCTGCATCCGCTCCACCACCGCCATCCAACATGTCACCCAGGCAACAAAATCTGTTCACGACTTCGTAGTGTTGACCAGCTACCTCAACTTCTTTTCCGTCACCAATCTTCGTTACTGGTGGTATGTCACCCCTGCAGCGCTTGCATGCAAACCCGTGATTAGATGCTGTTATGGTATGTCTCTTTGTGCCTCGCTGGACCTTTCGTACGCCCACACACTTCTTCTGTTGTTTGAATCCAAATTTTCTTCATGTCGCACCATTTCTCCTCCACCCCTGACGCATTTGTAATCTCAGGCTCCCTCTTGCCGACCTTTTCCATGAACAAGGCACCAATTTCTGGCTTCATTAACTCCCATACCTTGAGTCTTGGTACAAACCTCTTCTTTGACCGAGTTCTCATTCTCATTTGGATGTCTACTACGACAAGGCGGTGCTGAGACACACACTCCTCACTTGCGATCACCTTCACATCCTTCCGGTCTTCCTTCCTTACCATCACATAATCTATCTGACTACAAGCATTCTCTGATGCAGACGTAATTAGATGGGTAGTCGACTTCTTGAAAATAGTGTTACACACTACCATTTGCGTTGCACTCCCAAACTCCAAAATATTTTCACCCTCAATGTTTTTCACACTATACCCAAAGCCTCCGTGAACACCCTCGAAACCGTCAGCATTGCTTCCAACGTGTCCATTTAAATCACTTCCAAGAAAGATGGTCTCTCTCGATGCTGTACCACTTACATTTTCATGCATCAGGTCCCAAAATTTTTCTTTCTCCTCCTTGCTTCTCCCAGATTGTGGCGCATAGGCTGAAATTATATTAACGATGCTGTGACCCATTACCAGCTTTACGAACAAGATCCTCTCATTGACTCTCGCCATGCTTATGACTTGTTCGGCCAGCTTTTCTGTAACAAGTACAACTCCTGACATCCCATCCGAACATCCTTGCCAGAAGAACTTGTACCGAGAGTTTGAAGATCCCAACCATCGAGCACTACCTCCTCTCCATCTGGTCTCTTGGACACAACATACTTCAGCTTTCCTTCTCCTCAACACCTCCACCACCTCTCCTGACCTCTTCGACATACTGCCCACATTCCATGACCCCTTCCTACTTCAAGGTTGCCGGGTACTGGGGCCATTTCATTTAGAACTGTCATTTCCATCATTGAGTAATTGGAGCAGAATTTTTTCCAGCCGCATGCCCTTGCTGACGCCAACCACAGCTATAAGCTGTGGGCATAGCCTTTCCTAATCAATAGACCGGATTACCTACAAGGCAGCAGGATCAACAATACCCAAAAAATACAAGTATCACAGTAGCTGTAGCTTTCCCAGCCATCCTCTACCTACGCCGCCGACTTGCTTGGCACTATCACTTCGATACAGGAGTGGAGACCAGGACTACCAGCGGGACTTGCTCCGGTGCCTTCGGGCCCAGAACTGCGGTAAGGTACTACTCCTGTGATCGGGGATGCATTTTTACGTCATGCCCATGACCTACCGCCACTCACTAGTAACCTAATAACCTAGTCAAGTAAATCTCAACATTTATTAAAAAAACCATGCCAAGATTTGCGAAGTGTGATTTTGATTTTGGCCTTCATTTGAATGAAGCTGCAACAAAACAGCATCACTTGCCATCGGGCCCAGCAATGGAATTAATGGAGAACTAATTATGATGAGATAGCTCCACACAATACTGCCCATTGCATATTCTCTTTTGCTTAATTTTCTTAACTTGGATACTTGTAAATATGCGCACCGAAGGCCGTATTAACACCACGTCGCTTCTCCGCAACAAGATTTCTTAATACTGCGGGCGGATTGTAACACGCATCTTTGTATCTTATTTGAAACAATATTTGTTGTAGAAAGTTCAATGAAATTTTTTGCCTCAGACAAATTATTGATTGTCCATCTTGTAAAATCTGATCATCCAACCATTATTTGACGCAGTAGTGGCAGGATACAACATCATCTGGTCCGGAACTGATAACAACTGTGGAAGACGTGGAGTAGCCTTAGCAATGAATAGAATAGCCCGCCTTTGTCTCATTTCTTGGCACCCTATCAACAGCCGTTTTTTATCTGCCAGGTTCCAACAGCGTCACGGAAAGCTCATGGTAGTTATTGGTTATGCGCCAACGGAGTTGAAGCTTGCATTAAATGATCAAAAGAACTGGGAGACATTCAAATCAGGCATCCTCTCTGGCCTGCGACCACAGAAGCTTTGCCAGTTTCTAGACAAGTTCCGAAGAGGCCCTGGATCAGTACTCGTACTATGAAGGTAATAGACAAACGACAGCAAGCGAGGTTATCTGGAAACCTAAGTGAATATCGTCGTCTAAACCGAGTACGACATGAAACCATCAAAACAGAGCGAAAAGTGCTGGCAGGATCAAGCCGGGTTTCTCAAAGAAGCACCTCGACGCCGAGATCAAGAGATCCTCCTTAGAGAGCTTCGTAAGGCACGTGATGGGAAAAGAGCCCATGTGAAAGACATGAATGATAATATCCTCACTTCCGAGTCCAACTGCCTCAACCGGTGGGTCGAACACTTTCAAGACCTTCTAAATCGCACGCCTCGCACACCACCCGAAGTCTGTCTGCGAAGAATGCAGCATCGGTCCGATTACAGAGGCTGAAGTGACACACGTACTCAAGAATGGTCGGGCTCCAGGTTTTTGTACAATCACAGCAGAGGCACTGAAGAATGGCGGTAACAGCATGGCAGCATGGCTAACCAGAATCTTTAATGAGGTCTGGTCAACTGAAGACGCACCTGATGACTGGAAAAAGGGCATCAGCCTCCAGCTCTGGAAAAGAAAATGAGACCAGAAAGTATGTACGAACTACAGAGGCATCACACCCCTTTCAGCACCAGTATTTACGCGCATTCTACTGCAAAGACAGCGTTGCCACCGGACCTCGAGAGCCCATCCGCGCACGCAGTGCATCGATGCAGGAAAGTATAAATGAAGGTCTAAACTCAACCCTATGATATACTAAGAAATTGCATCTGTGAGTACTTACTTTTGGGAACATATTCGTTGTTCCTGGAAACTATCTACTAAGCAATGGATTGGTAATTTGCTTCATGGAAAATGTTTACGAAAGCAAAGTTTCTATTGCTTGAAACTTGTTTCTAGCCTGGTCTAGGTTTTATGAATATCAGCATTCATGACTGTGCTAGAATATATCGCATAAATGTGAGCGATTTTAATGATATTTCCGATTTCTAATTCTTTGTAAAGGTTTGATTTTCAATGCACTGATCAAACTCATTAAATATCAGAACTGCTAAAAGCACATATTATGCAAATTATATACATGAAGTTTTAAATCGGACTTCAATGAAGGATTGGAAGCCCTGTATGCACTAACAAGGAGTTTTGCGCAATATTATCATTCGACTTCTCTCTTCAAAATATGAAAGGCTTCGTCCCTGAAACAAAAATGGTTAGTACCATGACTTCCGCGCACGTGAACTAATTTAGAAACATGTCGACCAATTTGTTTCTTTTGAGTTCATTGATACGAATAGCCATTTTAGCTCAACCACATAGCTAATAGGCTCCGCGCTAGTGTTTTGAGCTTAAACTAAGTTGCTATTATTTAATCATAGGTAAATGAAAACACGTCATTATATCCTTAACAAAACATCCCAATCGATATAACTCACAAATACTAGTTAGAAAATTCGGGCATCAAATCAAAGTCATTTTCAGAAACAGGCCTACCTATATATTAATCCATGGCCTCATAGTTGAATCATGTTGAAAAAAGTCAAAGTAGTAGCTCTACATGTAATAAAAAATATTTAATTGTTTATTTACAAGAAATAAGTTAACGGTACTTCAAAAACATATCTCTTCTAGTCCCAAATAAAAGAACATTTTTCTGAGACCTTCATCGGCGCAGGTTCCGCGCACGCGCAGCGGTGGCAACGCTGTATAGCACTATCTGCCCTACATGCAAGAAGACGACTGGAGTAGGCAGGTTTTGTGCCACGTCGCTCAACAAGTGATCATATCTGCGCTATTAGAATCCTAATTGAGAAGATCCGTGAGTTCAGACGCAATCAGCGACTAGTAACGGCTTCTGTCGACCTGAAATCAGCCTTCGATTCCGTCGATCAACAATGTCTTTGTATGGTTTTGAAAGCGTCAGGTGTGCCAGAGAAAATTATCCGCCTATTTCAACAGTTGTACGACGGAGCAGATAGTTGCGTACGGGTAAAAAGGAAAGTTTCTACCTTCTTCCCAACAAACAGCTGAGTGCGACACGGTTGTGTAGCAGCCACACCTTTTCAACACGCTAATTGATGATGAGACCAAAGACCAAAATAATGAGAGTTGCCGATACCGAAGCCACACACAGTGTTGTCTTTAATCGCAATATTGTTATAGTGGATCAATTTGTATACCTGGGCTCCCTGCTAACTAATACTGGAGATATGAACCCTGAAGGTGAACCGCAGACGAGTTTTGGCTTCCTCAGTCATGAAATCCCTATGGAAGCCTCTCTGGCGCCATACCAACATCAGTTTGACGACCAAACTGCGAGTGCACCAATCGACCGAGCGAGCTGGAGAAGGGTCGTGTCGAGTGTCGTCTCTACGCCTGCCAGGCACGAGATTTAAGCAAGAAAGCATAATCATGCATACAGAGCAGTTCTCATTTCTACAATGAAAAATGCATTTTGCGCGGCATTTATTAGCAGTAATCATCAACAAACATCTCCATTCTTCCATTCTCAAACTTCCATTCTACTTTTAAAACAAAGGTATCGACAGATAATTCGCATAACAGTCTAGATGAAATTAATTATCGCACGATATGAAATCCACATAGACTTTCGGAAAAGCTCAATCACGCCTAACGCTTATCACCAGACTTACCCCACACTCATAACACCGACTCTTGTCTGGATATTCTCTTCTTCGAATGAATTCACATGCCCTGCCGTTGTCCTCCGCAATACGGACTCTCAACGTTCTGCCAAACATCTATTAAAAAACGAAACAATTTTTGGTCAAAAATGCCAGTATTTAATTGTTTTGATATTCATCGTTTAGAAATAGAGCCAAGATTTGTGTGTAAAACCAAATTTGTCGATTGTTCTTACATAAATTCAACCGATAAACATGCATCATGGCACATGGTTGCAGTATACAATGTGCCACTGCTGCATACCATTTACCAGTGTAGTACGAAATGTCCAAATTTTTGGTTTTTTCTAATCCAACCGGAGCCGGATTCTCATTAAGTCCAACGGAAACCGGATTTTTTCCGAATCCGGTCGAATTTACATAACTAGTCGCAAATGTCGAAAGAAAAAGCGAAAAATCCGAAACACATTCGCACACCCGTGTGTGATCTAGAAAATTGATGTGAATCACGTTTCCATTACTATGGTAATGAGGCTTAATTTGAAATATGTAATGGCTTGACGCGAGAGGCGCATAATGAATGAAAAGAAAGACACACAAATCTCTCCCGAAATATATTGCCGAATAACAAATTTGTAAGTAAAATGAAAATACAACGTAAAATCGGCAATCGTTTCGCGTCCAGATACTTGGTCACTACCTTTGTACTAACATACTGTAGATAGTTTCAGTATAAAATTCTTTAAGTGTGTGCATGATTCGATTGAGACAAGCTTGCTGGAATCTCGTTTGATCGATTTCCATTGATCAAGAGGGTGTTGTTGCACCTTCTTTAAGAATCACTTACAAAGGTAGTGACCAAGTGTCTGGACGCGAAACGATTGCCGATTTTACTTACAAATTTGTGATCCGGCAATATATTTCGGGAGAGATTTGTGTGTCGTTCTTTTCATTCATTAATTTGAGATCTCAAGAACGAACATGAACCATTATAAGCAAAATTGATTGTTGAATTTGTTGAAATTGTTTGCCTAAGTTGGAAAAGTAACACAATATTTGTGTTGTGTTAAATGTAGTGGGATACAGATGTTTGATAGGAAGGACAAGGACAGACGAGGTAGCAAAGGACGGAAATTTCCTAGCCCTGTTCATTATAAGATAAAATTGCTGCTAAATTCTGTGGAGTTGTTTGTGGTAGTCCCGTTTCAGGGTGAGGGCCAATCTTCCCTCCCTCCAGATCATCTAAACCAAAACGGGGATCCCATTAAGAATAGTTATACTATAATACATTTGGTGTACGACAGAATCAACGGTGGCGTCCGCTTCATTCATTTCAGAATCCTAGAGCTTCAAGCGTTTAATCGCACTTTAAAATTTGAATGTGTGTCTTTGCATGAAAAGTCAGCTTTTTGGACAATATGGTGACATTAGGCATTTATGTAAGTCTTCAACCTACAAGTAGTTGAAACAGCTACATTGTCTACATATTTCTACAACTTCCAGCTCTTGCTTGAAGGACTTGATTTCCAGTTCTATGTTTGAGTTTGCAGATTTCATTCGGTAAACCTAAATTTAGATCATCTTTGAAAATAAGCTTAAAGCTAGATAATTACATGTTGTCAAATATCCACTAGAGAAAGATAACAGTATCAATATTGTGACACTGTTAATCTATTGTTTTTGAATGTTTTTTCAGCTGCTTTGTTGATTGCATTTTTGGTGACAGATATTTCATTTATCTGCAAATTATACGAGTATAAGCTCAATATTTGAATGCATTTAGGAAACCACCCTAACTGAAGTGAACTTTTGCTAACTTGATCATTCGATGTCTTGCTTCCGAGAAAGAAGGTCGGATCCAGCTGCAGCTCGTGATTCTGTTCTTGATATAGCCGTTCTACGCTGCTATCAATTAAACATCTGCAACCTACCCGTTATGTTAAGATGTTATGTTATTCACGAGAAAAGCTTTTGAATCTGCACAAAGACCTATGCTTTGGATTATCACGTATAACTAATAAATAAACTTATTTGACTTAAATATGTTAGAATCCTCACTACAGGCGTCATCACATTGAATCGAAGCCCATCACTGTCCGTGTAAGTAAAAGAAGATGTGCAAGAATATCATGCAGTTGCCACCTTTGAAAGCATGCTACTACAACCTTGTCCGGATTGAACGATCTGAGGCTGAGCACGTAAATGGAATACAAAATGTTGGAACAACCATCAGTGGTATTTACCAACGTAAGATCAATTCGTAACAAAGTCGATAAACTATCTCTTCGCGTAAAAAGCTGCAATCTGGCCTTATTTTCACTGTGGAAACATGGCTTGACGACACAACAGATGATAGTTATCTCCCAATTCCGAACTATAATATCTTAAGACAGGAACGAAATGGAAATGGTGATTGCTACACAACGTCATCATGTTCATGCTTCCTACCAAATCTGCACAATTGCAAAAGCGAACTTCTGTGGTTTATACTTCCGTATAGTCCGTAATTTTGTTTTTTTTTGTATTTTCTTTTAGATCAGATGTGCTATTATTTTTCATTGTGTAAACTGTAATGCCATGTCCGAATGCATCATGACATGCAAAGAAAGCAATTATTATTATTATTATTTGTTCCGATACCTTTTTTGTTGAATGAATTCAGATAACGCTACATAACTAGTTTCTCATGTGAACGGAGTCTTTATACATTTACAAAGATTGATCAATAATAATTTGTAGCCTATACTTCAAGTAGTTAAAGTTCGATCATCCACTGATGCCAATATAGGCCTATATATTCCCAAATTTAATGGCATGCATGCAGGTTCGTGATTCATGCAACAAAAGATCAAAAACGTATGTGAATTAATGAATACAAGCTAATATCGCGTGTGTTCTTCCCTGGCATCCAGGAAAGCTCTGCAACGTCGTCTAATGGATAATATGACTTCACGGATTGTGGCATAAGGAATTGCTCCCCAAATTTTGAGTCAGAAATTGGAACAACTGCTGTCGGCTTGTCGGCGAACGGTGATTTTGTCGAACAGCTCTTCCAAAAAACGTCCCACGAATGCTCTATTAGTGACAAGTCAGGGGAATTGGCCGGCCACTCCATTCAAACAACTTGTTGATGCTCTAAGAAATCGTTCACTGACTGTACTCGATGTGGGCGAGCATTGTCATCCTGCAGCACAGCTTCATCGCCGATAGCTTGCAACACTAGCACGACCTTGGGGATGATTAAACCGTTCAAGAACTTCTGTCCAGTCAGGTTTCCTTTAACATGAACCAAGCCGGTGTGATGATGAAGACTGATGCCTGCCCACACCATTACTGATCCACCTCTATACTGATTGTGCTCTCTGATGGTGGCATCTGTGAAACGTTCATCACCTTTCCTTCTCCACGCATGAATCCTGTCTTCATGAAAAGACATGTTGAAACGGAATTCGTCAGTAAAGAGGATATTTGCCCATTGGCTGATGTGGTCGGTGCACCATCTTCTTATATTCCATCGGTGACGCTGTTGTTGAGGAATTCGGACTCCTGGGACTTTTGATCTTAGGCTTCGTGTAGACGATTTCGAATCGTTTGATCTTTAACATTTATATCTTCTGTTGTCCTCATTTATTGGTTTAGGTGATTTGCGGTTATTGTTCGATTTCGTAGCGCTTGGAGCACAATGAATCGGTCTTGCGATCGTGTTGTTGCTCGCGGTCTTCCAGAACCCCTCCTCTTCTCTGATCTCCCTGTCTCCATGATGCGATTCTGTAGCCTCTGTACCTCAGAAAGGCTGACAACAACTCTTCTTGCAGTCTCATGTATAGAAAACCATTTTCCAAAAACCCCATGACTCTTGCGCGACCAAATGCAGACAGCTTGCGCCTGGATGACATGTTTCATTCATACTAAATACAGCTTCCATCAGAGATCTTAAAACTTTTCATGAAAACCATTGATAATCAATGCCATTGTCATGTCATATGTCATTCATGACATTGGACATTGTGTGTTTATTAAAATTGATATATTCATTGCCATGTGGCATTTATTTCTGAAAATACTCGTACTTGGCTTCTGAAAGTGACCCTTAACTTTTTTTTGAGTAGTATATTATTATCCAAAAGAACTCATGAAAACTTATAAAGGAATTGCATTATTCTAACAATACAGCCGGTATTGTATGGTGAGAGGAGAATTTTAAGAACTTTTGTTTTCACAGAGCCCAGTAAAAATCAAGAAAAGAGCTCAGGAGTAGTAGTTGTCAAATATTTTCCGTGAAGCGAATGGTAAATGAAGAACAATCGTCAGGTCGTAAAGATGCAACACTGCAAAATTAGTTTTTATCATTTAAATTTAGTTGCACAATTCAACTCATTCGACCAAACCGATTATACACAGTGTTCAGAAGGAAACCAAACTCAATGAAATTTAGGAGAAGTGTGCTTTCAGTACGGAGCGGAGACATGGCCGTTGACTCAGCAACAAAAAAGCCGACTTGAAGTGTGCAAGCATAAGATGTTGCGCTACATCACTCACTCACTCATCCCGTTTTACGGCCGTTTTCCCCGCTTGCGCAGGGGTTGGCCGGTCACTCCAGTCGACAGCTGCTTTCTCCAACGAACTCGATCTTTGGCATCCGCCCGCGTCAATCCAACTTCTCGCATGTCCTTCTCCACGACTTGGCTCCATGTTGTTCTTGGCCTTCCTCTCTCTCTTCTCCCAGGAACTTCGATCTCCATGCACTTCTTCACCCAATCAGCATCATCTTTCCGTAAAACATGTCCCATCCATCTTAGTCGACCTCTTCGTACCACTTCTCTCACCGAAACCAGACCCATTCGTCTCAACAGCTCATCACTCGGTGCTCGGTCTCTCAGGCTTGCTCCACACATCCATCGCACCATCTTCCGTTCAGTCCGCTCTAGTCTCACCATCTGCTCTTCTGTCATTCCCCACGTTTCACTTCCATAAACCATCATACTTCGAACACAGGCAGCATAGATCTTTCCTTTCACACGCAGCGGTATGTCCCTCTTTCCCAACAGACCCAACAGCTCTCTGAATTCGCGACACGCACAGCGGGTCCTTGCAATCGATGCAGTGTTTGCACCTCCGTTTCCATCGATGACATCTCCGAGATAACAAAACGATCTTACTCTGTCGATGCTGGCTCCATCTGACAACTTCAGTTCTGGTTGTTGGTTGGCGTTTCCTCCACCCTGTGCTTCGCATTTGCTACATCGGAATGTTGCAGCATGCTAGTAGCTCCGAAGGGGAACGTGCAACCCAGAGCATCGGCCGTGAATCCAGCCTTCACACTCAGTGCACTTGATCGAGTTCGTGCCTACGCCTTTTCCACAAATCGCACATGGCCATTTTCCTGATCTTTCTTCTGTGCCACAGCTTCTGCCTGATGCCATCATTTTGGTCTTTGCAATGTTAACTTTCAATCCTTTTGACTCTAAGCATTCTTTCCACCGGCATACTTTCTCTCTTAAACCATCAATGCCTTCAGCCACCAAAACCAAATCATCCGCGTATAGCATCTCCCATGGTAGACCTTCTCTGACTTCGCTTGTCAAGACTTCCATTACGGCCACAAACAAGAAAGGACTCAGCACAGAACCTTGATGCACGCCCACTCCAACATCGAATTCTTCGCTAACTCCGTGCCTCGTTTTCACAACTGTTCTCGCTCTCTCATACATTGACATCACCGCATTTACAAGACACTCCTCGACTGCCAGCTTCCTCAGAGTCCATCTAACCACCTCTCTCGGCACACGATCGAAAGCCTTTTCGAGATCTACGAAGGCATAAAACAGTTCTTTCTTGTCCATATACTTTTCCTGCAGCTGTCGAACCACGAAGATAGCATCAGTCGTACCCTTGCCAGGCATGAAACCCATTTGCATGCTGTCGATGTTCACCCTTTCTCTCAGTTTTCGTTCCAATACCCGCTCAAGCACCTTCATTCCATGTTCAAGCAACTTGATCGCTCGATATGACCCACATTCAAGTGGATCACCTTTCCCTTTGTAAATAGGTATTATAGTGCTCAGGGTCCAGTCGTTTGGGGTTCTTCCGGAGCTCGCGACAAGGTTACAGATGTCCGTCATCATTCTTACTCCTTTCTTTCCAGCGGCGCGTAACATCTCACTGACAACCCCCGTCGGACCAGCTGCTTTCCTCACTTTCATTTCTTCGATCGCCTTCTCAACCTCCACTTCTGTGATATACTGCATTGGGCCTTCGACCAGATCAGCAGTCACCATCCCATCCCAGACATTCTCCTCGTTCAGCAAACTCTCCATGTACAGCTTCCATCTCTTCATCACCATAGTAGGATCTACGACAACATTTCCACCTTCGTCTTTCAGACAGTTCACTCCAGTGACATCTCTGCTCTCTTTCACCAACTGCTTTGCAATCCTGAATACCTGTCGTTGTCCTTCGGTTGTATGCAGCTGTTCTGTGATGTTGCTTCTCTCTTGATGTTGTGCGCGAGCCACGGATCTTTTTGCTTCCTTCTTTGCAGCCACGTACGCAAGATGCATTGATTCTTCATCAGTCGTGCCTTTCGCCTGACACCAAGCCTTGAACTTTGCTCTCTTGTCGTTTATCATCTCTTCAACTTCTTTGTTCCACCACCAGGTCTCCCTATGTCTTTTGGGTGCTCTTGTCCATCTACACACCTGGTCCCCCGCTTTCAGCAGGGCTTCTCGCGCCTTCTGCCATGCAGTGTCTGTGTCGATACAGTCCCATGTGTCCATATCCACGCATTGTTCGAACTTTCTTCTTACTTCATCATCCTTTAATTTCCATATCTTCATCTTAGGTTGAAATCCTCCATGCTTCTTCTTCACCGCTCCTTCCATCTTTAGATCGACACATATAAGGCGATGTTGTGCCACTGCTTCCTCCCCAGGAAAGGCCTTCGCGTCTTTCAGGAACTTTCTGTCCCTGTTTCGTATCAGCAGGTAATCCACGGTAGTAGATGTACCACCCGAAGAGTAGGTCTTCAGCTTCTCATTGGACTTTTCGAAGTGAGTATTGCAAACGATCATTTCCATAGACTCAGCGCATTCTAGGATTCTTTAGCCTTCACCATTTCTCTCTCCAAATCCATGCCCGCCGTGCACACCTTCATACCCATCGCAGGCTTTTCCAACGTGCCCATTCAGATCACCACCAAAAACTATCATCTCTGTTCTATTCAATCCAATCAACACATCTTGCACTCTGTCCCAGAACTCATCCTTTTCTTCAGTACTTCTACCGACTTGTGGCGCATAGCCAGAGATCACATTAACCAAGCACTTTCCGATCACCAGCTTTACCAACATAAGTCTTTCACTGTAGCGTTCAACAGCAACGACTTTGTCAACAAGCTCTTCAGATAGGAGAACACCAACCCCGTGCTGTCCATCAGCCCGTCCTTGTCAAAAGAATTTATACTTGCAGGATCGCCCCTTCAGCAGCCTCGCACTTGCACCCCTCCAACGCGTTTCCTGCACACAACAGACATCAATCTTCCGTCTCGCCAGTGTTTCAACGACTTCTGCAGACCTTCCAGACATGCTTCCAACATTCCACGAACCAAAAAATAAAAAACCGGGCTTTGTTCAGGACCTCAGGCGTGCAGCCATCATTTTTGGGAGTAAACCCGCCGTCACATCGCCCGGGTCCCTCATCTTGAGTTTTAACGAGAGGAGAAGAGGACCCCCACAGGGTACTTCGGGCTGTACCCCGCCCATGCTTTGCAACTGTCATATTGAAGGTTTGAATGAAGCCCGGTTTTACGGCCGGATGCCCTTCCTGACGCCAACCTTGTAAGGATATTCTACACCTCGGTGCAGAACCATGAAGCAGTACAAACTTGCCGGTGGATGCCACCAGACGCAGAGGTTTGACTGACCAGGTCGCCGCCAGTTACTGGACAGTCGCTTCCTGGATTTGTTGGGGGGGGGGGAGTCGGGGGTTCAAGCTAGTGAGAAAATGATGTGCGTGGCTCTTTGATCTTCGTCGCCGTTGGTCTTCACCTTGGTTATTTAGACCAAGGCTCTTCTGGGCTTAAACCGGCCCGACTCGGTGGGTTGTTTGGTTACTATCGGAGTAATCCAGGGGGCGAGACCTGCAACCTATAGCATCCAGGGGGCACGACCTACAATCGCCACCAAGCAGGTAGTCCGAAAGGGGATCGACACCTGGACCTTAAGGACACGTGGACGTGACAACCCAGCCCCCCTGTTGAAGGTGTTGAAGATTAAATGGCGAGACCGGGTTACCTATGCCGAGGTGATGATAATATGCCTTAAGAACAGAATTCGGCAGAGGAGGTTTCGATGGTTTGGTCTGAGTGGAGGAGAAGGTCATTGGGATAGTAGGGTCAATGACGGTGAAGGGAGAGCAACAAGCTGGAAGACCGAAGAAGATATGGCGCAGGTGCGTTCAAGAAGGCCTGGATAACCTTAACATCAGCGAACACCTTGCCCAAGATCGGGACCGATGGAAGCCAGCCATCAACCTCCATCCAGCCTCAAGTGATGGGACAAGAATGACGTAAAACCATAGAAAAGGCAGTAGAACGCTTATCAGGCTCTTCAGGACCCACTGGAAAAAAAATTCAACAAGGTGGCAAGATTATTTGTTGCGTTACAGTGAAAAACTTCGGGAAACCATTGCTGCTCTCGCCAGAAAATTGTTTAACGAGATTGTTCCATGGAATGACATCTGCGCATTAATGTCCAACCAGCTTTGGACAAATGCCCCAGTGTTCGTCCTATTGGGATAGGAGAGAGTTGGAGACGAATTCTTTGTGAAGCCGTTTCCTCGGTGACATCTAATGATCTCAGTAATCATGTGGTACCCAACAACTGTGTGCAAGAATGAAAGGTAACATTGAAGGCGCAATCCATGCTATGAATGAATTGCTCACTGAAACTGCCCAAACGAATGCAGGTTGGAGAATTTTAATGGTAGACACCTCAAATGCCTTGAACTATATCATCAGAATTGCAGCTTTATGGAACGCAAGGATTTTATGACCAAGATTTTCATGTTTTCTGTTCAACGCTTACCACGGATCAGCACCATTTACAATACAAGGTGTAAATGACATTCTCTTTAGTTGTGAAGGTATAGTCAATAGGGATTCATTATCGATGCTATTTTATGCATGTGGTGTTTTACCCTTGATCAATGACGTCAAAATGAAAGTTATAATACAAAACTGGTATGCTGATGACTCTTCTGCAAATGGACAGCTCGAAAAATTGAAAGATTGGTTTGATTATTTACTCGAAACAGGTCCTAAAGATGGATACCATCCAGAGTCCTCAAAGAGTGTCCTAATAGCATCTTCAAATAAAGTGGAGCAGGCCAAACATGTTTTTTTCGATTATGATATAAAGATAATGACGGATCACGAATATTTGGGTGGCTTCATTGGTTCAACAGACGAACGAGAGAAATTCTCTAACTCAAGAATATCAAAATGTATTACTGACATAGAAACTATTTCAGATATCGCAAATTCCGAACCTCAAGCAGCTTTGACAGCTGTAGTTTTATCTGTTCAAAGTGAATGGATTTACATTCAAAAAGCAGTTCCCGATTGTGATAACCTGTTTGTATCATCAGAATCTGTGTTATCTAATGTATTCTTAACAAGCATTTTTGATAGTGAAATATCGGACGTCCAACGCCGATTACTAGCAACTTCAAATCGATATGGAGGGCTCAATCTAAGAAATCCAGTGGATGAATCTTCAATGAATTACAATCTCTCAAGAAAAGAAACCAGACTAGTGCGAGAATCCATCATCCGTGATGAAAAAATGTGAAGACAAAGCAATTCATGTGATTCAATTCCACCAGAAAGAGCTGTCCGCCTCAAAAAGATGAATAAAACAAAAACTTCGACCTGGTTGAATGTTATTCCGAACACTCCCAATCGCTTTGATTTAACAGCTAAGCAGATTCGAGATGGACTATCTCTCCGATATGGCCGACAAATGAGTGGACTATCTGCTGCATGTATTGGATGCGGTGAGTCATATGACGTGGTCGTGAATCATGGTTTGAACCGTAAAAAAGGTGATCTCGTAATACAGAGACGTAACGAAATCCGCGATGTACAGGGGATCTGTCAGCAACGGCATGGGGTGATCGAAATGTGACCAAAGAACGGATAATTCGTGAACCAAACATGGAATTGAATGAAATCGGTGTTCGATCAGATTTGCTGATAATGGGAGTTTGGGAACCGGCGTCTGTTTGACGTACAAGTATTGAATCTTGACGCCGTGTCTTCTGCGTACCAAGCAATCGAGCAAACATTCAAATCTGCAGAAAATATAAAAGAGCATAAATGCGGAGATGCTTGCGAACAGAGACGAAGCGATTTCACGCCATTAATATGTTCGTGTGCTGGGATCCTAGCTCCACAGACATTCTCATTTGTAAAAGTTTTAGCAAGACGATTATGCGAGAAATGGCAACGATCATTCTGCAACGTCATCAACTTTATACTCGCAAAAATATCTTTTGCCATTATAAGAGTTACATCCCATTGTTTACGTGGCTCTCGAATAAAGTGGAGGAGTATCCTCACTTTTGAATATGGTGCTGGAATTCCAGGCCTACTTTGATACTTTGTCCTTTTCAAATTTTTATATACATTTTCTGATTTCTCTTTTGATCTGCCTTTATTCGCTTTTCAGTGTTATTGTATATGCTCGTTCAAATAAAAGTCTGTTACTGTCTATGTACAAATGTTACTGTCTATGTATTGGCTCATTTGACTGTGCAACAAATCACGCAAGAAGCATGTGACACCTAATATTGACCCTTGAAGAGCACATCTTTGTAGTAGAATCCGATTACCAGCACGATCGTAGCTGCGAACGCATCAAGGAGAACTGACTGTTTCAATCAGTCTAAGTCAACAAGGATATCAAAATTTCATCAAACTGGCCCAGTCCACGAATTCAAAAAAGTTTGGCAGACCATTATCTGTTCGAACAGAAGACAGCAAAGAAATACTTAGTTGTTGCTGCTTCAACTGCCAGTCCAAAGAAGTCTATTCGACGTGCTTCTTTGAAATTAGATATTTCAGTTGGAAGTTTGTATGACATCCTATATGATATGCAAACCACTTCCTTTGCACGCAATAAGTGACGACGATCCGGACCGGTGCATTCTGTAAATTTTTTAGCCGTTGCAGAAGCTCAACCGAATCTTGTGTAATGGCCAACCAAAAGTCCTGATCAGCTGACTTCTTTCTGTGGGACGTGATAAAAATCCAGTGTTATATTCATTTTTGTATTTTCAGCGCTGTCTGTTACCATAAAAATAGTTTGAAAGCACGGCTTGTTGTTAGTATTAGTGGGTTAGGCTAGTTTCTGAAAGCCCGGTGTTATTGTGCTTTGTCGACCCAGCTTTTATACTGAGGGTTAGATTTAACAATTAAGGTGCATGAAGAAGAAACGGCCAAATCGTAGTTTTAATACTTGGTCAGGCTTTGTTGCTCTGGTCGGAATTTGACATCATGCAAAATATGCAGCTTTCCAGTATTCTTAGAGCCTAATAACTAAGTTTTAACATTTGAACAAGTTTGGTACACTCATCATAAGAATATCGCTTGACTACATTGACAGTAGACATTTACTTTATCATCGTTCATGTTATTGTACAATATCACTGCAGTTCAGGCTGGTCAGGCAATAAAATGATGACTTTAATGGGCATGTAATGCAAATAAACATATTTTCTCCAGTGACCAATTGACTTTTGCAAGGATTGCTCACGCTAATATCAATTGCTCACTATTTTTATGATTGACATGATATACAGCAGCTATAGCCTAATTTTGATGCAAATGCTGACTGACTCTGTGAGCTTACTTGTTTCCGATCTAATGAGTGCACACATTTGTGCGCCGCATCGCGCTCCAAGAAAAGAACGAAAGCAACTCCTTTACTTTTCCTCGTTACTTTGTCTTTCATGACAGTAACCCTGCAAAAACATAAAGAATATCATAGTAAGAAACAATTAATTTTTTCCAATACATTTCACTTTCTATACAGCATTAAAAGTTGGCTGTGCATTCTCCTAAAGAAAGCATTTCAAAATTCGAACTGTTGGCTTCCCACCACTTCAATTCTATAGTGACTTTGTGGCAGGATGTCAAACTTATTTCGGTATTGCAGAGGAAATAATTAGCGTAGTGCATGTTTTCTACGATAGAAATTCGTAATTAGAATATATCTGCTTATTAATTAATGAGAATTTTCCAGCATATTGAGTTTTGAGTGACATTAACTGTTAATTAGAAGTGGAGGATACAAGATGATTCCGTTGTAACCAAAGCAAGTGCGTGTATTAAATGTATACAGGACATTTGCCAGAAGCATCTGTTGTTCTCATGTGACAACAATCTGTGATGTGTTTAAATCAGACATATACTTGAACATTGTGCTCATGTTTGGAACCCGTGGTTCAAATAATTTGGTGTGTTCAGAGAGCGACGACACACGAAATATGAAGTTGGCAACTATTACAGCATGAATTGTCTGGGGTTGCTATTACTGAGAGGGTGATATCTAGATTTGTACGAAATTCAAACAGATGGCCTATCTTGTTGTTGTTGTTTTGGCCCGTTCGGTGTGAAAGCACATTGACGTCAGTCGCTAGAGACGACCGATTGCCCTCAAATAGTTCAGCAACTGGGTGGCGGAAATTTGGTTGGGGTCCGGGTGGATGGTATGGAAACTGGCATAACGCTGCACATCCCATCTTGAGGACTTGATAAGATTGTGCTCCAGGCTTTCTTCCTCTTCGCCACATTCATCGCAGATTGCCTCCTCTGCTAAGCCGATACGATGGCGATACTTCTTGAGAAGAAGAGAATGCCCTGTCCTGTATCTTGCAAGTTCGGTACGTTCTGATCTACTCAAGCTGACTTCTTCTTGATGTTTGTATTTCCAATGGCTGTTATTCTTCTTCCATTCGTTGGCAATGCTTCCTCGTATTTTTGTTTTCACTGTGTCGATATCGATAGGAATGTCTTTCTGGTCTAGATTAGTGGCATCTTTTGCAGTCGTGTCTGCGATCTCATTCCAATGTACACCAACATGACTGGGGACCCATTGAATGAGAATATTCATATTTACTGCTTTCTGCAGGCTGTTCCAAGCCTGGTCTTCGTTTGATGTTCTGACGTCCAGGTGGCCACTTCGTATCTTTTCAATCACACCTTTATTATCAAGACAGATAGCAACGTTTCTGCAGTTGTCCCATCGCTGGTCTTCCATGGCTTTCTCAAGGCCGATCCTCAATGCAACCAATTCAGCATTGTAGCTGCTACACCATCTACCGGCAGGTGCAAGGACGGTCGAGTAGTTCCCTTCCTTCCATATGATTACTGCACCGCTGCCTCCTCGTTCCTAATTTTCCATCGCTGATCCGTCAGTCCAGATCTGAACGTCCATGTCTTTCAGTCTTGAATCAATTGTTTCTTCAGCTTTCTTTCTCAGGGTATTTCTATCTTCTTTCTTGCTGCAGTCAGTTAGAAGTGATGTATGGGTGGTGATATGCGTTATACTCTTCCACGGCGGAATAGTGGGATGTTTAACTAGTTGATCGTGCTTGGTGATTCCAAGGTCTTCGGCTTTTTCGGTCTGCTTTGCTACTTCCCTCCAGCTTCTGCCTTCTTTCTCCTTTTTCGTTCTTCTACCGTTTCGTTTGTTGAAGATTTGATTATTTGGATTCTTGGGGTCTCTCTTATACTTCTCGTTTGCAATAGACGCCAACATATTGCTTCATACAGAAATGGGGACGAGCTCTGCTTCACGGAGGAGTTTCTCAGTAGGAGTACTTTTGCAACAACCAGAGATGAGTCCAGCAGCTTTGTTTTGCTCACATTCAAGAGATTCCATGTTGCTCTTACTGATACAGGGAACCAGCCAGCCGCGCCATACTCAATGACTGACCTGATAAGCCCAATGTTAGAGACTTCGAAGGTCTTCGTTATGCCTACCCCATTTGGAATGTGACACTGCTTGTAGGGCTCTCAATCTCTTTTGTATAGTCCTTTTAACATATTTGACATGATTGTTGAATGACAGATTCCAGTCGTATGTGATTCCGAGAAATTTGGGGGAGTCATTTTTCTTTATTTTTGTGTTGTTGAGGTAAAGATTTCCCTCCCACTTCGCCTCTTTGGTCCAATTTGAGAAAAGTATGGATTCCGTTTTGCTTGGGTTGACTTGCATTCTCCATTTCTTTGACCAGTTATCGATTTTCTTGAGGGCATGCTGCATTATTTGATTGCATTTCTGAGAGGTATCTCCTTGGACCCAAACAGCAAGATCGTCTGCGAACAGGCTACTTTGGACGTCTGGCCCCAAGTCATTCACTATGTCGTCAATGAAGATAGTGAAGAGAATTGGACTTGGCACACCACCTTGCGGAACTCCTTCTTTGAAAGTTCTGTATCTACTGTGGCTACCGTCCATGATTACTCGGGACTGTCTTCCACTTAAGTAAGCGAATATCCACGCGTTTTTCTATCAGTTTGTGGATTAGGCCGTGTTTCCAAACTTTATCGAAAGCTTTTGAGAAATCCATCATCACCATGAGGGTTCTTTTACTGTTGCTGTTGTTTGATTTAGTGTTTAGCGCATCAACGACTTGTTGCTGTATTCTTACCAGTTGATCTTCAGTGCTTCTATGCTTCCTGAATCCCGCTTGCTCTGGCCTGATAATAGATTTCTCCTCGATGATTCGGTTGAGTCTGTTTAGCAACATTCTTTCCATCATCTTGCATACACAACTTGTCAAGCTAATCGGTCTGTATGATTCTGGTTTTTGTTCAGGCTTACCAGGTTTTAAAATTGGGACAATATTTGCTTTAAGCCAGTCGCTAGGAAGGTGTTTAACATCCCATGAGAGACTGATGATTTTCAATAGCTCTTCCTCTCCCTCTTCTGGTAGTTGACGAACATATTGCTAGAAATACCGTCCTCTCCAGGGGATTTGTTCATTTGTAAATTTTTGATCGCATGGTTCAGTTCTTGTCTGGTGAAGTAGCTGCATTCTTTGCTTTTGTGGTTTGTGCAATAATTGCATGATTTTTTCATCTCCTTCATGTTATTCTTCTTTACAGATTTTACCCATATTTTATCATTTATCTCAAGAGTGCTTTCTTCAGCATATTGTTGAATAAGTGTGTCGCACTTCCCTTTACAATAATAATAAAGCCTTTATTTTTCAATGAAAAATGAAAATCAGAAACCATGCGAGGGATACGAAAGAAGAGACAAAAGAAACACAATTTCATGGGTACATAATGTAGCCGATATGCCGTCAACATTTCCAATTATTCATATTGTTGTATACGATGGTCGAAAATATGGTGAAACAATTTCGCCGTCTATTTGTTCGTGAGCATGGGACATATGCACTTTGGTCACGAATACATATGTGGGATAATTGAATGAATGGGATGATCAGGCAAGTTCGCCGATAGAAATAGTTTTCTGTGAGATGCGAAATATTTCGTGTAGAAATCGTTTTCGGAATGTGAGCAGTTACATGTATTCGAACATATAATGCGTCGTGCTCTGCGAAAAATTCTGTTGATAATCTGTCGACATTTCGAATTTAGTTTGCCAAAGAGTGGAGCGCAGTATAGAGCAAACATTCAATCATCGAATCGTAGACCAGCCAAAGTTGGTCGTGTGACAGAACAGGTTTAAGTAGGCGAAGCAGGTAAAGCCGCTTTGAGGCGCGTGATCCTTGATATTGAAAGTGTGGTGTCCATGATAAATCAGCTGACAAAATCACTCCTAACAGCTTGATTTGTGACACACTGTCGAATAGTAAAGGGAGATTCAATTGAGAAAACCTTTTGCTGAATATAATTACATGTGTTTTAGATTCATTGATGCGCAATTTTTTTGGATGACCATTTGCAAATGTTAGTGTATTCCGCCTCAAACAAGGCGCTGTTCTCCGTAAGTGGTCTATCACCATCGTCGATTACAATGACCTCGCTAATATCATCTGCATGCTGCATTAAGAGAGTCTGTTCTAGTTGCGGACGTAGGTCATGACAATACAGAACAAATAAATAAGGTCCAATCTGTGATCCTTCTGGCACACCGCTGTGAACCGGTAGAGTACTGCTTTGACAATTCCTTATTCTCACGAATTGAAAGCGATCTGTGAGATAATTCTCCAACCATTTCAAGAATCCAGATGGGAAACCGAGATAAAGCAGTTTTTCTAATAGGATGCGATGTGAAATCAAATCAAATGCCTTTGAAAAGTCGTAGCTTACCAGAATACATGCTGAAACATCAGTTTTGCCAAGCATACTTGTGATATTGTGGTGCAATGTGATAAGAGCAGATGTTGTATTCGATTTGGGTTTATAGGCAAATTGAGAAGCCGGTATACATGAGATGCAGAGATCTTTAACTGAATTTAATGCATGTTTTTCGAGGATCATGCACGGTACACTGGGTATACTTATTGGACGCAATTGATTGATTTTTGGTGACGACGTCTTTGGAATAGGTGAGATCGCACATGTTTTGAATAACTTCGGAACTTTTCTTTCGATTATTGACGAGTTCACAATGTTGCAGATAGGTTTGGCAATAATCGGGCTCGCTAGCTTGTAAAATTTATTCAAAATCAGATCCAGTTGCTTTAGAGATCTTCAAGTTTTCAAGGGAGCAATAAATATCTTCAACACTCACCAAGGGCAGCCATAGACCGTCATCACCGCTGTCAAAAACAAACTCTTCAGGATTATGAAATTCTCGCGATAATTCTTGATTGATAGTATTAGCACAGTCAGCAATGTTGTCAAAATCTGCGACAAGAGATGCGAGAGGATTTCGAACCACTTTTCCAGAAATTTCCTTTACTATTGACCACGGATTTTGATCTCGGGTTTTAATCTTTTCGTATCAACATTTCTTGCTGTTAGCAATGTGCTCTTTGCATTTGATTTTCAGCTCAGTATAGAGATGATAGTCACCAGCACGATAAGCGTTCCAACGTCGTGTTATCAGAGACTTAAGGTAAGGTGTAATCCAAGGCTTATCTCTTGATGTCATTGAGACAGTCTCCTGTGGAATAAATGATAGGCAATGGCGAAATTTTTCATGCCGACTTTCCTATCAATCTCCGATTCTCTGTACAGATCTGTGAAATTCATTTGATGTAGATGAAATACAAAGTTACGAAGGTGCTGAGCTCTGAAGTCAAACACTATGTGATCAGTTCTGTCTGAACAGCTTGGAGCAGAGAAAGATTTTAAGAGAACTTGACTGTGGGAGCCTCGTCGCTTAGTAAACGGTGGGGGACCAATTTCAGCGGAAGGATAATTCCTTGAAATAGCACTGCTGACATAAAAATGATCCAAAGTGGCGGCATTACGTGTCGGGTCGTGTACTTTCTGAACGAGGTTGTGAGAATTTACTACAAAAGTAATGTCAAGTCGATTTAGGTCACCGCACAAGATTATATTGTGATTTGGTAGGGAGTCAAGGACACAGTCGAATTCCTCGATGAAAAAATTTGTAAGAGCTTCATCAGTTTCGGTACTACGACTGGGAGGAATATAACTGGCACATAGTATAAAATGATTAGCTTGGAATTTAAAGATGAGAAAAATGTCTTCTCCAAGAGGTGTAGGCATAATCGGATCACATCGGCGAACATTGACAGTTGACTTGACCCACACTGCGATCCCACCACCTGTCGTGTAATTTCTATCTTGACGAAACATATTGTATCTATCTATTGCAAATAGGGCATTTTCATGTTTAGAGTTTAGCCAAGACTCTGTAACAACAACGATTTCAGGACTTTGAACAGAGCAAGTCAAGCGTAGCTCATCCATTTTTCCAAGTGTCGCAATACATCTCGCGTTAAGTAGTAGAAAAGTTGGGAATGTTTCGTTTCTTGTGGAATTCTTAGGTGAGCAGGCATCGAAGGTTAATCATGAGGATGAAAACATATTTTTCAATGGATCCTCCTGATCTACTTTGTCACCATCACAGAAGAGCTGTCCCTTGCTAATGTACACCCGGCTATTCGGCCTCTCCAGTCTGAGGGACCTAGCATTGGCTCGAAGCCTAGCCGATTTCATGCGATCGATCAAACATTTATCACTGTCAAAATAAACATCCTTCATTATTGGATGATTTCTCATATCTCTTGCCTTTTTAAGAATTTTGTTCCTTTCCTCTCTATTAGCTGTGATAATTTTAATTGGTCTTGGTACAGATCCTCTCAACCTACCAAGTCTGGAAATAATCATGTTAGCGGGAATGTTTTCATTGGTTATAGTGCTCAGAACCTCATTAACTTTGAGTGCGGTGTCGTCTGGAACGTTGACTGAACATTCTGGAATGCCCTTCACAATAATATTGGGACTGAGTTCATGTCTAGTTTGCTGCAATTTCTTACGCTCTGATTCGATTATGAAGTCTTTGATTTGAGAGATTTCTTCTTCAAGCTGAAGTTGAACAGCTTTGATGTTTCGAACATTTTCTTCAATATAATTGATCTTAGTAGTCAAAGTATCTAAGCGCTCTAAGACTTTGCTTAAAATCTGATCTTCATACTCTAAAATCAGTTTGTGGATGTCATTTATTTGTAAATTAGCAGACGAACCAGAGCGCGAGCGGGTTTGTGGTTGATTGGCTGGTGATGGCATGCTGTCCAGATAAAGGGCCGTATGCACAGCCTAGAAACTACCCTAGTTATAACTAGATGAGTTTTATTTTTAGAAATTTAGTATGCACATCCTAGTTATAACTAGCAGCGAGCTAGTTGTAACTTGCTCTGATTTCTGGACAATTGATATGCAGTAGATAGAGCGCCGATAAATCGATATTTAGTTGTTACTAGGATTACCATGCACAGGGTAGTTACAACTAGGTGGAATTCCCTGATTTTGCCTAGTTGCAGGTCAAGCTTGCTAGGCATTGATAAAAATTAATGAATATATATTAAAATACGTACTTGAATATTCTATTTTTTAATTTAAAGATTAAGTTAAGTTAATGTTTAATTAATTAATGTTAAGTTAAGGTTAAGTAGATTAACACCACTTAACACATATAGGAGTAGCCTATGTAATTATCAAAGGTTTTTAATATTCTTATCTATAAAAAATTCATATCCAAGCGAAGATCTAAATCAAGAACAGTAAATGTATCCAAAAAATTATGTACATGTATATATACAAATCAAATTACAGGTAACGTTGAGACCATAAAATGTCAGCAATTCTTCTTCTGGCAACATTTCCCCTTTCGCGCAGAGCCCGACTTCGCACAGTTTCTTCTTCTTCTTCCTCCTCTTCATCATCGGATTCCACAGCTTCATTCTCATCAAAATCCAAGTTTTGTTCACCTCTTTCGATCAGCATGTTGTGCAGGATACACACAGCCATTATGGTTGGGCAAACACGCTCGAGATCTATGCAAAGAATGTATTTGATGCAGGGGAATTGGCGTTTCACTATACCATAATTACGCTCTACACAGCATCTCGCCCTCTTATGACGCTTGTTGTAGTGCCGCTCTTTCTCGGAATCGGGAATAGGGTATGGATTCATGAGGAATGGGGTTACGCCGTATCCACTGTCGCCCAAGATGATTACATCGGTACTTTCTGAAAGCGTCTTGTAGATAGGAGAATTTTTAAAAATTCGGCTATCATGAACACTACCTGAAATATAAATACACATGTATTATTGATAGGCCTACATACATTTATATGAATATACAGTATACATGCATGTCTATAGTGAATACAAAGTATTAAATCAGGTTACACAGTAATAATTATCTGACGATTCGAATGCCACTCTTTCTTAGGGATTGAGTGTGTCGCACGAAACATTTGTAGCTTGCTTTATTAATATTCACTTTTGTTATTGGTCATTCAATAAAGCCGTAGAGAAAACTGAATTCGGATTTACAATGAATTTGAAACACAGCCGACCCTATTTGGCCACGAATCACATCGTTATCAATTAGCCTAATCATAAGCTTAGATATTTTGAATTATTCCAGTAGAAGTATTACCTTTGTATTACCATGTATTACCCAATCAATAGTTTCAGACGTGATGTCATTTATTATTTATCTGTGAGTAGGTCTAGAGCAAAGTAACTTTCCTAAGCTTATTAGTAATGTTTACTGTAAATATTAGGCCCATGCAGAATTACTTTAACTGAATAAGTCTGTATTATGTACTTGTAAACATTAAACATTAAACATATCAACATTTAAAACTAATCAACTTACCAGGCCATTCGGCTGAGATGTCTATGAATCGATATTCATCATCACAAATGGCTTGAACATTCATTGAATGAAATCCCTTGCGGTTGATATATTCATCCGGGAAATAACGAGCGTTTGGTGCTTCGATACGTACATGTATATGGGTACAGTCGATGCAACCTACAGTCATCGGGAAATTATATTGATCAAAAAATCTATCTTTTGTCATATTAATTTGATTTCGTGATGGCCACTGAACTCTGGATCTCAATGAGTTTAATATGGCGCATGTAACCTCCCATCAAACTCTTGAAACGGTGCTCTGGTCAACCTGCATCCACATAGCCAAACTTAGCTGCATGGCACCAGTAGCATAAAACCGTAATCCAATACATGTTCTTTGAATAGGATTTAGAACATCACTCCTACTGTTCCGTTTGAGATAAGGGTTCAGATGAGTAGCTAAGTTCATCACTCCTTCTTTTGAAAACCGAAATATGCTCCTGAATTCTTCCTCTTCATATATGTCAAGGGGATTGACGTGGTCTCTTAAACGCCGTTCTCGAGCAAGACTCGATCTGGCGGCATCTCTCAAGGCAAGATCTCTGAACATAAAATCCATATCGTATGTTGACTTTCTGATCTGCAGACAATACTCTATTGAATAACATGTGCATGTACACATTACTGGTAGCATTGTTCAGGTTAAAAGATTACTTGATTATCGCTCAACTGAACTCGCTCGCTTGAACTGTTTGAAAGGTTAAGATTGTATTGCATTTGTCACAGTCATGGATAGTACAGAAGAACGTCATCTTCTTGAAGCAATTAGCAAACATTCTACCGCTATTTTATCTAAACAAAGAGATGATCAGAGCAAAGAGAAGAAGTCGGCCTGGGAGGATATCCTGACCCACATGATAACAAAATGTGCATACCAGGCGACAATCGAACAATTGAAGAAGAAATGGGCAAACATCCAGGATAGAGTGAAGGAGAAGATAGACAATTCGTCAAAAACTGGAGGTGGTCCCTATCAACGACTGAGCGAAAACGATCGGATCGCTTTGGATATTATAGGCAAAGACAATCCAAAGCTGAAGAAGGCACCAGGAGTAGTGAACTCGAAAACCTCACAAAAGAGAGAATTGGTAAGTACTAAAGTAGCATATCAGTACTTGTATGATGCAACTGAATTTCATTTAGCTATACAGTATTCCACTTACAGTATTTCCAATTAGAAATGTCGCACTTTCAATGCAGTTCTGCATGCTTGGTGTGACATTTCTCATTGATAAGTTCATATTTACATGTACATGAACATGAACATGAAAATCAATTTAGCTATAATTACATGTTCTATTTCCAGTTTCAATCTACATGTACGAGTACAAAGCGCAAAAAGGCAGCACCAATCGCAAAATCTTCACAGGCCGCTTCTTCTTCAATGGTTGATCTTGACTCGGACGATGATACACAAGAGCTGTACAAGGACGTGCTAAGGCTCCAAAAGAGGAAGTTGATCCTTGAAATCGAGGAGATGGAAAGGAGGAAAGTGCCAGTTCTTACGTGCGACAAGGGAACGCAAACCACAATCGATGTCTCTACGGTGTATGACTTTGCAGGGCACTATATTTTGCCAAGTGACACATAATTCTAAAAATATATAATTCTTTCGTGGATATAAACATAGTTTTTCTTGATACGACAATACGCTATTACACTGAGACCATGAGATACCATGACCATTCTAGGTTGTGATTTTTGTTGACCATTCTACAGTGATGTGCTGACAGTATATATATATTATTCTCTGTATATATAGTGATAAGCTAACAGATAACATTATTCTTTCTCTTGGGAACCTTGTCTACAAAGAGCTACCCTCTTTGAATCGATAAACTGACTGCATACATGACGTATAGGCCTACATGCTTGCACTGGCTTGCACACTGTCAATTTGTTGACAAACCGCATACAGAACCACGTGCATTTTCATGTGACGTAAGTGGTGTAAAATTAGGTCGTCGTTAAGATTGATCGTGACGAATATTCGGCCTTGAATACGCATTGATGATGCAATCGTGCGTGTCGCTGTTAAACTTCTATTATTAGCATTCACTGCACCTAGTTATAACTACCCTAGTAAGAGCTGTGCATACCAAATCAAGTTACAACTAGGAAATAACAGTCTAGTTGTAACTAGGCTGTGCATACGGCCCAAAGACGGTGCAGTGAAAGATCAGGTGAGGATCGCTATGACAACCAGAAAATCGATAATCGCAAATTTCCGTGCGAGAGCTTGGTTGGAGGATTGTTTGTATAACAGCTGTTTTTATGACTGACAATACCAGCCACCACACACACTGGGACAGCGTACAATAAATCACTGATTGAAAGCAGAACCGAACCGAGATATCTATGCAATTCTTGACGTTATTGAAGATAGGGCCTGTACAGGAAAATATCAACGGCAACAATGAATGTGATCATTCATTCACCTGACACAAAGATCCCAAAAAAAATGCCAAAACGACGACCAAGACGGCGACAATGATGAAGAAAGATCCACCAGCAGGGGAGATCACCAAACGACGATCATGCAGAACTAAAATCTCACGAAATTGACCACAGGAAACCACAAAAATCGACGATAATACAACTGACGAAAGAACACGACAAGAGCGCACACACCAGCCAGACAACCTTGTTATCTTTCCAATTTTGTCATCGTATTTTTTCCAATCTTTTGTCATCGTTGATCACTTCACTCCATTTCACCATCGCAAGTTTCTTTTTTGTTGGCAGTTTTACCACTCATCGCCTTGACAACACCTCAGACTTTCTTTGGGTTAGACGTTAGGCTATTATTTTTCAGCAGATTTTTCCAGCATCTCTCTTTCTCAGTTGTAATGGTCTTCTTGCAATTATTGCATTCTTCAATCCATTTTCCTCTATTTCTGGGATCTGCTTCCGTTTCATTCCTCGCTTGATTTCGTTTCTGTGTCGCCTTTTCACATTCCTCAGACCACCAAATTTTTCCAAGTCTTTTGCCTTTCTTGGGAATGCAATTATTGGCTGCTTCTAGAACCAACTGTTTGAATTTATTGTATCTAATCTTGATATTAGTTGAGACTTCTCCGCTTCGTTTTAAATACTCTGTTATTTCTGTCTGGTACTTGTGCCAGTCAGCTTTGCCGTATTTCCATTTGCTATGTTGATGAACGATGACTTCTTTTCTTTTCTCGGAAGATGGTCTCTTGATAGTTATGATAATTGGGAGGTAATCGGATCCGATGTCGTGAGTGATTTCCCATTTGCATTTGCTCTTGATATTGTCTTTACATAGAGTGATGTTTGGTGTACTTTTTGTGCCATGAGCCTTGCTGAGAAGGGTAGCCTTTCCATTGTTGAGTACACTGTATCTCTGCTTAAGTCTTTGCCGATAGCATCTTCATTCTTCCTTGGATCCCAGTCTTCATGAGCGTTAACGTCTCCTGCTATGATATCTGCAACTTTCCACGGCAATTTGTTCACCTTGAAATTTTGATTCCTTGCATCATTGACAGAATTATTGATAGGGGATGTAGACATTAGTAATTGTTAGTTTGTGTTGGCTCTTCTCGATCGTGATGGTATCGCTTTCCGTTGTGTTATCGCAGTCTGCCACACATCGTATATCAGGATGTGAGTAAGAGATATCATTGGTGATGATAAAAGCAATGCCTCCACCTCTTTGGAGCTTGTCTATGCTTATCTATGTTTGCTTGTTTGGACAGTCAAAAGTACAGGAATTATTACAATAGATGACAATGTATTCAAGAGGGCATAACCATGTGACAAATGGTGGCTTCCCTATTATCAGTAATATATTTCTTCCAGTCATTAATTATTAATATTAATAATCATGACATGATGAGAGTGGTCATCATTACTAACGACAATAATTTAATGATCTTCAGAAGTATGGAAATTCAATGCTTGAAACCAATTGTGCATAGAAATCGATTACTAGCATCACAAGTCTATAAGATTATTTTGTTTCAAAGTCGTTAAATTGTTCTCTCCCGAACGTGTAATATCATCAGTGAAAAAATATATCTCAGTGTAGTATCATCAACTTACTTCACAACTTTGCCATACTTATCAAATATTTTGACTAAGTCATTGTTGGTGAGGGAGTACGGAAGATTACCAACATAAACCGTTGTCTTGCTCGGCGCTAACTTAGCGTTCATACCATTAGTCCGTCAGTCATCTGAAACGACGTTAAAGAGAGCAGGCAAAATATTGAAAACAAATATTTGAAACAATAATTGTGCACTTTTTAAGGACAAGAGCGAGGTTGTGTCGCAGCATTCATACAAGATTGGAAAACCAAGCAATTCCTCATTCAAAATGTGATTCAATTGTCCTAGTTGCGGTCAGATTTGAAGGCCGCAGATTGGGAACGCGGTGTGCACGTATGATACTACTATGGTATGATGTTGGGACAGAAATTGATCACGGCAGGGCGCGAACATCATTTCGTTCGAACATTATTCACTCGAATGCGCATGCGAATGTTTATATTCGTCTAAAATTAAAATTTTGACTTATAGTCCAATTATTCATGTGCAATAAATGTTTAAATCCTACATCCTAGATTTAGATGTTTTAGTTGTTTTTCGTAACGAATTGAAGTCAAGCAATGAAAATTCAGAGTCAATTCACACGTTCGATCAGAACAATGTCTTTCGATAAGGATGGATTACAAATTGGGACGGCATATTCTAGGTGTGAGCGAACTCACCCACACATGTGCGACCTGTCGTATCCCGTCGGTTCGGGCATAGGCCTTGCACAATGATCTTCATGTTTCTTGTACATCAAGCGGTGGTACCCCAGTTCGCGTTGCCGAAGAATACATCGAGTTCCTGTCTCCATTTTCCTCTTTTCGTACATCCGCGTAACCTCTGACGGCCGTAAGGGGTCCATTCCGTCTAACGTTTCATCCACCTGTCTTCAGAGTAGCGACTGACGAAACCTGCCCAAGTCCACTTAAGTCTTCTTATGCGAGACAGGACATCTTCTACTCGACTGGTTGATCTTATTTCGGTGTTTCCTCTTCTCTGTCGGTGGACGAACTGGGAGGTGTAAAGCTTCACAAGTACGCTATGGTTTGTTGATATGAAAGTCCACAGGATGGTAGAAAGAGCGCTGTTGGCTTTCTTGACACAAAGGATGATGTGCCGTGAGAATTTGGGATCCTTCGAGATGTGGATTCCAAGGTCTTCCACGCACTTAGACTATTGGATTATGTCTCCTTCCATCTTGTAGTGAGAGCCAGGATTGCGATATCCAAATGAGATAATTGAACATTTCTCTGGATTCAAATGCAGTTGCCATCCCTTTGACCAGTTGGCACCGCATTGAGATCAGATGGCAGTAGATGGGCAGATTTTCCTGGATCAGCGCGCTTAATTTCAATGTACTTTTTTTCAATTCTTTTCCAATACATGAATTTTCAATGTATTTTTTGTCAATATATCATTTCAGTGACTGTCCCTGTAGTACGTCAATCAAAATTCATCGTGTGCCGTTAACTTATCAAACAATTATCTACTATTCAATGTCAAATGTTCGGGTAGTAGGCCCTCATATTGCATTGAAATCCATTCATTATTCATTACATCTCTAAGCTCCACGTGTTATATAAATCCCATGTAGTGAAATTTTTCAATATCCGGAATAATTTTACAATACATAGGCTGAGGAATACACAATGCTTCCAAAATTCATACAGGATTCTGGAAACTACATCATAAGTAGGGTTTAAGACACATGTAAAAGTTGTCGGTAATCATTTTTTAACTGTTTGAAGAGCAGAACGCAATATTTATTTTACAAAACACACATGTAGATGTTCTCAAATTATGCTACATTTACATTTGCTCTTGATTGACTAAGCAATTTATTCTAGACTGAATGTCATGAGCGGTCGACATGGGTCTCATAGAATTAAACCACCGGCCGGCCGGTTTTCAAAATTTGCGGCCGGGCCGAACCGGCGACCGGTTCCAACCATGCATGACACAATTGCAGCACATCTCGTTAAAAAGGAAGGATCTTCCCTTCCGCATAAAAAAGCTTTGATAACAAGTATTGGCACTTCAGGCAAAATGCGACAAATGCCTCAGCTTGTCTATTTTGCATGCTTTCTGCTGCTATTAGGTGTCTTCTAATTTGATTAATCGGTAAATAACAGCGATTTTACGCTCAATGGAAGGGGCGAAATGCCTAAAAGACATTTTGCACATACAAAATACAGACAATCACGGTAACAGTATAAAAGTGGTGGACGAACTGGACTGCCCTATGGTGACAGTGCGGAATAGCCTAAGCAGCATCGTATGGCCTGCCACGAGGCTATGCGAAGGATTTCTGAAAACTATAATGATTGAAGGACGCGAGGTGGCGTAGTCAACGCTGGTGTCGTGGCCACCTGTATCAGAACTTTTCAGCTGGTAGCAATGATTGGAAGCCTGACCATTTTGGTCAATGTTCTAAGAGAAAAAAGAGTGTAACATAATTGTCGGTGCAAGAGCATGGTGGATTCAGTATTTCGAAGAAATCCAAGAAGTTATGCGTATTTCGGAAGAGGAGAATGACATTGGCCTGTAACTTTATTCTGACATAAGTAAATGTAAATGCTCGCTTTAAGGCATTCATGTTGAAAATGACAAATGGCCAAGTTTTTGTATTGACAATATGTGCAAGCATAAGTAGATGTTGCTTTCTATGACGGTTTTCCAACCATTTTTCAGCATTCTAAAATAAAAATGTCATATTGAGAATGTGCGAGAAGTACTTCTTGCAGTATTTCATGGTGCTTAATTGTCTATGCAACAATTGCTTTCTTTTGGATTGTCTTTTTGAGAATCAGTGGTCAATTTAGTAAATTGTAGCAACTTTGAAATGATAAATCTGTATAGATATTTCCATTGTTAAATAAATACCTTTTTATTACTTTTTTTCAATACTTTTTACAGCTTTTTTCAGTGACTGAAAGTGCCAGGTCTAACGATAACATTAATTCGCTCACATGAAGTGTGCAGGTAAAAATTCTGGAATATCATCACATCCCCAGTTTTCATTAAAAAAACTACGATATTACCTACGTTATCACGAATATATTCAAGGTAACAGCAGTGTTCAAATCAAGAATGATTACGATAACAAAAGGACATATGCGTGCAATTTTACATGGAGTACAGAGAAAATTATCAAATATCTCAATCTTACACTGCCAAAGCGAGCATTAACAAAACATTCTTTGCTCTCTTCATCGATGGTGTGATACAAAAATACAAGATGATCAGCGTTTCCAATTGCCGATCGGAAAATTTCCGCGCAGTACACAGATTTCCGCACAGGGATCTAGATTCACCTCTACGGAGATCAGGTATTATTCATCATCATGCTAATTTTAAAAAGTGAAAACATTTCGAGGAATTTTACACGGCTGCTGTTATTTCACAACTGCACGACGCTTCCGCATGCTTTATATTCAGGATAAGTAAAAATGAACATTCACTAAGTGGTGGGAATCTATCGATTGGAGGACCCTACTTTTTAGCACATAAGAGACAAGTGAAATTCACGGACTTTCGAAAGAAAATCTCACCCTCATAACGCCCTCATCATAGAAAGGTTTTTCGATGGTGAGTTGAGAGTCGCGGAATTGCCCTCACTATTTTCTTGCAACATCACCAACAAGCAACTAAGTTGCTGATCGAAGGAAGCCTCTGTCAAAAGC
The DNA here is from genome assembly GCA_907163375.1 of Prostheceraeus crozeri. Taxonomy (NCBI): domain Eukaryota; kingdom Metazoa; phylum Platyhelminthes; order Polycladida; family Euryleptidae; genus Prostheceraeus; species Prostheceraeus crozeri. Next base: position 394,607 of record CAJQUW010000460.1, on the reverse strand, counting down.
AAAACGTCTTCACATGCATTCAAAAAAATATTCCATAACACTACAATTCTGTATTGAAATATTTGAGGAGAACGTACAAATGAGAGCGCAGAATATCAGCAAGCAGATAACTGATCGACGAATATGCAATACGAATGATAGGACTATAACCTGAAAAACGCTTCGAATTGACTAAATGGCAAGATGGTACAGCTGATAAAATCCAGATGCTTGAAAGTATCAGATTGCTGATAAGCGGTCGTCGTCTCGAGGTTGATAATACTAAAATAGCGATTCATCGAAAAGTAATCCATTATTTGAATGCTGCACAATTTTTTGGCCAAAGTCATCGTCGGGTGCAATGATGCGTCAGACGTACTCAATGATTTCATCAGAAAATCAGATGCCTTCAGTTCTGCCAAAAATTTGCTTCATTCTCAATTTCGACTTAGCTTGCCAATCAAGAAAGCATCCAATAATGATTGCGACCGAACTACGCTTTTCCATGGATTTGGCGTCAATTGTTTCCTTGAAAACAGCGAAACGCTTCCTTCGACGGAACAAGCTTTTTGGAAGAACAGCTGCCCGAAAGCAATTGCTACAAGCAAGCGAATCAAAGAACGTCAGATTGATGCAGAAAGAAAAATGAATGAACTCAAGAAAAATGGAATCAGATACGGACTAAAGAAAAATTGAATATGGTACCAGGACTAAGGCAAAAGTAAGACCGAGTCCTGGATAAAGCCCGAGTCAGGCCAAAAACCACGGCGTCCGAGTTCGAGTCCGCAGACCTGGTTTTTACTGATGGTTGTTTATATCTGCATCCACGAGAGGGACTGCGTTCAGAGGAGTTCTGGTCATTTATGGTGAGGGGAGCAGTCTGCTTTGATGGAGTGCGTCAATTTGTGTGATGCAACGAAAATGTCAATTATCGGGAGCTTCAGAGGATGCCCGATGTTGAAATTCCCCGCTTGATGACCAGTCGACATATTTTGCAATACGATGGCACCCCATGACACACATCTGCTTCGACTTGATACTACGTGGAAATGAAAGTCAAGCGATGATTAACAGACAGGCTAGCACAAAGCCCTGATCTTAACTCAATTGAGAATGATTTAAAAAGATACGTGAAAAAATGCAATTCAACGACCCTTGATAACAAACATTTGGACAGCGTTTGGGCAGCAATATCGGACGAAAAATTAGGTGTCTGTGACTCTGCATGAAAGTATGAATTCAAGCTGCAGTTTCTGATTAAGGTGAAAACACCAGATACTGACTTTTTTAATGAATTTCTGACTCCTTATTGAAATTGTGATTTTTATAAGCTCCAATTTTTTCTTTGAATCTGATGTTTTCAATATGCTCACTCTTTATAAGCAGTCAAAATCATAAAAAAATAGCATCTATCTATAGAATAATGGAAAATCTATATTCTTTGACAGAATCATGGGTATTAATCATGGGTTTATATGTGAACATAATGATGAATGACAAAGGAAATTATTGACAAAGGAAATTAAATTGTTTTAAATTATTTGATGAGTAAGACTGTTCTAAAGTAAGCATAGCTACTTATCCTGCTCAAAACTTATGATCGGGTGTATACCTTTTCGAATTCACGCGAATTTTTCGAATTCCTCTAACTTTGGATTCACATCCAGCCCTGTTTTTCCGCGGACATCACACAAATGAGAAGGTATGAAACCATGAGCTGATAAGTTGATGCAATAATATCAGTGATAATCATTATCAAACTTCGAATCAGTTTTCAATTTGCAAAACTTTCAACTCAAAATAAATAAAAATCTCTCTTGTGCGGAGGCGACTTTAATTTCCGCGCAGCATTGGAAACGCAGAAAGTGATATAAAAATATTCGACTTTTCGGAAAGATTACAACAGAAATTGACAGAGCACGTGCCCAGTTATGGTATTCGACATATCAACTTAGGGTTCCTCGCATGTTAAAAAATAATTAAACTTTCAACAGAATGCAATGGAAAGCGAACTTTTTAAATGATTCATTGTTAATGGTTCCTATTAGTTCAAATAATGAATTATGTGAGTAATTCTTAATTGTTATTGAAGCATAATTAAGATATGGTTAATTCAATCCAATCAAGTTAAAAAATTCACTCCTGTTTTAGACCTTGATTTGTTTTATACCTGGTCCAGTGATGAATAATGCTGCCAACAGGCTTCAATACAATGCTAAATGCAAGCTATGAGACTGCAACTCTACACCGCACGGTTAGAGGCTCAAGGTGGACGCCGCCTCAGCAAGCCTCCGCAGAAAAAAGAATACATCTGCTGGATCAAGTGGCTCCGATTTGTGGTAGAAAATCTTATTGAGCCACTGCGTCAACATGTGTGCTCATTTCTCTGAACTCTCAAAAATCTCATAACAAGTAACATCGTTTACTCTTCTTTTTTATCATCATTTATCAGCCTATTTATCATCATCAAGCTACAAGGGTTATTCAGCTTGAAGAAGCCATGTTGGTCATCGAAAGTCGATAACCTAACTTGGAATTTGCCTCTATCGCACAAAAGCCTGGGATTACATTCTTCTGTCGACATTTACCCAGGATATGATTATGATCAGTAATGATTTCTGAAAGACAATCGATTCCGTAGTCCGGTGGAGTGCATCTGAACATTATGAAATAGTTGTGCCAACTCACTCGCTACATTCATCTATCTGCTCCGAAAAGAAATCTGCGATTCTTCTTTTTTGATTTCACAAAATATCATTTTCATTGAGAGAAAGCGATCGAAGTGCGACATACCTTTGAAAGAACTTCTCGTCGAAAATTTTGACAGAAAGATGTTTGTTAACATTGTGGAAAAGAGCCACATTAGTCCGAGTTTGGTGAACATGAAAACACTGCATGAAACGCTGTGCTTCAGCTGCGCACTAACACATTTTCCGGTGGGAAATATGATCTTCATAGGATGGACGGCCATTTTCCGGTGGTGGTCGTGAAATCCAACGTCTCTTATACTATCCATTGAGAGAGGCCACAAAACCAGGTATTGGCTAAATGCGAATTTCTATTAGGCAAGGCCTTTCAACCGGCCCAGCCGGTCATCGTCAGGCAAGTGACTCCAGACAACAGACTGGTCACTCACCAACAGTCGCAAAGCACAGCTCACTTGACAGGTTGCAGCATCAAAAAATTACAGCATAGAAATTGAAGACAGGCTTAAGAAAATAGAGACCGTAAACATGAAATAAATGGAAATCATACTACTACAGAGGAGGAGCTAAGTAACAAGGCATAGTAAGCAAAAGCAAGAATTGGAAAGAAAGTCAAAGTTACCGAAACCAAAGATCACTGATGCGGTGCTTGGTGCGATTAGAGGAAGATAGCGTCTTCGTCCACCACGAAGACAAGGTCTTCGAAGACCACACCATGCGCTCTGAAGTGGCTCAACACGCTCACGACTACTCACATTCAGTAAATTTTGAAGAGATGAAGGTGATAGACAAGGAGAGTAACTGGAGGAAGAGAGTGATAAAAGAATCGTGGTGGACGAAGACGCTATCTTCCTCTAATCGCACCAAGCACCGCATCAGTGATCTTTGGTTTCGGTAACTTTGACTTTCTTTCCAATTCTTGCTTTTGCTTACTATGCCTTGTTACTTAGCTCCTCCTCTGTAGTAGTATGATTTCCATTTATTTCATGTTTACGGTCTCTATTTTCTTAAGCCTGTCTTCAATTTCTATGCTGTAATTTTTTGATGCTGCAACCTGTCAAGTGAGCTGTGCTTTGCGACTGTTGGTGAGTGACCAGTCTGTTGTCTGGAGTCACTTGCCTGACGATGACCGGCTGGGCCGGTTGAAAGGCCTTGCCTAATAGAAATTCGCATCTAGCCAATACCTGGTTTTGTGGCCTCTCTCAATGGATAGTATTCACTCTGGCCCACTATTTTCTGGAACGTCTCTTATAGCATGTCTCAACTCTTGAGTGAGCTCTGCTGAATGAATAGCTAAAGAAATTAATCAGAAATATTCAGAATTAATCTCAATTAATCTCTGAAATTGCATCAGACATGGTTTGAGAGTGCTTTCTAATGGAATGGATGAAATGAAGAATCGTTCCTACAGAAAAAGAAGCACAGCCGTTTCACCGAGCACCCATCAACATCTATGAAATGGAAAGATGATACTCTAGATGACGATGAGAGAATGTCAAAGAAGTCTTTAAAATGTCAGCTGATTCCTGCGAGTACTTCCCGAGGTTTGGAAAGAAAAGTTAGACATATTCAGTTACAATCATAGAACTTTGACCATGTAGTTCACATAATGAAAGAAGAAAAAAATTCTTTCTCTGAATAGTGCGTATGCATACACCATAGTAACATGGATTGCAGAAGTAGCTACCAAGTATGCGTATACCTACATATAGACTTGCATGAGTATGTTACAGTCATCAATGAATATTTTACACAGTAGTGTTAAACGAATAAAACTTGTCTACCTGATCTAATATATCAATTGATTTCATATTATTTGATTCATGCATTAATATCAACAATCAGCCACGAGTTTTAAATGGCTGATTATGAATCATTTACTCATACTCTGTTAGAGCTATGAATGTTTGGGTAGCAACTTTTTACTTTTTACGTAAGAAACATAGACCGATCAAAATAGACCTATTGAGAGCAATCAGATTACTCTGACTGCTATAAATTAATGGACTAGATTATCAGATTACTGTTGTGGTCGCGGGAAAACTGTTCAAACATTCATATTTCTAATAAACTAATATCGCAGTTTTTGACAATTAACCATCCAAAACTAGTGACTACCTCGTGGCATTGATGCATGAATCAAAAACAATGAAATCAATTAATATATTAGATAAGGTGGACAAGTTCTATTCGTTCGACAGTAGAGTGCAAATAAATAGAGAAAATACTTTACCATGTGAAAAAAACAATAAACTTAAGTCACTGATGAAAGTCAAAAATCATGAGTACAAAAAAGACAAAAGACAAGGAAAGGGACGAAGCAGCTCAAGGGATCACAGCCAAACGGACAATGAGAGCATGGCCTTGTGAAATTGCAAGCAGTGGTCCTACGCGGCAAATTTCCATTTTTTACACAGGCCGAGTTAATTTACGCAGGTAGACTCTTGCGAATTTCTGATTAATGAAAACACTTGTACAGTCTACATAGAATTTCAATGCGATTATTGCCTTCATGTCTGGATGCGATGAATTTATGTATAGACTTTGCATGTGATAAAACTGTATCCATGCACAGAATGTGAAAATAGCATGTTAATCATATGAATAAAAGAAAAGCTATGCTATTTATAGTTCATAATAAGCTCCTAAATTTTCGCCCACTGAGGCCACATCAGAGGATGGAATTCTACAATAAAATCTATGATTTGTCCCATAAATTTTGATGTTTTGAGTATCTATTGGAAATTGTGATAGCATGCGAGGCATGGACTTTCCTGAACACTGTTATTGGGGATGACCGACCAGTTAGAAATTATGTATTCGAAGACAGAGATGCATTATATCTCCCCATCTATTCAACATCTACTATTCACAGAATATCATGAGAAAGGCACCACATGGTTTTGAAGGGAGTGCCTCCGTTGGTACCTCAGGTGAGCTGACGACATATTGCACATAGCGGGCAGTATGAGGGAACTGCAGGAATTGGTGGACAGAGTGAGAATTGAAAGCGAAAGAACCGACTTGCTACTTAATGCAAAGAAAACGAAAACAATGAAAACTCAAAGAAGGGAGACGAATGGAGATGTTAGTGCTATGGTCATCAAAGACAAAATCAACAGTTAACCTGCTGAAATGTTGCTAAGGTGCTTGGTGCTATTTTCACAGTCAATTATGGCAACAGCAAGAAAACTGAAATTCATTGGACGTGTTCTTTGTCGCACCACCTATTATAAAATTCTACTTAGTAGGATGGTGCATGGGCCAATGTGACATGCTTGTCGACAAGCGACATGCTTATATTGGCGGCTACGCAGGTAGCTCAAGATAGGAGCCGATGGAGAACCATGGTGCGGAGGGCCGACCAATCCATTAATGAAGATGTTCGATAAACTATTTGATTTGATCAGTTATCGCATGACAACGTCAAGAAAATGTTGGGAGCATGTCTGATTGGATTGGGGAAGTTAAGCCATGTTGAATGCAACCCAAATAGGGACTTTTGAAGATAAATGAAAAATACAAATAGTCTGCTAGCTAGAATCTCACCTATATATTGAACAGGAAAAATAGTAGCTGCTCATCCAGATAAATGAAAGCACAAAAAATACTGTGAGGCATGGCAATCTATCCACATTTTGACTTGGTATGCACTAATTGTAGCATAAAACTGACATAAAGCCTTTCATCCGAAGAAGGACTATTGTAACATAGCATCTAGTGTCTAACGGATGTGGCTTCTTTTGATGAACAAAAGAGAGGTGCTGTTGATTAAAAAACTCCACGGACAAACTAACCTCTGATGAAGGTTTCTCTGATGAACATTCTGTCCGATCAGCAATTGATAATTGATGAGAACATTGGTCGCGTCAAAGACAGAAAATAATCAAGAATGTTTTCTCCATCAAGTCAGAAGATTCTTTGTCGAATGTAGCAAGCAACCAGTGCGTTACTTGTCGAAAATTTTGTTATCTGAAACTTCTCTTTCTTTCTCCCGAGAATCCTGATTCTTCGAAAAATCGCTGATAAATATATTGTCATATATGAATATGATAGATATAGATTGCAAATTGTTGTGAATCATGAGAGCCTGTCTCAAGTTCGTGTGGAAATCCGTGCGCATAAATTAGTGCGTCTAACCAGTTCGTCCACTTATCTGTCTGAAGATAAGGCTATCACAAGCCATTGGAATAAGTTTCAAATCTAGGACATCTCCATCGTTGTAAGCCTTAGCACGAACTTGTTTGACACTGCCACACTCGGATGTCGAACGACTGTTTTCTACATTGATTGAAATTGTGACAAGTTAGAGGTACTGGAGAAGAGACTGCGCTCTCAAATAGAGCTTGATCAAATGCAGTTCGGCTTTATGCCTGGCAGAGGTACTACTGATCCCATCTTTATAACCCGACAGGTCATAGAGAAGTATCGTGCTAAGTAAAAGAAGATGTTCCTAGCCTTCGTTGACCTTGAAAAAGCCTTCGACAGAGTCCCAAGAGAAGTTTTACGGTGGTCTCTTCGCAAAAGTGGAGTCGAGGAATGTCTTGTAAGAGCGATAATGGCACTATATCGCAATGCAACTACGGCCGTTCGCACTAAGTTCGGAGACTCTGACCACTTCACTGTGGATGTAGAAGTGCATCAAGGTTCGGTATTGATTCCATTGCTATTTGCCATAGTTATGGATGCCGCAAGTGAAGCAGCGAGGAAGGGATTGCCATATGAACTTCTATATGCAGATGACCTTCTCCTTATAGCTGACTCGGAGGAAGATCTTCAAGCGAAATTGCTGTGTTGGGAAAGACGTTTGTCCTGTAAAAGTTTGAAGATGAATGCCACAAAGACAAAGATCATGGTAAGCGGTGGTAAAGGCAGGGTCGAGAAGTACCAGACAGCAAAATGGCCATGTGTAAAATGCTGCGAAGGTGTGGGAGCGAACTCAATCCAATGTAACATCTGCAATGGTTGGTTGCATGCGCGATGCTCAAAAGTGAAAGGGAGACTCACTGCGGCTATCAATTACAAGTGTGAGAAGTGCTTATCAGCTTCGAAGGATGATGGTGAAGATATTCCCAAGTGCGTTGACATGCACGGAACCCGACTTGAGAGCGTGGACAGCTTCTGCTATCTTGGTGATGTTATCGACAGTTGCGGTGGTGTTGAGTCAGCAGTGGTTGCCAGAATACGGTGTGGTTGGAGAAAGTTTCGGGAGCTCCAAGCCTTCTTAACATCGAAGTCATCGTCCATGCGAGTTAAAGGCCAGCTGTATGCTGCATGTGTCCGGCAAGCAATGATTTACGGTTGTGAATCGTGGCCCCTGCTCGCAAATCATGAAAGGATGCTGCTGTCTGCGGAGATGCGCATGATACGTTGGATGTGCGGAGTGAGAAGATCAGAGAGAAGGTCGAATGAAGAACTGCGACAGGAAATGGGGCTAGAGAACATCTTGGATTCGATCAGAAGAGAAAGGTTGCGTTGGTTTGGTCATGTGCGGAGGAAGAGCGAGTCGGAATGGGTCAAGAAAGTTACGGACATGGAAGTATCTGGCAAGCGTGCTGTGGGACGCCAAAGAAAGACCTGGCGCGATGTCATCGCCGAAGACCTGAAAAGTGTTGTTGCTTAAGAAGCTGATACACACGATCGCCAGAAGTGGAGGAGCATCATCAAGCGGAAATCGTCTAACCCAGCATCTTCTGGACCACAAGGACGCAAAAAGGGATGAGTGAGTGAGTGAGTGAGTAGAGATCCATCCTGGACCAAGATGGCATGAAAGCGCTTGTTATCATAAAAATCTTCATCCAATGCTTCAAATCCGAAATGTTACCTGGCTCATTACTCCTTATCTTCATGATAAATAGGCAAACGCCAGATATACGAATCACAACCGATTGAGAATTGAAATCCAGCCTTACGTAAGAGGCAGAGAAGAAGTAACAAGGGGGAAATTGTATGATGTAATCCTTCAGGTTGAGCGTTAAAAAGAAAAAAAGCAATCGAGGGTTGAAAAAAGAAAGATTCATTGACCATGGCGAAAGAAGCGCAAAAATGTTGATGAAAACCTTCATATATTCTTAGAATACATGAAAGACGAAAAAGCACTACTGAAAAGTTATTGAATGACTTGTCGAAACAAATCTCAAAATGTGTGATTCCCGAAAAATTCTTAAAGATTATTTCAGTTTACTGAACATTTTCGCTGGTACTGAACTGTTGCTCTTGTCTAGTTTTAACCAAGAGAGAGACACGTCAATGTGTATAAATTTGTCTAATTTCGGTACAAGACAAATATTCATGAAGCATGTGTGACTCTAAGCATCATGCTGCAACATACTACATAAAAATGACATATTGATAGCTTCATACGATGCTACTGTCACTATTTTTGTAAGTAGTCGCAATTGAACACGTAATTTTTAGCTAAGTTTGAAAATTAAAACAAGTCTTTTTCCAGATCTAATTCCAATGGATTTAGATTGCTAGTATCAATGATCCTTTTGCTCACTGCATAGAGACATGGCATACGCTATGACGAAAGGTGTTTTAAAGGTAAATTCAAACTTAAAGTGCTTTAAATTTATTAGAAATTCACTGATAATGAATTTATTCAAAACACCCTATCCACATTGAAAAGAATCTTTGCCTTAGTTTTACTACGCTTTAATGCTGACGGACTGTCGAAACGTTTGCCTGTACACATATTTTATTGTCACTTAAAACATTCGGCCTACTGGTGGGAGTTGCCTTAGTTGAATGTCTTTAATAATTTGTGAAAAATAATCAATCTTTCAAAATGACTCTGCAAATCTCTTCTGAAGATGACATGCCTTGTGTTCCTGCACTTCTTCATTGATAAAGGATTGACTTCATTTTCTTCCTTCCACGCGCTAATTATGTTTTGATCAAATCGAATCGCACATTAATGTAACGTTGTTGCTTCCATTTTTGTTGGGAATTAAACAAAGACAGCATTATAATTTTGAGAGCGCTGACATGCCTAGACAAAAAGTGGTTGTGATCACTGGGTTACCTAGTTTTGTAATCTTTTCTGTCAAATCATTTCATCTACTATATGAATCGTAAATGCCATTTTCAAAAAATTCATGACTATTCTCGACGATCGCGATAATTTTCGGATTTCAATGCACTATTGGATGATAGCTGAACAATAAAAGAAACTTTGAAAATCAAGTTACCAGGCGGTCTCCAATCCTGAAATGGCGTTTAACAATTAGCGGCAAGTTTTAAGTAAGAGAGCCTTTTGGATAACACGAAACAATGACTGCCAAAACTATGTCAATTTCCATCGCTGCAATACAGAAGTACGAGTAACAGCTCATAATTCAATAATCAGATAAAAGGCATACATTTAATCAGGTGTTCCATAGTTCAACTTGTATCTCTTGATCACTTAAGCACGAAGAAAGAAGTTAGCATAAACTAACAAACAGATTCTAATGCTCCGAATACAAGAAAACCCAATGCTCCCAGTATATGAAAGATTCAATTCAAAAGTCAAAAGTAATAGTTAAAATTTACTCTTCTCTCTCGCAAGTGATATGTCAGCACTCTGTTAATCGATCGGACGACCTTTCTCTCGCCACAGTCAGAGTAACCCCTTTTGCACTAGGGGATCGGCCTCGAGGTGGCGAAGATTTGTCTGAGAAGGCTCCTGATCTTAACGTTTCTATTAGTTCGTCCATGCGTCCCCCTTCACTCCCTTCTCTTGCAATTGTATCTCGTCGCTTTTTCAACCGCTGCGCAAGCTCATTTTGATTTGACGATGTTGCCAAAGGCACTGAGGGACCGGAAATGGAAGGTCGAGCAAGGGAGCGTCGTCGCTGTTGCTCAGCAAGGGCTGCGGCTTTGGCTAAGAATTTTCGACTATTACTGAGGTCTGTAAGGAAGGTTGCAACTTCTTGCAATGGACGAGTTCCTTCTTCTGCGCCCTCCACGGATTCACCGAAGTGACGAGCAACTGAAGACAGAGCCTCTGATGCAGATGTGCGAAGCTCTGTTATCTGATTGACTTGAAGTTCAGCAAGGGAGCGAAATTCTGACATCACCGTCACAAAACGATCATCCTGCAATATAAAATAGTCCTAATGATACTTTGATACTAATTGTAATATTGAATCAGTAAAGCAAAAAAAGTTATTTTTGAGACTCATTTAAAGTCAACAGGATGTCGATGCAACGCATGTACGATGTACATGTAACCATGCATGTAACTATGTATGATAAGTAAAGCTATAGTCAAAATAACAGATTTACGCACCCCATTCGCTCTCGTTTATAAGAAGCGATAATCTGATGTCAAGAAATTAACGAAATGTACTTGTATCATCATTTGCAAAAGCTGAAAATTGAAACTTTTTCTGACAATTTCGCGATTCACCAAATAGTTCAGACTGATTTGTCACAAAAACCACGTTTCGCTTTTTTGTCATCTTGAAATAAATTTAGCAATGGACTCTGGGTCGGATAATGAAGTCATCATTGACATAACACCACTTAAAAATTGTACGTTGAATAGATAAATAAATAAATATGATACTGAATATAAAAATAGGGTTGAATTTTTTACTGGCCATCTTAATACATTGTGGGCCGATTAAAATTTCAAATCAAAGGAAATTATAAAAACAATATAACTCATAAAATAATGCTCTGAGAGCTAAAGTGTGTATTATTCACGAATAGGAAGTCGAATGTAAGAAATCGTTTGGCACCATCTAACTGACCTCGGGTCACAGGGTCAAGGCCAACCAGACATTCATTTTTAAATTTAAAAATAATAATTCCAGAAAAGCCGTATAACTTTGAAATAATGCTCTGAGAGCTTAGGTATGTATTATTCACTAATAGGAAGTCGCATACGGGAAGTCAAATGATACTAACAAATTTGACATTCAAAAGCTCCAATGTATCAGCAGAATTTACGATCAGGCAACAAGTTGATTAAAGTAAAAGAAGAACGAGGATTGCTGCAAAGGTTCGTTGTAATTTCTAGCAGCCGGCCAGAGCTTGACCTAAAAGCATGTATTAGTTCATATGAACTCAACTGTTGTTCCACTGTTGATTCGCATCTAATGAATCACTCTTGTCGGCATATGACAAAGCAAATATCCTTCATCACCTCGAGCATCTAAAGGATAATGAAGAACCTCATGTGGATGACTCGGTTACTTCCAATGATGCAGCAATACAGCCTGAGGGGCAGGAAAATGACCCATCAATTGAACATAATGTTCCTTTGCGCTAACATTTGCAGGATTTCTCCCAAAACGGTGAAGATAAGTGCACAAGAATAAGATCAGTAGTTCTCAATGAATACGAAATAACAAGACATAACATGTCATAGAATGATCATCATTGATGGTATGGCTCATGTAAACAGGATCTCCATAACAGAACAAATGAAAACCTTAAGTGACTTTGCGCAATCATTTACCGAACGACTGGAAAATACAGCGGTGTGTTACGATGAAGTGAGGTTGGTTTTTGAGCGATATATCGATAATTCTCTGAAAGCAAAACTCGGAGAGAAGCGTGTAGCTGCAATACTAGGGTTCCATGCCTTTACGGGAAGTGACGTATCCGGTAGGCTTGTTGGTAGGAAAATAATATAATAATATAATAATTGGTAGGAGGTGCTTCAATGTGTTCTTGACGTGTGACAGTAAGATATTGGAGGCTCTGGATTCTTTTGGACTGGCAGATCCATCACCACAAGTGCACTCTGAGTTGGAGCGCTTTGTTTGTCTGCTGTACAAGTTTGAATTTTACACGAAGGTTAATGAGCTACACTGGTTTTTGTTTTCAAACAGTGCTGCTGAAGGAGAGAGTCTTCCACCAACAACTGGTTCGCTAAACCTGCATGTTCGGCGAGCACATTATATTGCAATGGTATGACAAATGGCTACAGAAAGCCACCGGTCTCTTCCATCACCGGTTGATTATGGTTGGCAACTGCTGCCAGATGAGAACACGTATGCTCCAGTTCGATGCCTGAATCCTCAAGCCCCTGACACTAATGATACTCTTGAAGTGTGGGTGCAAGAAAGGGAGTATGGAGGAGATGCACTTGTCGCACCAACAACATTCCTTGCACTGAGATGTGTGGGTTACACATGCAACAAAAACGCAGACTCCAGTGAACTCAATATGGCAGAGGATTAACAAGATTCTTGAACCATTTTCCTGAAGTCACAGACTCAGGTAGGAATGTTTTCTTTTGTTATCGTTTACTCTATATTGTACAGTGCACTTATACAGAAAATCAATGTCTGGTTGGCCTTGACCCTGTGACCTGAGGTCAATTAGATGGTATCAAACGATTTCTTACATTTGACTTCCTATTCGTGAATAATACATACTTTAGCTCTCAGAGCATTATTTCATGAGTTATATTGTTTTTTATAATTTTTTTAGATTTGAAATTTAAATCGGCCGACTATGTATTAAGATGGCCGATAAAAGATGCAACCCTATTTTTTCTTATTCAGTATCATAGTTGACACAGAATCCTTTGCTAAATGAATTTTAACAAATAAAAAAAGCGAAATTACAGATCAGCCTCTCAGGGTGTCAACTCGAAATAATCCAGAAAATATAGGAATATAGGATCGGAGAAACAAAAAATATAGGATAAATATAGGATCAAATTTCAGTACACAATATTATAAAATAGCCAATTTTTCTTATTTTTGATTTCGCATAATGTAAAATATCCTACGTATTTCACCTCAAATTCGATTTAATAAGTCAATGATCATAAATTGTAGAGTATTTCATCAAGTTGTCAAGACTAAATCGGTTGCCATCTCAAGAAAATAACACACATCATTGTACACAAATGTTTTATTTTTTTATTTTTTTTGATGGCCTCCACCATACCCCTCACAGCCATCCCGTTCCTCCACAAACATATTTTTCATACAATTAGTTAACAAATAAATGTAAAAACAATTTCAACAATGGAACGATGAAAAAATCTTTACAAAATGTCATAACTAACAAATCTTGAATAAAAATTTCGAATGTTGTGACCACATAACTACGAGTATATAACAAATATGGTGACCACAGGATACTCTCCTCAGCTAAAAAATTATTATAAAAACGATTACATGCAAAATTGAGGTTTTCAAAATGTAGGACATCCCCAGGTAGTTAAACCAATAACAAAATTGAGAAAAATAGTCATAGAAAGTCACTATAAAATACACTCTATCAAAAGAAAATGTTATTTCACTAATCTGTGTTTCAAACAATCAAATCCATTATTCAGCATTACCGGGTTTGAACTTTTTGACCGATTCCAGCAGACTGAGATTCTTATCGAAGAGTTTGCGCTTTTTGTTAGTTAAGCTTCTCTGCTTATGTCTCACTTCCTCGAGAGTAGTAGTCAATTCTCTTTTTTTGAGTTCCAGTGTCTATCATCAAGTGTGCAGTTGCCGCATACTGTAGATTTCCATTCTTCAATGCATCTCTCAATTTATTGTTTCCATCACTCAAAAGTTCATGTGCCGCTGCAAGCGCATCATTCGTTTTCTTTTCTTTTAAAAGAAGTTTTTCTTATTTTTCCTGGAGGCTTGATTGTTTTTCTTTCAATTGTTGCCGCTCTTTCTCAGCTTCCTGTTTTTGTTTTCTTTGCTTCTCTTCTTCTTCTCTCTTGCGATCAGCTTCCAGCCTCATGACGTATTCCGAATGAGCTCCTCTTGCGGCGGTGATTATTTTCTTTGTCAAGGGCAATTTTTCTGGTCGATTCAATTCAGGGTCACAAAACTGTACCATGTCTTTCGTTGCTCTGACACCGTTTATGACTGTCTCACTGAGCAGAGATCGCCCTGCGGCTACAAATGAATTATTTACAGATAATCCCCTTTCCACATCTGCATTTCCATGTGGAATAACCAAGGCAGTTTTGATTACATCAGTCAGACAAGGATATTTGGACTGACCATCGGACCGCTTTAACATAAAAATTTCTCGCCAGAAATGGTCCACGCGATTAATGGATGAGAATAATTTCATGTCATCACCCAAGCATAATACTTTCCATTCATCCTTGACTGTCACGATGTTTGAGTCAGACAAGTGAAATTTTCGAGCCACGTGAGCGATATCTTCAACATTGGCGATATTTGTCTTCTGAGGATTGAGGAATCCGAGACATTTTAAAATTCTGTTGTCGAGGGGAAGCCTGGTTTTCAGGTATGATGCTATTGTACAAAAACAATCCCGCATACCGAGCAATGATTTGGCTTGCTGGTCCATTGCTAGCTTTACTAGAGCTTTTCTGGCGGGTTCTCCGATTGAAATATCATAATCAGAAAGTTGGTGAGACCTAGAAAGATCGACAGAAGCTAAATCAACTCCATCTTTTCCCTTCAGCTTTTCAGGTTTGATGAATCGAAGTAACAAAGTTTTCAGAAGTGCGCTTATATCATCATATAATCGATGAACCATTGGCTCTTTTGACTGAAAAGATCTCAAAAATTCTTCGAAGATCTTCACAGTACAATCCAAAAAGTGCAACTGAACACGTGTTGCCTGCTTCAGTGGTCCAAGGGCCGTGGCTGTTCTTCTAAAGGCCATACTCTTCGGAGTGCTTTTCGAATCTTTCTGCAATGAATCAATGAATTGACATATTCCAGTCCATTGATCGAGGATCCGTCGAATACTTGAACCGATTGACAACCAGCGTGTGTTAGTATGTTGATGGAACATCTGAATTTCGAGTTCCAAATCGAGTTGGATTTCTTTGAAATCTTCTCTTCTTGCCGCAGAGTATTTGAACAAGCTGAACAAGTCCACGGCTAGCTGCTCAACATCGCCGCCATACTCGGATAGTCCCTTAGCAAAGGCATTGTGTATAACATGAACATTACATGTACCGATATCTATCAATCCATTATTGCCCTCGTCTTTCACTCTTTTTTCCATTTTTCTCCATGTTGTTTTATTTACATTTGGGCCATCACTTCTGAGAGCGACCATCTTACTTATTGGCACATTATCAAACTTCATCGACTTCATTAGTGCTTCAGCGACAACTTCTCCACGGGCATGACCAAAAAATAGAGACTTATAATAGCGGCACCAAACTTCGTTGTGCTCCGTTGACCAGTATCGCAGTAAAAGGTCCATCTGTTTTTTCACTTGAACATTTGTTGTTTCATCATATTGTAAAGAGAAAGCGCCTCCTGGCGAAACTAAATCGGCTACCATCTCTTCTCTAAATACTGGACCAAGGCCGTCAGAATACAGGTATGACATTTTTGTCCTACTTAATGTCATCTTTTCCGCTATTGGACATTTAAACATTGCTTGGAAAGTTTCAGCAATTCCATCGGATGACCTGAAACTATAGTTCGAAACTGCACTCTTTCCTGCCCAAATTACTTCAGCCGCTGTGACGTCGTCGTTAATTATACTGATGCCCAAACTTGACTTTGTAGAGGAACTAGATTGAGGTTGAAGTTTGATCCTTGATTGAACATAATCAGATGTTGATTTGAAGAGTTTCACGTGTCCTTGAGTTTCAGCATGTTGCTTTACTTGTGATAAACCTGCATTATCGCAACCAATTTGCTTGTTACAGACAAGACACAATGCATGATGTTCATCTTTCCCTCGAACGCACCATTTGCTTAATAAATGGCCATGTCTATCCTTTTCTTTCAACCAGTGTTCCTGAAACTTTGTCTTTGCTTTCGGCATCGCGTGGACTTATTCGGGTAGAGTTTTGTATACCAAACCGGTTTCTACAAAGAAAGCATTTTGTAAGCACACATGTACGTACATGCATCGACGAAAGGCACATATATGACAAATATAATGCATATGAAATCTTATGTTATATGCAGGTCTAAATCGTTCAAGATTGTTCGAATGAATAGAAATTTTATGTTCAATCAGTATTTTATGACTGAATTGGATATATAGCGACATAACATAACCTATATTAAATTCCCTACTTGCAATCACACTGATTCTATATTTTAATGGAATTATGAAAATTTAGTCCTATTAGTCGCCTTTTACGACATGCAAGGGTGCAGCAGCAGACTTATTCGTCACAGCCCCGAGTCTGCACAGGGCGATTTGATTTCCTGTAATTGCAGAAAAAAGAAAATTACGCTAAAAAGTATGTACATATTTTTAGCGTAATTTCATTTTTCGGCAATAAACAGTTAAAGAGAGTCGCAATTGTTTTCATTAACTATGAGAAATTACCTCCTGTTATCAGCCATTCTATATGTAAATTTATTTACAGCCTGCGATGTTATGACATCTTCAATATTTGCATACAAACATCGATTAGAATAATTTTTATAATATCATTCATCCTACAAGTACGAGCATGTGAGTAATTATACATCAAGGCTCAATTCATTCATTAATACTTACATAAATCGTGAATAAATGCCTTAACTACATTATGATTGGTTTTCAATTTAGAAATATAGGATAATATAGGACCTTTCAACGAAATATAGGATAAATATAGGATATATAGGATAAATGAAAAAATATAGGACAAATATAGGAATATAGGATCGAGTTGACACCCTGGCCTCTATTAACTAAGGTTTCTCCTTCAAAGCTTTATTGTCGACAAGCAAAATCAGATTGTTAAAAATATGAAGAATGCTAAACACCTCTGCGTGGAATATTGTCAGAAATGAACAGACTTTGAACAATCAAAATTAGATTGAGTTGATTTAAGCAGCATTTATCTACGTTTCAAATACAGGATATGTAAGCCTACAAGGAATGTTATAACACGGTCCAGTGGTGTTAGTATCAAAAGCTAACTCGCAATGATACGTAGATATGCTTATTTCTCTTCATTTCTCAGAAAACTTACTTCATTAGGATCAATGAAACTTACCTTCATCGCCGTAGGGTCTTCATAGCAGATTTCTACATTCTTGATACTGATAAATCAATTGTAGAATTCTCTGAATTCATTATGATTAATAGATAAAATTTAATACTGATTTCGTATAATTTTCAAAGAATTACTGAGAGTCGTCAAGTATATCAATAGTGCATTTTGCATTTATCGCTGAACGGAACACATTCGTAAGCAGCGTAATCCGATTGTTTCAATTCGTAACCATCAGCCACGTGAGCTATTTGGTCTGTCTTGGTTACATTTTCACACTAAGTTCCATAGTAAAGGTGTTTGTGAGTCTGCAAGCTTCTAGAGCTCCTTCATTCGACGTCTATTGTGCCGACTGAGTTTGTGACTCGGCTGAAATAATGATGGTCGACACAGCTTCATCGCAAAATTATGCGGGTCATTAACTGTAGTGATAATGCCCAAAAGGCTTGAGACTTTCAAAAGCCTCCTAACTAAAGACGTCTTTGTCGACTCAGTCAAACATCCTGGACGATCTTGAGGACTATTTCGGTCACCTTCCGTGGGACGATTGTGTTTTATTCGTTCGACAACTGTGATGTGGAGGAATTTGCTTGTGTGTTTCTGAGGTAATCATTTGTTACATGTCTGCTTATTAAATGCTTCAACCATAGAGTAAGTATATGAAGGTAGAGTGTTGACTCAAACAAGTGTCTGTACGCAGTGAAATTTTTTATGAAGAGATTCAGTTTCTTGCGGAGACAACGTTCCTGCGGTCCAAAATGTTATTTGAGCAGTTTTTAAAAAGCTATTTTTTCAAATTATTCCTCTATTTATATACTACCGAGATGAAGCCCGAGAGTACAAAACAAGCTGGATATCAAAGGGAATGAATATTTGCTAACATGCATCTTGATTCAGCGGAAATTAAGCTGACAATCAAAGTAAATTCATGAGCTGCATTATATGCAAGTCTTCATGAAAACGTCGACATCTTATTGTCCTTCCGTGGCTGAAAGTTCAAGTTTTTAATTCCATTTTCATCGGCATAATTAATTTTATGATTCACTCAAATCTGAATATAGCAATGCGGACCCATTTACATCTTTTAACGTAATTGTGATCATTGTCAGTGGTCATTTTATTTTGCTCTACCATTGTGCAGGTTGCAGCTTGTGATATGATCACGCTCAAGAAAGTGCTCTTATTGATAAGGCTATGTATTCAAGTAATAGTGACCCATCAGATTGCTAATTTAACCTCTCCATACAGGTTGACATGAAATGGAGTATTTGTGAAATGCTATTATTCCTTCTGTTTTGCTATCACGATCAGTCAAATACAAAATTTTTCCAAAAGTGTAAAAATTTGCATATCTCACATGTGATGCTGGGTCTCACTGAGTTCACTTAATAAAATCAAAACTGTATACTCAAAGGGGATTTAATTATTGATGAGTTGCTACTCTACCTAATATACCTATTCCGTGGCTTCAACAGCGGATAAAGCAGCTTCTCGCAAACAGTTCAGCTAAGAGTGCACAACGGCACTAGTTGAGAAAAAAAGGCATTTCCAAATCTTCAAACGTTTTTGCTAGAGCCGAGTCCCATGCCATTATCGTTCCGCTCGCGATGCATGCAATTTTGTGACCGATACTCATTTGATAGCACCAAAACCACGTACGCTCGATGTACGATTTCTGCGAGGTTCCTAGCGTGTCAGACAGGCAACCGCGCGTTCTGATATTTGTCTCAGTCAATTTGCCTGAACTTCTGTGGTTCAAGAGACTTTTCTTCCATAGAACGGCAAGATTATGGAATATGTTTCGTTCGGTGGCATTATGAGCATCTTCTAGTGCTGTAAATCCATACACAAGCGGGAGATAGCGGGATGAGTGAGTGCTACTTTTGGTGCATTTAAGAGGGCTGTCAATAAACTTCCACTCAGCATCATGGTGAGTTGATAATTTGAAGACTTTTGTCCAATATTTTTCTACTACGCTATTTTGGCTGCTATTGTCATATTTTTCAGCATTTCCTCTATTACCCTGACGAGTTATGCAGTTACTAGATATTACTTGGTTATCATACTACATCTTAGACCCCATTTCTACCATTCTCTTTAACTTTTTTACAGTTATGAGTTGCATGCTAATGAGTTCATTGCTAATTGATTGGCTTTAGCTACTCGAATTTTATCATCGCCATATTCCACTATGTTTCTTTCTTCGCTTTTCTGCTTCTTTGTCATTTATCCCCTGCTGAGAATAGGCCCGTCCACTTGAAAATCCTTCTAACTTTGATTTAAGAAAGCTGGGCCATTGTTTTGATGATTCTTTGCAACTGAAGATCTACAGACCGTTTTTTGATTACTCCGTTCTAGTAAGTGTGCATCTAATACGTTGGCAAAAATGCTAGCATCTACCGAGGTATGTCGAACAGCTCAAAAAAAAATTAGTAACTTGCATAAACTAAATTTGGAGCATTTTCACATTGACTGGAGTCGTTATGACATCCCCACCTGCTTACCATGACCTCGTACAACATGAATTCAGTCTGACAATCTGTTTCTGATTCGACAACATAATGAAATTCATTTCCGAACCAACAAAACATCGGAATTGACCTTCAATATCTTACAACACTGCTTTCATGAGATAGCTGATAGAAACTGTGTTTTAAAGAAATTATAAGTGGATACAAAAATTAATTCAAACTCAAAACAATCATAAGTTTTGCAGCACTCACAGGATTCAGATCTGCTGATTCATAAATCTTCAGTTCATCGTCAATAGCTTTAAGGCCTCTATGCAATTGCTCTATTTCGGCGGAGATGTCGGAGAATCTGAAAAAGGAGGAACAATGTGTTTAGGTGAGCAATAACTAACACAGTAACGCATTTCAAAAGTAATGTGGGCTAGAAATTATCAGACACAGACAAATCAGTTCCTACGTGTTGATATCCTTAAATACATCGTGAACCTATAGAACTAAGTCAAAAGTATGGCGAATGTCAAACGAAAAATTGTCCATGGTAATACATTTGGTTTCACAAATATGAAAACGAATGTTTATGGTGAAAAAATACACACGTCATGTTCACTGTTCAGCACGTACACCCATGTTTATGAATCGTTGTCTGAATTTTACGAAAGCATATCAGAGAACAGCTCTTGCGGATACCTTTGAAAAATGACTTGTTATCATCAATCCACTTTTACTCCGTTTTTCCGACTATCGCGGGTAGCAGGAATTACTGCATCGCACGAAAGTCATGCTTACACTTTCTCTCCATTTGAGCCTATTAGCAGCGTCTTTCACTTCGTTTTCAACCTGCTTTTTCCAAGTGCGCTTCGATCGTCATATCTTTCTATGGGTCTGAACTTCGAAATAAAGAACCTGTTTGAGAGCATCTTGGTCACCTCTTCTCATGACACTGTTTTCTATGATTTTATATTCCCCCCCAAAGTTGATTGTCAACATCGTCTATCCAATAGTTACTGCCAGCAAAGAGTATTTCGTCGTTGTATCAGCAAATACTTGCCTTACAAAAAAAGTGGAAGAAATGGAAAAGTAAATTTCCATACATCAAAATACCAACGACGCTATTGGGGAAATCATGAGTCTGTTTAAGATAATCGATTAACATAATCGATGTGTTGGATTACATGACACTTGACCATTCACGTCATGAAAATGAGACACGGTACCTTCATGCTAGTTCCAGCACACTTTTCTAAATTTCTTCCTAAATTCACTGGAAGAAATACTTTCTTCCGGGGTGGGAAAACACAACTTGGAAGAAATTGCAACCATTAGTTGATTAACTCAATATCCTGAGCAGCCATGGTTCAAGCAATGTCTACATTGAATTTTTCAACTTACTAAAAATTCATTGATAAAATTGAAAGCATCAATTGAATTGAAAAATGCGTAACTGACGAAAAACCGCATCTTGAAATGAAATTATCTCAATCAATCAAGTCAAACAAGGGGTTCAATCAAAAGGTCAAATCAAACTGCTTTCTATTGTTGTACTAGATGGTCCGGTCACTCAATATTCATCAACTATATCCAAAAAATTGCGTGCGAGTTTATCATAGCTTAACTTATAAGCTAGATGAAGAAATTAGAGACGTTTTATTTTTCAGATAGAGCAGATATTCAGAAAAATGACTTACACAAGTTTTGAGGCTGGGGCAACATTTTGCAATGACGTTTCCACCTCGAGCAGGTCGGGATTCTGAAATGAAGGATGTAGGTCATTTGAATGGCGGCCAACAGAAGATTACGCAATCATGAAGGAAGGACAAAGGAAAAAGATGATCAGTGCTGACTCAATCTCACAGATCTCTAACTTCTCACTCTAGACAAACAAGGGTCAGAGATTGGCGAAGAGAAATCTCGAATACAACTCATTCCAAGATAACATTGTTTTTCAGTAATTATTCACCTGTCTTCAGTCTTTCCCTCTCTCTCTTTTCACACTATCATCTGATTCGACGTCGTACTGTAGTCTTACACATTAAAATCAACAACTGGCTACATGACACTTTCTCGTTAATTCATGACGCTGAAAATGTTTATATTAAAAATTACAGAATAACTCCAATACATTTTACCTTCACGAAAATTGAGGGAATAATGCCTGGTCAGTGCTGAATGCCTCATGCCCTTACAATGCACTCGCTTCAGAGATGAAAATAAACATGTTGCAAATGTTGTTTTGGCTCGTTTGGTGTGAAAACACATTGACATCAGTCGCTAAAGACGACCCATTATAGGCAACTGAATGGCGGAAAATTGGGCGGAGTATGGGTGGATAGCAAGTGAGCTAGTGTATCCCTGCGCATTCCATCTTGAGCAAATGATGAGGTTATGTTGCTCCACGCATTCTTCTTCCATTTCGCCACATACATCACAAGTTGCTTCCTCTGCTAAGCCGATACGACACCGATGCTCCTTGAGAAGAAGAGAATGCTCCTTCCCGCATCTTGTAAGTTCGGATAATTCTGCTTTACTCAAAGTGACTACTTTATGATGGCTGCACTTCCAATAGTTGCTTTGCTTTTCAATTCGTTGGTAAGGCTTGTTCGCAATTTGGATTTCATCGAGTGGAAGTCGATAGGCATATTATTCTGGTCTAAATGAGTTGCATCTTTTGCAGTTGTGGTCCAACGTGACAAGGGCACCATTGAATAAGTGCGTTCTTTTTTTAAAGCATTCTGCAAGATGTTACAGGCTTGGTCTCCGTTCGATGTCTGGACGTTATCGAGGCCGAGCCTTTTACAAGAAGCATCAGAAAGTTAGAGGAAATTCCACCACATTTGTGGATTCTTGAAGGTTTGGCCAGTTGAGCTTCCGCTTCGGGCTTTATGAAGGCCCTGTGCACGTGTGCCTTCGAAGAAGAGGGAGCGGTAAATCGTTGAACATTTTTACTTCTTTCATTAGTCTTAGGTTGCTGGCAGGAACAATAAATCTAAGCTGGCAGGGTATATAGGGAACGCCGCTGTGTGTTGCAAGCTAAGTATTTCATGCAGGAGGCATTATTCCACCAACTCAGGGCCTGCACGGTTGGACTGGGCTAGGGCTATGGATGCCATCCGCTTCCGCTCGGCAGGTGAGCAGACGAACTCCAATCAGGACGCTTCACCCTGCGCCATTCAGTCCATCGGCTTGGACGATCCACCTCAGACTTGGGCAGTAATAGAGGGATAATCAGTTACGTAAGGAAAGTACTGCTCAAACTTCACTACTGAAATGATTGCAATCAAGATCGCAACCGATGAAAGTGTGGAAAGAGAATATGAACACCAACAAATAGTGATGCAAAAGGACAGCCAAAGTGCAATCTTACAAATCGGCAGAGGAACACGAACAAATCCGAGACCAAAATAGCAGAACATAAAAAACGTTACAAGAGCCCACATATCCGCATTCAGTGGGCACCAAGCCAAGTAGGAACATAACGGCAATGAGGAAACAGACCGCCTCGCGGAAGAAGTGACAGAAAAAAACCAGGCAAAAGTGACTTTGCAGTACATAAGAAAGTAATTTCGCAGCAGCCAGAAGAAAAATGGGGAAATCACGCCTATCATCATCCCAAAAGTAGATGTAAATTTATCAGAAAAAAAATAGACGATGATGAATGATTATGTGGACAACTAAAAATAGAGTAATCAACAAATAGTCAAAGCCGCGCAGAAACCAGGAAGTCTGAATGCTACATGTAGACATGGTCATGTCTATATCAAAAAGATAAGGATTTATTCTGATTAGAAAAAGCAGTTTATTTAAGCTCGTTGCGACATATGACGAAGTCGCTTCAATGAGATGAAGCGCAGACACGACCATTATCAAACAGTCACTCATAAAATCAATTCAAGTGCAATAATTAGCAATGCTTCACCGACAAAATCTATCAAGCAACGATGTGGTTCATCCACTTGGAGGAAGTTTGACTGACTTCTTGAATGCCAAATCTCCATTACTGCTTACATAATATCAAGCAAAAAATATTGATAAAACATCTGCAGACAATCTACATTCAATATCAGGCAATGTTATAAACGACATTTCCCCCACGATCTCACCTTCTTTTCCATTTCAGACACCAAGAATCCTAGTAAAGAGAGTGGACGATCCTGATTCACAGCTTTTACGTCTTTAAGTTTATTGAGACTTGCGAGGCGGAAACCATGGGCGACGCGTCGTGAACCTTGATTCAGAAAATTCCCAGCAGCCAATACTATCTCTAACAGTTGAGCGAAGCGCTTGCAAGTTCGCAGTTCCCGGCATGCAGCACATATTGCTGAAATTATTGAGAAACATCCTTAGTTGAACACTGCATTTGCACTGGGTCAGGAACCGACTATTCATTCTAATTGTATAGACATCAATTTGAGTAGCAATGCAATTCAACAAAATTGAGGTAACTCACTTTCAAGTTTTGGACGGAGTTCAGAAGTTCTGTCATAAAATCTCTTCTTATACAGTAGACATGTTAGACGCTGTTCGTATCTGAATATTCTGTAAAAGTATAAGAATTGAATTTGTTAGCACATAGCCTAGCCTCAGAAGTAGTAAGTGATGAGTTATCCTTACAATTTGCATTCAACATCAACAATCGACATGAGATAATAATTCGAATGATCTAACTCAAGTACGAGCAATGAAGTTATCTATTTTGTTTCTTTATCATCGCGAAAAAATGCTGACTAAAAGTTACTTGAATATGTATTTTACCAATAACAGGCATGAGAATTCGTCCGGAAAAAACCCGGAAAATTCCTGGAATTCCAACTTCAATCACCCATGGCTACCCGGGTCTTTTTTATACCTGTCCTTTGTGTTTCTTCCAAACAATAGGCCTATGTATGTCGCTTAACAGTTTTGGACAAAATGGTTCAAACAGTGTCCGACAAGTGAAATGTCTAATTTCCTTATGGTGAGCTGCATTCAAAACATATTTTCTGGTTTGGATCAAGTTCATCGTGTCAGTGTACACGAAGGTGTTTCAAAAGCTGACACGTAAGGCATCGAGATGATTTAGAGGTCTTCATGAGCATTGGAATTGAATGAAAGGTTGTAGAAAAAATTCGAAAAGTAGCAACTACGTCATATATAGATGCTCATTCGACTGGATTGCTTGCCAGCAATTTCTCCCATCACATAAAAAGAAGCCTTGACATTGAAGTTCATGAAAGCAGGATAATACAGCAAGAACAACTTTCAATAGTGAAGGAAAATCGGTGAAGAGAGGGGATGACCACCAATCGTCGACACGCAGATCCTTCCTGAAAACTGGAAGTTAGTTGCACAGTTCTAGGTCAAAAGCATTAGATTTCGGTCGGTGAAACATCTGGGACTGGGTAACACTATGGCTTCTCACTCGTGAATCAATAATTTAATTGACTGTTCTTTAAAATTCAATTGGCATTCCAAGTTCAAACTATTTTCTCCAAGCCAAGACTCTTCAGAAATGAATTCTTCAAGACGTCACTATGGGAGGCTAGGAGAGCTCGCGCTTTGGCACCCAAAAACATATCTATTTCTCTTGAAAAAATTTGAGGCAATACTATATACGAGATGGGACTTGTTAGCATGACTCGCTTCAGGTTTGGTAGGACAACTGATAGACCATTTGAACAGTTTGATCTGTTCGTCGTGCAATATGTGAACCAATGGCTCCTTCTGGAGAAAAGTACATAAGTAGTTTTTCTAGAGAGGCAAGGCATTGAGAAAGTACAAATTCAGTCAAAGTCAATTGATTAATGAAGCATAAGAAATTGATGATTACCAGAGTTCGGAAATTCTTTTTAATTATTTTGATTTTTTGGGTGTTTTTAATATTCATTTGATTTTCTCAAACATTTTTTACATATTTCTAGGGTCTGTGGCATCAAATTCATTTAGGTTTGCTCATATTACTTTGCATTTCTTTAAAAAACCCTTGATTTAGTCATATGTTAGAGCAAAATATTGAAAATTGGGATGCATCGGCAGTAACCATCATACATAGACTATGAACATTTTCCACTGTCTTTGACCGTTACTTCAAATTTTTAAGAAGCCCTATGTTAGTTGGTGAAGGCACGCGCTTTTGTCGCAAAAAGGAAGGGCTATATTATTGTATCTGACTGACAACAACGACATCTAAATCCTCCGCTCTATTGAATTAGTGTTGTCAGCCGAGAGAGCACTCCCGGACATGTCTCCTCAAAAGGCTGCCAACTATAACTTTCCGCCGATCACGAGCGCCGACGTCGAGAGCGTTTTCGACGTAGAAAACGATTTTATCTGACAAATGACGGAGACTTACTCTATAAAATATCTCTAAAATATTAGTAAGCACTAGTTTTTACCAATAACTGGAAATAAATTAGCCTTATACTGATATTTGTAATGCTTTTCTTGTTTATAATTTTTGGGATAAGCGCGTATGTAAATATCTTGATCTTAACTTTCTCCTGAACCATGCGGAGTTGTCACGATAAATCACAGTACAATTTGATTTCCAAACATTTTCAATATTTTGATGATTTTTTAAAATATCATGAGGTTTTGAAGTAAATAAATATTTAAGCATGTTGATGCTTTTGACCAAATGTTTTTCCGAACCCTAATGATTACCCTCTTCCTTTCTCTACCATCATCTGACATCCTTCGGCTGCAAGGGATGCTTTCATTTCGAAAATTCGATCTGACTTTCCGATTGACATTTTTTGTAGCATCATTCCGACATTTTCATCATAATCACAAGCAAGATTGACATGCACATCAAGAAATCGAATAAAATGCGTACTTGACCCCGAAAATCAGGCAGTTCCTCTAATAATTCAAAAATATCAGGAGACTTTTGTTATCATATGAGGTAATCTTATCTGATTTTCTGAATTTTCAACTCGAATCAGATGCAGACTCATTGCCCCTCATTCTCCTGGAATTTTCATGGATTTTTTGAACGAATCTAGAGACCCCACCAAAATGGATCCAAAAAGCCGGAAATGCTTTGTATGAAGATTCTCATGCCTGCAATAATGGCAAGTAGACGATAAACCCAGCTCACGACGCCTTTCTCCATCAACTTTCGGAAGAAAATATAAGGCTTTACGATTATTCGCTTACAAACTTCGGTTATAATTCCGATAGGTTTTTATGTCTTGTGCATGAATATGTTGTGAGGCATGGTCAATCGAAATTGCCTCGCCAGCCAATATTTGCCTATTTTAAAAATCATAACTTGAAGGAAGATGACGAGTCCTCGACTTCGATCATGACGCTTATAGAGTATAGAACTTCATTACCATAGGTAATTCTCTGAACTGAAGCATCCATGTTTAACAGAGATGAACTTTAGCCTTTCTCAGTAAATGATTATTATTTCCAAGTGATTTTAAGGTGCAAGATCATCAATGTCTACGATGTGATATCTCAGAGAAAGCTTGACACATAAATATAATGTTTGGTGTACATAACATGCGGTCGCATTAATCAATTTTCAATTTAATCTGTGAATAGTCGACCAAATCATTTCTTTTGAAATTGCTCAACTTTTGTAATGATAAATGCACTAATTGTTGATTGGTGTTTATTATAACAAGAAAACCACATGATTTGCAATTCAACTTTAAAACAGTTTCAATGTTGTCATCGATACAAATAATTGAATAATTAGTTTCAGATGAACACGCCCAAGCACTAGTGACTTTACTTGTCAGATGAATGTAATGCCTGGTGGCATTCAAAAGCGACAACTGATTTCATTGCTTCCCATTTGTAGTCAGTGAGTACATGCACGGTAATAAAGTTGACATAACATTATGGGTTCTTGTGCAAACTTAGCAACACTAATTTGAATTCAAATAATTAAGTTCAGCATCGATATAATTTCGCATAAAGTGTAAAACTGATGTCAGCATCCCTGCACTATGTAGTGACTTTTCCATAAGTAAAAACCCTGACAAACTTTCGGTTCTTTGGATAAATGATCATTGATTTTAGAATTCAAATCAGGAACTTTAATTGCCGGCAATTTTTTCGTCAATCCAAAACAACTCACAAAGAATGGTTGAACAGCGTTTCAAAGAATTGCAGCCATTGAAAGATAAGAAAATCTATTTAACAATGTTCTTTTAAAACCAAAAACAATTTTTTTTCATTTTACAATACTAAGACATTTTCTTCAACCGCTTTCAATTATAGGTCAGAGAACTGTCTCAAATTCTCAATCTTCAATCTTTTGATTGTTCTTGGTGAATGATGCAGTATATGCAATACCAGTAAAGGATCATCCAACTGTATGTAGCTACATTAAGTGAAATAAAACTGCAAAGTGAATGGAGCCGTAATCGAACTTAGAATCCGTCTGCATGCACTTTTATCAACCGAAGTTGTATCTATAATCGTGTGATATCACATAAAATTATCAACAAAAAAACGCCACATTTATACGTTTTGTCTAACATGTAGAAGTAGCAATGACATGTGTGTGGATAATTGTCAAACGCACTAATTAATAGGGCAGCAATAATTGCAATAATGTAGCATAACTTGTATACCCATCTGTATTTCCATCGACAATTTTATATAATACAACGCATTCTAAATATGAATGAAAAGTGAACAAAAGAAAGAAAGCTAGCATTTATATATAAGTGTCATTTGAAGCTCGTGAAATTTGGCGACATGTTATTTAATAAACAAGAATTATCAAATAAAATATACTAAGTTGAACATTAACTTAATTAACTGTAACACCAATTTTCGATAAACCAATTTTGGCTTCATTTGGAAAATGTGAACGTAATTCCTGCATATCATTTTACTACTTCACTGACAGCGCTTCAGATGTCGGTAGTATCCATCTTCAGGGCACACACTCACTCCATGATTTATCGTCCACTTCCCCCAGTGTTTCGAGTGTTGGACGTCGGCAAACGTCGTTAGGGCAAACTAATGAAATTAGACTGCAGGCTAACTTGACTCTAAATTCAAACTCTAGTACAATTATTGTACGAAAATCTACCGGTATGAATAAGCTGAAAATACTTAGAGATGCTAAATAACAAAGAAAACAAGAAACAAAGTCTTATTACATCACTGCTAGACGAAGTAGTCATTGGTCTTGTTTGAAAATGAGTTCATTTTTCTTTATGAGCATTGCTTTGGCTATCTCTAGATCTTTCTTTCCTTTCTTTCACATCTTGCCTGGACGATGGTATTCTCTCTGATGATGCCATCGATTTTCACAATTTTATGCCTTGATAATATGCTTAGCGATGGATCGGCTGTCAACATGTTTATATCTATGTGTCAGATCAGATCATTGGTCATGGTGCGCCGGAAGGAAGTTTTTTGGGAACCAAAAATAGCCAGGTCTGAAACCAGTTTTATTTTAATCCAGAATGTCATGGAGAATTGATACTGTAAATTTTAAATACTCTGTAGAGGTCTTTTTTCACAGCACATGTTGATTTCTTTGAAATTTAAAATCATATTCAAATTATACAATCATTTTAAAAAATTCGCCAAGTCTGAAAACAATGCAAAAGTAATCCCGAGTGTTATACAGGGATGTGATTGACCTAACGAAAAAAGTCAGGAAACTAATTTTTGAAGGGGGCCCAGGATAAACAGTGATTACTACATTAACAGTAGAACCATTAGTTTGGGACATTCACATATTGCCTGGTATAGTTAGAATATAAGCAAGAAATGAAGTGACACAAAATGAAAACAGAAGCTACGCGCAAAGTTATGTATGCAGCCCATATAGTCTACGTGCAATTTTTTTGCAGAATCTGCCTTGTCTCAAAAATGACCGAAATCAACCCAAAAAATCAGGAATAATCACAGCCCAGTTTATAGAGACTTATCATTTCAAATTTTGTGATATTCTGTAGAGGGCTTTCTTTTCTACAGCACATTTTGATATTTTTTTGAAATTAAATTCAAATTTTGCAATCATATCAAAACATCTCCGAGCATGAAATCCATTTCAAAATCTTTATTGCTCACTTTCAGGACTTATTTACATAAAAAGGCACAATCCTGTACAGGGCTTTCCATTTTAGACAGCATGTTCGAATGATTTTAAAATTTGAGTTTTAATATACCATATCTCTTACAAAATGATGCCATTCTACATAGATCTACATATTTTTTAATCGTACCTTATCTTCAATTCAGAATATTCAATAAATATCATTTGTCTGATAGATTGGCATCAGAGAGTGCAAATGTTATCTAATGAATTAACCATAGAAATAAGCTTACAGCGCCGCTCTACAGAGTGTCCCAAAAGAAACCGAACCGCATAATGAAAATAAAAGTTAAGATCAAAACGACTATTCCAGAAGCAAATAATATATTCATAAATGTTCAAAGTGTCCACCTTGAACTTTAATACATTCCCGATATCGTTGTACAACACTCCGACATACTTTCCGACAATTTTTTGTTGAAATGTTTGTCCATTCGTGCTGTATGACTTGTTTCAGCTCATTTATTGTTCTTGGTTTACTCATGTAAACAGCATTCTTTAGAACTCCCCATAAATAGAAATCTGGAGGCGTAAGGTCAGGGGATCTGGCAGGCCATTCAATGGCCCCCCGCCGTCCAATCCAACGTCCTGGAAATTATTTTTCCAACCAAATTCGAACATCTTTTGCGTAATGTGCTGGTGCGCCATCTTGCTGGAAGTGGAGATCACGGAAATTGGGGAACTCGGACACAATCGGAAACATTTGAATCTTCAGCATGTTAAGGTAACGGTCACTGTTAACATTTCCTTCAAAAAAGAAAGGGCCGACTAATCCAGTACTGCAGATTGCACCCCAAACTGTGATCCAAGGAGATAGACTTCTCGTTCAATTATACGGTGATGATTTTCACTATCCCAATAAACACAGTTGTGTCTGTTAACATGTCCGTTAAGTTTAAAACATGCTTCGTCGCTCCATAGAATGCTGTGTGGAAATTCTGGTGAATCCTCACAAAATTGAGTGAAATTTTCACAAAATTGCATTCGCTTGTCGTGATCATCCTCGTTTAATGCATGAAGAAGACGAGGTCGGTATGGTGTTAGACCGATATCACGCACGATGCGGTGGAGCGAACTTCGGGATATGTCTAATTCCACGGATGCTCGGCGGACGGACTTTTTGGGTGAATTGACGTAAGCTGTGGCTACTAGATCTTTATTTTCAGGTGAAGAAGCTGTCTTTGGGCGACCTTCTCTTGGGGCATCTGCTGCACTTCCCGTTTCTTCAAATTTGCGAACTAAATTAAACATAGTCTATTTACTTGGTGTTGAAGTATCAAAGTTCTCTGCCCATTTTTCTTCTATCCTTTTGTAGCTGCTGGTTGCATAATACCACTTGATAATGAAAATACGTTCGTGTAGGTCTACCGTTCTTCGCTGCATTGTAATTTTGATGCAACGATCTTAATTGTTACGAACTTTATGACAGTGAATAGCTGTCACTGACATACACACAGTGAATCAGTGCGACATGAGCAATAATGAAATCTTGATAACTGAATAATCAATAAAGTTAACCAATGCTTTCGACATGATTTGACATATCGTTATTCTGTTCAACCTGAAGTGGACACTTTGAACATTTAGTTATTTTATTACTAGCTACTGGAATAGTCGTTTTTGATCTTAAATTTTCTTTTAATCTTGCGGTTCGGTTTCTTTTGGGACACTCTGTATAATAACAAAGGAGAGCGCATGTAGACATTGTAAACAATAGCATGCGCGCACTGCCTTGCAGCAGCACCTTAACTATGACGGCATCCAGTGGTTGAAAAAGAGTAGGTATTGGCGGCTTATCAGGGTGCTTTGTAAATATTCACGATTCTCTTTATGTATAAAATTATTTTGATAAAATAGCCTACAATAGGCTGAAACAATGATAACAAAACAACAATGATCGGCTGAAGTGACCATTGACAAACAGTTATTGTTATTCTAGTCTCAGTAACCCAAACAAAGCAAAAAGTCGGATTTCTATGAAATTAACACACTTCACTCTTGCAAGATTGAAAGAACGCCCGTGCGTAAACAGAATTCATCACGATCATTCATCGCATTGCCGCCACATTGTAAGACATCGAAAATTCATTTCATTAATTTACAGTGCCGCACACTGGCAGAACGCACGACGAGTACACATCTCGCGTCCGTCTTTTATGCTTCAATAAATGCTAAGATATTAGAGCAGTGGTTCCCAAAGTGGGGGGGGGAGCTATTTCCTTGAGGCGGAGGAAATATCGACGTTGCAGCTGAGGTAAAAAAATCGATTATGCCTATACAAGTGTGAAAGCAATTATTCTTACCGGCGATCTTGTTTTTCACGGCAGTGTCGAAATGCTTGAAAATTAACTGATCGTCGACTCACAGCTAATAAAAAGGTTCATTGGCACATTGGGAGTTCTTAGTAATGATGAGAATCTGGGGAAACATGCGTACCTGTCTGACTTCTTTGCGGTGTCGAACGACGTCAACAGATCACTCCAAGGACGATCCAAGAAATTTTCGGTGTGTTGATAAGATGAAAAGGTTCAATGAAAAACTGAACTTATGGCGTCGCAGAATGCTGGCAGGAAAGTATGAACAGTTGAACACACAAAAAATCTAGCAAGTTTTCTGAAAACAACCAAAGTGCGCCTACTTTCACTGAGGCTATCGTCGAACACTTGTGCATGCTGGAAGACAGGATTGCTGCTTACTTCAACGACGATATCGAATCGATGAAATTGAAAAAACGGCTGAGATTACTATTCAGTGAGGTCACCGATCAAATTTCCGACTTTGAAATGAAGAAAGAGATAATCATTATGATGGAAGATTCGTAGCTTGAGAAAGAGTGTAAGGATGTATCCCTTCCAGAGTTCTGGATTCGACGACTCAACCAGATTCCGAAATTAGCCGCAGCTGCTCTTTCAGAAATTTTGATCCGAATCCTAATTCAGTTAAAGTTCTATCGTAAAAAATAAATATGGAAATAGACTGTCTGTCAAAGCCGAGGCTCGCGTTGCTTTGGACTACACTCAACAGCGTATTAATAAAGTCGTAAAAGCTAAGCAACATCATCCTTCTCATTGACAGAAAACGGTCTCTGCAATTGGTTTGCATATTTTCATTGTACATGAATATCTGTTCGAAATATGCACTAAGTTATTTGTAGACTACATGTTACAAAAAGCGCGTGAAGCTTTTTTGAAGCTGAACGGTGGGGAATCAATTTTTTTCTGGAGCGTAGGGGGAACGTTACCATAAAGTTTGGGAACCACTGTATTAGAGTATTGAAGGAAGAAACTTATAAATTGATTGAGCATTATATTTTAGAATGCTTTGACAGAGATGATCGGCGGATTCATTTAACTGTTGTCGGATGTTAACCTCGTCTAACGCGTAACACGGATATCAAATGCGCTTCCATTGTTTGTGAAATTTCTCGCTCTACTTTTACAAAACTAGGGGGAACTTTCAAGTTGAATCAGTAAAAAGACCTAGATGCAGACCTTCGACACATCATCCTACTTTATCTTCAAGTAGGCCATCGGCAATATCTGTGTTCAAAATGCCTCTCTGTTCTGGGGAGGGGTAGAGATCACCAATGTATTTTGACTTCTCGAACAGAGAATATAAGCCGTTTAATTACCGAATCACCTTCCAGTTCTACAGCTGAAAATGCTACAGGCTCAATTCTTAAGGATAAGGCCTCCACTGCAGGATCACGATATATCAAGTTTTTCAATATGACTGGTGGAAGACCTTTAGAAGTTGATGTAAATCCAAATAAGGTCTCTTTCACAACAACGCAGTTTCTGTTGATAGCAAAGCACATGTAATCTGAATTTGAAAGCTAGAATGTGCATAATTTGAAACGTTGTGCTAGTCATCCAGAAGTTTCATGACGCCAACCATGACATCGCTTTGTAAGAGATAGGGTATATTAAAACTCAAATTTTAAAATCATTTAAACATGATGTCTAAAATGATTGCATTGTCTATGATTGCAAAATTTTAATTTTAATATAATTAAAACATGTTGCAACGAAGAAAGCCGTCTACAGAATATCATAAAATTTGAAATGATAAGTCTCCATAACAATCGGGATTACTTTTGAATTGGTTTCAGACTTGGCGAATTTTTTAAAATGATTGTAAAATTTGAATATGATTTTAAATTTCAAAAAAATCAATATGTGCTGTGAAAATAGCCCTCTACAGAATATTTAAATTTACAAAATCAAGTCTCCATGACATTCTGGGTTAAAATAAAACTGGTTTCAGACCTGGCTATCTTTGGTTCCCAAAAACTTCCTTCCGGAGCACCGTGAATTGTCTATCCAGTGAACGTGACACCACTGCAGGTACTGGGCAAGGAAATTGATGCACAACATGATATGGCACATAGATTTGACAACATAAAAAAGCTCTTGATCAATAACATCTCACTTTGAAATTTGCTGCCCTATCAAGTGGAATGACGCGATTATTTACTATTGCAGGAAGAATTTCCTGTTCAATATCAGCATTGGCTCCCCAATGACTTATGAAAAAGAATTGAATTGTTGTTGATTTGTTTTCTTTAGTTGTTCAATTTTCTTACAATTTCTTTATCATATAGCTTATGGTTTATCATTGTGTCAATAAGATGAAGTGGGTTATTATTGCTGATGAGTATTTGTTTGAAGTGTACCGGTACTTCTTTTGAGAAAGCTTAATTCTCATGTTGATGAAATTCTGAATGCGTGATTAATGCAGGAGTTGATGACAGATTTTTTGTATGTGAGCGGTCCAAATGCAATGTAACAACAATCACTATATAGGTTCCACTATGTGGGAGGTCCAAATGCAATATAACAACAATCACTATATAGGTTGCACGACCATCGTCTGAAGACACGCTTAAAACAGCGCGAAAATAATGGATCTATTCAAGCCCATTCTCTTGAATTAAACAAGAAAAAACGAAGAGCCTATTATCATCAGCAGAGACCTAATGGAAGAATCATAATGTGAAAAAGCTCCAAATTGCCGAATCCACATTGATCAAAGAAAAATGCCCATTTATGATCGAACGTGATATGGGACTTGCACGCAACCTAAATTTGGTTTAGCGCAATCTGCCGACTTTCTATGGTGCTACAGTACAAAAGTTGTGCAACTTGAAGGACTATCTGCCTGTCTTCTTTCACATAGCTAACCTACCCCATGTCAAATAATCATAACCTCTCAAGAACTATTGAATTGGAACGTTCTACATTTTTTTCTTCATAACTTGTCTTGATAATGAAACGAGTGTTTGTCTCCGAAAAGTTGAAATTTTATAGCAGGAAATGGTATTCCAAAATTGCTCTTGAATCACTGATCCTAGAAGGAAAACAACTATATAGAAAAACTGAAAAATGTCTACAAAAATGCTTCAAATTACAAAAAGACATCGTATTTAATCAACTTGTATAATAAATGAATGGCATCCAAAATTTTGAAAATTGTTTTAAAAATGTGATCTTCCCAAGCTTTACACACAGTATCATAAAGGGGAACAAAAGTACGAAAAAATTGGTATAAGGAAATGCAAGAATCTGTTGTGCTTGATTTAACTGCCATCATTTATATTTTTTAAGTTACCATTTTGGTTTAAAAACTTAACAGCGTGTTGCAAGACACTTTTTTTTAAAACAAGATATTTTTTGCTTCAAAAATACATGCTTTCGTTTTTCTTAGAAATTTCCAAATAGTGAAACTTGATAGTAATATACTGATACAAACTGATTTTACATTAATAACATATACCCAACTTCTTCATTTGTCTTTTTAAAGGATTTAATTGTCACTTATGGCCCACTTACTTATGCAATAATGCTCACTACCTGATATAAGCATTATCGCATGAATTCACTTACCGACAAATTTCGAGCATAAAACGGTCTGCTCTGCCCAGCTCTTCCTCCAATTCTACGTGTGATAAATTGACTCTTTCTTCTGCCGTGGGCACAAACTTGGTCAACTGCTCGCATAGATCTCGAGGTAGACGATTCTCTTCGTCCATTGACAGCATGCGTTGTGTAAGTTCACCAGGAAAGAGACGCAAACGGGATAAAAGTATGGAAAGATTTTGAGCGCGTGGAGGTGCGAGGACAGAGACCTGGGACGGTTGCGACAGTGAATTGGAGATAGACATTGAAGGATTGATAGATCCACGCCGTGGACCGTCACCCACCGAGGCCTGAGCTCGATGGAAAAGAGCTTCCATCTCCTGAAATAGAAGGAGGATGTCCACTAGGAATTAGAGGTAGCGCTAAAGCACTTAAGAGCGCAATTCAAAGCAATATAGGGCACATTTTTTTGAAACATAAATTACTTTTCCTAGCTTGACAAATTGTCTGATATACCAAAAAAACTAAAGTATGTAAATAAAATTTAGGACTGGCATGGAAGAGTGAGAGCTATGCGGCAGGCAGTAAAAGGCTACATAGCACAAATACATTTTGTTAAAAGACCTGAAAAAAGAAGAACTTTTAAAAACAGCAAGCATTTTCTATGTCAGGTCATTTAACAAAATGTTACTGGTGCTATGTTACCCTTTACAACCTGCCGCCACACCTGTCCAGAACATTTTAACATAAATGTAGCTTTGTTTTATCTGTATATCAAAAATTTTGCATCTTCTATATTTTGATGTAAATTCAAATCTTATTCTATATCTTCATAAATTCTTTCCCTAAAGATATCTAGAAATAATAGCTAAAACATGCATTGAGAAAATATAGCCCGATCCATCACATGACGCCGGTTCTTTCCAAAGAAAATTTAATGATGACTCATAGTCAATGAATCTTTCCATTCGAAGCTACGAGTCAAAAATAATGAACATTTTTAGGCAAAGTCATGTGAATTATTTCAACTTTTAAGCATTTACCTATAGCTAGAATCCTCTTAAATGCAGGCTGACTGCTGAATAATGAAATATAATATAGGCATATAGCTCAAAAATCTGATCTCAACAAACTTTATTGATTTTTAATCTGCGTTGATGGACAATGTCTGAGCATCTTCAGAAAGCCTTGATGTTGTGCATTACGAATTGTGACTGCCAATTTTCACTCGATAATTCAATAATATGCTAGTGATCATTTGAGACGGTAAAACGGAAAGCAAAAATTGAGTTCTCAGGTAAGTGACAAAGACGGCACTTAGAACTCTGGTATTTAAAAAGACACAGCGCAGACAATTACAACCTACCTTGCATGAACTATGAAGACGCCAAAGAAGTTGTCCGCTTTGGATGACTAGCTTTCCGATATAAATGTGGGCCTGCATCAATGCTCTGTGTTGAGCCAACTATTCTTTGCATTCGTGGAATGTTCAGGGTTTCCAATTATTCCTGTGGAAATTCTCTGTGAAGACGATCTCACATTTTGACTTGAGAAAGTAAGCACGAAATGCAGGAGAAGCTAGGGACCGCCTTACATCAGAAGGTCTGAGAGTAAGTGAGACAAGATGCTGAGTAGGACTGAGGAAGGAGAGCTCTCTATCACCTGCAAATATCCGCGCACTACCTGCACAGTTTCACGTGGTGCTGACAGCAACTCAATCTAATGCACTAATTGTCGATAGTGGACTCATTGACAGTGATAGCCCTAACCTGGCAAGACTTGCTAGTATGTAAAAGCTGCCAAATCCATAGCTTCCTATAATCACTTCGTGTCTTGGGTGGGGCTGGGATCAGTAAAAAAAAAGTTGTATCAGAAGCAGTCTGTCAAGAGCCTCGTCGAGCTTCTTGTGCATGAGATGCCTAGGTGGCAAGTCCATTGTGACCTATAGAAATCCAATGAAAGTGATAGATAACCTTACAGCAAGATATGTACAATGTTTTTCGTAGCCGTTTCTGCTACTTGCGAGACGTGCTAGATGCCGGTGATGGGACTGAGGTGGTCGTGACTGCACAAATCTAATCGTCATGGTATTCCTATACAGGCATACACCATTTTGGGGAAAGGTAAAATTATCGACTAGCGCGTTATAGCCTGCATAACTTGCAGAAGTGAGACATGGGCTGTGACGATTGAAGAAATAAGTACGTTAGAAAACAGAGGAATGAGGATGTATGGTGCATCTCCCAAGGACAGAGCAGCCAGCAAAGACCACGCGATTGAACCAGCAGACGACAGATGAAACCATGAATAAGTGCAGGATTCAATGGTATGGAACTAAAAAAAGTGTAGAGATGAAGCAATGAGATGTCGCCCAAAGACATGGAAAGAAGCTGCGTCCGCAGACCGTCGGCAATTACGTCTCAAAGAAGTCGATGAGTTCGGTCAGGACACCTGAAAGCACTCTTTAAAGATAAATAGTTCGTAAATAAATTGAACTGGAATTGTTGCTTAAATAAGACAAATCGGACATTTCGACACACAAAATGTCATACATGTTAACTATTCATGTGTGTGTCTACTGTGCGCACAAAATGCGCTGCTCAATAGGATTCAAGTCGATTGCAATTTTTTCTAAAATGGTGACATAATCATAGTCTATTCATAATAATAAAAATACTTGCAGTACATGAGTAATAAACAAATCTTGCAGCAGTCATACAAACCTTTACATTACAGGACCTTGTGCTTGTTTTGGAACAATGAAAAAAGTAGAGCACACGGCTCTCATTAGAGCACAAGTCTCCAAATAGAGTTGAGCATTCAATAGACAACCTGTGAATCTAATCTGTCAGTGACTACCAGTAAGGTTGAATTTGATAAATTATGCTTCCTTCATTTGAGAAAAATCAACAAATTTGTCATTAACTTATATGCAAAACGTTGCAAATCTAGAAAAAAATCGAGTAATAAAAAACATATTCATTTACTCACTCCCGGTCTACGTCCGCTGAGCCCGTCCGACGGGTAAGACTAAAAGTATATATTGCATATTTATAACTTTGTATGTTGGCTAATTTTCATTTGAATGTGTGAAATTTGCTCCATCGTGATTGTGATATTATCGCAGATTTTGAGGTTAAAATGAGTAAAATAAGCTATTAAAAACATAAATGAAGAAAGATCAGTTAATTTAAATTTTTAACTATGAGGTGATTTAGCCCTGTTGGATGGAGATGACTGCAGTATGGTAGTCCTTGCATTTTACATGTGTCCTTTACATTGTATTTTGATGACATTGATACTTAGTGCAATCAGGATTTCATATTAATTTAGTTTTTGATTCCCAAAAAGATACACGTAGGATTTCTGTCTATCTCAATTGACTAGGCCAGACCGTCGAAATATACATGTATTTTCGAATCTAATCATTTTTGCGCGTCGAAAGAAATTAATCCCATAAGTGGGTATGGGTAAAAAGTATGAATCAAGCCTATGATTCTAGCTATCACCATAGTATAAAAGTGTAAATTTTTGTGTGCAATTTATACCTGCATGCATGTTCTTAGCATGAGAGTTCCATGATTTAACTTACGAACATGTTTCTATCCCATGATAAATTAATACTCAAATCGTAGCATGATTCATACCCACTTATTTCCAAGAAGTGTGGGGGTACAAGCACTTTGTATCATTTTGAAAAATCTCAAGTTGTAGCAGCATGATCACAAACTTGCTTCTTTAAAATGAATAGTCAGGACCTCTTCCACTTCAAGTAGTTAAAGAAGACGTTAAGGTGCCGAAGGCGATTCATCAATAGTAATGGGTAGGTTCGGAATTGCCGAAATACAGAATCGTGCGGATTTAATTTACATTCAGGGTGTTTCAGTTGATCTTTTTGCTTGTGCAATCCTATTTGAAACGTACTGTAGCGAGTCATTTATTCTACCAAAAACAGTAGTTCTGTCACCACATGAATTGTTCTAACAAGTAATGTGTAACTGAATTTGCATGTTGTGTGTGAACAGACTTCATAAAGGTGATGAGGTCTGATAGTGTGTGTTTCATGCAGAATGGAATACAAAAATTTGACGAACGTTGAAATTGCAACAATAGTGGCACATTCTACTCGTATCACTTCTAATTGTGAGAAAGCTCGACGAATGTTTCAAGAGGAAAATGATAAAGAACCACCACCTATTCGATCTCTCCGACACTGGAAGGACCGCTTCAATGGAAACTCTGTCACTTCATTCTCGCTCGCATGCCGGTAGCCAGTCTAGTCGCCGCGTATCTGATGAGAAAAAAGACAAACTTCTCGCTGCTGAGCTTGCTGATGAACCAACTATAACGGAAAGTTGCACAACAATGTCAGATGTCACCAGCCAGCGTGAATCAGATATTGAAAGAAGTCTGCCTGCGTCCTTGGAAGTTCAAGACTGTGCAAGAGCTCCAAACAGATGATTTTACTAAACGCAAAGCTTTTTGTGAGACGATCTTGGAGAGACATCGCAGAGATCGCAACTTCGTGATGAAGATAAATTTCAGTGACGTGGCAACATTTCATGTGAACGGATCCGTTAACAAACACAATACGTTCATCTATTCAAATGATAAACCTAACGCTGTTGCGCCTCAACTAATGAAATCCCTATCAGTGACATGCTGGGCTATGTTTTCACCACAAAACGGTATACTTTCAAACTCATCGATTCTACGGTCACCACTCCGGCATATTTGGAGATTCTTCAAACAATTGACATTCTGAATTCACGAAATCGAAATCAATGGCATCCCCGACCTCGGACGTTAGAAGACTTAAAAACGAAGTTGGTAGTCATTCTTCGTGAGATCGACACTGATGTGATCAAGCAAGCTTATGCCTCATTCATCCACCGTTGTGCTGTTTGTGTCGAACAGGAGGGTGAATATATTGAAAAACTCTTATGTACTTCAGAAATATAGAATATACTGTATTTCATTGGAACTTTGTCTTCTTTTTACACATACTGAAAATAGTCTAAAAAATCGGCCTTATAAACTGAAACACCCTGTATAATCAGCTCAAGCAGCAAAATATGAAAGTATAAAAAAATGACGAATATCTACACAGCGAATTCATGGTTTTTGATGATCATTAGTGGTGAGTATGCATACTTTTCGAATATCTTTAGCGTACGAGTGTGACAGCACAGTTCCGTAGTTATGTGTACTTTGTCATGATTGGTAAAGACAATGATGAGCGCTACAATTTTCTTCCATGGAAATGTTTCAATAGTCTGATAATTCGCATACTTCGGCTTTTAGCATCCGTATCAGCCTAGCAGCTGCCTACACTTGTTGAGCACGATGCATTTCATGCACGATTAGCTGCATCACCATAGGAAAACTCTTCTAATTTACGCTTACATTTTGTAGATCCAGATTTCGATAAAGGAACTAATACAGCGAATAGCCAAGTACATGTATATATTCACTTACGCTGAGGTCCAGTGTGTCATAATGGCGACTTTCATTCACTGCTTCCCAAAATGTTCCACGAATGCGAGCATCAGCAACTGATGACCAATTCACTGACCGCAGTTGCTGCTTACTCTTCGGAATTTCTTTGGATTTGATCTGTGGTTGAGGCGGTGCCGGTGGTGGTGGTGCTCCTGGCATGCTTGGTGGAGGTGGAGGAGGTGGCATTCCAGGAGCAGGAGGGGGAGGGGGTGGAGGAGGAGCGGGAGGTGGGGCTGCACAGAATGCTGGAGGTGGTGGTGGTGGGGGCGGCGGAGGTGGAGCAGGTGCAGGAGGTTCACATAATTCCGGAGGTGGGGGAGGCAGGTCTGATAAAGGAGAATTGTCGGTCATATCATGATTGCAGACAGAATTCAAAGCGATTTCTTTCTCTTTCTGCAATTCGATGCAGCGTCGCTCTGCCTCTTGAAGAGCCTCTTCTAAGCGGGAACATTTCTCAGTAGAATCCACTACCTGGCGATGCAGAAATAAGATTTTAAGCATAAACTAAAACATCATCCAAGTTTGTTGATTTCTAAATCAGTCAACCAGTACAAATCTCATTATTTAAAAATTCCTATTTTATCAAAAGTAGAAAAGGTAGTGGATTCAACGCTCATGACACTTGCGTTTCGTCCTTGCATGAAAAGTTGCTATTTTCACTGGTGAAAACTTGAGAAAATATTCCAATAATTGCTTAGCGAAGATTTCTGAATTCAAGAATATTAGTTATCATCTTAAAATAGAGAACAATACACTTCACAGTGGTAGGGTATATCATTAAATCAGAATGGAACTTTTAATTGAAGATGTATATTTGAGGGATTTATGTTGCTATCTGCAATTTAGCGAAGCACGATTGCTCAATGCTTGATCATATTTCATTCAATTCGAGTTTCTGAGGCAATGAAAAGACACTGAGTGAGATCCATTGAAGATACTGAATGCGACAAATGAAATATTCTGACAAGTTTTCCATTTTTGTTATAATTAAGTAGTCTGGGCATCTGAAACACACTGGCGAGTACTTGCAGGACAAAACGTAGCGTCTGCGTGTGTCAAGAAAGGTTGTGCTTACATTTTTCAAATCTGGACATTTTATACTGCAAAAAATCTATGCAGGTGATAAAACTATGTGATCATGTCTGTGAGGCCTACATCTCTCACTTTGCAAGGAACGATGTGGGATCAAAATCTTACCTCTCGACGGAGGTTATCTCCCTCTGATAGTGCATCGGATAGAGCAGCATGTAGTTCCTTTTCTCTTTTGCGAACAGCATCCGAGTCATCTTTTAGGCGTGTCAGAGTGGAGCGCAATTCTTTCTGCAAATGGAAATGGAATGTGAACTTCCTCATACAATGACATAACACTCAAAGAATATCAAATAAGGTCATAGTTATAATCGTCTAATCGACGAGTTCGAGTTAATAATTTTCTCTAATTGTGAACAAACTGAGCATACATCTAATTTCTGTAAGCCACCGAATGTTGAATTAGTCAACACTTTTAGATCGAAGAAAAGCTTCTGTTTATAAGAGCAACAAAGCAAGTAAGTGTAGTAAATAAAAACCCTTGTTTAGGTTCGGAGGCACAAGAAGCTAGTGCCCTTCTTCCATGTGGTCGAGTTTTGCTTATCTCAGCACTCCTTGCTGCTGAGTGCTTAGGAAAAATGCTGGGTGCATATAATTTTGATAAAATTGCCATCCAAAAGATGGGCGTCTAGTAGAACTTACATTCCAGGCTTCTTTATTTTTAATAATATTTTTATGATGTTGCATACATATTAGTAGCATTGAGAATCTTTCAATCAGCATAAATGATCGATAATCATCGGTTATTGAAATTCCACCAATTGTGAGAAATAATCACATGCTGAACAACGCAGCTAGCAGGACAACTTAATCATATTATTACAACTTACAGGACAAACTTGTGATTACGATGGAAGTTTTATTCCCCGAAAAAATAAAGGTTTATAATGTTTTTAAAGGTTGATGTTAAGGACACATCATGGCCGAGATTTTTTAACCCTTTCATCTGTGGAACGGAGGCTCTCATCCTATATGCAATCAGCAGTATGTTTGCGCTCAGAGCGGAAGACGGAAGCGTCCTTCGTTGCTATCTGCTTCATGCAGTACGGACGACGGATGCTTCCCTCCTCTTCAACTCGTATTTCCATTATGTTTGAAGATAAACCCGTGCCAGAGCTAAGCCTCAATTAAAATCGCTTTGATGTTCCCTCAGGGCAAAAGTAGACATCTTTCTCTATCGATTAGTTTTGAATTTTTGAAATCGG
The DNA here is from genome assembly GCA_907163375.1 of Prostheceraeus crozeri. Classification (NCBI taxonomy): domain Eukaryota; kingdom Metazoa; phylum Platyhelminthes; order Polycladida; family Euryleptidae; genus Prostheceraeus; species Prostheceraeus crozeri. The sequence goes on along the minus strand of CAJQUW010000460.1, from coordinate 350,857 downwards.
TCGAAGAATGGAAGTTAAATAGGAGCATAAAAAGCTTGGCAATGAAATCGTGTCCAGTTTTCACTTTCGCAGGATCAATAAACAAAGTCACACGACCTTCGTCTCTTGAAACCTACAACTTGTACATGGGAGCTGTCGACCAAGCGGATGCAAACCCACATTCTTATGATACTACCCGAAAGTCTCTGAACTGGGCTCGTAAAACTGGAATTCACCTGTTGCATCGATTGGTATTGAACGCTTTCAATTTATACAAGCAATCAAACGACTATCTTACTTTCTTGTCATTCACCTTGACTTATGAATGACACCTTTTTGATTCTACTGGGATTGGCCGAAAGGCTGGACCAAAAGAGTAAGACCTCGCATCTTGAAAGAAATCACCGAAAACCACGTTCCCAAGAAGATACCACCATCAGAAAAGAAGACAAACCCATCTCTCCGATGCCGTGCTTGCATCTCGAAAGGGATTCGAAAAGAAACTCCACTCTTATATGAGTCTTGCTCATGCAAACCTCGCTTGTGTGCTTATCCTTGCTTCAACATTTATCAAAGCTACAAATGACATTGCGTGTCATTGTGTTTTAAAAATGTAAAACTTTAAAATGTTTATGTTTATGTTTGATTTTTTAAACAATAAAAGTTCATATTTGTTATGATAAAAAACTTTCCATTGATAAGAGTTTTTTCATAATATTTTTTTGCATATTTGAAGAGAATCAAATGCTTACATAGAAAATAGAAAAACATGTGAATGTAGTCGTAGAACTTGTGCCTGCGAAAAACCCGTACACGCGAGAATGGGGAGCTTCAAATACCAGTGCTGAGCACAACGTTTAAACGACGGAAACTTCCGTCTTCTATGATATGGGGAATTTTCAACAGCACTAGAGTTCGTTGTCCATAGGACGGAAGTATCCGTCATCTGTAGAGATACGGCTAAGGCCCCAAATAAGTAAAATATACATTAAAGCTTGCAAGAATTATGGTCACTGATTTATTAGATGCCTATACAGACATTCAATGCGGACATCACATCATTCTATAGGTTACACATCATTCTGTAGGTCTAACACAAACGACAAAGGTTTATTAGACTGTCAAAACTTAAACGAACACATAATTTAATCTTAAGATATTCTTTCCAAAGAGTTTTGCCACATGCATTACACCATTCCATTTTTCTTGGCATCAAGGACGTGAATCGCAGCGTGCTAGGTACCTGAGAAATGCATGTAAACACAATCGCCCTATGTACTTGCATTTTCATTGTGTGAAACTGTCACATCCAATCACATTCTGTCAAATCGGCCTAATCCTAGACTAAAAACGAATATGACACGAAGAAAATGAAAAGCTGATCACCTAGAATCCTCACAACGAAAAAGATCGAAAGTTCAGTTATATTGCTATTACTAGAAGATCCCATTTACTCAGTTTACTCGGACATGCGGAGACGGTTTACGTCTTCCATTGCTCATTTACATCAGAGTTCGATAACATCGGTTACATAAACATTCATGGACAGTATTTCGCAATTGAATGCATCCTTCTTATGCTGTTCACCACAATTTTTTTACCTGTCTGACTACGAAATCAGTCGAGCGAATGATAAGAATCGTACACTATGTGACGTTAGGTCTCAACTGAACAGATGAAATAACATGATGATAGGAAGTCGCCAAAGATATCACATCGACTTCTGTCAAGGTCATGTACATCACACATGCACCAACAACATGATGCATCCATTATCCATCAGAGACATCAAACATCTGCCGAGATGACGCTTCATATGAATCCAACTTACTGTTATCTAATAGATGATGAGGTCACAAATGCGAAACATAGTGTACAATCATATTACTAGAAACAGTCGAGTTATAGTTAAAAATTGATGGATATGCAGCATGTGAAGTAAATGCAAAGAGAATATAAATTGGAATTTGTACCAGGCATTTACAAAAACCGCTCACCAGGTGGTCAAGGTCAATAATGCTCTTAAGATTTTGACAGGCATAATACATGATGATGCTGGCGAGATGGATGCTCAAAACTGCCGACACGTTTGAGCGAAAAACTGAGATAAGCTAAAGGATAAGCTTCGATTACGGAAGTCACAAGGCAAGTACGACTGCGAAGGAAGGGATCGTGAAGGTGAAAAGGAGGAGATCTACTGGAATGTCTCAACAGCGGTATCATGCTAACTTGCATTAACATCGTCGGCATAATCCTGATCAAGAAATAAGCTGAATTACTTCCGTCCAATCTCATGCTTTCAAATCCTGTAAAAAATCGATAAAAAAATCTTGGCCACTGACGTGAGAAAGCCTTGCACGAAAGACAAGCTTTTGCTCAGTTCGCCTACATCCGTGGATCAGTAAGATGAATAATCTCAGCTCTTACACCCTTTTATATACGTGTGCTTAAGCTCTTAGACTAGCAATCTAGCGACGTCTTGATCCTTTCGATCTGTTACAAAGGCAGTCGAAATATGCCACATGTCGCCGTCTTGAAATGAATTTGTGATCTTCGGTTACTGAAACAGGCTTTGAATTGGGTCTAAAGTCTCCTATCCACTCGCTTTCAGAGGGTTATCGTCAACATTCAGCTGTTCGAATGACTACCCATTCCCAGCGGTGCTCCACAAGGACGAACTATCAGTCTCTTCCATTTCTACATGGTGATTGGAAGTTTATCCACAATAGAAAAGGGATTAACAAGAACTCAGACATCATCAACTTCTCTGATGAAGTTAACATCCTTAACATCCTTCACTATATCCGATATTTTATGGACGTGCGAAAGCGAGAAGACACATTATTTTGGAATTTTGGATCTTGATCACACAAGCTCCGTCACTCAACTGATCAATATGAGTAGGTCATCTGTGACGGACGCCGTGATTATTTTAAGTTGGTCCCTTTCACCTATCACTGAAATCTAGAGCAAAACTAACTCAAAGTGCTAGACAAGATGCGGAGCAATCATATAAAATATATAATTTCAAAAGCATGAAAAGCATTCACATCAGTCGATGCACAAAGTCGATAATACTTCGCCTAGCCTTCTCCGCCTACCAACAGCAAGGACCAAGCGAAAAAAACCAATATTCATTTTTTCATAATAATAGACGAAATTGCTCGTTCAACGACATCCGGAAGATGTGCATGCAAAAGTGGAGGACCGCCGTCAAAAGATGACCGTCCAACACAGCGAAGATGCGAGACGAAAGTTGATTCGAAGGACTAATAAAAGAAAATGAAGTTGGCAAAAATAAGAGTTGAGGTTTGAAATAGTGTTCACAATCATTCAAGTTAATGCTTCGCGCATCTTATTTCAGGAAAGTCAAGTCTAACACACAAGTTTGAGAGCTAGAGCTACCAATTTCCGATGAGGAAAGGTCAAGAGGACACGATCCTATCATGCGTCATGCAGTGAAATTCTTGAAGACCACGTCTCTATGAAATTGTTGAGATTTTTGTTGTCTTGAATCGAAAGTCAAGCATCAAATTGAAAGTCTGCATCAACATCGCCGACAAAAATCAACACAAGAAAACAGACACATCTTTCTGAAAGATAATTTAAGAATGGTTTCCAGAATGCAACGTCATTCAAGCGGGAGTTAACGATGCTCTTTGATAACTTCACACTATCATTCTGCAGAATAGATCACCTGAGGCTGCCAGCACGGAAACCCGAGGATATTCTCTTCTAGGTAGTTGGATCCACGTCCTGATCGTCCATGATGCGTCACCTGTTCCCCCGGAAAGCTGAAGTTCACATAGACTTTCTCTTACACCAGTCATGGTTTCAGTACTACTAATCTAAATGTACATCGTTAAACTGATCAAAGAGGCGGATGCAACCAATGTGTTTATAAGCAATAATTGTCTTTAGTACAACTCGTGACCTACTCTGGTAAGGTCATATACATATAGATGAATGTCTGCAAATACAAGTGCGAATCACTATCCATCTAACTTAAAGCACTAAGCGATTCAGTTGCAGATACTTGAGAATATTCTAACAAGACTTGCAACGTTAACTTGAGCACTCGGACATCACCCCCATCTTTTGACTGATCCTCAATTGATATAAAATCTACACACGGGTCTGCACTTATATAGACCTACACTTTATGAAGAACCTTCCGTGTCACCATCAATTTCATGAAATCCACATGAATGTGCGAGCAAAGGAAGGTAGTTTAAAAATTAATGAACTTTGCACTGAAAGTCGTCCGATTATCATTACACCTGGTCTTGTTCGCATATTCTAGTCGGGAGGGTACTTTGTCAAGCATTGTCTACTACGAGGACTTTTAATCACATCTTTACATAAACCAACGATCACGGCGTTTATGAGAAGCGATAAATGCGGAAAATGAACATCAGCAAACACTTCGAAAACAACACTCAAAAAGGCGACCGACCACTCAATATTTCAACAAGTGCTTGCTTTCCTCTATCATCGTCTCTGTTGGCTTTATCTGGTGTCCTCTTGGCAATTTCCAACTTTACCTTCAGTTTTCACTTTCAGTGAATCAATTTTTAAGAATCCTTGGTGAGGAGGCGTAAACTCAACGTTCTGAGGAAGTCCCAGAGCCAGTAATGTGGCACTAACACGAAGGATGACAATCTGGAGAACGGTAAGTCACTTGTTGGTTCCAGGTCTTGAAAATTAATTAATCCATTGGATAACTTTTCAAGCGCAAGTGACAGCGCTTCTCGAGAGGTATGAGGAGCTGTATCACATTGCTGAAATCGCAATTGTGGGGAAACTTGTGGGAAATCCAACGAACAAGCACTTTTCTGGAGACGCATAAATCAATAGAATCATGAAAAGGCAAGGACCGTGCGTTCGGTAACCGGATAAGTCGCAACACACTGACAAACGCTAGGGATAAAGTGATTTTTGGATCACCAACTGAGGCCTTTGCGTGTCATAAAACCTAAAGCACTGCTAATAAATGAATTCAGGTAAATTGAAATTAGCTTAATCAGTCATTACTAGCTTTTGGCTAAGATCAGGTACAGTCAAAACTGCTGCGCAAAATGGCCGTCGAGTCTCGCAAGTTGCGGACTTCAATTCTTGAACGATTTGATTTTTATCAGGAAACAGCTGTAAATCTATAATAAGATTCCGCAAGGACGATGTTTAATCCTTGAAATCCCTTCGTATTGAAGGATTTTGGTCCTTCTCACACTGCACATAGCTCGTTCCACCTCATCGTCATTTCGAAAGGAAATTGACGAAACAATACTGTTCTAATAATTAGACTGTACTAATAATTCGTCTCGAAAGTGCTGCACATTGTCTTGATGGTGTCTAAGACGATTGAGTTTTCATATTGAAAAGGGATCGATATCCTCGTTGCATAATTGTCAGCGAATTCTCGATTCGAAAAGCAACTTAACGACTTTAGCTAGCACATGTACTTTGTAGCTTAGTCTTCGTGACGCATTTACATGTACAATATTGGTCGTGTTTAACGTACGTTGTTCGTATTTCGGCTGTGGTATTGACTCACAGTCAGCGGAGCTCATAGGTGTTTGTCAGACTAATTTTTTCCGTATTCGTAACAATAAAGTCGGGCATAATAAAATTGTTGGATATTTCCCTTAGTGTCAACTGGTTGTTAAATTAAGAAATAAGGAAGATTCAGATCACATAAAAGACGCTAACTGGGGTCGCAGCACTACTTTTCAAATTTCTCACACATGCATGATATACACGGGGAACTGAGTTATGTCAGTAATCCATGTCTCCATCTACCAGATATGCATATCTTTAAGTATTTTACTAAATGCACACGATTCCAAGCGTTGAATTCTTGGTGCAGTTGATGGAAGACTTCCGATATTGACGTTGGCTTCAAGTGGGGTTCATTGGGAAAAAACGATTTTCGCCTAACTAGAATACACGCAAAATTAATATTTTGAAACAGCGAAACACATAAAATAACTTCTGCTGTAAACCGCGGATCGATGAGCGGATTTATTTATTGTTAAGCATAGGAATGTTGATCGAATGGCTAACAGTAGTATCTTAGCTATTGAAGGCACAGTTGAAATGAGAAAAATTTAGTCCCGACCTGGTCTATAACAGAGAAATTGAGTAAACCCACATTTTCAGGTATGGGTGGGGGGTTGGGTGATCACTGCTATTTTGTAGGTGATATGTCCGAGAGAAGACCAGCTTCGAGTACAGCCGTTTATTGTTAATCAAAATAGATTCAAACTTATTCACACAATGAATTTAAAATACATCCACTATACATCAACCCAAGATTACTATGCCTAGATGTCACATCATAGAGGCCAAAACATTACAAAGTACTATGGTGCACAACATTCTTCCCCCTTAAAGAAAAGTCATGACCGGTCACCATACCGATCAGGCGGTTTCCGTTTCCTGAGAGGATATCTGCGAACCATACTCGATTGACTCTTTGAAGACTGTTACTGAATTGGTTGCGACGACACCGTCTCATTCTCTTCTTCATGTTCTCCGATAATCGACATCCTCATTTGCAACTGATTGAAACGTGACTTCAACTCATTATGTGCTCAAAACATAATTGTTTCCGCGACGCGTAGGATTTATTGGTTCTTTGATTAATAACTTGATTTTAATTATTTGCGTTCGCTTTTACCTTTATTCTCCCTGTTGATGGCCGGTGAACTGTCGGTCGAAAATTCAGAACTAACAAACCCTAAGCGTCGTGGAAATAATTTTGTTTTGAATGATATGCCAGCGAGCAGCCCTGCAATTTATAATCATAACGTGCTGCGTATTTACATCTTTCTAGTCTGAAATGGATTTGCAGTTCATCACGGAGTTCTTCGAATTTCTTGGTGTTCAAATCAGTTCACACAAAATGATTCTTGAGCAACTGAAAAGGTTCTGGATCTGCAGATGCCAGAAGACAATCTCGTTTTGCTTCGGGATCAGACGACGATTTATGCAAAACAAAGTGTTGCTCAAATCTGTCTACACATTTCAACCATTTCTCTTTTGATTTGAGATATGGTTCACAGTGCTCCGAGCGACATACCCTCCGAATTTTCAGGAATTCCCGAATGGCTGAAATTTTCGGGAATTATGTACTATCACATTAAAACGGCATAGAAACCGTTAATGGGATAGTATTCATTAATTGATATATCAGTACATTAATTTACGAGAATGCATCTGTAAGTATTTTGATCCCCGGGAACAGACTAGTTAAGACCCATACAGACTAGTTATATCCTGTGAGGGACGAAGAGTATACATGTAGGATTGATGCTAATTAGGGTTTAATAATTTCATATTAAATTAGAGTACAGGAATTAGTTAACTTTCATTTGTTTGTTGGAGCGATCTTCCAAAAAAAAACTTGAAAATGAAAACTCTCATCGTTCCATGGCCACGCTCGTTCTCTTAGTGAAATACAACGAGAAAGTGATCTAGGTTACAGCATCTCCAAACATGAAGCTATGATAATGAATAAAACTCGTTCACAACCAATGCAGCTACAAGCTTTGATATGTAGATATTAGGGTAAAACTGATTCATAGATAGTACTAACGAGGATAAACAGTAATAACAGTGAAATTCCTAAATCATAAAAGATCAATAAATAAAATGAACTGTAGAGCTTCACAAAATCAAAGAAGTTTAAGAATAAATAAACGTTCTTTCTGCAAGCACAGAGTCGGTTTCAAGTGGCGAATGATCACACTTTCAAGTATGGCAAGAGTTAAGCTGTTCCTAGCCTGCTTGAACACACGAAAACCATTGTCTTCTTGGCTGAGTATATATTGCTTCGACTTACAGGAGCATAAATGTCTGGTCACAGCGGATTGTGGTGGCTGTCTTGATTTCGGTCGACTGTTTGAATTGAAAAGCCATTTGGGAATATGCTCCTTCACACGAGTTGCCAGGCATCGTTCACTTTTACCGGCGTATCTTGCTCCGCAAGAACATTCGAAGAGATATGCAATCATTGGTTTCCGGTTTCGGGGAACAATGTCTTTCACTGAGTCGGGAGACAGAACTTGAGTGCGGAAAATTGGCATTGCTTTGAGCGAAAAGTAAGCTCGCTCAATTTGTTTGCGAATTTCATTGGCTACTGTTTCACTTATTCTTCCATAGTACTGCACATTAAAAAAGAATTTCTTCTTTTCTGCAGTTGGTAGCTTTTCATACTTCCTTTGAGAGTACTTTGTGATGAACCATGAAGGGTAGCCGTTATTCTTTAGCGTCTGCTCGAGAAATTGGATTTCATCAGGAAGTAGATGTGGGGAGCACAAACGTCTTGCCCTGTAAAATAGTGTAGACACGAGATTGGATTTGAATCTTCTTGGTGAGAAAGAATTGAAGTTATTGTATAGTGAAGTAAATGTTTCCTTTCTATAGATGGAAGTTGAGATGTTACCCGTTTCATCACGATGCAGCTTGACGTCTAAAAAATGGCTGGCCTTTTCCCGTGTAAATGAAATGGATGGATGACTCCCGTTGAATAAGCGGAATAAATCGTTTCCCGTTTCCTCGTTCTTTGCAATTATGAAAGTATCGTCGACGTATCTTCCATAATATTTGAGAACGCTTAATTTCGTTGCCAATTTTTCTTCGATTGAATTCATAAATAATTCACTGAAAGAGCCACTAAGTGGCGATCCCATTGCCAAACCGTCAGTTTGTTCATATACCATTCCATTAAAGATGAATTTGATATTTTTCGTTAAGGCGCAGAGTAAGGAGCGGCAATTAGACTCGGACAAAGTAAATTCAGACAATTTCGGATGAGGGCGGCCACTTCTGTATAACTTGTCACAAATTATATCAATGGTCTCATCAACGGGTATGCATGTAAACAAGCTCCTCACATCGAACGAGAGACATACTTCTTCATCTTCCAGCCTGATATTCGAAAGACTGTCCTTGAATTCAAATGAATCTTTGATAGAGAAGGACTTGGTGTCATCAACAAGAGGTTTTAGTATTTCCTTGTCCAGAAATTTTGACATTGCATGGTATGCGGAATTCGTCATTGAGAGCACTGGTCGTAAGGGATAATTGTCTTTATGCACCTTAGGTAGCCCGTATAGTCGAGGAATTGTGCATCCTTTGGGCATTCGGTCCATAATGCTTGCTGGAAGTTGCTTCTCATTAACCAGTTTTTGAACGATTTCAGATACACGCTTGTGGGAAGCAGAATCATTCCAATCTATTTCCATATTTGTTTTCTTGAACTTTGTTTCATCGTTGAGAATCGTTGGTTCCCCGAAACCGGAAACCAATGATTGCATATCTCTTCGAATGTTCTTGCGGAGCAAGATACGCCGGTAAAAGTGAACGATGCCTGGCAACTCGTGTGAAGGAGCATATTCCCAAATGGCTTTTCAATTCAAACAGTCGACCGAAATCAAGACAGCCACCACAATCCGCTGTGACCAGACATTTATGCTCCTGTAAGTCGAAGCAATATATACTCAGCCAAGAAGACAATGGTTTTCGTGTGTTCAAGCAGGCTAGGAACAGCTTAACTCTTGCCATACTTGAAAGTGTGATCATTCGCCACTTGAAACCGACTCTGTGCTTGCAGAAAGAACGTTTATTTATTCTTAAACTTCTTTGATTTTGTGAAGCTCTACAGTTCATTTTATTTATTGATCTTTTATGATTTAGGAATTTCACTGTTATTACTGTTTATCCTCGTTAGTACTATCTATGAATCAGTTTTACCCTAATATCTACATATCAAAGCTTGTAGCTGCATTGGTTGTGAACGAGTTTTATTCATTATCATAGCTTCATGTTTGGAGATGCTGTAACCTAGATCACTTTCTCGTTGTATTTCACTAAGAGAACGAGCGTGGCCATGGAACGATGAGAGTTTTCATTTTCAAACTTTCATTTCATAATAACGTCCTAGTTTGAGGCATCAGATGGGCCAATTAATAATCTATTGTGCGCTGCGGGGATGAGTGGGCAGCCAGGGGCGGGGGCATCAGTCTGCTGTCGCTGTAACTGAGTTGTTAAAGTTAACAGAGACCGCGAAAACGGAAGCTGTTAAATGGGCGTATAAATTGCGACGTTATCCTTCTATTCCGTCATGCTTCTGTTAAACTTTAACAGTCTCTGTCAAGTTTTTGTCATGATAGATATCTAACTAATCAACTTCGGTATTGTACTTAGATTGGCAGAAGCAAGTCACGTGACTTCTTCGTTACCGTCAGCGTACCATTATGAACGCAATGTCTCGAAAGCTTTCTCATTCATTTGTGTGTCTTGTGAGAAGTACGTCTATTGTTGCAATGCCGAAAGCAAAATCGAAAAGGACGGAAAACTATTCGCAGGTAGAAATCCGGTATATCATAGAATTCTACACGAAACATAATGCAGTTCTATCAGCAAAATTTTCTTCTAATACATCCCTAGTAAAGAAAAACAGCCTTTATAACGAATTGGTTGAGTCGGTTAACGCCCTGTCCTCAACAACTCGAACCTTAACGAGTATAAAAGACAAATGGCAAAATCTACAAAGAGGAGTACGGACAAAGGTGGCCAGTTTTATAAGAGAGAAAAATAAAGAACGAAAAATTACCGGTAAGTACGATACACAGTTTGATTTTTATTTGAATGCTGGCTTTAATGTTTCTTCTTCTTCAGGTGGTGGAGAACCATTAATCGATACGACAGCAGATGAGCTCACAATACTCAACGATGAGGAGAAGAAAATATTCATGCTTCTGCTACGTGAATCCATCTTTGGGATTTCAGGTGCGACGGAAAGTGGCCAACATTCAATATGTGACTCGATTGATAGACATACCGACGTATCTAATGATGAATCCTCGAATGACGAAAATGAAGATCCAGTTACCCCAGCAAGAGGATCAACGACAAGCCCTAAACAGCGGTCAGAAATAAGGAAGAGATATAGACCAAGATGGGAGTCTGTTCGAAACAGAATGACATCAGAGGACTACTATATGAGGATGTGTAAAATTGAGGAGGAGAAACTAGAAGAACAACGCCGTCACAACAAATTCATGGAAGAAATTGCTGTTCAGCATTTAAACGAAACGACCCGTCACCATAAGGAGCAAGAGTGTAACATGCGACATGACAGTTTGACGGCAGAACAACCAATCACTTATCAACAGTTACTGAGTATGTAAGCCATTCCATGTCGCTTGACCTTGATTATTTAGTATAAATATAATTATAAACTTGGATATTTATTGACTTTTAGTATGAATCGTATTATAAATACAATAAAGCGTTCATGAATTTTTCTGAATTGAACTTACTAGACAATAAAAGGTTTGACTTCCAAATCATAACATGAAGCAAGATTAGCCTAAGAATTTTTAGGCCGTAACATTTAATAGTATCCAAAATCGATAAAAAATTGGATATTATAATGACATTGATAAGAATAAAATTGCAGGATCTCCCTTTTCCGTAAGTGAGAGTTATATGTTTTATAATATTTTGTTGATACTTTTGAGATATCTCTTATGATCTCTAAAAATAACATATTTTTGTAATTTCAAAAAAGTCTATGGTAGATTATAATGTCCACTTACTTCTGCAATTTTATTCTAATAAGTTCAACAAACTCCCATGTCGAGCAATTAATTTGATAGCCATTGATATGGTTATCTGAATTGAATTTTCAAGTCGATTGTAATTCTGACGTAAGAATTAAATAATCTGAAGTAAACACGTTAAAATTAAGTTAAAGTAGATAATTTAGGCCTAATACTGCGCTCTACACGTAACAACCTTCCGTATGCGATCAGATAAAATTTGCAATATTTTTGTGCATTTATTTAAATTATGAAAACAAAAAGAATTGTAATCTGAACAATTGTCATATTTTCATTGACATGTTATATAAAAGAGATTTTACATAAAAACGTTTTGAATAAGTCGTCCTCTAGTTTGGATACCGCTAGATGTATCGGTCAATTCGAAACTGCTACCGCTATGTGACTCTTCTGATTCTTCAGATCCTTCAGTCAAAATATAGTTGGACTCGATTTGCCGTTCTACAGCAATATTATGTAAAACACCGCAAGCCATTATGATTTTTGAAGCTTTCAGTGGTGAAAACATTATGGGTTTAGTTAAACAACGAAATCGAGCCTTAAGTAAACCATTACATCGTTCAATTGTACTACGACCTCTTTTATGCGCAGCATTGAACCTCCTTTCTGATGGAGTACACGGGTTCGTTAATGGAGTTAATAGCCAATGTGATAAGGGATATGCAGAATCTCCAAGTAACCATCCTTCAGGCATGTCTGACTCGGTGAACTTTGTCCAAACATTTGAATTACGAACGATAAAAGCGTCGTGAGAGCTACCTGGCCATTTTGGAGACAAACTATATATTCGCAGCGTTGAGTCACAAACAATTTGACAATTCACTGAGTAAAATCCCTTTCTGTTGACAAAAACCTTTTCGTTGTGTTTAGGACCAAAGATAGGAATATGGCAGCCATCAATACAACCAATAGTTTTAGGTAATCCACAATACCGGTAGAATCGATCCATCTCTCGTAAAAGATGATCTTCATCACCCCAATTAATATACCGATCGTTTATCTTGTTGAGTTCATTTGAAACCGTATGAACACAGTTTCCTGCAGATCGTTCAGAAATCCCATGAATATCACCGATCATAGAAAGAAACCCTCCTTGACAGTAATAGCGAAGAGCAGTACATACTTGAATTTCTACTGATAGACTTCGACCGCGATTTGATGCTCGTTCCAATGGATGACGCAGAACTTCACATATATCACAAACAACAGCTTTCGGAAATCTGTATCTATCAAAAAAATCTTCATCACTAAGTACGTCGATAGGATTGATGCGTGTTTTATACTCTCGATGAGCTCTAGAAAATTGTCCGTCTGCCATCACTCTCCACATGTCACCAGTAGCCCATAAACTCCGTTGTGAAAACGAATGACTTGCGACCACAATTACACGAAAGATTTAAGTTACTCGTAAAATAATGCATTGTCATTGGACAACAGAGGGTTTGACAGAGGGCATAGCCTCTGTAAGAAAATTCCTCTGACAACAACAGCCTCCGTCAGATAACAGTATACTGATGCATCCAATTTAGTAGTGACTGTTAATCTAGATAACAGCCCCTGTCAAAACAGCCAACTGATGCGGTGAAAATATGAATAACAGGGGTTGTTAAGATAACAGCGCTGTAACAGCAGACTGATGCCCCCGCCCCAGGCTATTGTGTTGAGTTTTGGGTGCTCAGTCACTGTGGTCGCGGTGGCCTTTGTTCCGTTGAGTCTTGGCTTGTTTGGAGTGGTTTGTAAATATTTCGGTGCGCCGTCCGCTGAGTTTGTTGTTATGCCTGAGGTGTTGACGTCTGCTTGAGTCTGCATGTTGATTTGTAATCTTGGTGGACGAATAGCAATCTGCGATACCTGACAGTGATAAAAACTAGTGCCTGAAGTGAGACAAGGCCCCCTCTCGTATGTTCGCGCTGAGATTGTAGAGATTATCTTGTGCCTGTAATCCTGCGGCAATAAAGTTGCGTCCACAACCCCTATCGCTTTCTCTTACTATTGACTGAGGCGAAAAGGCTATAGGCCTATTTGAACGCTACCGCAAATTTCGTGACAACTGGGGGCTCAGCCGGGATTCGTTCAAACCTTAATTCGAGGAGAAAGTTTGGTGGACAAAAGTCGGACAAGCAATTGTTGTCGATCACGGATCAAAAGCCAAGGTGATACACGGAGAACGTACAGGGTGACAAAGAAGTCGATCGGTCGAGATTCGAGAGGAGATTCGAACAGGATTGGTAATCAGCGACAATTGAAAGTTCGGGTATTCAAAATCGAGAAATCTTCAGCATCTTCAACCGTCGACTGCTGCTGTGATCGGAAGAGGAACGACATTCACGCACTCAAACACTGAAGGAAATCATCTGGAGCAGCTCCTGGAATCTACGCCGCTGGACTTTGAGAATCTTTGGGTAAGCAGATTGCTCTTCGTCCAAGTAATTTCCGCTGCTGGTGATCGCTGTTAGTAGTTGATTGGTGATTGTCGAGAAGGTCTGTCGGTAACTCTGTTACTTGTTCTGTGTTTCAGTGAATCCAGTTACTAAAGTATATACCTTTACTCATTTGTGCTGATAGCTACGGAGGTTTCATTTATAAGTACGTAGCATAAGTTTATTGATTATTATTTATTCAATTTTGCATTTCTCGGTCTATTTCTTTCCCTGGATACAGTATATCATCGGGGTTGGCAGTCTAAGGTGTAAAACCGTGCGTTAAAGTTGGAGATTACTTACCTTATTGTGTCATTAAAAGATTTTTCAATTTACTCATTGTAGCGAGGGTTAATTATTTTGATAAGGTCAGTAAAAGGTAATTATCTAGAGTGTATACCTAGTAAGTTCATAACTAACAGCTTTACTAAATGCCCTTATTCTAATCAATCTCATAATGGATAGATCAATTGACATAGGACAAAAGCTGGGATTAGAGGGTGCAGAACTGAGATCATTTGTGCTGGAACGTGAAGAGCGAGAAGAGAGACAAAGAGCAAGAGAACTGAAACGCGCTGCCGATGAAAGAGAAGAGAGAAATAGAGAAAGAGAATTCGAACTGGAGCGCTTGAAACTATCTGTAACAGTTGGTAGTGCTAGAGCAAGCGATAGTCAGAAAGCATACAAAACACCCAAGATGCCATCGTTTGTAGATGGCAAGGATGAGCTGGACAGCTATTTATTGCGTTTTGAACGTAGTGCCAAGGTGATGGACTGGCCGACTGAAATTTGGGCCAGTTGTTTAAGCAGTTTGTTGAGTGGAAGAGCACTCGATGTATATTCGCGCATGACTGACGAGGACGCAGGTGATTATAATAAATTGAAATCGGCTCTTCTGAAAAGGTACGATCTGACTGAGGACGGATATCGAAACAAATTTCGAGAAGCAAGGCCAGATATTGATGAAAATCCTGAGCAATTCCTGACTAGGCTGCAGAATTATTTAGAGAAGTGGATAGATCTAGCTCAAGTTGAAAATTCAAAGACTGGTGTCTGTGAGCTCATGATAAGAGAGCAATTTCTTTCGTCTTGTCCAAGTGACCTAGCGACTTACCTAAAGTTGAATCCGTCTTTCAACTTACAAGGCTTAGTCCACACAGCAGAAGATTTCCTAACAGCACATGACAAGAAATTTGGAGAGTTAGGAGTAAGGAAAGACAGAAAATGTGATGTTGTCAAAATTGACCGACGTGATGTTAGGCGAAACAATACTGGTTCCCCTTCCCTGAACCATGTGACAGATGATTACAACCGTGACGCAAGTACAATTCAATGTCGAGCATGCAATAAGTTTGGTCATAAGGCATTCCGTTGTCCCACTGTAAGGAATGGAACCGTGCCAAAGAGGTGCTATAAATGCTCTAAGGTGGGTCACTTTGCGAAGAATTGCCCAGTCAAGGTTGAGGGGAAGGCGGCAGCCGGACGGGGACTGCACCGTAACGGAACAAAAGAAAATCACGCAATGCAAAGTTCGTCAATGGGAGATGACATGCGAGTGAGCAGTCCGACCATTGATAAGACTGAGGAAAACAATGCACCTGAGGTATCCTGGCTTGAGGAGTTTATTGAAGGCGACAATTTGGCTGGGGGCAAATCGGTTAAAGTTATCGGGAGTGGAGGGGCTGAACTAACTGAGAAAGATGACGAAATGCCGGTTGCAGAAGGATTTGTAGGAACAGAAAAGGTTCAAGTTCTGAGAGACTCTGGTTGCAATTATGTAGTTACGAAGAAAAAGTTTGTGAAACCTGAGCAATACACTGGTGAGAAATGTTACATGGCAAGGGTCGATAACACAGTTACAGAAGGAGAGATTGCGATAATCCAGGTTGATACACCATTTTTTGTGGGCGAGGTAAGAGCGATATGTTTCCCTGATGCTCTTTACGACTTATGTATAGGAAATATTCCTGGAGCTAGGAGGCCTTATCAGGAAGACAGTAATGATTGCAAGTTCGGCGGAGTGGCTACACGGTTAATGAGGAAGAGAGCAGATGTTCCCTTGAAACCGCCAAAATTCGAAGACCGGTTGAGGGTAGACCGTGAGACTCTAAAATGTCTGCAGACTGAAGATGAGACAATACGAGGAAGCGAAACCCGAAAGAATGAGAAAACCAAAGGGAAAGGGATAGAATCGTATGTGAAAATTGACGACATATTGTACAGAAAATTTGAGCACGAGAATATAAATCAAGGACAACCGATCCTACAAGTCATGGTTCCTAAATCATTAAGAAAAATGGTGATGGAGATAGCACACGAGTCTCTGTTTGGTGCACACATGGGTATTACGAAAACCAGTAATAAGATACTAAGCTGTTTCTTCTGGCCTGGGCTGAAAGCTGATGTCAGAAGGTTTTGTCAATCGTGTGACATATGTCAGAAAACTGTGGATAGGGGGCAAATTCCTAAAGCGCCATTGGGAAAGATGCCACTTATTGATACAGCTTTCAAGCGAGTGGCGATAGATTTGATTGGACCGATATATCCAGCAAGTGATCAAGGACATAAGTATGTGTTGACGTTGATTGATTACGCAACGCGATACCCAGAAGCAATAGCATTACGAAATATTTCAACAGAAGCGGTAGCTGAGGCCCTCGTTAGCATCTACTCACGGGTAGGAGTCCCGGAGGAAGTATTGAGCGATCTCGGCACACAATTTGTGTCAGAATGCATGAGTCAAGTAGCCCAATTGCTGGGGACGAAGCAATTGACGACGTCGCCATATCATCCGATGGGAAATGGTCTTGTGGAACGGTATAACGGTACCCTGAAGAAGATGTTGAAGCGATTGTGCAGTGAGCAGCCCAAACAGTGGGATCGCTACCTGGACCCTCTTTTGTTCGCGTACAGAGAGGTCCCACAGGAATCCACGGGATTTGCACCATTCGAGCTGCTATACGGACGGACAGTGAGAGGTCCCATGCAGATACTGAGAGAGCTGTGGACCGGTAAAACAGACGAATCTGAGGTTAGAAGCAGTTACCAATACGTTTTCGAACTGCGCGAACGGATTGAAGAAACAATGAAAATTGTTCTTAACAATCTTGAGTCAGCCCAAACGAAACAAAAGATTCTCTTTGATAAGAAGACGAAAGCGAGAAAATTAAGCGAAGGTGACGAGGTACTGGTGATGCTGCCGACTGATAACAATAAGTTGTTGATGCAGTGGAAGGGTCCATTTGTCGTCAAAAGGCAAGTTGGAATCAACGACTACAGAATCGCTGTCAAGGGAGAAGAGAAAACTTTTCATATTAACCTGCTGAAACAATATCATCGACGTGACATCTCGAGCGAGACTGCGGGTCATCACACACAACGTGATGGAGTGATTCAGAAGGCATGTGCTGGCGTGATCCATGACTACGAACAAGATGATGAAGTTTCAGTTGAAGATCTGATAGAAATCAATAATTTAAGCTCAAAAGAGACTATTCAAGATGTAAGAATTAGTGATAAATTGACCAAAGATCAGATGACCGAAATTCAATCAATAATTGACGAGTTTGGTGTAGTTTTTACCGATGCCCCAGGATTGTGTATGCTAACTGAGCATACGGTGAAACTCACTGATGACAAGCCAATCTCTTTACGCCCGTATACAGTACCCTACAGCCTCCGGGAGTCACTCAAAAATGATTTAGATGAAATGCTCAGGTCGGGGATCATCGAACGATCTGACTCTCCTTACGCCGCCCCACTGGTGCTGGTTAAGAAGAAGGACGGCTCCAACAGAATTTGTGTCGACTACAGACAATTGAATAAGGTGACAGTATTCGATCCCGAGCCATTGCCGATTATGCAAGACTTGGTACAAGAATTATCTCGAGATAATTACTTTACTAAGATCGATTTGAGTAAAGGATTTTGGCAGATCCCTGTAGCAAAGGAAGACATCCCTAAGACCGCGTTTGTTACTGTGGATGGTAAATACGCTTTCAAACGTATGCCTTTCGGAATGAAAAATTCTGGGTCTACATTGTCCAGGTGTTTGCGCGAATTGTTACACGGCATACCAGGAGTCTGTAATTATCTGGATGATATTTTGATCCATACAGAAACATGGGAACATCATCGACAAACTCTTAGAGTAATATTGACCAAATTAAAAGAAGCAGGGTTAACAGCCCGACCTTCCAAGTGTGACATCGGTCAGAGAAAGATAGAATTTTTGGGACATCGTCTCGGTGAGGGTATTATTGGACTACAAACTGACAACGTAAGAAAAATTAAAGAAGCTGAGAGACCGATAACAAAGAAAGATGTACGATCGTTTCTTGGCCTGACAGGGTTTTATAGAGAATTTATACCCGACTACGCATCAAAGACGGCACCATTGACAGAGTTGACACGAAAAGGGGAACCCAAGAATGTAAGATGGGGTGAAGCTCAAGAGAAGGCGTTTCTTTCCTTGAAGATGGCCCTAACCCAAGAACCGATACTGAAGTTAGCCGATAATAGAAAGCCTTATATTTTGCGAACTGATGCTAGCCTTACTGGAATAGGAGCAGTACTACTTCAGGAACATGATGGCCAACTCTTTCCGATTAGCTATGCGAGTCGCAAATTGTTGGAGCGTGAACAGAAATATTCGACGATGGAGCGCGAGTGCCTCGCAATTGTATTTGGTTTGCGGAAATTTGAATTGTACCTATATGGCAATGAGTTTACACTTCAAACAGATCATGAGCCGCTTGGATATTTGAAGAAGACAAAATATCTGAATGACAGAATAATGCGATGGGCATTATTTATGCAAAGATTCACTTTTAGCGTTCAAGTGATCAAAGGTTCACAAAATGCGGGAGCTGATTATTTAAGCCGCATTGAAAGGTAACTAGTAGAGCAATTTTGATTCCTCGAATTATCATATATTATGTCGCCGCGTAAGGTTGAAATAGAATATTTCTTCCTAAAGAAGGGGGAGATGTGAGGGACGAAGAGTATACATGTAGGATTGATGCTAATTAGGGTTTGATAATTTCATATTAAATTAGAGTACAGGAATTGATTAACTTTCATTTCATAATAACGTCCTAGTTTGAGGCATCAGATGGGCCAATTAATAATCTATTGTGCGCTGCGGGGATGAGTGGGCAGCCAGGCTATTGTGTTGAGTTTTGGGTGCTCAGTCACTGTGGTCGCGGTGGCCTTTGTTCCGTTGAGTCTTGGCTTGTTTGGAGTGGTTTGTAAATATTTCGGTGCGCCGTCCGCTGAGTTTGTTGTTATGCCTGAGGTGTTGACGTCTGCTTGAGTCTGCATGTTGATTTGTAATCTTGGTGGACGAATAGCAATCTGCGATACCTGACAGTGATAAAAACTAGTGCCTGAAGTGAGACAAGGCCCCCTCTCGTATGTTCGCGCTGAGATTGTAGAGATTATCTTGTGCCTGTAATCCTGCGGCAATAAAGTTGCGTCCACAACCCCTATCGCTTTCTCTTACTATCGACTGAGGCGAAAAGGCTATAGGCCTATTTGAACGCTACCGCAAATTTCGTGACATATCCCTTACATTTCTTCAAATATTGTGCATAATAGTCTTCATAAAGCTTATCTTCATGTGCTTGGGTTTTAAAATGAATGGAAGCTTTGAGATACTGTAAGCAAATCTGTATACTTCAACAACTTAAAGCGTACAGCAACACATAGAAAATATTAATTAATCGGCATACAATGAAGAAACGTCATATCTATGTTGCACATGTATTATCTATTTTCATCTAAGCACTGTACTACTGCCATTGCTCAACAAGTACATGTACATATATTTTATTACAAAAAATACTCAGTTTATCCACATTCATTTATTTTCACGAAGGTCTGAAGTTATTTGGAAGATGACTCTTTGGCAACAAATTGGTTCATCGAAGACACCATCTTTTTTCTTTTTGTTTCAATAGAGTCTTTTTCTTCTCTAATAGAAATTTCAATTTTTCTTAATAGAATTTCACTTTTGTTGTTGCCGTCGCAATAAACTCTGCAGGTTTCTCTTTTTCGGCAATAAGTTCTTGCAATTGCCGATCCGTTTCAAGGGCGGAAAATTCAATATTCATTAGTGAGTCATTTGACTTCCGAAAATTGGAAAAATCTCCAATAATTTGTGCCTCCATGTTTTTCCTTTTGATATCCTCGTTCGCTTTGGCTTCATCCCTTTTTCTCTTCCTGTAGTGCTGATGTGCAGCATAGCAGACACTCAGAAGGCTTTCATTGATTGGAACAGTGGAATTTGTCCAACCATTAGCCGAAAGTATCGACTTACTGACGACCAGTGCCTGTATAGTGTCCGGCGAGAGGCAAGATCGCTTCTTTGTCACGTCAGACAGGACACTGAACTGCCTGGCCGTTATTAGTTTGAGACATTAAGAAGTCCTCATTCAATCGGGAAGAAAAAGGTCATGGTGAAATCTTCAGTCATTCATTAACGGTTTAAGATCCACGTGAATAATGTAGAGATCGGAGATTCGGAGATACAGACGGAAGACGTAGAAAATCGGAGATCTGGACGGAATCTCTGTAGGTTGATAACTGACACCTAATCAGTTCGTTAAATAATTATTCACACAATTAATATGTAAGCACAGATCATTCACCAAATCCATCAACACGCAACCACATGCAGGTCACGTCATGGTCACGTAAAACTCTTTCTTTATATCACGAGGATATCGCGAGAAATGGCTGTTTGAAGGATCTCGTCGTAGATAAATAGTCGGACATGAAACAGAAAACAAAACTTTATACATGTACGTAGTACATTTTATACAGTATGATATGCCGAGATAAAACTATTAACAAGTTCGGGGAAAGCCAAGCATAATTAATGATGTTGGAATCATACTATATGTATTTAGGACGATAAAAGGAGTATAAATTGGCGAATTCTTCGTCGGCACTGATAGCATAACTTTCACAAACTTTAAAGCGCATACTTGCTACTAGTTCGATATTTACAAAATGCTATGGTAGCCTTCTTCGATTCACGAGACCATGGGATTGGGAAGTACATGTACATGTACGTCGTTGTTTAATAGAATTAACTATATTTTACCGAAAAATTCATGGAATAAAGGAATGAGGATTGATAAAGGAGTCGAGAGGTTTGAAATTGATATTTTAGATAAATTTCTATCATACGCTCGTATGATTACTCGGGAACGTTGATATTTATTCGCTTCTTTGTCACGTCAGACAGGACACTGAACTGCCTGGCCGTTATTAGTTTGAGACATTAAGAAGTCCTCATTCAATCGGGAAGAAAAAGGTCATGGTGAAATCTTCAGTCATTCATTAACGGTTTAAGATCCACGTGAATAATGTAGAGATCGGAGATTCGGAGATACAGACGGAAGACGTAGAAAATCGGAGATCTGGACGGAATCTCTGTAGGTTGATAACTGACACCTAATCAGTTCGTTAAATAATTATTCACACAATTAATATGTAAGCACAGATCATTCACCAAATCCATCAACACGCAACCACATGCAGGTCACGTCATGGTCACGTAAAACTCTTTCTTTATATCACGAGGATATCGCGAGAAATGGCTGTTTGAAGGATCTCGTCGTAGATAAATAGTCGGACATGAAACAGAAAACAAAACTTTATACATGTACGTAGTACATTTTATACAGTATGATATGCCGAGATAAAACTATTAACAAGTTCGGGGAAAGCCAAGCATAATTAATGATGTTGGAATCATACTATATGTATTTAGGACGATAAAAGGAGTATAAATTGGCGAATTCTTCGTCGGCACTGATAGCATAACTTTCACAAACTTTAAAGCGCATACTTGCTACTAGTTCGATATTTACAAAATGCTATGGTAGCCTTCTTCGATTCACGAGACCATGGGATTGGGAAGTACATGTACATGTACGTCGTTGTTTAATAGAATTAACTATATTTTACCGAAAAATTCATGGAATAAAGGAATGAGGATTGATAAAGGAGTCGAGAGGTTTGAAATTGATATTTTAGATAAATTTCTATCATACGCTCGTATGATTACTCGGGAACGTTGATATTTATTGAAGATGCTTAACTTCAACAGGACCCAATGCCAAAAATCATATTTGTTAGAGATACTGCATAATGGAAATTTTTAGGAATTTCGGGTCCATATTTTCGGGAATTCGGGAAAAATTCCCGAATTCGGGAGTAACTGTAAATTTTCGGGAAATTCACGAATTCGGAGATGAATCGGAGGACTGGGTTCAAATTTTGATAAGGAACTATTTCCACCAGTTTTTGGACTTACAGGTGCTGACGCTGGCCCTAATGTTTAGTTTTCATCATCAACATTTCAAATTGTTCTTGATGTTGCTTAAGTATTTTTTATAATTATTTAGCAGAAATTGACATTCTGGAGTGCTTGTCCTTCACTCCTAGCACCAAATTGTTATGTCCGAGAGAATACCAGCCTGAGTGTAGTCGTTTATTGTGTGAATCAAAATAGATTCTGTCACTCACTTTGGATACTGAATACGTGGGTCATCCCAAAAGTTCGTGCGTCCCGTATACTACAGCAGACTATTGATTTCAAGCACACTCTTGAAATATATATTTTCAGATTAAAGGAAGGGGACGGACTCATGAACCAAACGGAGAGGATGGCACTAGGCCTATAACAGCTCTACTTAAAGCGACATCAGACAAAACAAAGTAAATGCCAAGAAAAGTCAGAAAGCGCACATGATTAAATAGTGATCACGATGAACTCACAACATGCGCAGAAAAAATGACTTAGTGAATATATTATGAATATATTGTGAATATATTGTTCGTAAATCAATTAGCAATTCACTGTAGTGGAATAATTCCATCGCCTGAGATTGTAAGATGTTATTAAGAAGATAACATGGAAACAGAATGACTGATCTTTTAAAGTGAATGGATATGCGTGTTTTGAAAGCAAAGGAGTCCACGCGTATTTGCTAAAACTCGTCTCTAACTAGCTTCACGTAGCAGAAGTTAAAGTGCTTACCATTCATCCACTGAAAATCAAATTATTTTAAATGAAAACGAAATATTCTAAATCTGTATATTTAAGATCTCTCTATCCGCAACTCTCAAATCTGCAAATACTTTCGGAGCATATCTGAAGAGGTCTTGGATCAATTCATCCAAAGTACCATAAATTAGGCATCCAAGTACTTGTAAAATGTTCTTTTTTGCTATAGACCTTAATGCATTTCGATCAGTTCTTTGGTTATCATCAGAAAGAATGATCTTTCTGACGAGGACCACATAGCTGGACGAAATATATTAAGGTTTACAACGAACGAAGAATGTTTTCAAGTACTTGTATTCTTAATTTATGATACTTTCGGGGCAAGTTCGGGGGGGGGTTTGCTGAAATTCCCGGTCAATTTTAGGGTTTCTGAGTTGGTCGCGACCCGGTTAATGTGATTCAAGATGTAATGGAAAGAATATGTGTCAAACTAGAAGCATGCGACAATCAAATTCGGATATTAATGGTTTTCGGCACTACGGATAACCAAATATGCATCCCAATGTTCAGGGCATTCACGTCAGCCTCGATCTCTTGACTTTTGGGTAATAGGACTATCAACTTTTTTACGAGAGATCAACCGACAAATAGAAGGAGAAATCACGTAGCACAGATAGCTCATGTTTCTAGTTGTGCGACATGGACGACATCCTCGCGTGATAAGAAAAGAACTGAGATAAGGGTCACATGGTGGGAGCGGGTGAGAGTCAAAGTGAATGATACGCACCATTTCCAGCGCCACATATTGCATCTCCTGCGTCATTGATTCACGCTGCTCTTCCAAATGCATTTTATCTTGCTTCAACGCTCCGATCAGCTTCGCTTTCTCTTGCAATTCTCGTTCCGACGCCAAGCTACAAGTACGGACAAGTTATCAGAGTTGGGAATACGCCTCAATACCTGTCACTTGCTTGTGAATGACGTCATCGACACGCAGTTGCAGAACGCGGTGATCTGGATCGTGGCCGGCTCTAGACTGCATAACCACTTGCTGCACCAACAAATCATAAAGTTGCATATAAAGGGGTCCCTTCGATCCGGAAACTGTGGGGAGAAAAAGCGAAGTATAAGGGAGATGGATATATTTAATTTTCGCGGAAGTCGATCTGACAAAAAATACATAATGATGTAAAAGCTGTTACAGTATTCAAAAAGCAATCAGTGGATAATTGGTGATACTTTCAGCACTTCATATCACAAAAATGTCAAAACTAAACTGCTATCGATATGTAGATCCAACAGTATTAAATTTAATTCTGAAAATACAACCTTCGTGAATTGCAGCGACTGGTACCAAGAAATAATAAAATGTAATAGAGATGTTAGGTTGCTTATAAATGCAGTATGTGAATCAGTAATGATGCATGTTACTGTACGCATCTCTGTATTGATGTATCAATTTACTTCCCTACCAATAATTCCATTTTACACAGTGGCGGATACTGGTTGAAACGTCTTTCTCTATCTCATCTTCTCTAGTTTCAGCATTCTACATTATTGAGCTTGTAACTAGAAAAAGATTTCAGATAAAATATATGTCATCATTTTGCAATCATCAAGAAGAAACGCAGTTCGAATAACACAACAAATAGAAAAAATACATGACAACTCGACTGCAAAAATGTAGACATGCATATTTTGATCATCCTTTCCTTTTCAGATGATGAATTCTCAAAGATGCCGTCAAGGTTAGCTGAAATAACTCAGTTTATATAACTATACACCAAACATTAATTGATTTCAATTATTGCGAAGCAGCCATCTACATATCTCATAAAAAGTGGGACATTATACATCACTCTCATTTGTCGGAGGGCTACTGTTTCGATGCTGTCCATGAATATAATTGCAAGCACACCAGAAAGAGACGAACCCATGGGTAAACCCTTAAGTTAAAGGTTTAATTGAAAACAAAGAACAAGCCTTGAAACTTCTCCAATATCTCAGTGCACAACATTCCAGCATCAATTTCGAAATTGAATTACCAGACGACAACAAAACATTAAGCCTACTTGATTTCCGAGTAACACTGAACGCGCCAAATGAACCAGAATTTGAATTTTACCGCAAATCTGCTAGAAAAGATCTGTTTGTGAATTATCACTCACATGTACCATACATTAACAAAATTAACTTCATTAGAAACGAAAAAACAAGAATCGCAGAACGATGTTCCAATAATCTAACTCAAAACAAACACAGACAATTTCAATGATATTCTACGACTAAACATGTATCCCGAAAATATCATTCGCAACACCAACAATTATCGTAAAATACATAAACCAAATAACAGAAAGGAGAAAGAAAGACACTATTTTTACTTCAATTTTCCATTTATTTCTGAGAAAGTGGATAAACAACTACAAAATGTTTTTCGTCGAGAAAACTTGAACGTAAGGTTAACAAGAAGATCAAGAACTCTTAGAAGTGTATTGAAACAACCTAAAACAAACCAAGATTGTCATTTAAGAAATTGCCTAATTAACAACAACAACATTTGCAATCAGAGATGTGTAATTTATCAGCTGAATTGTGATAAGTGTAATAACTTCTACATTGGAAGCACCATAAGACCATTACATATCCGTTGCCGTGAGCATAAAACAAACAGCAAGTCTTCCATGTACAACCATCTTCAGAAATGTCACAGTTACAACTTTTCCACAACCATCCTTTCCCACGATAGTGATCCATCAAACTTAAGACGTGAAGCATATTATCCTAGAAAAATGAAACCAGCAATCAACAGCAAAATCGAGCTCAACAATTATGCAGATTTTCTTTTTTATTGAAATTTTTTCTATTATGTAAAAATAATAAACCATGACAATG
This sequence comes from Prostheceraeus crozeri, assembly GCA_907163375.1. Taxonomy (NCBI): domain Eukaryota; kingdom Metazoa; phylum Platyhelminthes; order Polycladida; family Euryleptidae; genus Prostheceraeus; species Prostheceraeus crozeri. Next base: position 324,914 of record CAJQUW010000460.1, on the reverse strand, counting down.
TGTTACATTATAACAGTATCAAATTTCTAATTCACACCTCTTGCCTTCTTCCAATCGTTTTATAGCTTTATATTTTTTTTATACTTGTGTGATATGTGCATGTACTCAAGCCTTTGTATTACTAATCCATTTCTATGTCCTTTGTTTTCATGTCTAGTCAGGTCATCATTAAGATGCTATTGGTACTATGTAATCCAATACTACCTGTTCCATAGCCGTTCCCCTTTTGTATTTAGTATTATGTTATTATGACATAGACGTCGGTGTGAATTTTAAATTTTATACTAGACCATATTTCCTTCCTTTTTACCTGAAGATAGTTAACGGATGTTAACTGAAATTAATTGTACGAAATAAGAAAAAGAAAATAAAACCACCATCATTCTATATTGGCTCTTTCCAACTACATTCAAATCATCTGAATACTCTAAATTTGTACATCGATGTAGATAAATTTATGTGTTCATTCAATTCATATGGAACAACTAGAGTGGTTATATTATTTTCTACTGCGTCTATGCATTGTGGACAACAAAAAATAAGTTTACCAGAAACAAAAATTCAATCAGAAGCTAAAAATGTCTTCAAAGTATCCAATTCTAGCATAAAAGCTACTTACCTCAACAAAACAAGTTATTGTAATGAACTTAGTCGGCATGTTGCTTAAATTTGTTCAGTCAGAGTTCCATGTATGTCTAGGAGCAGTTATGGTTTCAGGGATCTTTGAATTCCATGAAAATTATTTACTCATGTTTTCAGCGGCATATTTTTCGAAGTGCAACTATTTTCCACGTGCTCTTGTGATATACGCATCTCAGATAGAAAGATCATGTGGACAAGATATATTTCATATCTAAGTATTCAGTTAAAGAATGAACAGTAATTGAAAAATTCTTGTTTTTAATCTCTATTTGTTGACATATTTTGTGGTACATATTACACACTAACAGGATAAATGCGGAAATACTGACAGAAAAAGGATGGAAAAATATATTTGATAAAAGCGTTACTTGAAACATTTTTGACCGGGAAAACATGTGTATATAAATAGAAGCGGTGGATGTTTCATGATCACTTATTTATTCACGACGCGTTTCTCCTGCTCTCAATCAGGTGATACAGCAGAATGATCTACATGTAAAACGTACGGACACAAAAGAATACAGTTTACTTACAGAGAAATGACATTAAGGCACAATCATTAATCAGTGAACAGTCACATCAAAGTCAGCCAGAAGAGAAGATACAGAAATCAGTAAAGTCGCGCTGCACACACTTATGACAAACGTAAAAAGGCAGATATTCATGAGTACCGGGCAATAGACTGGATCAATGAAATAAAATTTCTGCTTTCACTTTTTTATTTTTGCAGATATAACATTGATTTCTGCTTCTCCTCTTCTGGCTGACTTCGATGTGACTGTTTATTGATTAATGATTGTGTATTAATGTCATTTCTCTGTAAGTAAACTGTATTCTTTTGTGTCCGTACGTTTTACATGTAGATCATTCTGCTGTATCACCTGATTGAGAGAAGGAGAAACGCGTCGTGAATAAATAAGTGTTCATGAAGCATCTAGCGCTTCTATTTATATATACAAAAGCTTTACTCCAATGCAATAAATTTCAAATTCTCAGCAGCTTTAGTCTGTGCGTCAACTTCCAAATTTCGAAAGTTTCGCAATTAATCATATAGTGAATATTTTACATCAGACAATGAATAGAAACCAAAACACCACACTCTATAACATGTTAGACACTATAACATGATGACTTTCTGATGAACAGTGCGGCTCCAAATGATTGGACCAAGGAAGATAAGCTTTAACCACGTACAATTGTGGTCGAAAGTGTCCGGGCAGCATTGGATGAAATTCTTGATTTATCTTACATACAATGGTCATCTTTGTTCATTATCGAAGAATAAAATTGATGAAGCACTGTATCATTTAATCTGGTTACTTGGTGGAGCTCTCATGCTGCAAAAAAGCAAGGTCTTAACTTAGAAACTTTCTACATAGAAGCTTGTATAGTCACATTTCAATCAACTCTGAAATGCAAAACCATTGACCGCAATCTGTTGCATCATCCACGATCTAGGGATAATGAATCAGGTGGACCATGAAAGGCCTATTCATCGAAGCAAAGCTGCAATAAGACGAATATCTCAGTGCTCTGAAATACCTGTGAGTTCGTATTGGTGCATGAGTACTTTTGTCATCGGAATGTACGTGGGTCGTTCCGAAAGCAATGCCTCCCAATTTTTATTAAAAGAAGTATCAGAGATCCAGAGATGAAACCAATACCATCAAAACAAGCGTGGTTTCTTATACTATAATTAGTTTTTTCAGAGAGTCAACATCAACACAAGCCGACACAGAGACAAATGAAAACCGTCAACATAAAAAGAGACGACAAAAACTTTCGCACAGAAAATTCACTTTTCGACATAGTCACCACCACTTTCAATGCACTTCCGCCAACGATGAATAAGGGCCTGTGTGCCTTGCTCGTAAAAAGCAGCTCCTGCTGAGGCGGTCCACTGCTTTACTGCTCTGATTACGGCGTCATTGTCTTCAAAATGCCGACCATCCTTTAGAGGCCCGAACAAGTGAAAGTCTGATGGAGCCAAATCGGGGCTATACGGTGGATGTGGCAGCACCGTCCAGCCAAACTTTGACACGCACTCTCTTGTTCTAACTTGTGCGGGGTCTGGCATTGTCGTGTTGCAAACAAAAAGTCTTCTTCTTTTGCGGCCTCTTACGAGAGATGCGGTCCTTCAGTTTCGATAACGTTTCGATGTAACGGTCTTAGTTGACCGTTGTCCCAGGCTCCAAGAAGTCCAATAAGACGACGCCCAACCTGTCCCAGAAGACAGTACATATCACTTTGCCAGCAGATGGCTGCGTTTTCAACTATCTTTGATGGAGAACCGGTACGGTGCCACTCCATGGACTGTCGTTTAGACTCAGGCTCGCAGTGGTGACACCACGTTTCGTCAACAGTGATGATCTGGTCCAAGAAAGACTCGCCTTCGGTCTCGCATCGATTCAGTAATTCTCGACTGGCAGCCACACATTGATTTTTGCTTTCCTATGTTAGCATGTGTGGAACCCATCTGGTGCCCACTTTGCTGTACCCCAAGTTCGACAGCATCATTTCTAGTGCCCCAACATCAACATCCAAAACAGCTCGCATTTGTGCGACCGCGATCCTTCGATCCTCGCGAATGAGATGGTCGAGGCGTTCTGTGTTTTCGTCGTTGTTGGCTGTGCAAGGTCGTCCATAACGAGGTCTATCGCACACGTCTATATCGCCACTTTGGAATTGACGAACCCATCTCCTCACTGAGCTCCCGTCAACTGCCTCAGTTCCGTGAACGTTAACGAGGCGCCGATGAATGTCAATTGGCGAAACGTCTTCTGCGTTTAAGAATTCAATGACACACCTATGCTTTTGACGAACGTCCATGACGAGATGATTCCAAAGACTTAAATGATTCACGTTTACTCTTTCTCGCTTATAAAGAATCGATTGTCTTCGTAGAGCATCACGAATAAATAATGCAGTGCTGCTTCAATCGATCGATTCATAGAAATAAACTGTTTACCTGAAGTTGGCTAGAATGGAAACTGACTCAAGGTCGCGGCACATCCGGGGGAACTAAGTTGGGGCATGAACCACCAATTAAAAGCTTCGATTTTCACATGTGACTGATTCTAACCCAATCATACAGACGTTGGCAGGTGCATCTAAGTGAAAATGCGTGCGATTTATGTGCCGTTATTGTGCATTGCATGAAGCTTAATTTCCATTCTAGAGGTTTTATTGTTGTCAATTTCTATGGATCGATTCGATTTCACCAGCCTTTTCGACACACACGGCATCAGCTGATTCGATTTCAACAGCCTTCTCGATGCGTACGCAGTAAAGTGTTGCGGTCACACAACTTGATTCCTGCCTTTATGACGTCGTTGCGTGAAACATAGACATGAACAATGCCTGGTCATGACACTAAGTTTCGATCGTATCAGAGACAGAAGTTACAGGCGCGTTAGAGTCCGATAAAAAGTGAGAACAAAAGAGAATAGCAAGACAAAATTTTTCGTCGTCTCTTTTTGAAGTCTGCACGTTGATGTTGACTCTCTGAAAAAATTAATTATAGCATAAGAAACCACGCTTGTTTTGATGGCGTTGCTCTCATTTCTGGATCTCTTATACTTTTAATAAAAATTGGGAGGCATTACTTTCGGAGCGACCCACGTAGTAAAACAATCAGCCGAACAAATCCAATTACCGACTGAACGATGGATTCAGTTCGCATTCCTTTCAGACAGGAAAGGAGGGACGGAATTTCGGTATAGTGGGATCATGGTTGGATATTTGACCCGACCTCAACCCGATAGAGCATCGCAAGGCTGTTTTTCAAATGTCGTTCAATAATCTCATTGAAAACACTTGACTAGCATGAACTCAAGAAACGAGCTCACACTCTATCTATTCTTTGGTAAAGTCCATGATTTGTGGTGTAGTAGCAGTCTTTCCCGCATTTTCTGGACCGACTAGGCATTATTTTACTTTTTTGCATAGGCAAGTAGATGACCTGCAATGATGAGAAATCGATGCTGTCATTAACCTTCTCAATATAGCATATTCCATTTAGCACTATTTATCTGCTTCATAACAACCGCATGAGTTGATTCAAATTAAAATTAAATTCCCCGGATACTTTCGGCCACAACTTTATTGCTATGTTGCAACTAAAATCGAACGTGATGAATGAGATGTAAATTTGAATGAATACATTTCTCACAATGAACCTAAACGTATAACAGTATACGGAGGATGATTCGGTCTGAGTAATTGTTCGAATACACCAGCACGCAGTTAGTATAATGACACTTTCAAAAAGAGGACTCAAGCATGTAGATCACACAGTATACTCACCTGACTGTTCACGACGAAATTCGACAAGCTGAGTCAAAACCTGAATGATCAAGTTGTTTTGTTTTGATGGCGATTTCATGTGAATGATCCTACGTCTACTTTTATGAAGCAAGAAATTGCCTTTGATTCAGGATTATAAACCCACGTTTTTCATGGTGCACTGAAAAACTCATTCTAGATTATCGCTCATAGTCATTCTCAGGAGAGAGAAGGAATTATCAAGTAGTCTACGTCCATATAATTTCACGTGAAATACGGACGGTTGGCATTTTCTTACTTTTCTAATTCGTTGCAATTCTCGAATTCAAAGGAATATTGCTCCAAAACGGGATTGCTGATGATTTTTGTTTATTTTTCTGTATTTTGCAACGATGTAGTTGCTAAGAAATCAACTCAAAAGCCAAAAACATCTTTGTCAAAAATGTTATTGAGAAATAACACTATGTATTTTCAAGTAATAAAAACTAAAACAAAAGTTCAAAGTCCTCCTTGCCTTGAAGAACGCTGTCATGAGAATTCAAAATTTAACAACTCGTTATTTGAGCGTTCACTTGAGAATATACTTTTTCTGATTCCCTTTTACAAGGCGACTGCTAATGAATAGTGTCTGTCCAATTTCCGGGAGTAAAAATTCTTATGGGAATAAATCAACTTTCACGGTTACCCAATCCATCTTACAAAAAAGAAATTAAAAAACCTGTGAAACTGTAATATGCCATCGAGTCAAGGCTCTGATGCAAGTTCAGTGGACAGTCTGTCATAATCATCTAATCTGCAACAATATTAAGAAGCACTGGTTTGATAAGCATACACAAATTAAATACACGGTCTGAAAAATTTCAGAAATGCGGTTGAAAAACCAACTCTAGGATATCTGCAAAACTGATGTTATAACTTCACCCTTTACACATTATATGCATACTTCTTAGCTCAAGTATGCATTTTTCTAAAAAGGCGATTGTTGAACAGTGATTACTTACCGACATTGTAACAACTGTGATATGACATCGAAATTCATATGTCATTTAGGAAAAATTGCAGCAGTATTGCACATCAGTAAATATACTCCTTCTTAACTTCTGATCTAACTAACCGACACTAAACATTAATTAGCAAAACAAATACATGTATTTTGAATTATGATTTTGATGAACTGAAGGAAAATTGATCCCAACAAGTGACCATGATTACATATTCCAAAGTACTTTTGAACACCTTCTTGGAATCACCTTCCAAAGTAGGTGATATACACCTGAGGAAATATTGAGATACACAATTAGTAAATGAAATTTCGACCTAGTTTTCAATAAATACTACTTTCAGCACACCACTGACATATCGCTTAAGTTAGTGCGCCTATAATAATTGATTAATGCTGCTTTTTGCAAACACAATGTAAATAGAATAATTAAATATTGAGTTGCATCCTCAGTTGAAAAAATGGGAACAGATCTGAATGGCTGCTATTCATTCAATATCAGGAATCGCCACCATTTGTCCGAGTATGGCAGTAACTTTCAATAGGATGTCGTGTTGATGTTGGGAGACATGAAGTAGGTATGTTGATGATTCCGATTTTGGATGAGATGGTAGCTATTCAGGCATGTTCCCATTTTTAAAATGAGATGCAACTCAATATTAATTTTTCTATTTACATTGAGTAAACATTTTCTACATGGTACTTGATAATGACTCTGGATTTTTACGAAAATCATTATTTCGTGTAGAATGACAGAAACACCTGACACGTCAAAAAGTCAATTAGCTGCTTGCGAGCCAGCAGTTCTCATGGATGGCGAAATTAAGCAACCCCTCATTTTGGGACATCATATCAGCTTACACGAAATATATACATGCACCACTTTGAAGCTTCGTTTAAGCGATGCCTACCACCCCACGTTATCCAGACCTGCTAATAGTACGAGCGTATAATTGCGATAAATCTCATAAATCATCTGGCTAGGTGTGTCACAGAAACAGCCTCCTGATTAATACATATTAGTAATCTAGCACAATCTGATCATGCTGACAGCTCCAAGTCTACGAAGGGAAATAATGTTCTTTAGCTTCATTTGCATGGAGCAAAATGGAATTAGGAAAGGAAACTACTAATCGCACATTATGAAAGTATGACAACGGAAGTGCTTCAAGACGTCTGAAGTACTTTCAAGACGAATGCATTTCAAACTGCTGCAAGTAGGATAGGCTACAAAAAACCCGTTGATCTCCACAGAGACTTTCACTGCCATTGAGGAGAGACAATTCGCAGGCTTGAATGGAGACGTTGATGAGTTTCGACGCCTGAATCGTGTCCGCATCGAAGAGAGCGACTTCGGACTAGCATTCTGCTGTGTGCAACAACCAAGGAGAAATATTTAAATTTCTGGGAGATACGTTAAGTATCAAAATGGGCATCTTCTGACTCAAGACAGTGAATAAAAACAACACTGGGCGGAACACTTCAAACCGGTTCTTAACTGTCACTAACCAACCTGAACAGCTTCAAGACCTCGAGGAAGCTGTGCCAGTCAACTCATTTCAGGATCTCTCCTGTCCTGTCTAATGGATGCTGTCACAACAGACGAGGTCAGAAAAAGCACCACAACAACAAAGCGTCTGCGTAACTTTGTTAGTGAAATGATGAAGCATGGGGAAACGGCATCACTTTATTGCCGGTCCACGGAAAGCTATTTACCAACATCCTCTTGTTAAGAGTCATGGCAGCCACCCAAGGCTATCACCGTCTTAAACAAGCAAGCGTCATGCCCAATGAGTCGGCCTCCTATCAAATGTAATTTATTCGCCTTTAAATTGAGAAACACCGAGTATTCCGCAAGGATGAATAACTCTTCATCACGTTTGTAGATCTGAAGGATGCATTTGACTCGGTCTATAGAGAAAGCTTTTGGAAGATTCTCAGCCTTCGATGAATAGACGAGGATCTAATGGCTATTCAAGTAATCTGTCGTTTCTAGAGTAGGCCATACTGCAGTAACAGCAAACTGATGTCTACTGGTACGCTGTGGCATCATAGAGTGCGCATAAATGTAATTAAATGGCTTGATATCGCTTAAAATAAAAATCAGCTAGTCATCGGAGGTACTCACCTGGCATCAGCAACATGTGATAAAGGACAGATCGAAATGATATTGCCGCTTCTGTTTCCTCAACTAGGGCGATAACACAGTTAACCATCTCTTCCAAACGGTCACTCGATAGAGCGCTGAACTTAGCAGCTAGTCGCATCTGAAGCTCTTCTTCATCCGCATCGCGACGAGATAGGAATACAGATACATGCCTGAAGAAAAGCTTTCTGATTAGAATTTGGCATCGAATAAAAATGGATTAAAATGAATGGAGAGAAAATAGTCGTCGACAGTTGCAAGAAGACTAACTGATCAAAATCAATGACAACTTTAGTAATTTAAGTCATTATTCAGTAATAAAGAGAGGTCACAGTCAAGTTGTGGCATATCGCCTTTAACAATTTGACGTTCTTTGACAGCTTAGTTGTGAGGGAAAGACTCATCTGCATCATGAGCCAGTTCAAGAAGAGATGAGAACAATATTTGATTTCGATAATTACGGGTCCAGCTATCGTTCTGGCTTCATCAGTGCAGTAATGCTAATGTATTTGTCATCAAACATTCAAATAGATGCTAACTTAAACCATGACAAATTGGGAAAGCCCATGAAGGGCAGCAAAAACCAAACATTGATGAACAAGGAAGTTGAGGTCAAGCAATAAGTACAATGCACACTTCAATCAAGAATAGGGAAATCGAAGAATTACTTGTCGTTATGACGGAAATGATTCAACAATCGATTCTAAAAGCCGTTTACAGTGGGGACAGGGACTTCATAACAAGTCAATTTATTCCAGTGTCTAACCACATCAATAAAAAAATCACCTCACTGATGTTCTTGTCCTTCTGGCGATGATTGAATGATTGTACAGGGATTGTTTCGGCATGAAATTCTCACGGAAGATGAAAAACATTTTTCAACATCTAGAAATAAATTTATCAAAACTATTCTATCTCTCATTTCAAACTGCGACTATACCAGATGGGTGGCACTCAACAATGAATACATCATTCAAAAGAGATGGGATGCGTACAGGCAGAGGGATTTTAAAATGTATCATTTTTATAAAAACAAAGCCAAGCACGAGATACTTAAGGCGAAACGTCTTTGGAGCAAGAAGGCACTAGAAAGTAAAAACGATGTGTGGAAAGTAGTAGATTCATTTCGTACTAAGTCAAAGAAAAATTCAGTTAACATCGATGTCAGCGCTAATGACCTGAATGATTATATTGCATCAATATTCACCGGGAGTGAAAATATGGATGATTTACCGGCACCTCACCCTGAATTCATGGTTCCTTGGGGTCGATTAATCGAACCAAAAGAAGTTGAAGATCTGCTCAGAAAGCTAAAGTCGAAGGGAGTGGGATGTGACGGAGTTCCTGCTAAACTCCTTAAAGCTGCGTCTTCACAGCTAGCTCATCCGTTATGTCACCTGTATAACACTTCCATCCTTACGCTCTCATTCCCATCAAAAAGGAAAATAGCCCAAATTACTCCAATTCCTAAATGCAAGAGTCCAACGTTGTGTGATTTTCGACCAATATCCATTCTGCCGGCAGCATCAAAAGTTTTCGAAAAGCTTCTTTTCCATCGACTAGCTTGCACGTTGTACGAAAACTATGGAATTAATCAGTTCGGGTTTCGTAGGGATAGTGGTGCCATTTGTGAAGTTATCTCACTATATGATGACATTTGCAAAAAGTTGGAAAGTAAATCCGTCAAAGCGATTTCCGTTATAAGTCTTGATGCCGCTAAAGCGTTTGACACAGTCCCTCATCCCTTACTGCTAAGACGTTTAACCGAAACCAACATACCTCGTGGTTTTGTCTCATGGTATTCCAGCTATTTGGACAACAGGTACCAGTACACGCAGTTCAATGGTTGTAACAGCAGTCTCACAAGGGTGACGTCAGGAATACCTCAGGGTGCTGTGCTTTCTCCATCGATATTCTGCGTCTACATCGCAACATTGAACACTATTTATTCCTTCAATTCCATCTACAAATATGCTGATGATATTGTCGCGTGTATAGCACATACCGATGAAAACGCACATCTTTGTAGTTCTGAGGTAGACCAAATCATTTCGTGGACTGGTAGCAATGGGTTCATTTTGAATTTTGATAAAATTGCTTTTATGCTTTTGAAAAAAGGAGAATTTACCAGTGATGGTTGTGATTTTCATGTGCAATTTTCTCAAAAAGAATGCATCAACATCCTTGGCATACATCTCAACAAATCACTTTCTTGGTCTCGGCACATTGAAGAGCGATTAAAGAAATCGAGCAAACTGCTATACTTACTTCGGGTATTGAAAGCTGTTTTACCAAAAAGCGAACTGATCAAGATTTATCAGTCAGTTGTACTTCCGACTCTCAGCTATGGTTGTCCAATATATTACGGCAGCCTCCTATGTAAAGATAGTAAGAAAATAGACATGTTTACACGTCGTTGCCATATCATTATTTGCAACAAGCTTTGTAAAGAGAACTGTCTGCCTAGTTTTTATGAGGCTCAATCAAAGCAATGCCAAAAATTGTTCACAAAAGCTCTCCATTCTGAAGATCATGTTTTGCACTCGCTGATTCCGGACCGTCTTCCCAGTGGACGTCTGAGCCATCCTTTCTCTGCTACATCTAGATTGCAGCAGTCGTTTATACCATCCATGTGTCATGTGTATAATTCTCAAGTTTCAAATTTTAGGTAATTGCCATGTATTGACTTTGTGACTAAGTGGTTTATATTTGTCAATTCTTTAAATGAACATTATGATTTTCAATGATTTTGATACAAATATACGCTTCTATATATACCCCAATTCACAAGTCTGGTGCAAAAGATGAAATTTTGAACAATCGACCTATGTGTATATCTGCCGTCCAAAGGTAAAAGTGCGTAACTGACATTTTGACGATTTTCAGTAGAGCCAATTTTGTCTTTTTGCATACTGTGATTTCCTGTTTGATTGTAATCCAAAACTTCTATCGTCTACTTATAGAGCAGATATGTAAAAGTTTTTGACCATGGGAAGGAAAATTATAAAATCAATAATTAATCGATAATAATGAATCCGTTGCTTTGCATTTGAAATGTTATAACAAAATTTCCGCAGTTTCAAAACGTAAGTGATTGGTCAGCACATACGCTATTTTTCAATTGAATGTGCATCGGACAAAACTGACGCAAGTAACTCGAAAATAGCCTTGTTTTTTGTTGGTGATGAAGAAGCGCAACGAGCGAAAGCAGGGAATGCGAGGTAAGTAACACACATATGATGACAACGCAAATGATGATGAATTATAGAAAAGGTAGTGAATACAATTCGCTTTTCTGGCTTCTTTAAATCGAGCTGATGCGCTTCTCGACGATAAAATCTAGTTTTTTGTCACTTTAAATTGCTTGATCGTCGATCAAGAAAAGAAATCAATGTAGGCACTCCCTTTAATTACGGCTGTTTCAAAGTAAAATAAAAGAAATTAAAATAGTTTACAAAACAGCAAACGTTTCGTGACCCAGTCACAGCGTCAGTGCTAGAAGAATTCATTGCTTCTTCTAGCACTGACGCTGTGACTGGGTCACGAAACGTTTGCTGTTTTTTAAAACTATTTTAATTTCTTTTATTTTACTTTGAAACAGCCGTAATTAAAGAGAGTGCCTACATTGATTTCTTTTCTTGATCGACGATGAAGAACTACCTCCCGTATCAGGCTATCAACTAACTACTTAAATTGCTTGGCTTAACCATGATAGATAGGTGGTATGTGGTCCTTAATTATTCTCTGAAATATAAGTGAGCGATCTTTCATATTTTTCATTACTAAATCCTTTTTTTCGAGAACCTGGCCGTGACTCAGAGAGAGCAATAAGAGCAAAGTTCAATAATTCCGAATTTGACGGATTCACTCGCAAGAAAAGGAATCAAGTAATCATCTAGTCGATCGGATTCTACGTTAAACAGACTGAGGGACGAAATAGTTGATTGACTGATTGTCAGTGAAATATGCTGAGCTTCTGCACGATCAGCTTCCAATCCAGACATCCATTTTCGTGCTGCCATCTCCTCCAACGCTAGATTCAGCAAGGTGAACTTCCGTTTCCCATCAGATACTATGTTCAGAGGATCAAGGCAACCAGAACCTTCAACCTATATTTGATGGGGCATCGCATCAGAAATTTTTTCAATATGTCTTGCAGGAAATTTCTGCGTTCTGCAAAGAGATCGATCTCTGGTCTGGTTCTATGAAACGAGTCTAGTGCCGACCTAGCAACAAAGCCAACATCGATGTATTTTAAATCAAGCAAATTTTCTGACATCAAGGGAACGTTTAATCATTGGATTGTGGAGAGATGACGGGTAGCAGTCGGTTTAACAAAACGCCGTAAGAGGGAATCCATCATGGTTTCTCATGATTCGAAAAAAATAACAATATTGGCTTGTCACTCTGAAATTTTATTCAAAAAACCTCCAATTCGAGAGCTATAATCACAAAAATACAGTATTGCTTTCAGCAGAGGATCTTTCAATATCTCCTTCATATGCTTGTATGATTTTGACTCTGGTTCCATTTTAATACGTGTCACAATCACGTGTTCGACACAGGTCTCCAAATTAGGAATTTGAGCAATAAGTGTTTTTGCAACTGGAACATTCTCTACCCATCGAGTCGCACATTACTTCGGAGGAACTTTCACATTTTTTGTTTCTGCAAAGTGTAAGTAATCTGCTCGTCTCGAAGGAAGATATTTGAACACTTCCCAACGGCTCCGAAGAAACTTCATAATGTTATTGGACTTATCAACTGTTCAAAGTGCACCATCGGCAATGCAAAGAGAACGCGTTCCGATTTCAAGAAGTTCGGAGTCATGCTCGCGTGATTCTTTCATCAATCGGAAGAAAGAAAGGTTAACATTAGGACCGTCCATGGAAATTTGCAAGAGTTTTGAAGCATCACGGGGATTAAGTGCTTCGTGAAGAGCTTTGTGCAAATCCAAGAAACTGTGATGTCAAGTAAATTGTGATGACTTTATCCCCCATCCAGTGCCATACATGTAAATCAATCTGACCTCGACGTGATGCTTCATTCAATTATTCATCAAATAAACACGCAAAGAATGGTAACTTAGAGAGATCATTAAGTAAAAGTCCTTTCAGGTAAGGGGCAATGCTAAAACGTGATAGCGCAGCCATATGTCTTCGCCTAGCTGCAAAGACTGTACAAGGGACTCATCAGGAACAATCACAGTTTTCATCATCTCAATCGACGAAGAAGCAGATCTGTGCGTCAAAATGTTTTCTGAAAATAAAGAGAATGATAAAAATACAAAAAACTGAAAATCGCCAAAATGTCAGTTACGCACTTTTACCTTTGGACGGCAGATATCCAGCGTCATCTGCCGTGTAATGGAAAGAATTATCTGAGAATCTATAGTTACATATTGCTCTAATAACGAAATCATTCGTCCGTAACAGCATAGATTTTTACCGAAGAAATCTACTGAAACGGCTGGCTTGTGCTTTTACAATTACTTGACTGGACTGGAAATGCTGACCATAACCGCAACATTGCTGTAATATTTCTGGATTCAGGGTGGCCGCCAGATTTCAAGATTCAAATTCCCGGGCTATTCCATGGTACTTTTTACATCGACCAGACATGTTATTTCAATTACACTTCAAAAAATCATCCGGAAATATCTTTAAACAAGTGTTTAAATTGAGATATTCTCCGTTTCAATTTTGCCACCAAATTTTGAAGCGCTACATAATGACCGATGTTTGCCTCTATTGTATGCAGTTTTCAAAATTTTCTGAATTCTATGAGCGGTGGTTTCTAAACCTTATCAACGTATACCTTTCTTCAATGACCTGAAGCCAGTTAATTACTTAATTACTTGTGATCTAAATGATTTTGCATCGATAGAGAACTTCATTTCCTGAACTTTCTAGCGATCAAAAAATATCTGATTTTCACCACTGATTTAATTCTACGTCGTATTTTGCCAATTTTCAGACCTCAATTATCAAACTTGCTAAGTTGAAGTAAGAGACAACCTTTTGGAATGCAACATTTTGAACAGCCATGATGTATTCATGACATGATAGGCCAGCATGACATCAAGATACATGTTAATACAATGGATCGATGGTACCCAGTTATTGAGAAACATCGATAAGAGAAGCCAGGAAAGCTGTCACACTGGGCGAAGACCCCAAACGCCAGAGGTGTTCTTGCCTATCATCCTTGAGTTCATGCCAGTTTGCGTAGAAACAATGGGCGCATGACGTGACTTGAGCAGAGAACTAAATTTGGAAACAATGGGTCAATACACAAGCTTCATTGGAATGGGTAGACCTCTTGTCATGATTTACAGTGCGATTTTCGAAACTCATCACTTAGCTTAGCAATTGAATTTTATTCGAAATTTCAACGATAACTCTGATGTACTTTTTTGTCAATAGCAGCCTTGACAGAATTCCGATGGCATCTCGAATCAAAAGTCAATGAAAAGCAAAGTGATGAATTTGAATATCTCACAAGTTATGTCAAGAAGACTATCTATGCCAATTGAGCCTATGTTTAAGACTCATTTCTTTCCGCTGCTTGGTGCGGATATAGACGTATAGGTACCCTTAAGTGTTAAATTGCACGATGTTTTCCTCAGATGCGCAGTTTTATATTGCTCTCGAAGTTGTGCACATGGAAAATATCTTACAACTAATGAAATTAATTACGTGAAGATAAACGTAAATGTACAGTGTAGATGTTATCTTTCAGCATATATAGCTCGCAATTTTAATTTTATATCATAAGAGATTGCACAATTTGTTATATTAAGAGCCTGTTAAGAAACTGTTCGTAGGGGTGTTGACTTGAGAAATTCAAAAAACAAAATCTTTTTGCCGATGCATGTGCATTTATTACGAGCTTGTACTTACATGTGCGAATTGTAGTCAACACAATTATGTCCACGACTTCGATGTGAGCAGACAGATTATTTTAATAAGATGCACCGTTGCTTATTTGCAACACTTGAAATCATTAGTGATTTCAATAATAGCGACGGTTTAAGGACACAATACAATCTCCCTACAGTTATCATTAACAGAGTCATCTGGGAGCGAAGCAAATCTATTAAATCATGAATATTTCATCCAGATGCTGTGCAAACACATACATGTAAATTCACTTGCACAAGTCAATTGAGATTTGAAGAAAAAAAATTAATGAGCTTAATAATCGTTCTAGTAGAAAAAGTTGAGATCAAGTAATACTTATTTGATTAAACGCAGTATTGAAAAATCACCATTTTCAAGTACAAAGAAGTTATGAAAAAAATTTAAAAATCATAAGATACAACATATAAAAATATCACTGTTATCAAATGACGTTTAAATGTCTATAGTTAATCCCATATATCTCTTTTATTTAATGTGGAATTTCTTTCTTTGATTAGAATGGCTTCAGCGATCTGCAACTCATTGATATCCGAGAATTTAGCTAGCACAGACATCAAGTCAATGATGTCTTTGGGTATCGTGCTGTGTGTGGCAAGTGAGTGTTGTTTGATTGAGCCATTATTCTCGTGTTGTTTGATAGCGAAATAAGAACAGTTAAACAAATTTTGGAGAACAACAACTATCCTTTATCATTAGTGGACAAATATATCAAAATCCATCTTGACAGATTTCTATCGAAAGAAGGTAAAAAAGAAAAAGTATATGTGATCTTCTATTACCATGGACAGTTGACTTCAAGCTCTACAATTGAAGAGAAAAGACTTACAAAGATTGTAAATGACAGTGTCAAGACAGCATCAGAAGACAGCAAAATAAAAGTGAGCATTTATTACAAAAACCTAAAATTGTCATCAGCCATAAAAACTAAATTGGATAAATCAACATCAACTGATCATGTCGTATACCAATATTCAAGTCCGGAGAGCATTTTGTAACAATGCTCACTACATCGGCTACACGACAAACCAATTGTCAGTCAGATCCAAACAACACGAGAACAATGGCTCAATCAAACAACACTCACTTGCCACACACAGCACAATACCCAAAGACATCATTGACTTCATGTCTGTGCTAGCTAAATTCTCGGATATCAATGAGTTGCAGATCGCTGAAGCCATTCTAATCAAAGAAAGAAATCCCACACTAAATAAAAGAGATGTGGGATCAACTAGACATTTAAACGTCATTTGATAAGTGATATTTTTATATGTTGCATCTTATAATTTTTGAATACTTTCATAACTTCTTTGTACTTGAAAATGGAGTTTTCAGGTCCGAAACGTTGTCCAATAATCAATATCATATTGTAAGATGGTATTCTAACATTGCCTTCAAAGTATTGGATCACATGGGAAAACAATTATATAGAAAAACAAAGAATTTTACAAAAATGCAATAAATTGATGAACGACCAACTGTTTAACAATTAACACTTGTAAACAAAACAACATTAATATTCTTGACTTCTTCACTCTCGTAACCGACTCAAGAACGGGAGGAAATCACTTCCGTAAGTAGTAATAAAAGGTCCATAATAAACACAGCGCGCCCCCCCTCCCCCCCCTCTGGAACGACAGTGTCGTGGTCGGCCGCCGTGGTGCTTCGGGTCTGACTCCCCCCCTCTGGAACGACAGAGGTTGTAGTCTGTCGTGGTGTGCCGGCCAGGTGGGTCCACGTTCACAAACTGTTCGCTGACTCCCCCCCCCTCAGCAACGACAGAGTGTGAGACTCGGGTGAGTTGGTCCGACCGCCTGGTTGACGTGGGCGACCGTCTAGGTTGTCGTGGATGGTGAAATGGCTGCCAGATTCGGATTCATCGTGAAATTCTGCATCGGTATGGTGAGTTTCAAGTCAATCGGCGAGAAAAAATTTTTCTTCAAAATTTTGGCAGAGTTAGAATTTGGGACGTTTTGGTGTATAGCGCCAAAACGAACCATCGGATGAGAAAACGGAGGCCAGATTCGGATTCCGCGTCAAATTCTGCATCGGTATGGTGAATTTGAACGCCATCGGAGAGAAAAAATTTTCGCTGACGTCCCCCCCTCTGGACAGCTCGCTTCGATCTTGGCTTCTGGTGGACGGATTTTGTCGTGCCATATCTCGTTTGAAAGCTAAGAGTGAGACAAATTCAGTGAAAGAAACGGCTTGTTCCTATCTGTCTTCGTTCAAAAGTTAGAGCGGTTACAAGATTTTAGGTCGGAGCTCGCTCACCTGAAAAAATCCTAAGTGTCAGAGTGACTTTGTATGGGTAAAATTTTGAAAATTTTCCAAAGTGTGGAATTTCGACCTAGGACCGTCACCAAAACATTTTTCATCAAATTTTGAAATTTCAATGACGTCCCCCCCCTCTGGACAGCTTGCTTCGATTTTGGCTTCCAGTGGACGGATTTTGTCGTGCGATAGCTCGTTTGAAAGCTAAGAGTGAGACAAATTCAGTGAAAGAAACGGCTTGTTCCTATCTGTCTTCGTTCAAAAGTTAGAGCGGTTACAAGATTTTAGGTCGGAGCTCACCTGAAAAAATCCTAAGTGTCAGAGTGACTTTGTATGGGTAAAATTTTGAAAATTTTCCAAAGTGTGGAATTTCGACCTGGGACCGTCACCAAAACATTTTTCATCAAATTTTGAAATTTCACTGACGTCCCCCCCCCATCTGGACAGCTTGCTTCGATTTTGGCTTCCAGTGGACGGATTTTGTCGTGCGATAGCTCGTTTGAAAGCTAAGAGTGAGACAAATTCAGTGAAAGAATCGGCTTGTTCCTATCTGTCTTCGTTTAGATGTGAGACGCCATTTAAGATTTTGGGACATTGGCGAAAAACGACAGAGTTAGAATTTGGGACGTTTTGGGCTGTAGCTTCAAAACGAAGCATCGGATGGGAAAACGGATTTCAGATTTGGAATCAGCGTGAAATTCTTTATCTGTATGGTGAGTTTCATGTCAATCGGAGAGTTTCAAGTCAATCGGAGAGAAGAATTTTCAACATTTTTCGGAAAAACGAGTTAGAATTTTTGCGATGGCTGCCTACTGTAGAGCCAAAACGAAGCATCGGATGGGAAAACGGAGGCCAGATTCGGATTCAGCGTCAAATTCTACATGGAAATGGTGTATTTCCAGCTCAATCGGAGCACTAGAACCGGAGATAGACGGGATTTTTAGTGTTTGGATGATGGGTATTACGTCATCAGCTGATCGCCACACACTATATAAGCTGGGAACCGACGGAGACTTGTCATTCAGACGAGAGCGATTGTCAGAGGTAGGTCGTCTCTCTGAGCTCCGATGATAGCTTCGGACATTCCAAATCCCGAGTTAGAAGAAACCGACTTAGAAAATTTCATTGCTGATATCAGCTAAGGCGTCAGACTTAGAGGTTCGCCAGGAGATGGCCTTCGTCTCCAGGCCATAAAAGACTCCAAAACTTTAAAGGCTTGTAACTTTGCTTCTACAAGTCCGTTTGACTTGATTCAAAAAAGGTTCGGTTGCTATTGACCTGCCCTAAGTGATAGACTACTTATAAAATTTCATAAGTAGTGCTAAAAAGTTGAAAAATTTAAATTCACTAGTTTTGGAGGTTTTCTGGGGTTTTCGACCCTGCTGAAGTCAATGAAAGCATTTTTAATGATGTCTGAGCCAGTCTTCTCATGGTATAAGTGGCTTTTCACTGAAAGCGAGCAAGACACGGAGAGTTTTGCTGTAATATTCCACTGACAGGGTGTTCCTTCGGGACGGCGGACGATGCCGTAGTGATAAGTGTGGCAAGGGAATGTGTCATATTTGAGACCGTAACCGCTGGGACAACTCATGTCTCATGTTGGGCATTTGACACAGCTCTCAACGTAGCACTTTGAACGCCAATCGGTTGAGTCTTAGCTATCTTGTCATGGGTGGCCTCTAAACATCTCCATTGCAAAACGCTGGTGAATCAAGCTCTCTACGGCTTGCTATCAAGCTGCTAAAAGTCTGTCCACCTCTTACCAACTCTACAGGTTTTCATGTCTGAGTCAGTCTTCTCATGCTATAAGCGGCTTTTCACTGAAAGCGAGCAAGACACGGAGAGTTTTGCTGTAATATTCCACTGACAGGGTGTTCCTTCGGGACGGCGGACGATGCCGTAGTGATAAGTGTGGCAAGGGAATGTGTCATATTTGAGACCGTAACCGCTGGGACAACTCATGTCTCATGTTGGGCATTTGACACAGCTCTCAACGTAGCACTTTGAACGCCAATCGGTTGAGTCTTAGCTATCTTGTCATGGGTGGCCTCTAAACATCTCCATTGCAAAACGCTGGTGAATCAAGCACTCTACGGCTTGCTATCAAGCTGCTAAAAGTCTGTCCACCTCTTACCAACTCTACAGGTTTTCATGTCTGAGCCAGTCTTCTCATGCTATAAGCGGCTTTTCACTGAAAGCGAGCAAGACACGGAGAGTTTTGCTGTAATATTCCACTGACAGGGTGTTCCTTCGGGACGGCGGACGATGCCGTAGTGATAAGTGTGGCAAGGGAATGTGTCATATTTGAGACCGTAACCGCTGGGACAACTCATGTCTCATGTTGGGCATTTGACACAGCTCTCAACGTAGCACTTTGAACGCCAATCGGTTGAGTCTTAGCTATCTTGTCATGGGTGGCCTCTAAACATCTCCATTGCAAAACGCTGGTGAATCAAGCACTCTACGGCTTGCTATCAAGCTGATCAAAGCAATAACTTGGGATGTTTCCTCAAGGTTTTCAAGTATGCTGAGTTCAAATCTGCTATCAGATTTCAAATTTAACTAAGACTAAGGCAGCTTTGAGGGGTTAGATCCCAGCTACTGTTCACTACCTTTGACTCGGCGTTGCTGTTACCACTTCGGGGCAGTGACAATGATGTCTTAAGCTGTAAATAGCGGGTATCGGGGAAGATCTCTCACTTCCCTAGTGATCAGTACAAGGCCTTCGGGCTGTCGACGGGATCGAGTGCCACTCACTACACTCAAATCTATCATTCCTCACTAAGTGTAAATTACTGACTATACATTTGTCCTGCTATCAGGTTGTTTTGACTTGCTATCTAGTTGAATAGTCTCTTGCTATCAAGAGATTCACTTCTGCTCATAAAGCACATCATCGCTGTAATACCTCCTTTGCTCGAGCGTTCCTTCGGGACGGCGGGTACTGCCGTAGAGGGATTGTGTTGCACGGGTTGTTCGTCGTTTGTTAGACCGAAACCTCTGAGCCGTTGCTCATGTTGGGCATTCGACTTCATACTCAACGTGACGCTTTCTCTCGCCAGGTCAGAGTACTTCAGCCATTCGACAAAGGTTAGTCTTTATGATATGGAGTAGAGTGAAATGTAATTCATTAGATGCCCCTTCAATGATTGCTCCCATGATAAACGTTGATGAGACAAATGAAATGATTCTCATCTTCCTTTTTCAGTGATTGAAATCTACTAACACACTACCGTATAATCGTCCACTATGGGACAAGACATGATAGAGCCTCCACGCGGTTTGCCCTGGGCAGTCTTCGGACTGGCGAATACTATCATTAAGTTGAATCTGCTATCAGTCAACTTGAACGTTGCGTCGCGTTAGAGGGGTATATAAACCACTGCCTCTCATTTCATTTCATTTCAATCATGCAGACGCCGAACAGTCAAGTCAGCTCTCCTCGCGGACCGCAGTTAAGGCCGCGAAATTTATTTGAGGAGTTTACCAGGCTAGAGGAGCAAGACAGAGTTTTTAATAATCTTGCTCGGATTGGCAATCCGATGACAGCAACTGCTGTCAATCCAACGGAATGGCGCTACATTCCACTTTTTAGCCATGTACCAGTTAGTGTGGAAGTCGACACTGCTACCAAGGAGAGAGTCAAAGACTCTCTCAGCAGAATTGGTAGGGTGTAAGATGACGTTACTCCCGAGAACGAACCATCGGCTCTCTTAAGGGCCACCATGGGGCAAGACATGATAGAACCTCCTCGCGGTTTGCCCTGGGCAGTCTTCGGACTGGCGAATACTATCATTAAGTTGAATCTGCTATCAGTCAACTTGAACGTTGCAAATGAAGTTCGGTGTAATACTTCCTTTCGACGGGCGTTCCTGTAAAGGGCGGCGGTGAAACCCGTAGCTATGTATACCGCAAGGGACATTCGGCAATGGTCAATCTTGTTAAACCTCTCTGCGTCATGTTTGCAAGTGATTGCCTCTGTCTCAACGTAGTATGCATTCGCGCCAGGGCGACATTTAGCCAACTGTCGAAGGTTGCCTAAAACTTTCCATTGCATACGTTATGAGAACCATGAGTTCTACCTGTCTCTATCAATGAGACGAATTGATGAATGGAATGAAATGGGAGGACACTCACGCGCCACACGCAACATAACACACTTCTCTCTTCCGTAGTCTAACAAGCTCTTTACATATGGATCGCAGTCGATTGCTATCCCTGTATCAGAAGTGTAAGCTATCTTAATTTTATCTAACACTATTTCATCTACCATTATCATCCATATGAAATGTTATAAGAATTGCAAGTTAAACTAAGTGTGCTACTATTTCCAAATGAAAAAGTATACATGGTTAAATCATCCACTGAAGCCCCATTCAAGTAAGTCAGTATGAAAGCAAAGATAATATGAAATAAAAATTTATTATGGCATGTATTTCAAAAGGTCTTCATCGTCAATATCATCCCAGAGTCTGGCTTCACATAGATCACAAAAACAGTTCACTTGCTTCAATCGTTCTTCTACCGCGAGCCTCACTTTGTCGATGTACTCCCACTCCGCTATAGTTCGTGGCTGGGAGTTAGGGGTGTACCATTCCCATAATTGGTGGAGGAATTTGGTGCTGGCGATCTCCATCACTATTCGTGAGTGTCGTTAGAAAGTGTATCATGGTTTGTAAAAGTTTTACTGCAACACAGGTTGATGTATAGTTAGAAAAGTTTGATCATCAACGTTGTATTCGTAAGTCTAGTCAGAAACTTTATCATGTTGTACAAAAGTTTTATTGCAACACAGGTTGATGTATAGTTAGAAAGTTTGATCATTAACGTTTTATTTGTAAGTGCATTTATTCAGAAAGTGCATCATGGTTTGCAAAGTTAGTGTAGTCAAATAATTTTACTGTGACACCCGTTTGAGAAAGTAAAGTCTGATCATCGAAGTTGTATTCGTGAGTGTCGTTAGAAAGTGTATCATTGTTTGTAAAAGTTTTATTGCAACACAGGTTGATGTATAGTTAGAAAGTTTGATCATTAACGTTTTATTTGTAAGTCTAGTCAGAAAGTGCATCATGGTTTGCAAAGTTAGTGTAGTCAAATAATTTTACTGTGACACCCGTTTGAGAAAGTAAAGTCTGATCATCGAAGTTGTATTCGTGAGTGTCGTTAGAAAGTGTATCATTGTTTGTAAAAGTTTTACTGCAACACAGGTTGATGTATAGTTAGAAAAGTTTGATCATGACGTTTTATGAAACACACATGTCATGAAATGTAAGCGTTAGTGTAGTCAAATAATTTACCGCGACGCACGTTTGTGAAAATAAAGTTTGATCATTGACGTTATATGACTGACCGAACTCATCACAGCACTAGAAAGTTTTAGAAGGTTTTATTTACTGCACAGTGTAGATTGTCTTGTAACTTACTTTCACAGCGTTAGAAAGTTTTATTGGAGACACTTGCCAAATGTTTCCCTATTAGAAATTCAAACTTCATGACTGTTAGATTAGCTTCATCAGGTTTAGTAAAAGCAGTTTTCTACTGCAGTAAGACTGCGAGTTTAGAATGTTATATGAAAACAGTGTCCATCACAGCGCTAGAAAGTTTTCCTGCGCTGTGTAGATTGCTTCACACAAGGTCTTATAGTCAGCGTTGAATGTTTTATAAAACCAGATGTTGTCACACACGTTGAGTGTATGAGAGCTAGTTCCATGACATTGAATCGCATGGATTGTAAAGTTCATAATCCAAGGCTAGGCTCCTGTACGGTTGGATTTAGGGTTTTATATTACATGCGTTAACCGTTCGTGTAGAATATGTGAAGCAGATGTTCGCTTAAATGCAAATGTTGAAATAAGTTTTGTAAGAAGTCTTTGACAGGTTGTTGTGAAACGTAGCGAACGTTGAAGAAATGTTTCTGCAGTCACACTCGTTAGCGTGCCAGCTTTACTAAATGTATTCTATTCTCCAATGAGGATTGTTGTCTAATGAGAATCAAGCCTTCCACAGTGAGAATCATTCCATCGTTGAATCATACAAGTGATGGACGCACATTCTCTCTTTGGGATATCATTTTCAAAGTGAATGGGCTATATTATGGTCAGCACAAGGATAACAAAATAGCCTCTCTCTCGATATACACTGAATCCATCCTATATATTCCAAAGCCACCCAACGTAGATGACATTATTGACTTCCTTAACGGGGGGTGGTACGAAGCGCAAGTCGGACAATAATGCTACCTCCAAACGCAAGTCAAGGAAAGAGAATTGCTAATCCTTTCCTAACTCTACCCTATGACAATTCGCTTATGTGCTTTGAGTGTCGTAGACGTGGTCTTATTAGATACATTTTACTTCTTCGTTGCCATCATATCATTTGTGTATTTTGTCGTGAAAAGCATCGATGTAATTCTTCATTTTGTAATATGTTATAGAACGCTTCCTTAGATGTGTAAATTTCCGTTTTAGGCTTCTATCATCATTTTTATGGATTGTGAGGGTGAACCTGTACAGGAGCTCAGTGCTATTGCTATGAACAATTGGACATATCAGATTGTTAGTGTCTATCATCAACATGCCAACTGCGATCCCAATGTTGATCAGTGGGCGAGAAAACACATTCATGGACTTAATCTGAAATATTTGCAAGACTATGGCTTTTCTTGTGAGAGTGCTCTTCTTATTGACTTTAAACGATGGTTAGCTGCTTTCAATGTTATACGCATCTTTTGTATTAATCCTGGTAAGGAGAGGAAAGTATTTCCCAATCTAATCATTGATGATATTTTGCTCCCGCCTTGGGATAGTAGAGTGAATCAACATTATCATGAAGTCACGAAACGTTTTAAGGATTTGTGTGTTCCTATTTTGTCTGTTCGTTGTAGTAGCTACGTTCATAACCAATGCTTCTTTCCTCCTTACCTCAACACTGCCAAAGTCCTGTATGGTTATCATTGCTCGCTGTATGATAGTTACCAGCTGTATCTATTTTATCTCTTTCAAACCATTGATTTATAATGCATGCTTGTTACCGTTATTCAATAAATGTTACTATGAGAAGAGTTGTTGTTTTCATGCAATGAATGGGTTAGATAAAGGGCGATCATGTCTTTCTCAAACGACTGTGGAACATTGATTTCCATGATGAAGATTTAAACAGTTAGATTCGATGACGAATAAGATTTACTAGTTTGCAAGTTAGACTAAGCGTTCTATTATTTGTAAATGAAAGATATAGTTTCAACAATGTGTACGTTAGAAATAAAGTTTTATCTGTTTGTAAAATGAGATTGTAGGATTTACTAGTTTGCAAGTTAGACTAAGCGTTCTACTATTTGTAAATGAAAGATATAGTTTCAATAGTTTACAGATTACAAAATGAAGTTTCAATAGTGTTTATGTTAAAAATAAAGTTTAAGCTGTTTGTATGTTAGAAATAGAATAAAGTTTCAACAGTTTGTCGATTAAAAATAAAGTTTCAACAGTGTGTACGTTAGAAATAAAGTTTTATCTGTTTGTAAATGAGATTGCAGGATTTACTAGTTTACAAGTTAAGAATAAAGTTTTATCTGATTGTATGTCAGAAATGAAATAAAGTTTCACCAGTTTAAAAGTTAAGAATAAAGTTTCAATAGTGTGTATGTTAAGAATAAAGTTCTGTCTGTTTATATGTTAGAAATAAAATGAAGTTTCGCCAGTTTACAAGTTAAGAATAAATTTTATCTGCTTGTATGTTAGAAATGAAATAAAGTTTCACCAGTTTACAAGTTAAAAATAAAGTTTCAATAGTTTGCAAGTTAAAACTAATGTTTCAATAGTGCGTATGTTAAGAATAAAGTTTTATCTGTTTGTATGTTAGAAATAAAATGAAGTTTCACCAGTTTACAAGTTAAGAATAAATTTTATCTGCTTGTATGTTAGAATTAAAACAAAGTTTCACCAGTTTACAAGTTAAAAAATAAAGTTTCAATAGTGTGTACGTTAGAAATAAAGTTTCAATAGCGTGTATGTTAAGAATAAAGTTCTATCTGTTTGTATGTTAGAAATAAAATGAAGGTTCATCAGTTTACAAGTTAATAATAAAGTTTTATCTGTTTGTATGTTAGAAATAAAACAAAGTTTCAACCGTTTACAAGTTAAAAATAAAGTTTCAGATGAAAATAAAGTTTCAATAGTGTGTATGATGGAAATAAAGTTTAAGCGCTTTGTGCGTTAGAAATAAAGTTTCAGCCGTTTACAAGTTAAAAATAAAGTTTCAACAGTGTACGTTAAGAATAAAGTTCTATCTGTTTATATGTTAGAAATAAGAATGAAGGTTCACCTGTTTACAAGTTAAGAATAAAGTTTTATCTGTTTGTATGTTAGAAATAAAACAAAGTTTCAACCGTTTACAAGTTAAAAATAAAGTTTCAGATGAAAATAAAGTTTCAATAGTGTGTATGATGGAAATAAAGTTTAAGCGCGTTGTGCGTTAGAAATAAAGTTTCAGCCGTTTACAAGTTAAAAATAAAGTTTCGACAGTGTGTACGTTGGGAATAAAGTTCTATCTGTTTATATGTTAGAAATAAGAGTACGTTAGAAATAAAGTTTCAATAGTGTATATGTTAAGAATAAAGTTCTATCTGTTTGTATGTTAGAAATAAAAATGAAGGTTCACCAGTTTACAAGTTAAGAATAAAGTTTTATCTGCTTGTATGTCAGAAATGAAATAAAGTTTCACCAGTTTAAAAGTTAAAAATAAAGTTTCAATAGTGTGTATGTTGAGAATAAAGTTCTATCTGTTTATATGTTAGAAATAAAATGAAGTTTCGCCAGTTTACAAGTTAAGAATAAATTTTATCTGCTTGTATGTTAGAAATAAAATAAAGTTTCACCAGTTTAAAAGTTAAAAAATAAAGTTTCAATAGTGTGTACGTTAGAAATAAAGTTTCAATAGTGTGTATGTTAAGAATAAAGTTTTATCTGTTTGTATGTTAGAAATAAAACAAAGTTTCAACCGTTAACAAGTTAAAAATAAAGTTTCAGATTAAAATAAAGTTTCAATAGTGTGTATGATGGAAATAAAGTTTAAGCGCTTTGTGCGTTAGAAATAAAGTTTCAGCCGTTTACAAGTTAAAAATAAAGTTTCAATAGTCTGTATGTTAAGAATAAAGTTCTATCTGTTTATATGTTAGAAATAAAATGAAGGTTCACCAGTTTACAAGTTAAGAATAAACGCGTTTGTCAAGCTTGATTCTATCATGTCAGGACTATACACATTTGATTTACAAAACATGCTTTGAATACTCATACGATGAAGTTCTTACTTTCATTTATTTCTAACGTACACACTGTTGAAACTTTATTTTTCAACTTGTAAACTGGTGAAACTTTATTTTGTTTCTAACATATAAACAGCTAAAACTTTATTTCTAACTTGGAAACGGCTGAAACTTTATTTCTAACACGATTCTATCATGTCAGGACTACACACATTTGATTTACAAAACATGCTTTGAATACTCATACGATGAAGTTCTTACTTTCATTTATTTCTAACGTATACACTGTTGAAACTTTATTTTTCAACTTGTAAACTGTTGAAACTTTATTTCTAACGCACAAAGCGCTTAAACTTTATTTCCATCATACACACTATTGAAACTTTATTTTAATCTGTAAACTGTTGAAACGATATTTTCATTTACAACTAGTAGAATGCTGAGTCTAACTTGCAAACTAGTAAATCCTACGATCGTACTTTACAAACAGATAAAACTTTATTTCTAACGTAGACACTGTTGAAACTTTATTTTTAACTTGTAAACGGTTGAAACTTTATTACTAACGTACACACTATTGAAACTTTATTTTCAATTTGTAAACTGGTGAAACTTCATTTTATTTCTAACATACAAGCTGATAAAACTTTATTCTTAACTTGTAAACTGGCGAAGCTTCATTTTATTTCCAACATACAAACAGATAAAACTTTATTCTTAACATACGCACTATTGAAACATTAGTTTTAACTTGCAAACTATTGAAACTTTATTTTTAACTTGTAAACTGGTGAAACTTTATTTCATTTCTAACATACAAGCAGATAAAATTTATTCTTAACTTGTAAACTGGAGAAACTTCATTTTATTTCTAACATATAAACAGACAGAACTTTATTCTTAACATACACACTATTGAAACTTTATTCTTAACTTTTAAACTGGTGAACCTTTATTATTAACTTGTAAACTGATGAACCTTCATTTTATTTCTAACATACAAACAGATAAAACTTTATTCTTAACATACACGCTATTGAAACTTTATTTCTAACGTACACACTATTGAAACTTTATTTTTTAACTTGTAAACTGGTGAAACTTTGTTTTAATTCTAACATACAAGCAGATAAAATTTATTCTTAACTTGTAAACTGGTGAACCTTCATTTTATTTCTAACATATAAACAGATAGAACTTTATTCTTAACATACAGACTATTGAAACTTTATTTTTAACTTGTAAACGGCTGAAACTTTATTTCTAACGCACAAAGCGCTTAAACTTTATTTCCATCATACACACTATTGAAACTTTATTTTAATCTGAAACTTTATTTTTAACTTGTTAACGGTTGAAACTTTGTTTTATTTCTAACATACAAACAGATAAAACTTTATTCTTAACATACACACTATTGAAACTTTATTTCTAACGTACACACTATTGAAACTTTATTTTTTAACTTGTAAACTGGTGAAACTTTATTTTATTTCTAACATACAAGCAGATAAAATTTATTCTTAACTTGTAAACTGGCGAAACTTCATTTTATTTCTAACATATAAACAGATAGAACTTTATTCTCAACATACACACTATTGAAACTTTATTCTTAACTTTTAAACTGGTGAAACTTTATTTCATTTCTGACATACAAGCAGATAAAACTTTATTCTTAACTTGTAAACTGGTGAACCTTCATTTTTATTTCTAACATACAAACAGATAGAACTTTATTCTACACTATTGAAACTTTATTTCTAACGTACTCTTATTTCTGACATATAAACAGATAGAACTTTATTCTCAACGTACACACTGTTGAAACTTTATTTTTAACTTGTAAACGGCTGAAACTTTATTTCTAACGCACAAAGCGCTTAAACTTTATTTCCATCATACACACTATTGAAACTTTATTTTCATCTGAAACTTTATTTTTAACTTGTAAACGGTTGAAACTTTGTTTTATTTCTAACATACAAACAGATAAAACTTTATTCTTAACTTGTAAACAGGTGAACCTTCATTCTTATTTCTAACATATAAACAGATAGAACTTTATTCTTAACGTACACACTGTTGAAACTTTATTTTTAACTTGTAAACGGCTGAAACTTTATTTCTAACGCACAAAACGCTTAAACTTTATTTCCATCATACACACTATTGAAACTTTATTTTCATCTGAAACTTTATTTTTAACTTGTAAACGGTTGAAACTTTGTTTTATTTCTAACATACAAACAGATAAAACTTTATTATTAACTTGTAAACTGATGAACCTTCATTTTATTTCTAACATACAAACAGATAAAACTTTATTCTTAACATACACGCTATTGAAACTTTATTTCTAACGTACACACTATTGAAACTTTATTTTTTAACTTGTAAACTGGTGAAACTTTGTTTTATAATTCAAAACATACAGCAGATAAAATTTATTTAAAACTTGTAACTGTGAAAAACTTTTTTTTTATTTCTAACATACAAACAGATAAAACTTTATTCTTAACATACGCAACTTGAAACACATTATTTTTAACTTGCAAACTATTGAAACTTTATTTTTAACTTGTAAACTGGTGAAACTTTATTTCATTTCTAACATACAAGCAGATAAAATTTATTCTTAACTTGTAAACTGGCGAAACTTCATTTTATTTCTAACATATAAACAGACAGAACTTTATTCTTAACATACACACTATTGAAACTTTATTCTTAACTTTTAAACTGGTGAAACTTTATTTCATTTCTGACATACAAGCAGATAAAACTTTATTCTTAACTTGTAAACTAGTAAATCCTACAATCTCATTTACAAACAGATAAAACTTTATTTCTAACGTACACACTGTTGAAACTTTATTTTTAATCGACAAACTGTTGAAACTTTATTCTATTTCTAACATACAAACAGCTTAAACTTTATTTTTAACATAAACACTATTGAAACTTCATTTTGTAATCTGTAAACTATTGAAACTATATCTTTCATTTACAAATAGTAGAACGCTTAGTCTAACTTGCAAACTAGTAAATCCTACAATCTCATTTTACAAACAGATAAAACTTTATTTCTAACGTACACACTGTTGAAACTATATCTTTCATTTACAAATAATAGAACGCTTAGTCTAACTTGCAAACTAGTAAATCTTATTCGTCATCGAATCTAACTGTTTAAATCTTCATCATGGAAATCAATGTTCCACAGTCGTTTGAGAAAGACATGATCGCCCTTTATCTAACCCATTCATTGCATGAAAACAACAACTCTTCTCATAGTAACATTTATTGAATAACGGTAACAAGCATGCATTATAAATCAATGGTTTGAAAGAGATAAAATAGATACAGCTGGTAACTATCATACAGCGAGCAATGATAACCATACAGGACTTTGGCAGTGTTGAGGTAAGGAGGAAAGAAGCATTGGTTATGAACGTAGCTACTACAACGAACAGACAAAATAGGAACACACAAATCCTTAAAACGTTTCGTGACTTCATGATAATGTTGATTCACTCTACTATCCCAAGGCGGGAGCAAAATATCATCAATGATTAGATTGGGAAATACTTTCCTCTCCTTACCAGGATTAATACAAAAGATGCGTATAACATTGAAAGCAGCTAACCATCGTTTAAAGTCAATAAGAAGAGCACTCTCACAAGAAAAGCCATAGTCTTGCAAATATTTCAGATTAAGTCCATGAATGTGTTTTCTCGCCCATTGATCAACATTGGGATCGCAGTTGGCATGTTGATGATAGACACTAACAATCTGATATGTCCAATTGTTCATAGCAATAGCACTGAGCTCCTGTACAGGTTCACCCTCACAATCCATAAAAATGATGATAGAAGCCTAAAACGGAAATTTACACATCTAAGGAAGCGTTCTATAACATATTACAAAATGAAGAATTACATCGATGCTTTTCACGACAAAATACACAAATGATATGATGGCAACGAAGAAGTAAAATGTATCTAATAAGACCACGTCTACGACACTCAAAGCACATAAGCGAATTGTCATAGGGTAGAGTTAGGAAAGGATTAGCAATTCTCTTTCCTTGACTTGCGTTTGGAGGTAGCATTATTGTCCGACTTGCGCTTCGTACCACCCCCCGTTAAGGAAGTCAATAATGTCATCTACGTTGGGTGGCTTTGGAATATATAGGATGGATTCAGTGTATATCGAGAGAGAGGCTATTTTGTTATCCTTGTGCTGACCATAATATAGCCCATTCACTTTGAAAATGATATCCCAAAGAGAGAATGTGCGTCCATCACTTGTATGATTCAACGATGGAATGATTCTCACTGTGGAAGGCTTGATTCTCATTAGACAACAATCCTCATTGGAGAATAGAATACATTTAGTAAAGCTGGCACGCTAACGAGTGTGACTGCAGAAACATTTCTTCAACGTTCGCTACGTTTCACAACAACCTGTCAAAGACTTCTTACAAAACTTATTTCAACATTTGCATTTAAGCGAACATCTGCTTCACATATTCTACACGAACGGTTAACGCATGTAATATAAAACCCTAAATCCAACCGTACAGGAGCCTAGCCTTGGATTATGAACTTTACAATCCATGCGATTCAATGTCATGGAACTAGCTCTCATACACTCAACGTGTGTGACAACATCTGGTTTTATAAAACATTCAACGCTGACTATAAGACCTTGTGTGAAGCAATCTACACAGCGCAGGAAAACTTTCTAGCGCTGTGATGGACACTGTTTTCATATAACATTCTAAACTCGCAGTCTTACTGCAGTAGAAAACTGCTTTTACTAAACCTGATGAAGCTAATCTAACAGTCATGAAGTTTGAATTTCTAATAGGGAAACATTTGGCAAGTGTCTCCAATAAAACTTTCTAACGCTGTGAAAGTAAGTTACAAGACAATCTACACTGTGCAGTAAATAAAACCTTCTAAAACTTTCTAGTGCTGTGATGAGTTCGGTCAGTCATATAACGTCAATGATCAAACTTTATTTTCACAAACGTGCGTCGCGGTAAATTATTTGACTACACTAACGCTTACATTTCATGACATGTGTGTTTCATAAAACGTCATGATCAAACTTTTCTAACTATACATCAACCTGTGTTGCAGTAAAACTTTTACAAACAATGATACACTTTCTAACGACACTCACGAATACAACTTCGATGATCAGACTTTACTTTCTCAAACGGGTGTCACAGTAAAATTATTTGACTACACTAACTTTGCAAACCATGATGCACTTTCTGAATAAATGCACTTACAAATAAAACGTTAATGATCAAACTTTCTAACTATACATCAACCTGTGTTGCAATAAAACTTTTGTACAACATGATAAAGTTTCTGACTAGACTTACGAATACAACGTTGATGATCAAACTTTTCTAACTATACATCAACCTGTGTTGCAGTAAAACTTTTACAAACCATGATACACTTTCTAACGACACTCACGAATAGTGATGGAGATCGCCAGCACCAAATTCCTCCACCAATTATGGGAATGGTACACCCCTAACTCCCAGCCACGAACTATAGCGGAGTGGGAGTACATCGACAAAGTGAGGCTCGCGGTAGAAGAACGATTGAAGCAAGTGAACTGTTTTTGTGATCTATGTGAAGCCAGACTCTGGGATGATATTGACGATGAAGACCTTTTGAAATACATGCCATAATAAATTTTTATTTCATATTATCTTTGCTTTCATACTGACTTACTTGAATGGGGCTTCAGTGGATGATTTAACCATGTATACTTTTTCATTTGGAAATAGTAGCACATTTAGTTTAACTTGCAATTCTTATAACATTTCATATGGATGATAATGGTAGATGAAATAGTGTTAGATAAAATTAAGATAGCTTACACTTCTGATACAGGGATAGCAATCGACTGCGATCCATATGTAAAGAGCTTGTTAGACTACGGAAGAGAGAAGTGTGTTATGTTGCGTGTGGCGCGTGAGTGTCCTCCCATTTCATTCCATTCATCAATTCGTCTCATTGATAGAGACAGGTAGAACTCATGGTTCTCATAACGTATGCAATGGAAAGTTTTAGGCAACCTTCGACAGTTGGCTAAATGTCGCCCTGGCGCGAATGCATACTACGTTGAGACAGAGGCAATCACTTGCAAACATGACGCAGAGAGGTTTAACAAGATTGACCATTGCCGAATGTCCCTTGCGGTATACATAGCTACGGGTTTCACCGCCGCCCTTTACAGGAACGCCCGTCGAAAGGAAGTATTACACCGAACTTCATTTGCAACGTTCAAGTTGACTGATAGCAGATTCAACTTAATGATAGTATTCGCCAGTCCGAAGACTGCCCAGGGCAAACCGCGAGGAGGTTCTATCATGTCTTGCCCCATGGTGGCCCTTAAGAGAGCCGATGGTTCGTTCTCGGGAGTAACGTCATCTTACACCCTACCAATTCTGCTGAGAGAGTCTTTGACTCTCTCCTTGGTAGCAGTGTCGACTTCCACACTAACTGGTACATGGCTAAAAAGTGGAATGTAGCGCCATTCCGTTGGATTGACAGCAGTTGCTGTCATCGGATTGCCAATCCGAGCAAGATTATTAAAAACTCTGTCTTGCTCCTCTAGCCTGGTAAACTCCTCAAATAAATTTCGCGGCCTTAACTGCGGTCCGCGAGGAGAGCTGACTTGACTGTTCGGCGTCTGCATGATTGAAATGAAATGAAATGAGAGGCAGTGGTTTATATACCCCTCTAACGCGACGCAACGTTCAAGTTGACTGATAGCAGATTCAACTTAATGATAGTATTCGCCAGTCCGAAGACTGCCCAGGGCAAACCGCGTGGAGGCTCTATCATGTCTTGTCCCATAGTGGACGATTATACGGTAGTGTGTTAGTAGATTTCAATCACTGAAAAAGGAAGATGAGAATCATTTCATTTGTCTCATCAACGTTTATCATGGGAGCAATCATTGAAGGGGCATCTAATGAATTACATTTCACTCTACTCCATATCATAAAGACTAACCTTTGTCGAATGGCTGAAGTACTCTGACCTGGCGAGAGAAAGCGTCACGTTGAGTATGAAGTCGAATGCCCAACATGAGCAACGGCTCAGAGGTTTCGGTCTAACAAACGACGAACAACCCGTGCAACACAATCCCTCTACGGCAGTACCCGCCGTCCCGAAGGAACGCTCGAGCAAAGGAGGTATTACAGCGATGATGTGCTTTATGAGCAGAAGTGAATCTCTTGATAGCAAGAGACTATTCAACTAGATAGCAAGTCAAAACAACCTGATAGCAGGACAAATGTATAGTCAGTAATTTACACTTAGTGAGGAATGATAGATTTGAGTGTAGTGAGTGGCACTCGATCCCGTCGACAGCCCGAAGGCCTTGTACTGATCACTAGGGAAGTGAGAGATCTTCCCCGATACCCGCTATTTACAGCTTAAGACATCATTGTCACTGCCCCGAAGTGGTAACAGCAACGCCGAGTGAAAGGTAGTGAACAGTAGCTGGGATCTAACCCCTCAAAGCTGCCTTAGTCTTAGTTAAATTTGAAATCTGATAGCAGATTTGAACTCAGCATACTTGAAAACCTTGAGGAAACATCCCAAGTTATTGCTTTGATCAGCTTGATAGCAAGCCGTAGAGTGCTTGATTCACCAGCGTTTTGAAATGGAGATGTTTAGAGGCCACCCATGACAAGATAGCTAAGACTCAACCGATTGGCGTTCAAAGTGCTACGTTGAGAGCTGTGTCAAATGCCCAACATGAGACATGAGTTGTCCCAGCGGTTACGGTCTCAAATATGACACATTCCCTTGCCACACTTATCACTACGGCATCGTCCGCCGTCCCGAAGGAACACCCTGTCAGTGGAATATTACAGCAAAACTCTCCGTGTCTTGCTCGCTTTCAGTGAAAAGCCGCTTATAGCATGAGAAGACTGGCTCAGACATGAAAACCTGTAGAGTTGGTAAGAGGTGGACAGACTTTTAGCAGCTTGATAGCAAGCCGTAGAGAGCTTGATTCACCAGCGTTTTGCAATGGAGATGTTTTATAGTCCACCCATGACAAGATAGCTAAGACTCAACCAATTGGCGTTCAAAGTGCTACGTTGAGAGCTGTGTCAAATGCCCAACATGAGACATGAGTTGTCCCAGCGGTTACGGTCTCAAATATGACACATTCCCTTGCCACACTTATCACTACGGCATCGTCCGCCGTCCCGAAGGAACACCCTGTCAGTGGAATATTACAGCAAAACTCTCCGTGTCTTGCTCGCTTTCAGTGAAAAGCCACTTATACCATGAGAAGACTGGCTCAGACATCATTAAAAATGCTTTCATTGACTTCAGCAGGGTCGAAAACCCCAGAAAACCTCCAAAACTAGTGAATTTAAATTTTTCAACTTTTTAGCACTACTTATGAAATTTTATCAGTAGTCTATCACTTAGGGCAGGTCAATAGCGACCGAACCTTTTTTGAATCAAGTCAAACGGACTTGTAGAAGCAAAGTTACAAGCCTTTAAAGTTTTGGAGTGTTTTATGGCCTGGAGACGAAGGCCATCTCCTGGCGAATCTCTAAGTCTGACGCCTTAGCTGATATCAGCAATGAAATTTTCTAAGTCGGTTTCTTACAGAAACTCGGGATTTGGAATGTCCGAAGCTATCATCGGAGCTCAGAGAGACGACCTACCTCTGACAATCGCTCTCGTCTGAATGACAAGTCTCCGTCGGTTCCCAGCTTATATAGTGTGTGGCGATCAGCTGATGACGTAATACCCATCATCCAAACACTAAAAATCCCGTCTATCTCCGGTTCTAGTGCTCCGATTGAGCTGGAAATACATCATTTCCATGTAGAATTTGACGCTGAATCCGAATCTGGCCTCCGTTTTCCCATCCGATGCTTCGTTTTGGCTCTACAGTAGGCAGCCATCGCAAAAATTCTAACTCGTTTTTCCGAAAAATGTTGAAAATTCTTCTCTCCGATTGACTTGAAACTCTCCGATTGACATGAAACTCACCATACAGATAAAGAATTTCACGCTGATTCCAAATCTGAAATCCGTTTTCCCATCCGATGCTTCGTTTTGAAGCTACAGCCCAAAACGTCCCAAATTCTAACTCTGTCGTTTTTCGCCAATGTCCCAAAATCTTAAATGGCGTCTCACATCTAAACGAAGACAGATAGGAACAAGCCGATTCTTTCACTGAATTTGTCTCACTCTTAGCTTTCAAACGAGCTATCGCACGACAAAATCCGTCCACTGGAAGCCAAAATCGAAGCAAGCTGTCCAGATGGGGGGGGGACGTCAGTGAAATTTCAAAATTTGATGAAAAATGTTTTGGTGACGGTCCCAGGTCGAAATTCCACACTTTGGAAAATTTTCAAAATTTTACCCATACAAAGTCACTCTGACACTTAGGATTTTTTCAGGTGAGCGAGCTCCGACCTAAAATCTTGTAACCGCTCTAACTTTTGAACGAAGACAGATAGGAACAAGCCGATTCTTTCACTGAATTTGTCTCACTCTTAGCTTTCAAACGAGCTATCGCACGACAAAATCCGTCCACTGGAAGCCAAAATCGAAGCAAGCTGTCCAGAGGGGGGGGGACGTCAGCGAAAATTTTTTCTCTCCGATGGCGTTCAAATTCACCATACCGATGCAGAATTTGACGCGGAATCCGAATCTGGCCTCCGTTTTCTCATCCGATGGTTCGTTTTGGCGCTATACACCAAAACGTCCCAAATTCTAACTCTGCCAAAATTTTGAAGAAAAATTTTTTCTCGCCGATTGACTTGAAACTCACCATACCGATGCAGAATTTCACGCTGAATCCGAATCTGGCAGCCATTTCACCATCCACGACAACCTAGACGGTCGCCCACGTCAACCTAGACGGTCGCCCACGTCAACCTAGACGGTCGCCCACGTCAACCTGGACGGTCGCCCACGTCAACCAGGCGGTCGGACCAACTCACCCGAGTCTCACACTCTGTCGTTGCAGAGGGGGGGGGAGTCAGCGAACAGTTTCTGAACGTGGACCCACCTGGCCGGCACACCACGACAGACTACAACCTCTGTCGTTCCAGAGGGGGGGGAGTCAGACCCGAAGCACCACGGCGGCCGACCACGACACTGTCGTTCCACAGGGGGGAGGGGGGGCGCGCTGTGTTTATTATGGACCTTTTATTACTACTTCCGTATCTACCCTGAAAATTATAAACATAATTATCGTCGTTACTATTATACAACAAGCATCGCTAAATATTGGAACTTACTATCTGATGATGATATCAAAGTTCAAATCTATTCTAGAAAACCTTTTGTTCATCTTGATATGTGGCAAATGGTTCACAAACTTTGTTTGCACAGAGATGATCAATGTCATATAACTCTGTATGATATTTTTAAGTGCTTGCTCTTCATATGGGTTGTGTATTTTATTGAAATGCATGTTATTATTGTAAATATTATTAGAAATAGGTCACTGCCATAGATATTCAGTGAATCAGTAGCTCAGATGAAGATAAACCGTCATCCTAGCTATAGACATTTACAGTAATGAAATAATTCAAATATTTTAAGTAGAGATCGGGTTCAAAAATTTGAACTTTGCAACCATTTTTTGTTGACTTGGAAAAGTCTTTTGACCATGCACCTCGATTATGAAGAAATTGAAAATCGAGGAATGAAGCATCCAAGTAGTTCAGGGGATGTGCAAGAAATCAAAGTCGAAAGTCAGTATCGGATCACACTCAGTGAAAAGTTCAACGTCGAGGTGATCACAGATGTTTTCTGTCATGGTTCTCCGTAGGAGCTGCTCTGCGCTGACGATATTGTTATCATGGACGATCTGCTCGAAGCCCTGAGATTTTTTTCCTGTGCTGGAAACTAAATTTGTTTAAAATCTGAAGGTCAATAGCGAAAAGTCTAAATCTATTATCAACAATCCCAATCACGCGATGCCTCAGGCGGACATATCCAGGTACCCCGCTCAGGTTCAACACTTTAAAGTCAGGATATGCGAAGGTAGGCTGACCGCACCAATGGTCCTACCATCCACCATCAACATCAGTGATAATGAACTGGAAGTCGTAACATCATTCTGCTTTTTGATCAAACGGGAAGATGCTTTGTTCCAACAACCACGAGAGTCAAGTCAGCATGGAAAATTTTTCGTGAACTTCCTTCCGGTGCTCACTATATATACTCGTACATATACAGCGTGGCCAACTATTTTCACAGAAGATCGTGACCAATTTTTCACCTTAGTAACATTCAACTTTTTGAGTAAACCACATAAGCAATTTTTATCGGCTGTCCATTCTCGGCTGTGCTTGTAATTCAGAACTAATTTTCTCATTCGCATATCAATTATAATTTTATCATGATAAGTACTTGTATACACGCATAACAAAACTTTGTGCAAATACATGAAGAAACCCATTTTTGAAGTCAAAAGTCATTTCTTGAACCATTTATCAATTATTGAGGAAGAGTTTTCGTCAAGTCTGTCGACTGCCGCTTATTTTTCGTCCTGCAGCTTGCGCTTCCTTAACTTCAATTTTTCCAATGCTACTTCAGCTTCTTGCAGTTCATTATCAGCGCCTTTCAGTTCAGATATTATTCGCTTCGTAGATTATAGCTTGAAAATTCCGATTTCTAGTCGGATTTTGCTCGCTCGACTTTCGTTAAGCTTAGCAGCAGAAGCTCTTGATTGAGAAGTTTTTTGTATTCCGTTCCTTCTTGGTTAATTCGATGCTCAAGATCATCGTCCGGTTCAAAATTTCCGAATGTCTCCATAAAAAAATCCCTTGTCAATCTGCACCCATCATACAGATAAGAGCTCATTCTGTTTGACAAAACAGACTCAGTGGTTTTCATTTGCGAGAACCTTTGTTCCACAGTCATGTTGTGTGGTGTAAACAGCAGGTAACATTGAATCAATCTTCTCAGATTTGGCCTTGCAGACAAGGCATCAAAATTCCAAAGATCATACAGAGATACATCGCAAGATCTATTCAGAAGGCCTGCAATTTCATCGCGTGAATACTTCAATACTTCAGCCAGTGATACAACAAGTTCAATACTCTTAGTCCACTTGCAATTTCATGTAGATGATGAATTTGCTTGAATTGAATGAATTGATGTTGAAATGAATTGTATTGATCCCACACTTGACGCATAAGGGAAATTTCGAACGCTTCAAGAGCGTTCAATCGGGCGGAAACTAGGGAGTTGCTTTGTGTGCAATATTGATCTCAATTTTTGTTGACAGAGCCCATTTATCAAATATGCCAACGTTTGGAATTTGTCAACAGGCATATGACTCTCTTTTTGCTAGAAAGCTGCTTCTTGATTCCAAGACTTGTATATCTTCTACGAACATTTCCCTATTTTGAGATGTCATCATACTTGTTCGATTTAGATTCTACAATCAAATCATGTGTAGAATCAATCTTAAACGTATCCCTAGACGGAAACTCATGGAAACAATCAAAACTTCCAATACGATATGATGGACTTGGTGTACGACAAGCTTCTGATATAGTCCTGCCAGCATTCATATCTTCAATAGCATCATTCAGAGAACTTGTATTGAAAATCCTTAAATTCGCAAACGGATCCCTTCAAACACATGGCTAAGATGTAGCTTCCAAGAAATGGATTTTGGCTTACGGTGATGCATGTCCAGCAGGGAAGGAAAGTGTCAATCAAAGGGCTTGGGATGATCTCCAATGCAAACACCAAGTTTCCAATCTTTTGGACAACGCTAATATTTTAACTCGAGCTCGATTGTTGGCAGGCCAGATTCGTTATAGTGGAACCTGGCTTTAAGCAATACCTATCGCAAGCATCGGAACTATGTTGGACAATGAGATCGTGCGAAAATCAGCTGCCTTACGTGTTGGTGCTCCTGTTTGTGAGCAATTCCAATGCAGATGTGGTACTACGGTCGATAAACAGGGTCTCCACACGCTGTCGTGCAGGATGATTGCAGGCAGAAGACCTCGCCACGGCGCTCTCAACGAGACAATCCGCTTAGTATTGTTGAAATGTGGACTTGCCGCTGTTAGAGAACTTAATGGTCTTCTTCCTGGTGACGGAAAGAGACCAGACGGGATGACGATTTTCCCCTTTGATAGCGGGAAATGCTTAGTTTGGGACTGCACATGCACAGACATTTACTCCGCCGCATCATTACTACATCAGTCGTCTGTCGCTCCAACATCAGCAGCCAAACATGCATAAATGACTAAGGTGAAGAAATACGAAAATGTGACCGAGGCCTATATTTTTCAGCCTGTGGCTGTTGAAACGACTTAGGTGATGGGACCTTCAACAGCACGGTTCAACACCTATCTTGGAAGGCGTATAACATCTGCCACAAATGATCTAAGAGAAGCCACTTGGCTGAAGCAGATGATCATCATAAATATACAACGGGGAAGCGCGGCTGCAATCCTCGAAGCTTGACGTAGTTTTTTATGACTAATCTTATGTATTCAACTTTTTATGACTTGAAATTTAAAGGAAAAGTATCCGCTTGACATTTAACATTATCCTCACAATCCAACCAGCGCGAAGAAAAATATCATAAGAATATATCTCTAACTTAAGGAATAAGGAAATATGGCTTCTTGAGTATGTGGACATGAAAGCAATCCATCTCTGCATGGTTCAATATCTCATGATATACAACCGCAGTTACTAACATTACTTCAAGTTTATCTATGAATCTATCTATACTCAATTACTCGATTATTGTCCCGAAAGAATGTTCGTTCAGTATCATAGAAGTACTTATAGGGCCAGAGTCTGGAGTCCTATCGACTACACATCCTTGATTTAAAGTCTGACTTGTGCATCCACATTCATCGGTCACAATGACGCACTAAATCTTTTAATATGAGCAACAAATTTACAAAAAAATTTGTCATCAATCATGTTTCATTAAATACTTGCACCCACAGCGTGGAAAGATTCTGGAGTCATACATGTAAGGTGACAAATTGAATATTTATGAATTTATTCTATCAACTTCTGATTCAAAATAATACTTTCGCTCAGTTGATAATCAGCGATCTAGTACAATGAAATGCTGTTATATCTTGATTAATGTATGCACAGTTTATGCAGAATGAAATGGTTAAAACAGAAGTTTGCCAATCAAAGATTACGCAACTGATAACTGCGTAAAGCATTCATCATGAAAGTTTATGACATGTAATTGTTCAGTTTGAAGATAGCATAGTGTGAGTGTGCCCTCTAAAAAGTTAATATATTCAGAATTGAAAAGAATTCTCCACTTCATTATTCATCAAAACAAATGCTCGAAACAGGCGCTGCAACATCACCTGAAGAAAACAGTGAGTCTTGCAGAATCATTGGTAGGTCGCGCTCAGGAGTGTAATTATAATTATGATAATGCTCAAAATCCTCTTCCATAAGAAAACAGTTCTCAACAATAATTACATTTATTGCTTATTAAATAAAATAGAGGATATTGTTCAAAAATAAAACTAGAATGGTTGAATAGTATTGCCAAGAGCATGCTACAGTGACAATAGACATGATGGTTTGATTTGAGGAGAATTGTTCTCGGATAGCTTGATAATGCCCAATATTTTCTGCCTTTAGAGACGAAACACGAAGAGTTGCGTTATATACAAAATTGACCGTTCGTGCTTCGTCTCTAAAGGCAGCATCAAAGGCAGAAAATATTGGGCATTATCAAGCTATCCGAGAACAATTCTCCTCAAATCAAACCATCATGTCTATTGTCACTGTAGCATGATCTAGGCAATACTACGTGTATTCAACCATTCTAGTTTTAATTTTGATTCTACAACTTAAATCGGCATGTTTTCAAGTGGCAATATCCAAACCTAAAAAGACAACTTCCAGAGATGTACTTCAATTTACACAGAAAACAAGAAAATTCAGAACCATTTGCATACATCATCAAAGGTCACTTGTATTTTCTAATTGATTTTTGATGTTTTAGTTGAGATCCTCGAACATGAGATAATCGTTCAGCAATTTCTAGCAGGGAAGTCGCACTTAATTTCATTGAACTTTCTTTAGGTATGTCAATCCCTTAAAGGTTCATTCAGCTTGAAAGTATCGGAAATATGCATTGGTTGGACAATGAGATGTAAAAGTTATGAAAGCCAAATAACTGATAGCAGTTTGAATGATGGTCTCCAACAATGTACTTCTTTCGAGCAGTCATTACCATTTGTGCAACCATTTCAACCATTCACGTGAAGAATATGTCACTAATTCAATACAGTGAAGTTAGCAGATCAGGTAAATAAATACTTACCTATGAATTCTTTCACATAGCCAATAAAGATTAAAAAGATCAAAACCAGTTTCATCAGTGAGGTAAAATCAGGCTAAGCATGCACATTCCATTATCCCATAATGAAGGTAGCACTCACTGTTTCC
Organism: Prostheceraeus crozeri; assembly: GCA_907163375.1. Lineage (NCBI taxonomy): Eukaryota > Metazoa > Platyhelminthes > Polycladida > Euryleptidae > Prostheceraeus > Prostheceraeus crozeri. The sequence continues at coordinate 282,889 of CAJQUW010000460.1, read as the reverse complement.
GCCGAAGCAAGGCCGGATCAATAAAACTTTCAGGCAGATTTCCACCTCTGTGAGATCTTGCTTGATGATCAGAGCGCAGATGCCAAACATCATCTTCCTCCCCGCCATTCCTGTGGCATGAGGTGAGAGGTGATTCAAAGTTAATTGGAGTGAGGTCCCTCCTTTTCAATCCTGCAGTTCCATTTCTCCAGCTCTTGCATCAAATGATTAATAACATTACAGGTGTTACTTCTTTCACTAAATCACCGATTTCCACGGACTTTGGTGACCCAGCATAATTCGAGTTACCTTATAAATTTCTCCCGAAACAATTTATCATTCGTTAATTTGTCGCTAATTTATCTGGTTGTCAACAGGGTCACTTCTGTTATAAATAATCTTCAGATAAATTTTTATAACTGTTAAATCCAAAAAAAAATCACTTACGGATGTTTGATTTCATGTCGAGGAATGAAAACTACTTATGAGTTGGATTCCATCTAAAACTCATCTCAACCGGCAAGTGTCATAAACTTCATCCCATTAAGAAAACATTCGTGAAAACTTTAAGTGAATCTTTAATCCTCAGCGAAGGCATGACTTTAAGAATTCTTTGACACTGATGAAGACATGGAATCTCCTGTTGTTTATCTCAATCCAAACACATTCACTACTGGCAGTTCCATCGCAGTTCGAGTGTGGCGATGACTCAGCCATTGAGGAAACGTGCCAACTCAGTCGCTCAGCCATACACAGTGATGCTATCGAATGCGAGTGTCTAGGAAAACAATAACATGTCTGATCTGAGCCTCATCCTTAAATACAAGAATAAAGCTAATAATGGCGCGAATAGCGACACTGTTACAATTCGGTAAGTGCTCCATTTGAGTAATTAACAACAGAAATATTTTACTTATTATTTATCTTGAAACAAATTGTCCTCATTTCCATCGTCTTGAAGTCAGGATGTCCAACCTGTTGACCTCAGATGACTCGTTTAACATTTCAATCGTGCTCCTGTGGACTGATTGCAAAGCAGTCGTAGCAACTATACATGAAGGGGGATTTATAATATGATACATTATATGGAGAATAAGAAGCACATTTTAATCATTGAAGAATTACATAACATATTTCATGATCATCGACCGCGGAGGTAGCTAAGACAAAAACGCTCGAAGACGATTGAAACAGGCATATTATTTATCACATTCATAAAAATTTTGTGAAAATACAGTGCTTTACTCTTCTTTTCTGGGATGCTATTTGAAATATCTCAATTATTTATGAGGCCCCTTTAGTACTCGTAGAAATGAGTAGCCTGCAAATTTTAGCAGCATAAGCTAGAATTGGTACATATATTGAACAATTTATTATTATTGCATATTCATTATTCGATTTTTTAACCAGCGTTATATTTGTAAATTAACCATATTTTCTCTTCGTCTTCATATAAATTTTCGAATGATTCCTACTGCATATCTGTTTATGGATTCCAATTTCTAACATTATTTTTCTTTTGTTCTGGTCGCAGGTGTGATGACAGTCTTTTATGTGATTTGACATGACGTGAGCTGATGTAGCTTGCATGTCCATTGTCCACTGTATATGTTGCAACGTCGCACTCCTCGTGATGAGAGTAATGTAAAAATGTTGAACACAGTGCCGTTATTCTGAATGAAACAGCATAAGTTAGTTGTTCTGCAAGCTCAGCTATTGGGTAAATATTTTTTGTGTTGATTATCGATAATAAATTTGTATCGAGCACCTGTATTCATAGAAAGCGTCTTGTCTCTACTTTGATGGTCATGTAGCCTAAGTACCATCATGACAACATGATGAAAAATTGTCATTAAAAAACCAAGGTGCTTATCTGAATAATGTGCATTCTCAATGTACCAGTAACTAAGAAAATCGAGATTAAACCTACGATATGATCATGTGAACATGATACGTTGAAGCAAGTGATAAACTGTATCTGTTTGTCATCAACGTATCGATAAACTCACCTCTCAAGGTTGTCAGAGGCCGAATATTGATGGAGTTTTCGGATTAACGGAAGGATATTCAATTGTATGAATTCATATCGAAGATGAACGCGAAATAGCAATCCAAATTCGCCCTCACCCTCGCCACAATTGATCAGAGCGTTCACTAATGATAGCATCCAAGCTTGGGTTTCAACATCTTTTGCAGATTGGAGCTGCGAAACCAGAGTTTCGAACCTCCTCGAATCTCCGCGTTCCTCAGCAATCACAGTTATGGCATTCAACACGCGTTGATGACCCGGGTCCATTAGACAAATCCCTCCCATTATTTGAGCCGTCAAGCACTGAGTTCGTTCGTTATCTGTCCACAAGCCACGTCCGATAACTGTTAATGCGCCTTCGTATGCCAGAATGAGGCGACAGCCACTCTGAAAAAGCGAAAGAAGCCTTACAGACTAGCAGGAAGTACATGTAGATGGAACACAGTTCAGAAATCAGAAGAGAATTCATGTGCTTAGAAAGATTTCGAATATCGCAGGATTACAGTGAATGAGAAGCTAATAGACAAATTTTCGAGATGCTCACATATACTCGTAGGTAATAGAGAAATCATAGAATCCATAATGTGATTCAAGGAAAATAGAGAAGGTAGATCAGCACATTGAAGCTGGTGTATGTAGTGAAATATTAAATATAATGTTGCACATTCTTCCTACTCTCTCCAACTGGAAGCACGGAAAGCTCAGGAAGCAAATGTCCCACCAGAACAAACGGTTTTTAGCGACTGCACCTCGAAGTGCTGACTCTCTGATCAGCAATTCCTCAGACAGGACGCATGATCTACATCAGAAAAGATAGTGTCGCTATATAAATAGTGAGAAATATCTAATTATGAAATACTTTTCGAATCATTATCAAAAACAACAAACTTGCGCGATCAAATTAGCAATAAGTTTGTAAATGCCGAATGTGTTAAGAAAATATCAAACCTGTAAAATCAACAAAATGCAATATTAATAGGAAAGGTGCAGAGTTTCGCCAACACAGGCAGCCCTTTTCACATAAGCAGAATGCTATAGATATTATTCCGGTGTAATCATATAAATTGTACATTGTTTATTAAAATAGCAGCTTGTCAAATCAATGCAAATAAATATCATGCGCAAATAAGAACCCTTCAGAAGCTCATAATATCCCTTCGGAAATTCCTCTATTCAAATCGCTGTGATCTTCAAATTGCTTGAGCAAATGCTGAATATGCAGATTTAAAGTAGAATGTCTATTTCTCAAACTTCTTTACATCAGTCTACATTAATCGAACATGTTGACAATTACGCAGTGGCAATTACTTGAAGTCAACTTACATCAGTGTTGCTGAACGCACGGATACATTTCAGGCAAGCCGTGAAGACAGGACCATGAAATTCACCCTCTGACAGTTGATTGGTGAATGTGAGAAGAAGATCGAATCCACATTGATTGATAAACTGGTCGATAGCGCTGGTGAAGAAATCAATATCCAAATTACTGTTACTGTTAGCTGTAAATATTGAAAATTGATCAATGCAGCAATATAAGGTAAGACTAAATCAATGGGTTTCATCATCAGTCGGATTTTGATCGAGGGAAGTCTTCGATCAGCTAAATCAGTTTGCTATATCGACACTTAGCAATCAGCTTGAAACTGGATAATACATGTAGTGAGCAAAGATGGATGCATTACACTCAACTATTTCAGAAACAAGAAAGGAGACTTAAGTTATTGGAAAGATGGTGTTCACCTTCCAATTTTTATACTCCACAGAAAGTTTTCTGTCAGGGCTCGACAAGGTATGCCTGTATTTCTTGTATGCAGCTGTAAACAAACTCGAGTGCTGCGAAAGCACAAAACAAATGGAAAAATAATTCTGAATTTTTTGAAAAAACATTTCTCATGATTAGAAGTTTATCTTATTAGAAGCAAATAAATTAAACGCAAATCGTCACCGTTCCAACCAATTTCAGCAAGCCAGCATTATTGATGAACATAGCGGCAATCACTTTTGCAGTAAGAGCTCTCGTTTTCCACACAGAAAACTATTGTTTGCCAATTATATCAGCAGCATATATTGCATCAAAGAAACATATAAAAATCCTTTTTTACAGAATCTTGACATCGCTGGGTTTACTAAATAGAATTATTGCGTTGTGCTGTTGAATTTGAGTTCGTTTTCTGGTTAAATAATGATAAAGATTTTCAAGTTTCATAACCGATGGCATTTGACAATGAAAAAGAAATGTCGTAATTATGTTGATGTAATATTACAACGGATAATGCAGAACAAGTTACTATTATCTTATAAATGATGCAAGCTTACAAAAATCATTATTCAGCAATTGATTGTAATTTTCAAAGCAGGCGAAATTTTTCTTCAAAATGCTGTAATAAGAATTTATAAGTAATGCTCTTCTCTGTTGCTCCAACAATCGAGTTTCAACAATATTTACGCCGCCTCGTTTGGTGTAGTTCTCGTGCCAAGAAGAACTGCTTCCATCCAAGGAGTATCGACCATATTGTCACTGAGTGTCCCTCCCTGGACTCACTGGCTTCAATGAAGCTGATGTACAGTGGAATGCAGGATTGCCACTTCAGAGCTTGCGAGCTTCAAATAGCTGATGCACCATAATCAACTGCCAGGTACATACTGCAAGCGCAACCGCATGGTTGCCTTCAAGCTCCTATGTAATCATAAAAACTAAATTCGTATCTTCAAGGTAGAGATATGCAAAGCCGAGCCGAGCCGAACGGTTACTGGCTAGGCGAGGCAGCAGATAGAAAAATATCGCCCCGGCCTGGATAAAAATCTCGGAGCCGTTTTAGCCGATGCAATCTGTGTGACAAGTATTTTGAACACTTATACCTAGAGCTGCAAGCCAACCTCCGACCCTGGCCTCATCACAGCTTGCAGGTAGGCAGTGGTCATAGCGGAAGCTTGTCTCAATACTATAAAACCCTCTGCAATAGCGTATATAAGATATTAAGTGAACTATGAGTAAGTCAATTGAGAGAATATCAGACAATGCTTTTTGTAGCAGAAAATGAGATATTTTAGTGCAGGACCACACCACCTACGAAAACAGTATTATATAGTGCACACCTAGGAATTATGATATCAAACAAACTCTTCAGTGAACTGCTGAATTAACATCTATGGGAAAAGTATCCTCAAAAAGTCATAGATATAAGACATATTTTAAATAACAAAATCTACTACTCAATTGTCTTATTCCAAATAGTAACTATTATACTCAACTTCATTTTATCATTTTACTAAATGCTAGCGGTGGCGACCACAGAACTTGCCTGTTGACTACTCGTCAAGTGTGTAACATCAGCACATGCACAAGCAGATTATGCAGCTTCCAGGCCTCCCAGCGCTCCTAGTCCATGAAAATGTAGGAAAAATAGGAAGTTTTTGTCAAAAAATAAGAGAAACATAGCAATTTCATATATTAAAATTGGGGAGAAAATAGGGTGGAAAACCAAGGTTCAATGCCATTTATGATCTAGATAGGAACGGTTAATGACATATTTCCAAAAGTAATTAAATGGAATGTAACAAAAATGCACAGTCCTGAGTAAAATCAAATCTAAAGTTGAAACAAATATTTTGATGTATTCAATTGTGAAACATAAATCTATTCGACAGAAATTTCTATTCAATTAGCAATGTCTGAAAGTTGATATGGAAAATAATTATAAAACATTAACAAATATAACGTCTCAATCCGATATATAAAAATGGAAGAGAATTTCTTTTAAGTTGTTTATGCCGATGTGCGTTTCTTTTTGTGAATGAATGCTTCCAGGATTGTCAATTTCTCCCTTTCGACCTTACGCTGCGTCGCCCTCGTCTTCGAAAGCTCATCTTGAGCTGATCTTAACTTGTTTTCCGCACTCTCAATCATGGCCTGTGCTATTTGAGTGGCATCATTTGATTTGACTGCATTCTTCAACTTTCCAGCAGCTTCCGAGAAAAGTTCATTTCCAGTTGTCATCATTTGGGCACTGCTTGCCTCTTATTTTTCCAATATGGCCTCCCTCTTCTTTGTGATTTTTTTTGGGATCGAATGCTTTCTAAAATAGTATTTTTCTATGTTCACTTTCTTTTCTGCAAATTATCGCTTCTTTCTCTCTTCTTTCATTTGCTTCTGCTACTCTCTTCCAAACTTATCTTGTAGCGCCGATGGGCTTGTCTCCCCAGAAGAATAATCTCTTTTGTGATGGGAATTGCCTCCGCCTGTTTCTATGAGAACAATGTCATCAATAGTGACCTCGCTCAAGCTTGTCCGCTGAGACGTGACGTCGTTCCCTTTGATCGAGAAAACCCTCTCCAGTCCACCTCACTATCCCCACGTGACAACGGCAACACCTTTTTTCCGAGATCGCCCAACTGTTTGTATTTCGTTTCTCCGAGACTCTTCTCTAATTTGAAGTTACCTGCCCAGTATTAGTCAACGCTCGTCACTGATTCATCGTTGGCAATGTCATCCACCATGTAAAGTCTCCACTCGTGCACAAGTCGATTGCAAACAATATCTCTACTCACCGCTCTTGTCCAACTAAGAACGGTGTCAACTGATCAAACATTTTTTTGTAGATAGACGATGACTGCAACGTAGAATTTCTAAGCCCCAGAAGAATTTGACACTGTATATCTTGATTCAGTTTCATTTAACCTTTTCGTGTGTCGTCGCCGATTGCTATTTTCTTTAACTCAAGTTGATTTTCAACACGGCAGACGATGTCCTTCACACTTAGGTTTGAGCTCGTTGCTTGACTTTTCATAATTCTATTGATCAAGTCGGACATGGACCATTGTTTTCCGTGACTGAGAGGGTATCATGACGTCATCAAATGTGCTCGAAATAAAGGAGATAAATTTTAGTTTGGTCACCATCGTCGGTTGTTGCAAACCTGTCATATCTTCATACATTGTATTTCCTTTATGTCCTCCGGAAGATTCTTGGGAACGTAGGCGAGGTAGCACTCTTTGAGTAACTCCCAAATTTCGAGAAGACGTTCAACAGCTCGGCCTAGAGACATCCACATGCATTCAACAAATAAATTCCATCGGTTCTCTTTTTGTACTTCCTAGTTTCACTTGCAAATTATATAGATCCACACGCCTTGCAGCTGATCCATTAAACCAGCTAAAAAATTTCGTTGTTCAAATCGGCAGCGCTTGCTCCGAACTCATGCATTCCTTTTGAGAATGCATTGTGAAATTTGTGTAGGACACATGAGACCGAAGTCGCATGTATCCGTCCTCTGTTTATCCTGTTTATCTGTACACTCTCCTCCATACAGCTTTGTTCACGTTTGAATCGTCACTACCCAGCATTAAAAGACCAAATAACTTCGGCTTTGACTCTACGATTGTACCGATTATCTTCTCTGTAAGATCATCACTGGTTGCGTGGCCCATGGGCCCATGAGTAAAGTTCTGTGATAATGACTGACAGCTTCATTCTTGTCTTCAGACCAATACCTAAAAAAAATTCCATTTGTTAATTATTCTGTTCTTCTGTTGCCTCATCGTACATAACAGTGAAGCATCCATTGAATAGGTGAATTCGTTGTCATGAAAATGTGGTCCTGTAGCATCGCTGATCAGATATGACACTTTTGATGAAGTCGTAGTAAAATTTGCTGCTTCTTCAGGAAACATAGCTTGAAAAATATCCTTCACACCATCACAAGATGCAAAACTATAATGGGAATTAACGACTTTCATTGCCCACAGCAACCAAATTATAGGAAAAATAGGAAGTTTATTGAAAATATATGAGAAAAATAGGAGCGCTGGAGGCCTTAGCTTCCTTCTCTTTGTATGAACTTTCTCTGTGAAATCTTAGTACATCACTGCTTTCCGCAACCTGGGAGCTGGCTGACTACTCCCTATTGTTAGACAGAATGTATCAAATTTATGAATAATGAACTATCCTGACACTTACACAATGCACACAACTACAGTAAGTTTGCACTCAAATTATGTGACCGAATTGCAAAAGCCGGCCCCGGCCGCTTTCATGCAAGTTGTTCCAGAATAGACACGAAACTCTCGGCCAGTATTGGAAAATTCACTCAATTCTACACAGTATCTCACGATATCTGCTTGTATGAGCACTGCAGGGTACACACTCGCACACAAAGCTCAACTACTCGTAGATTCAAAAAGATAAAACCCACCCAGTGGCTCTGTTTCCGATGTGACCTGGTCAGCTTCGTAGCTAATGGAATATGATATATACAGACCGTTTCGTAAATAATTGCACAAAAAAGTTAACCTATTTTCAAATGTAATTTTCGTGTTGAAGTCCTGGTTCAATTTTTATAAACGATGTACCATATGAAACCTTATGTTCCATAAATTATTGTGACATATATTTTACTTTCTTAAAAGGTCAATTGTGGTCTGCTGATCTTCAGAAAAAATTGAGCGCTTTCTTTGATGCAGGATTTTTCACATGAAGACAACATTTTAATGAAAACCGACAGACAGTGTGAGCTATCACTCAGCTTCATCATGATGAAAACATTTTAAGATTCGTTGAATGTACAAAAAGACACCGTACTAATAAGTTTCACCGAAAAAAATGCTACTAAAAAAGTCTGACATGATCTTTTCATTTATGAAGATGCTCAATTTCAATAAACATTATGCCATGTGAAAGGATGTGTTTAGCACTTTGATTTGGCACAGCGATTAGGCTGTGTCTGGTCAGTTGTGGTCAGCAGACATGAAAGTATGAATTTTTGGTCAATTCATTCACCGATACCTACCGACTAACAGAAAATTATTACCATCACCAGATCATCACCATTCAATCAGACTCGTGTTAAGCTTTTAGATGATCTATTTTTTAGATTTCGGACAACAATTTGCGCAATTTAATTCAATTTGCACGTTTACCTAACTTTACACTGCTTTCTCGTTAAAAATGTTTTTCTAATTCTGCAAACAAATTTTTTTAAAAATGTTTGGTCAATTGCACACAACTTAATAACTTTTGTTGTATTGACGCTGGCGCTTTCGAGTTTGGGTTTAAAAGAATGCTGGTGCTGTCAGCTCCAAGAATATGTACGCTTTATCAGGCCCATCCGTTCACTGGCAAACTTCAAATTTGTATTGCTCCCACACTCAGCCTTTCGGTAAGTTATGTTTCCCTCGGTTGAGGTGAGAAGATTTCAAATCCTTGATCTGCGCACACACAAAGGCTTGGCCGTCAGACTCGCCGCCTGTTCACAAACTATGGCAATCTCTTCACGCCGTAGTTGCTGCGAATGAATCGACAAGACTTTTAGCAGTTCATTCAATGATGACAGGAGACGGGCAGTTATTATAACATCATATTATATATCTCATATATTATATTATATATACATCATCATACATTATGACATTATCAGCTATGATAATGATCATGAAGTAACAAACTTCTAATCACTAATTACTTCATTAATACACCACACTGGTTCCTAAACCAAGCAACGGTCTCGGCTGACCAAGTGAATAAGTTTAGTAATCAATTAAATGAGCTTAAGCAGCTTACGGCTATATTTGATGAGAATAAGCAAGAGATATAAGAGCTTTACGGGTTTGCAGCGATTTTGGGAACGGACTGTAATAACTAGGCTAACAGTAAGAAACCCGGCAACTCTTTGTAGTCGAGTCTCATCGGATGATCGATCTCCACACATTTGATTCCTTTCACAAATTGGTCCAAGTTGCCATACTGTCCTACTATGGCTCTGTAACCCCGCACATCCCGAGAGAACGTGCCCGAAGACACAACTGCCGTAGTGCGGCCTACAATTACCCTACTTGCGATTAAAATCCATACTTTGATTCGTGAGAGACTGCTGCCAGTAGATTTTCATCAAATGTGAAAGAAAAATATGCTGCTTAACTCAGTTTTTATAACCGACTTAGCCGCAGCTTCGGTTTGGCTCAGCTACAGAACAAAAAGTTGGATGACATGGACTACTCGATCCGCAGATACCTCTACTCATAATAGAAATTGATCTGTATTGATAAGTTATCTTCTGATTCATTTCACGGATTTCCCAGGAATTTGTGAAATGTTTCTCTTGCAAAACGGCTGATCCTCTTTCTAAAGAATGAGAGAGTCGAGCAAGGAGACTCGTCAATCTTCCTGAAAGTACTACGACAATTTGTCGATTAAGTTGCGCTAACGTGCAGCATACCTGTACAGCTAACGTACAGATAAGAATTCAGCAACAGCACCGTCTGTGTACAGCACAGGTAGGCCTGTCTCGATGATACCATGAATTTAGTATTGGAATCTGTAGATCGATAATTTTCGAAAAATAACTTGTGGTGTACTTTACAAAATCGGGGTGGTCTTGGAGCAGAGATATCTTCTCGTATACTTGTATATCCGGGGTTCTCAGTTAAGAGGAGCAACATGTGCGTAGCTCATTTTAGCCTTAATAATGATGCTCGCTATGCCTCTGTTATTTTTGGAATAGCAACACTTTCTTGAAGCTCCATTGATATGAATACGTAATCTTTAAGTTTCAAATGCAACATTGCATCTGTAAATGTATGACTACATAGTCCTACATGTGACCCGAGACATTCCATTCATTAACAAGGCATAGTAGGTTCACTAACTGCTGATAAGGTCTATAGAAAGACCCTAAATTAAAAAGAGTATTGTCATGAGCTTTTTTTTGCTGACTGGTTGGAGGGAAGACTAACATTTAATAGAGGAACTTATTCCCCTGTCACATTCAATAAATGACGTGCTACAATTCGCGCATTTCTGGAGGCATGAAGGCAGTGCATAGACCCATCTTTCTCTAATATCAAGACTCGTCAAAGACATGATGTTCGGGCGATTCCTACCGCGCTGCTATAGTAAATGAGTGCTGAAGAGACAAATTGCAAATATCACAATCTTTCAATAGGAACATAGACGACAGACACTATGGACAGAAGTTAAAATTATTAATGCATCAAAGAATGTACTCCCATGAAATCCGTTAACAGGAGAGTTTTGCACGCAACGGAAAAAAATCTTGACTTTTCTCCCGCTTACCCAGAGAAAGCAGACTTTAAAAATATTTTTACTGCATTCTTTGGCCACCTTATTGTTGGTGTATTGCCATAAAAAGAAATATCTTTAACCTAACGTAATATTTGACTTTAAATAAAAACACTTCCTGTTTTCTTGTTATCGTGATGCATCTTGTGCGATGCGATGTGGACGTCAGAGGAACACAATTAATTATCTGGTTCCATAACTTACAAGGCCGAAATGCCTCGAAATGCTTTGGATTCTTGACATTAGGTATGGCATTTGATTTGGTATCCGTGCAAAGATTGTCCAGAAACCAATAACTGCATAAACCGGTACACTTCCCCGAGGCATTCAGAAATTTTACATGTGTGAAAAATAATGATGCAAATTCTGAGGCCATGCAATTATTCGAACACAGGATATTCCAGTCAAATTGAGTTGAAACTCATGAGCTAGAATTTTCTGTGCATCTACTCTGCTCTGGCAAAAACGCAAAACTATGTTTCCACAGAGATAAGTGGCCCTGTCTGCATGTTTGGGCACGGACAGACGCTAATTAATCCATCTCTGTAGATGTTTCACATTATACAGAAAGATTCAACAACAAGCAAGAAAATTATCATGCCATCTTCTAGTTGCATACAACCCACTACAACTTCGTGAGAGGTGAGTATGCCCGGCGCCTACAATGCAACATTTCCGAGGGCTGTTTACCTTCAACATGGTAATGCAGTACAGGTAATGGTAACAGCTGTAATGCTGTTTACCTTCAACATGGTAGAAATAATGCAATACTCAGTTTCGCTCTGTATTGGATTGTGGCGTTTGTGGATGTGAATTGTGAAGTCATGAATAATTGGATTCCATGAAGTCACGCTTCGCCGGTGAAATGGCGTAGTGCATGCAATAACTGCCTCCAGTAAACAAGTCAATCAGTGATTTAGAAAATTGAGTAAATTGTTTCTTTTGATGCAGTTGATGGTCATAGACAGGAATACGCTTGTCACACTCAGAAGACAGGTGACTCTCCTTCGAATATATTTGAGCATTATTGCTCGACAATTTATTTATATTTGACAAATTCGAGCAGCTTTGATCTCATAGTCAGCCCTCTGACGTGTCAGTGGCGCAAAGCGGAAACCGAATTTATCATACTCAAATCATTTATTTTTTGCTGGTCGAATATATTCGAAAGAGAGTGAATCTGTATTTTGCATTTCTTTTGATAGTTTGGTGGTTGGGGTATCCACTATCCAGTGTGGTAAAGTATCACGAATTATGCATGAAAGTTTAATCATTCTTCATATGTTTGAGAACCAATTTTCACAGAGATGGTTGCACTCGTGTCTGTCTGTCGGAATCTCAGTGTCAACATTATATGAGTGCACACAAAGCAATCCTGCAAAACCGAAGCGCAGAAATGGAAAGTCCTTTTTACCGAAATACTGAACGCTATCATCTTCAGAACACCATGATGGTGGTCGAATATCGACGTCATCATCAGCTCTGTATTCGGATACTTTGCGCAAACAACGCTACTTGCATGGTGAGAGGTGTCCCGTTTAGCTCAGGAGAAGACAGAGTTAAAATTGAAACAGTCAAAAATTCGATCGAACTGCACTTTTAAGTTGGAATTGAATCACTACATTGCTGGTAGAACCATGATTATTTCTGAAATTTGGGTAAAAATGCATTTTGAAAACTATCTTAAATTTAACCATTTGTGACATAACAAGTTTTAAGAAGCATTATTCAAATTTTACGCTAAATGCTACACATTTCCTGGAGAACGATTTGAATTTTGAATTCAGAAAAATGAAAGTGAAGTCGTTTTTTTTAATGAATCAGTACATGTATCTCTGAAAATAGTCTAGTGCAGTGAACAATTAATTCACATAGCTGACTTGACTTCGACACAGATAATTTGTATAATCTCCTCACTAAGTTTTTTGATTCCATCGATGAAAAAAGACATCAGCTCGCCTGACGCTTCTTCTCACCTTCAAATTCGCTGACCTTCGACACATGTACAAAATTACACGGCAACGTGGTTTCTGGTACAATTACAAATGATAATCAGGGACTCGTTGATACTCGCATAACGAAGTAGAATGGCAGCGGTTGGATTTCTAGCAGAATGAGACCGACGCTGAAATAGGTTCAGAAAGAAATTTAACGATCCGACCGGACCGCAAATCCGTAGCATCAAAAGAGGGCATGTTAACTCGAAGATTTCTCCCAGTATTTGAAAGTTACTCACTGCAAGGTTGGATCTAATTAACGTCTCCAATTTGTTTCGCGCTTACGCATTACGAGAGGCATCAACTCACATTTGGCAAACTAAGTCTCAGTTGTATCCACTGTGTGACATGGTCGGAGGTAGGGCTCTGCACGGTGCACCAGTCTTCGGACCGGTGCACCAAACTGTTCGAAGCTCGATCAATTGATGTTTTGCTGTATAGTTTCAATTCTAATTAATTTATTTCATATGTTATCATAGTCAAGGCGAATCGGGAGAAGTATATTTTAAGTATGCAGTGTAATCAATCCAACTAGGAGAGCATTATTCAAATCTATCTATCAATTCAATTCAACTTTAAATGTCTGCTTCATGAAACTGAAACCTTTTGAAAATCACTGCTACATCATAAAATAACTGATGCATTTCATGATGCTGAGAGAAAATATGAAATAAGTGACAAAAATTAGATAATTCATGATAAATTATTTTCTAGGGCACGAAGTCTCATTTCCCGAGACCTCAGAATTTCACAATCTCGTAGTGAATATGCGCACTCTTGCTAGATATACATGCATTGGCTATCTTAGCATTTTAGCGGCTTGCGATCCGTCCGAAAGATTTTTTCGGCATCCGGTAGCATTTTTATATCACAGGGAGACAGCTTGAAGCCGAGAAAAAATTAGATTCTTACAGCATTAATCGTTTCCTACTTCAGTCAGTGGCGGTTGAAATGGAACCCTTAGTTCGATTTTTCACTGCATTCTCCAGCCTCCATATTGTGGGTAAGTTCTTTTTATTCTACTACTTTGATTCCAAGAAGTCATAAAAAACTCATTGATAGTCATGAGCAGTTTCAAAATGCTTTTTTTGACCACGAACTAGACGGTGCTTTATTAACACCATAAGCAACACATTCGTTTCAAAGGTATCTCACCTCACTCATCTAGCGCATGGGTGAGATCACGCCATGACGAAATTTCCGAGAAATTTTTATTGACCTTTAAGTCGTTGATAGCTTGTTAGTAGTAGAGAAAACAGCCACCTAACATCATTCTATATATGCGATTACCCTCAAAGACAAGGGCACTCTAATGTTCAGTCAACGTAACGAGCATATTGAAGATGCAATCAAATTTAGGTTACAATAATTTTTATTCGATAGCTGGCTGTTGTTTTCGCTCTGAAAGTCTCGTAATCGCTTTCAAACTACACGTGGACTGAAACGTAGGAAAAAATTTCGTTGTAATATTCAAAGCGGAAGTTTTTCGAGATTCAATCGCAACTATCATCAGAGACAAGTTCTTAAGAAACCCATTACCAATTTATGCAATTAGAACAACACGTGCGCATACAAATACCGACAGTTATTTTAATGACATTTTAACTTGGCGTAAATGGTGTCATTCATCATGTTCTTGCGCTTTTTGATAAATCGAAATAATAAATTCGAAGTGTTGTTAAAATTTGCTTAAATGACTGGGAAACAGAACTGCCATCTTTCGTCTACACTGAAATAGATTTATTCATTATTAGCAAAAACACAGCTTTCCATCAAATATTAGCAAAACTTACATTCCTGATCTCATAGTTGCCTTTTTGGATAAATCTCAGGACCCAATAAATTTGATGCAAAAATTTCCAGAATTGGAAAATCTCGGAAAAATCTCGCCCCTGCATCTAAGTCATCTCACCTCATCGGAGCAGTCCGCAGAGCAGTAGTCATCTGATTGAGAAGATGCAGAGGGTCTATCAATGGCTGAAGGGAGCTATTGCTGGCCTGTTCTTCCTCGTCGTCGTCTTCGCGCGGCGGAGCTGCCTCACACAGTGTCCTCATCTTCGTCAAGAAGTCAGTAAATTCTCCGTCTCCCCTTTGCTGTTCCTGATTGTGTAGTGCGATCAATTGCCGCTTCTTCTCACGATCCAAAGTGCCAATGACTCTTTGCCGATCAGCCTCAGTATGCAGGACCTCATTCTATAAAAAGAGAAAATTACTTACTTTAATCGTAGCGATAGAAAAAAGAGAAGGTGATGAAGCATTGTGTGGAGGGCCACAGCTGGTCGTAACCGACCAATCGGTCGATAAAAAGAAAGGTTCAAGATGAAAGAATTGATCAATCTTAATAGCTGCTTTCGTATAATTTAAAATTGACTGTGACCTGAACTGACCGCGACCTTCTCATGGTCGCATGGTGACTAATATTCTTTTATGATGCCAGTAAACGAAATATCACACAGACATTAACATTGGATGGATATAAACTAATTTAGATAGTCATACTGAGGTATTGAAGTAATCAAGATGCAATAGACATGTACAAACAAATCATTTTGAAAATCAAAGCGAATGCACACAAAACGAGGTTGAGAGAAAGTTATGTATTGAACAATGAACATAGCACATTCAGAAAATGGATTGCGTTTATTGTATTTTCACATGCCTCATACGTGGAAAATTTTTAAGATTCTGTGCAGCCTCAAAGGTCTGAAACGCTTTTTCCTTCGAATCCTTATTTAAGTCCACTCCCACTGGACGCAACGCGGCGAGTCTCAGGGGTCCAGAATTTTCTTTCAGAACCTTAACAAACCTATGGTGTTGTTCATACAACCATGAAATCGAATTCATGAATGCATTTGGAAATGAATGATATTTTATTTTACTGTAAAACGAGCATCGGAAACGAAGATGAGAAAGTTGCTATTGTTCTCAACTTATCTGATAATCTTCAATAGAGTGATACTCCCGATTACTATTGAATAGACGATGTAGTTAATAAAGGTCATTTTGTGAGCTACGTTATGGCAAAGTCAATCCGTGCGTCAATTCTATTTCATGATCTGTCACTCTTGTGCCTTGCTGTCACTTTATAAATGAAAATGTGTAAATGATATAAGTGTCCTTAAAAACCATATTCTTTACAAATGTGAAACATCGAATGATTAGTTTTCGCAAAATCATGTAGTTTATAGGAATCCTCATATCCTAAAGATTAATCTGCAATGTCAATCACTGAAAAGTATGCATTACTTCATTTGCAATCGGAAAAAATAACTTTAGCAATGTCGGTCTCTTTCATCTGTCTTCAATTGTTCGCCACTCTTTCAAGCATTGCGATGGAATCATCAAAACGCTTCATATCGTTTATTTGACGCAGATCGCAGAATTCTAAACCAATTTCGTTGAAACACACTTGATATAAAAGGAAATTTCACGAAGAAGATGGTGGTACCTATTTTGCAAACAGCAGCCATTTTTTTCTCCTTGAAAATGCTCGCTTGTATCGCTCATGCTCATCGCAGTGCGTGACAACAGTCGATATAGCTTATAATTGTGTTGACAGTTTGACAAAAGGATTGATTTCACTTGGTTTTTATGAATAACATTGGCAGTGAAATATCTGATCTGTTATTTCCTCAAATCATACGACAACCACAACTTACAGATTTTGATACTCAACAAAATAAGTTCTGCAGATTCGGATTTACTTAACGAAAAATAACGGGACGGAAAGTCTTTTGTAGCCATATCACACTGAACTCAGTGCTCTTCTCAGATTGAGCCTGTTTTCTAGACTGTCGGTCGATCAAAACTCATCATAGAATTGCTCGGATATTGCTCTATAATAGACTGTCCCTAACAACACTTCAATTCATAACGAACTGTTCTCGCCTGATAAAACTTGCAGATCTAAGAACCTGATTACATCACACTTTGTTCACGCTCGTAGATCTAGTGCAAAATGTCTCTGTATTTCCTCGAGAATATGTCGTTTAGATATCATTTTCGAGTCATTATGCTTGAAATGTTGCATCTGATTTCATGTAAATTCTGAAAACTGAGTAGTACGTCATTTAAATATCTCGGGAAAATTTCATATTATGGTGTCTCGTTTGGGCTCGCTCGAATGCATGTAACACAAGGAATGTGAATATGTTAATTATTTAGCAATAAGAAGTGTCCATGATGATATGGTATTTGTAGTAGCCCCCTCTTCATTCCCCTCTCCTGCCCCTCGACACGCGGCTCGGTGAGAACATGCATTTTGGTTGGACGCGCCGCGTCCGGTGTGAATGGACCTTTAGTGATTTATAAAAATTGCTGTCTGACACATCTCGTCCTCAAATATTGGCATTAAACTTACCGCCAAACTAATGAACTCATTGTCGACGGCGTCATCATCCATGCAGGCTCCAATCTGATATGAAGACCAACTCGTTTCGCCTTCATATAACTGAATCTCCAAGCTCTTTTTCCTTCGAATTCTTTTCACCAACCAGCAACACCTTCGAGGCACCGGCATTTTTCCTTTCTGAAGATAAAGTAGGTTACAGAATAATCGAATATTTCTGTATGAAGAATTCTATTTTACGTGAAAGTTTTCTGCCGTGTAAAGCATGTTCCATCCTGTAAGGATACTATTCACCCACTTTCCCTTAAGCATCAATCTAATACATTTGTGAGGAGCAATCCATTTAATTGTAATAACCTCTATCAGACATCGGAAGACGAAGGAGTCTGATGAAATGATTTTGTTAATAAAATTAATTTAAAACATATTGAAGAGGTCTTGGTTATTAATTTTTCTCATAATTATTAGTTGGGAACCAAATGCATATGATGGTAATTATCTTATACATGTGTGCCTTATCTTATTTCATTTTTAATTATTTCATTCTGCTATCAATGTGATTAGATTAGAGATTAGAGCATGCTTATTTGATGAAGCTATTAATACTTGAATTGAATTCGCTGTTGGTGCTTTAGATTCGATGTATATCTCCAAAAAAGACATCCCACTTGTTCAATTTATGAATAAGCAAAGCCACCAGATTCATTTAGAGAAACTCTTGTAATCGTAAAAAGATTTTAATATACGAGTATCTCCTTTACCTCGATAGTTTTCAAATCTTTTCACTTGTTTCTTTTTGCATCTACGCCAATTACTCGACTGCTATCGATTCATATCTGTAAGTCTGACGGATAATATGTCTGCATGCACTCCATTTTGTTTATAATTTTAGTGTAAGTCCTGGATACGTTTTCGGAGTTTGCACTACAAGTTCAGTCCAATGGTTGAATTTGAACATGAGTAAATTAAGCGCAATTTGAATTATGTAACTTTTGGTATTCTCGAGAGAATTCGACGACTTTCTATTTACTCTAAGAAGACCTTAATGTTGAATTTCTATTTTTTATGCTTAATTAAAATGACACCAATTACGAAATCGTCACCGACAACCCATCCCTCCGTATTCGCGGTAATCAGTTCGATTATCCATTCCCTAGACCGATAACGCAACAGTTGAAAGAGTCCTAAGAATGGTGAACTACAACATGTAACTTCAACTAAAAATATTTCACGGAGAGTCACCGACGCTTGACAGTGGAAATAATTACACTTATATGTGCATTTGCTTCAACATCTCTCCGAAAAATGAAATAGTAATCATATATAGGTCATCAACATATGCGAGAAACGATCAAACTTCTACATGCTCGCTGAAATTATCGCATCTTACAGCCGGTGTAAAGTTCGCTAACTATATAAAACCTGAGCGGATGCCGATATCTTCTCTGACAGCGAATATCATGTGAAATAGCACGCAAGATGTGACATGAAATTGAAGCGCAGATGTGAACTGATTGCTAGCGAATGACTCTGCAATCAGAACACATTATTCTAACAGCAACACATGCCAGAAATCGTCAATGTCAACACAGTTTGCCAAAGAAAGTGTCAAGACCATGTTTCAATTTCTACTAGACAATTCAAATCAGGCGTGAATTAATATTTCTTAAAACAAACGTTTAAGCGAATTTGCATCTTAAATAAAATGCGTAATACCTGCATCATGTATTGCTGTCATGTGACTAAGTGGATAACGATAATGACAAGCGATAGGAAAATAAAGGATTCAATTCCGGATCATTTTCTGTAGAGCGAAGACCTGGAACCTTTCCTCACATCGCAAAGAAACTCGAAATCATCCTGGTCTGTCTGCACTGATATTTAAAATCAAGGGATCATCCAATTATCAAATAACATGGAGGGAAATGAAATAGTGTGTCATTCAATTTAAGAACATTGAAAATTAAAATATTTTTTTCGCATATGCATGTAATTTGTTGATCATTCAGAAAAATATACATAGAGGGAAAGCTCACTTTTAATGTACTATTGCTCTATGTAAAATAATCTACTTACCTAATAGAGATCAATCATCTTAATGACATGGTAATTCACCTAAAACTCGGGTTATCAGAAGGACAAGTAAGTAATTCACAACTACGTAAAACATTAGAATTTTTGCACATCAAAAACCTGAATGAGCCGGAGCATTTTCCTAGAAAATTGCAATGATTTTCGTGTTTCGCCCAGCAATTCAACCAAGTGATAAATAGAAATAATTAAATTTCAATTTTATGTTGCAATGTAACAAAGGAATATTTTGCAAGATAGGTTTTAAGATGATCACTCAAAAGAAAATGGAAATTAAAAAATATTTCACTCAAATGCGATATCTTTTCTTAAGCATGGACTATTGATCTGCTTAAGGTAGTCTGAGTTTTGAAAATTTTGTACTCCCTAGCACAGATGTTATAAACTTCAACGTGTGATGGAAGAAACTATCCTCATTTTGTTTTTACGTTAAAAACTCAATGACAAAGTTTTCGAAATTCGCACAAAATCGTGTATATAATGATTGTTGCGATCTGTGTAGACTGCCAAACCCTATAACATGAATCCTAAGATGGGCTACTTAATCATGCGCATCATCAAGGTGATGAGGTCAATTCTAACCAGACCACCCAGCCGATTCGAATTTAAAAAAAGCGAAAAAACGAATCCTCAACTTAGGAAAGCGAAAAAAGTGAACCCATGATTTTTGCATCATCAAGTACTGTAGAATAGCGCGATAACGACATATTATGCCATCAAACCATACACTACCACGAATAGTGCGAACTTGTGTAGCTTGTAAATATTACATGCTGGCACAAAAACGCATATAAATGATAGTTTGACGGAGTGCCTCATACGAAGTACTTTTCTTATTGCCAAACGATTCGAAAATGCACCAGACCATATTTATGCATAAACCAATTCTTGTATTCTATGAAATAATGATCAGACCTATAAACAGCAATCGATTTAGATTGCTTCAATTTTAGACAAATAACGTAGATTCAGATACAATACAGTGTTGAAAAATCAACAAAAATACTTCTAGAATATTCAGCTGAATGAAGGTGACTTTATCATTGCCAATGTGACTGAAAAAATTCCTCTAACTGCCATGCTTCCAACTAATAAATTTAGCCTAGAAAACGTTGACCTGTGTCAGTGTCATCTCCTTTATCCAAATATTCCAAAGCACATTGATATTTTCAAGTACTTATTAGATAGGGGTCAGTCAACTTATGTCATGCGAAGTGGGTCATATCACGAATAAAGGATCCTTAAATAGGTTTTA
This sequence comes from Prostheceraeus crozeri, assembly GCA_907163375.1. NCBI lineage: Eukaryota > Metazoa > Platyhelminthes > Polycladida > Euryleptidae > Prostheceraeus > Prostheceraeus crozeri. The sequence continues at coordinate 262,117 of CAJQUW010000460.1, read as the reverse complement.
CATCAATATGGCAACTATTTTATAGTGATAAAATGTACACAAAGGCTTTCATCTGAAAGTCAGTATAGTTTTCTTCACAAAGCCTGATATCATGCTGATAGAAATTACATTTTTGAAAAGGAAAATCATACTCATAGTTAAGCTCAATTATTGAAGCAAAGTTGATCTTCTATTGAATGGACATTGCACTGCAAACGTTAATCTCGATGAAGAAGTGTCAACTTGCACATTTACGATCGATGAAATTGATATCGCTCAATTATGTAGCCCTATAGTGATCAGATGATAAAATATTTTCTAAAATCTTTGTCACCTCTTGCTTTGGTCACAATAATCAAGATCTAATTGCGTGTCAAAAGCCCAACTTTCTCTCTCAAGCAGATCTCAGGTAATAGTTTTGAAACCCAGAAAGCTGTGAAGAACATGTTTATATAACAAACTACCTATCTTTCTGAAATTTGCAGACCTGTCCTGTTTTAACAATCAAAGGTTATGTCCAACTTTGTAGCTCTTGGCAACTATCCCGCTAGGCGCATCATGTGGTCTGTAAATAATTATTTACGTCCTAATTGTAGGATTCCTCAATTAGGAAAGTGTTGGGTGCTGCCCACTGTCCCGAGGAAGCGCGTGCTGCTAGACATTTCATAAATCGCCAATATTTAATAAGCAACCGTCTTCTCCAGCTCTTAATTTCAGCCTGTTGTATTGATCTCCGAGTATGAAATACCCATGAGTAAGGGTAAAACAAATAATGACAACATGACTAAATGACGATAATAGCATGACTAAAGCAACATGACAGAAAGTCATGTTGAAAACATGTAAAAAAGGTCTGTACTGCGAAACACTTTTTTCTTGCTATACCAATAAAACGAAAGCTACTCGATGAAAACGAAAAATCAGGCATATTTTCGAAAAAGCGAATGTGTGGGTGGTCTGATTCCAATAGAGTCACATACTTCTCTGCTGTTCCAAGGCAGACCGAAGTAACTACAAAAGTCAAATTTTTGGAAAAACGCTCTTAAAGAAATATGTACATCCTGAGCAAGCAAATTATCCTCAAGAAATAAGTCTCCTCATGGTGAAACATATAGTTCATTTAATTCTAATGTGATATACATGGGATGGAACGAAATTATATAAGAAGCAGAACCAAGGCAGATTGCAGTTACTTCGTTTTGCCATGGGTTAAAATTTTACTTACGTATTGATTTATGCTAAGGTAAGCCGAAGTATAAGAATTTTCGGTTTTCTATACACCATTTTACAACCGAAATTAACTAACTTCCATTCTACATGCACTATGCATCAGCAGCTTTATATGAATGTTTCCGAACTCATATAGGTCTGACACTCATGTAGCCTAAATGCGATACATAGGGTCTGATTCAAGCTTCTACAGTAGGTCTACGTACTATGTTACGTATCGGATTGCCTATCAGCCCACATTTCAGTATAGCTACATTTGACTATGTAGGCCAGCCTACAGAACTACAAATAACTTAAGTTTATTCATGAAGAGGCCCAACATCCAAACACTACACAACATATGCATGTAGGCATACATGTAATTCAATGATCTATTCATTATGTAAGCCGTATGAACGTAGCGTAAATTTCGTATAAACCTATGCATCTAGGACTACCTGAAAAACGTAGGTCGATATGCTAGCTCAATTTATATGGTGCCTTTTGTACCTCACACCGAGATAAAAGATAAAAATGTAGTTCTGTAGTATTGAACCTCACAATTTTATGAAATGTCTAGGCCAAAATATATAAATTTTCACAATTGAAAAGTAAAGGGGCCTGCATGTACGACTAAATATTGTATAAACTTCCAATTATCTTGGAATGGTAAGTTTACGCTATCTTGCCAAACTTCCAATTATTGACAATCGAAATAAATATAATTTAAAACATAGAAGTAAAAACATAAACTTGTTGAATGAAAATATATATGTAAATTAATTAGCCAGCTGAGTTCTAACGGCAAGAAGATCAGAGACGTTGCTCACTGTTAGATTTTGCCGAAATGGTTTTCGATTCATTGGCATCAATTTTGTGAAATTCCTCAATATTCCTTGTTTCTTATTAGCAGGGATTCCACGTGGAGCTTCTCTCGAGTTCGGCATTAATGTATATCGAATTTATTCTTCAAGAAGCTCACTGCTGAGAATGATTCCTCTTCAAACCTCGTGTAGAATAATTTTCTCTGCTTCTATCATGTGCGACAACTTCAAATTCTGATTCTTCAAACTAACCGTGCTTGAACCATCCATCCAGGCCTCCTTGAAATGATGGAATTCCAAGTCAATAACAATGGCTCCGCATCGTTCTAATACTTGTTTGAAATCTTTCCAATCGTAGACATCCTTGATCTTTCTCAGTTCATGTTCAACTTTATGATGGACCGAGTACGCAATCATGAACGTGTGACCTGATGTGAGATGCAGTTGAACTTGTTTTATTGCAACAGCTCTTATTGCAGCCTGTGTTATTGCAAAACCTGTCTCATTTCAATGAATTTTCGCGGTCCCTTCGAAGACTTTACCTTTCATATTGCAAAGCACTCAATCTGCGATAAGTGTTGAGATAAAATAATAATCCAATCTTGTCAGATAATGTAGGAAATGAAATCCATAAATTATGTAAGCCTTCTTTGTACATAGGCTATGTTTCCGAAGTCTGATTACTTGCATACCTTAAAACTTGATAACCTTATTAAGGACGTCATTGCAAAGATTATGACTTAACCTAGGATTAATAAGACCAAGACTATACTGTGCCGGTACCGTGAAGTGTGTAGCGTGCTGTGTACTGTGTAGTGTACCTTCAATTCTCTGTACATGTAGGCCTAAATTGTAGGCATACATGAGTTATAAACACACTTCTATGTATCATGCGCATGTACTGCAAGTAATGTAGGCCTGCATATATACTACAATCTGCTGAAATCCAATTTTTAACTTGAGGCAGCTGTCATGCGTGACTTGGGTCGCAGATTTTCAGAGGCCAAGATTAGTGATTTCTTTTCTAAGTGATTGTTCATGAAAGTTTTTCCTTGATATAACGCATGGATGTAATAATTCAAAATAGTAATTAATAGGAGTTTTCGTCGGTAACTTCCATTATTGCAAGACCTGTGTTAATGCAAATTTTTATGTCGGTCCCTTGAATTGGTAATAAGACAGGTTCGACTGTATTTGAAAGTAATTGTCTCCGCATTGATTAAGTGTGAATTCATTATGCAAACAAGAAATTTAAAAAGCGTCCGATTCTTGTTCTGACCGGAACAATTATCAACCAAATGATGAAATCTTTTACATCTGATTTTCAAAAGGAAGGTGAAGAATGTACTTGTTATATCCTCAGATCAGCTTTCCTCCCTGACACGGCTTCATTCTAAATCACAACAATCGATTGACTTAGATTTGCCGAGAGAGGCAAATGAGAGAGGCAATTTGCCGAGAGAGTGTACACGTAGTTGAATGCGACTAATCTTTGTGTAAATGCACATGATTTCACACCTGGCATTCGAGGTAGGCGTTTCTACCAAATTGCAAGTTTTTGTTGTTCTAAAAATTGAGAGCTTCTGTTGTCATTCATGAACCAAGTACTTACCAAAGAGAAGCAACTACGGCCAATTGTTGATAAGACCAAGGCAAAGCGAATCATCTACAAATCTAGTAGATACTTCACTCTGCCTTTGACCAAATGTATCTGAGCTGTAGTTACTTCGCTTCTCAATACGGCTAAGTACATAAATCAATGGAATTCCGGTTAAATCTTTAAATACTAAGTAGATTGAGTTTATTTCAGTTGTTTTATGGCAAAAAATCAAAAACCGAAATTTTGTAGTTACTCCGGCCTGCCTTGGGACGGTAGTTCTGATGAGCACAATCGCCCGAGGCGACCGCACAGAAACACTGCTAGACTAGCAAATCTTTAACAGAATCACTAACTCATTGAAATTTGCTTGTCACTAACAACTCACGATCTAACACTGTTTCTATACAGTCGCCCTTGAAGGGGAGCTTACGACAGTTTAGAGCTCTTGTCTGCTCTTGTCAATTGAAAAGATTTCGCTAATTTTGCAAAATTAGAAGCAATCGTGGTTCATGAGAGTTTGTTTAGGAATATTTTGAATTTCATTTTGAAGTGATGTCCAAACACCGGTGTACTCCAGATATCTCGAGACCAAGTCAATCAGTTCCATGGGAAGCTGGTGGTTAGAAAAACATAGATGTGAAGTCGAAACGAAGACAGAGACAAGTGTTTCCATTTGGGATTCGAGACGGGATTTGTGTTCGGGATCAAAGCTCCAGATGAATGATCGGGGATGACGGTTCGGGATCGAGGTTCGAGACGGGATTCACTTTCGAGAATCGGGATATCCTGAAGCTTGTATTTTTCAAATTCGACTTCAAGTTCGATCATTAATGCATCACGCCTAATAACATTTTGATTAACTCCATGGAAAGAGAAATGAACGAATCAGTTTTTTATCGATAGTCAAACGGTGTTGTATAATCAAATGGCCAGCGCGGCACAATATACCTTTTCAACATAAAATTGAGAATAGTCCAGATTGAATTGTGAACAGTCAAAATTGAAATGAGATTTTTTTTGATGATTTTTCCCCTACTTTTGACAGTTTATCCTTACTAAAATCATACACAAGACAGGCCAAGACGGTAGAGGAGGATATCTGGATGTTGATAATGACTGTAGTTCATAGTTTTGATCATAAGAATGTTTATGAAGCTCACTATCTTAATTTCACAGCATGATGTACATGTACTAAAGCATATCGACACAAGGTGTTTGTGCGTTTACCTTAATGCTTAGGTGTTAATAATGCTTCGGTTTTTCAACGATAGGTTTCTCTAATATCGTGATCTAAATGAAAATTAAGTCTACTTGCAATTGAGGGTATTTGAAACGTTCATCAGATTCATGAAGGAACAATCCTTCTTTTTTTGATCAATTAACCTTTCCTCACACTGCAATGACAGCACAGTGACTGGTGTTCCCTAGGCATTTTCTTTCAAGATTATACAAAAAGGATTGGTGATATGATAATTCTTTTCGTGAGAATACTGAGAATTCTTTTCGTCTGATACGCATTTTAAGCATAGATATCTAGAACTCAACATATATAAGAATGACATGGTAGACAATTCGAACAGAATCACGGAACCAGCTACTTCGCGGAGAGAACCTAAGCACAATGTCAGAGTCCCAGTACATGAAGAAGGTGGATGCATCGGAGAGAAGGTCTCAGATGTTGGCCTCTTACAATAGCGGTGGTGAATGGAGACAATTGGCTACGAGTTTAGATGTGAAAACGTCGACTGCGTATCGATGGATTTGCGAAGGCGGAAAGTCTGACCGACGAGGAGGAAATATCAACAGAATCAGATGTGTCAGTGTCAAATAATCTCTTCTTGAATGTTGGTTTGGCAAGACTCAAGACAGCAAGTGAGGAGGCGGGACTGTAGTTGAACATCATGAAGACCAAGATTTTGCCTAAGGGTTTCATGGAAAGTTTTGAACTTCGTGGCGAAAGCATAGAAGCGGCAAATAGTTTCTGATTCCTTGGAGAAAAGATCAATGCAGATGGTCGCACGGAGCGGGATTTGAGAAGTCGGATTGCATTGGGTAAATCAGTCATGGTGAGACTGACGAGGAATTGGAAGGACAGAGGTATATCGCAGGAGGTAAAGAAATGAAAGTCTGTAGTGTTGCAATACCGATTGCATTGCACGGTGCTGTAGATAGCAGACTGGAGAAGGATTGACGCATTCAAACTGTGGTGCTGGAGAAGGTTGCTCCGAAAACACTGGGGTCTATTGCATAAAAGTTCAGAAGTTAGTATCTGATATTTATCAGTTCAAAACTGATCTAAATTTATATCGACCTACTTTGACCACAGCAGATTGATTTTCATTAATAATGTCACATTCCACGTAGATCGTTGGATTCCGCGATCATCATAGAAATGGATTGCTTATCTCAAGTTGGCTACAATGGAAATTGACTCAAGGTCGCGGCATATCCGGGTACCAAGCTGGGGCATGAGCCACCAATGAAAAGCTTAGAATTGCACATGTGATTGATTCTAGCCCAATGATGCAGCTGTTACAGGCAGGGTTGCCACACGACCAAATTTCATTTTTTGCGCAGGCACACTAAATTTGCGTAGCTCCATTATTAACGTTATGCAAACAATACAATTTAAGAATAAATAGTAAGTAAAACGCGCGCTCGAGTGCCTGAAATTAAATTAATCTATAAATTACACATATGCCCTCGTTTCTGGCGCTGTCAATACGAGCAGAGTTTTGTCAATAGGGCCACAACCGTGAATCGCATTTGAGCATGTTGTACATGTATACCACAACGCATTTATTTCACGATTATTTGCTGCTTTGTGAAGTGAGATATAAAGTAAGTCTTTGAACTTATTGACTTATTCTACCAGGCATGGTTTACATGTACGAGTGCAACCCATTAAGTTCGTTTTGGATTATGCGCAACTCGTATATCAAAAAGGACTAGTATATGACTGATATAGCTCAGTGATTTTCAACCGGGGTGGCATGAAAAGGTCCATGAGTGCGCAAGGGGTGAAGAAATGAAGATAATTGGCAAACTTCAGATGAGAATGCACCAACATCAGGATTTCGGTAGTTATCAATAGAATATGTTTTCGTCTTCATATATAAAACTTCACATAAATAGTCAGTTGGTTAAGGTAATAATAATGATTAGAGATCACAAATATGTAAGAAGTGAGTATTTTACGCACGTATATGTATTATATAGTATACCTCTTGCAAACAAGTCTGCAAGCGCTTGCGCGAAGATTTTCTCCAAGACTCATTTTCTCATTTAATTCACTCGATGATTCTATGACATTCATTAACAATGGTCGCAACTAGTGTTTGGATCCCGGGATCCCGACGTATTTTTCTTGTCCCGAATCCCGGGAAACAGAGACGGGAAATCCCGGGATTCAATTTTCTTGAAAAAGAAGCTATTAACTTACATAGTAGTTGTGCGAATCTGCCAGAGATGTAACCGGTCCGGAATATTCCAGACCGGACCGGACCGGCGACCGGCAGTGGACCGACGACCGGCATTGGACCGGCGACCGGATCTTTCGATGAATGCATAGAGTTAAACATTGTTGCCTATAACTTGATACCGCATAAGATTACAAGCGAATAGGCCTATCGTGAGGTCAGTTATGGAGGCTGTAGGCCGAAACCTACGAGTCTACTAGGCTATCGGTTCATGAGTAGACTAAGCATAAGATTGATGTATAGCTGTAGGTAGGCATTAATATAATGTACAGGCCTGCGATGCACTATATTTAGGCCTTTATATATAGGCCCATCTTGTACCAGATAGGTCCTTTATAGTAGGCTAGACCTGCCTGTTATATGCTTAGCAGGCCCTAGCTACATGTTAGAATGTTACAATTCCTAGCCTAGGCTAGGAACACTTAATTTGATTTTGTCTAGAGCTAGGTTTATGCAGCAGTTTCGACAAATGCGAAGGCAACACAGTCGGCGAGCACAGCATGGTAGCATAAGTGACTAAATGAAAATCAGTTCATAAGGAGAAGGACAAAAATTTCAAGATCGCCAATCACAGGCTGTCTATTGTTTTAGCGTTTGTCGTTGACTTTGCCGGTAGCCTTCCTAGCACCGAGAAACAGCCACTGTTACCTGACAAGATCGCGCGCCTTGCTGGTGAAAGCACGTGATCAAGTCATCAAGCATCGAACAGGAAAGTGCGAACCGGATAGATATCATAATTGCCTGCACAGAAGTTTTCACGCCTAGAGGAGAGCGCATACCGTATGTAAATGTGCCTTGAAAACGGCTGCTAAAATTAACAATTTACTGATTGACATGATGGATTCAGCATGAAGGACACTTCCTCACATCATACCGGATGAAATTATGCCGATGTGACCGTCTCTGCCGGTATTGGCCGGTCTGATTTTTCAGACCGGACCGGCGACCTGCACCGGTCTACCGGCGACCGGTTACATCTCTGGAATCTGCGTTTATCATATTTTAGTTAATGATTGGCTACATAGTCTGTATAGAGTCGTAAAAGGCTAGTAAGTAGCACCGTAAGCTGCGTAGTACATAGCACAAAAGCTAGCTATTCTGATTATGCATAATACATTTGTCGTCTCATCTGACGTCTAAATATAATAGCAGTCCTTGTCTGAGGTCATATTTCGTCGCGTCATTCGGCAGAATGACTCATGTGTTGAACTGTTGCTGAGTAAGAATTGTATGATAGCATGATGTTAGAACTGAGTGATCGTGTGTGACGTCTTGGGTGTGACTACAGTATTCTGTGCATGATTCTGTGCCACTTCTGTGCTATGATTCTGTGTATGTGACTGCTACCGCAAGGCTTGCGCAAGGTCACGATTGGTGCGAGAAGCCAGATGACTGTCACCGTTTCCTTCCTTTTCCCATCTCCATGGAGATGAAAATTGATTTTGGTGTTAGCGCTCAAGAAGAATGCCCGTAGTTTATAGACTACTCCTTCGAGTTGAGAGTTCAGTGCAGTGCAACGTCTAAGCCATGGATTCACCCGCCTGGAACTATTTTATGAAAGACGATACTGGCTTGAAGGCCATCTGCAATATTTGCAAAGCTTCTATCGGCTGCAAAGGATCATCGACTAGCGGTTTGCTAAGACATTTGAAGAACATTCATCGTGAGCTTGTGCCCCAGAAACGCAAAGCTGATGAAGACATGGCTGATCAACCGTCACAGAGGAAGAAAGTGAAGCAACAAACTCTAGATCGAGCTTTCATGTCTGCTAAGCGATCATCACTAGCAGAAATACTGGCAAGACTAGCAGCAGAGGACGGCATTTCAATACGCGCAATCATAAGGAGTATAAGGAACATGTAGGCCTAGGTGTAATATAATTAATTACATGTATATCAAACACAACTGGTTCATAACTCAATAGGTCTACTAACTACTTTCGTAACTTTGTACCGGTACCGTACAAGAATTGCCGCAGAATTTGTACCAAAACTAGAAATAATTCTATCAGTAAGCAACTGTAGCAGTTAGCAATTTTGACAATACAGCTTTCCCAGGCATTAATCGTGATTAAAAAAGCTTTCTTGATTAATTGCATCTCAAATGTACGGTACCGTAATTAAAGTGTCTCTAAATGCTATTACCTTTCCAATACAACTCGAAAATAGACACCAGTAAAATAAATTGGTAAATACAAACCCTTCCAACGCACCTAGAAAATAGTCGAGCTAGCAAAATTGCCAACAACATGGCACTTTTTGGGAATTTCGGTTTGTCCCGGGAAAAATCCCGGGATCCCGGGATTCGAAGAAGCTTTGTCCCGAATTCCCGGGATCTGAAATTGTCCCGGGAATTCCAAACACTAGTCGCAACCAATCTTAGTGTACAATGCGGGGGTGCGGGGGAATGGGGGGGGGGGGAAGTTGGCAACCTTCTCGTGGTCCCCCTCGTAAGTACTCGACTAATCATCGGGGAAACTAATGTCAACAACAGAAATGTACAATGCGTGTAACGCTCCAAACAATACCAAACCTCCTGATCTCAGCCGAAACGACACTTCTGGCTTCCTAGCCGCAAGTGGTCCGAGCATCCTCCAACTCAACGTAGAAGGCCTGACCAGAGCCAAGTGCGAGGTTATACAGAATATCTGCTACCGGCACGCCATCTCAGTCATTCTTCTACAAGAGACTCATACCAAATGCGACAATGACATCAACATCTCTGGATTTTTCCTCGCGGACGCAATACATCATCCTCATTATGGAATTGCTACTCTTGTCAGAGACAATATGTCAGCTTTATTTGTAGCAAAATCTAGCCCCAACCAATTAACCGAATGGGTAGCTACAAAAATTGGCGATGCATTAACTGTTGTGAACGTGTACAATCCTCCTAACACGAACATTCAATTACCTCCTATCCTGCCACATCCCGTCATCTACTCTGGGGACTTCAACAGTCATAATTGCAGATGGGGATATCGTCAAAACGACTCTAACGGTATTTCCATCTCAGAATGGGCTTCCAACGGTGACCTCCAACTCCTGTATGACAACAAGCAGCCCAAAACATTTCACTCAGCCGCCTGGGATTCGTATACGAATCCAGATCTTACATTCTTCAGCTCCGATACGACGAGCCTCCTACCACTCCCAACTCGTACGGTATTACCGAATTTCCCGAGATCTCAACACCGACCGACACTGATTACCCACCCAGCCGCCATCTCAACAACGGCCACAAGTCATCTCCCAAGATGGAATTTTCGGAAGGCAAACTGGGAGAAATTTAAGGAGCTGTTAACTAACTATGACCTCCCAGACCCATCTCTGCCAAACGTCGATTACAACTTCCAGGAATTTCAACGCGCCATAATCCGAGCAGCCAAATTCTCTATCCCACGTGGCTACAGGAAGACATATATACCTTGCTGGGACAAGAAATGCTCTGAACTCGCTAGACAATATGAGCAATCCGTCTCACTAGAAGAAAAGAAGCAGTCTGCAAACGAACTCATCAAGTACATCAATACTCGCAGACAAGCTCGCTGGCTATCATCCATTGATAAGATCGATATGAAGCACTCAAGCAGAGAAGTGTGGAACACTCTGAATAAACTAACGGCCCGAACAACTGTAACCACCACCGTGACTCCTGTTACACCAAATCAAATCGCTCACAGCCTCCTGTCTAGTGGAAAGTATTCCAGTCCAGATAAAGCTTTCACACGCACAGTAAACTGCGATCTCAAGTCTGCCTGGAATGCCCCATATGCTGACATCGATCTCTGCTACAACTTTTCGGAGGAAGAAATTTGCAGCGCAATCCACTTCAGTAAAAGCGGAAAAAGCCCAGGACCGGATAACCTCCATCCTGAATTCTACAAAAACCTGACAGATTTATACATCGCATGGCTGACGTCATTTTTCACAACCTGCTTAAAATCTCACAAAATTCCTAAAATCTGGAGAACTGCAAAAGTTATAGCCGTCCTGAAGCCAAATAAACCTCAGGATTCTCCCACCAGCTACAGGCCGATCAGTTTACTCTGCATCGCATTCAAGCTGTTCGAGCGTCTGATCTACAACCGTATCACTCCCATCGTCGAATCTGTTCTTCCTCATGAACAGGCCGGCTTCCGCCCTAACCGCTGTACCACTGATCAAGTTGCCTTGCTAACTGAAGACATCGAAGATGCCTATGAAGAAAACGTTTTTGCTGGTGCTGTTTTTATCGACCTTTCAGCCGCATACGACACAGTATGGCTACGAGGTCTTAACTTGAAGTTATTGAAAACCATTCCCTCTAAGCACATGGTCAAAATGATTATGACACTGGTTAGTCAACGAAGCTTTGTGGTCAATCTCCGTGGGCAGTCATCTCGACGTCGTTTTCTTCGTAATGGCTTACCACAAGGCTCTGTACTTGCACCATTGCTGTTCAACATCTACACTCACGACCTACCTGTTACGACTAGCCATAAGTATATCTACGCTGACGACATAGCCCTACTAACTAAAGGAAACGTTACTACCAAAATCGAGCGGACACTTAGCAATGACCTTGACAAACTGACTTGTTACTTTCATCGATGGAGACTAAGACTAAATGCCGAAAAAACAGTATGCAGTGTTTTTCATCTCAAGAACTGTCAGGCCAACAAACAGTTAAACGTCCATTTACGAGGGAAAGTCATCTCACCTGTTATCTCTCCGAAGTACCTCGGCATAACGCTAGACCGATCACTTACGTACGGGCAACACCTTAAACAAGTCGCAGCCAAGATCAACGCCCGTAATTCAATACTACGCACCCTCGCTAGTTGCCGTTGGGGCGCCGAGTTCTCTGTGCTTCGAACCTCCGCCCTTGCTCTCTGCTACTCCAGCGCGGAGTATTGCTCTCCAATCTGGATGCAGAGTACCCACTCCAAGAAGATAGACTGCGCTCTAAATGACACTATGCAGTATACGCAGTACACCAATTGACATCCTGCCCATTCTGAGTGGCATTGAACCTCCTGACATCCGCCGCGAAAGACTCGCGATACGACTTCACCAAAGAGCTTCGGACAGTGACCACCTGCTGCATAAGAAGCTCTTCGCCAACGACCGACCATCAAGAAGACTTAAGTCACGCAACCCTCTATCCAGACGACACAACGGCCTTATCCCACTATCAACAACCTATTCCAACTCATGGGCTGCAGATGAATGGAGACGAAAATGGACACAGGCGAGTCACGGACTTCGGCGCTTCATATCCGAACCGGCCAACCATCCTCCCGGCTCCGATCTCCCCAGAGGACAGTGGGTCCTCCTGAATCGCCTCCGATCTGGACACGGCAGATTCGCTGCATTAATGCATAAGATCGGTCTGTCCTCAAGTGATTCCTGCAGATGCGGAGACGTTCAAACTAGTGAACACGTCCTGATGTGTCCTGTAATTGGAATGTGTGGTGACCTGAAGACCGTCGATCGTGACTTACGCACGTGGCTTCGTGAAACTCATCTTTGTGTTTAACTTTCTTTCTCTTTATCACTGTACATTTCATACGAATATATATATATATTAGTGTACAAGCACAATAAGCTGAAACGCTTGTATCAATTTTTGCAATGGTAGAAATTGAACAGTTTTGCTATCAGAGCTGACGTGGATGACTGATAGAAAACTCCAGAAATAGATTTCTTCGGTAAATTGGGCACATCTGCGACTACGTTCCACGGATTGCACTGCTTGATATTTAGCTTGTACTTTGTATGGACGAATGAAATATCATACATACCTACTTGTGATAAGCACGTGCACTCACAGATTATCTTCATAATTCCCTTTTCGAATCCATATATTGATGGATGATTGATGATGACTTCAATGAAATTTATAACATAAAACGCTGTACGATTAGAACACAGGGTAGAAAAAAGGGATATAGAATGCAGATCAGAGGACAAACATTGACAGTAGTCATTGAGAGCAGGATTCGATTCAATGAGTCTTCGGACATGATCTACATTAGCAGTTACAGGATGGTGGTGGTGTTGTCAACCCAGAACAGTTAAAGGCTTACTGTGTTGTGTTGATAAGAAGGGTGGTGGTGAGATTACCCGATCTCGTCCCGCGGGTAGGGGTGTGGCGGGACGCAACGGAGGACGAGCAGGCGGGAACCCCCCTCCCCACGGGCGATGCCGTAAGTCAAAATCAGACCCCGAGGACACATAGATAGGAAGATAGCACGGTAGAAGATAGGGAAGGACGAGAGCCAAGCAAGTGGGGAACATCCGACATCGTGGTTCCAACAAACATGGCAGTCAGGTGTTGACCTGCCAATCCTACGAAGTTAGGAATTGAGAAGGAGGCTGTGGCCATGGTAACGAAGACGTAGGAGCTCATAACGGACAGACAGTTGAGGGAGGGACAGCTCCTCAGTTGCCACGCTTGGGACTTATGAAGATATCGAACAGGGAACAGGGAATGACGAACAGAGGACTTAAGAGGAGATGGACACTGAAGAGTGCAGGGGAGAGAAGTGCCACTTTTTGTTATCGTGCTTGGCTTGTGTAATTCGTGCATACCGTATATACTCGCATATAAGCCGAGTTTAGAAGTATAAAATACAATGCTGAAATCAGGGGGTCGGCTTATATGCGTATAAAACAAAATGAACACAATGAACACAAGGACTATATGCAATTTTCCCGCTACACGTTTCATCGCTTAATCTGCTTTTTTGGTTGTGTGGTGTGTCAGTGGTGGCGAGCCGTAACAAGCTAAGAGTAATGATGAAGCCGACGTATTGGTATACACGGTTTGGTTTCTTAGAAATAAAAAAATTTCTTCTATTTTCTTTTAGTATGTAACATAAAAGTAAGCATTTATCTTACAGTAAGTAACAAATTTCTATGAACCAAAAATATAGTGTAAAATTAGATAAGTTGAGTACCGGCTTATATGCGGGTTTTTGCAAAAACTGGTAATTCTAAAGCAATTTTAGATGGTCGGCTTATATGCGAGATCGGCTTATATGCGAGTATATACGGTACTCACTTGCTTTCTACTCTTGATGTTTAATGTGTCGTGTTGCTGTGGCATGTGTTTGTTGTTTTCCTTAAAGAGTGTCTTTCTGTTCCAGGTGTGTCTGGTGGGGTTTTTATTATTACCTGAATATACTGACAATTGATTTGCCAAATTATTAGTTTTTACACTTTTGACATCTGAAATGTCATTGCGGCTGATATTCGAGTGACCTGGAGGCCACTGCAACGACACTGAGATCGAATGGAAGAACAGAGGGTCGACAAAGAGTATCAGGCAGGTGGGCAGACGTGAACAAGTGGGGCGACGGGGTCAATGATAGCATGAACAAAGCAACAGTCGGCAAGAGATTAGGAGAGGAAAACTGACACGAGGAGTGATGGGAAATGGACCAAGAGCATTCTGGATGGACCAAGAGCATTCTGGATTGCAATTATTTCGACCGAGAAACTTGAACCGTGCGCTCCAACATGAAAGGAAAGAGTGAAAGTGGAAGAGCATCAGTAGCTGATTATGATAACACCCGAGCCGCCTGATCCGAGCTGTCCAATAACGAAGCGGTCAGCCCAGATGGTCAAGTTAGCATCGGGCAGGGAGGAAAGGTTGTCTCAGACCAAAGCGGATCGGAAAGAGATTGGATCGAAACTGAAGTAAAGGGGAGATGGCCAGGAACACGAAGAACGGGGGCAAGAGAGCTTCTATGCTTTTTCCAACCGTTTACAAGTGCGTGCGCGCATGACATTGTAGAGATATCACTGATCGGGATTGCCTCAGGCCATCTTGTAAAACGATCCACAATCGTAAATAAATGAATAAAACCACGTGAAATTGGTAGTGGACCAACTAAGTCAACATGGATATGATCAAATCGACATTGTGGAATTTCGTAGGACTGGAGAGGTGATTTTACATGGGTCTGAATGTTGGACGATTGACAAAGAACGCATGATTTAGCCCACAAACCAACTTGCTTTTGAACATTGTGCCAGACAAATTTTCAGAGACAAGGGTCCGTGTTGCTCCTATGGATGGATGCGAAAGATTGTGAATAGCTTCAAATACTTGAAGTCGGAATGAGGAAGGAACAATAGGTCGCGACTTACCAGTAGATATGTCACAAAGAAGTGAATCTTGGTAAGGGACGAATTTGACATCTTGCAGTTGTAATCCATTCGGAACTGTCTTGTACTTTTGCATATCCGGATCTCGTTTTTGTTCAGCTGACATCGCTACATAATGCACACTGATTTGCGTAGAAGCAGAAGTGATTGACATTCTGGAAAGAGCGTCGGCAACATGATTATTTTTGCCTGATATATGTTTAACATCCGTAGTAAATTCTGAGATGTATGACAAATGGCGTTGTTGCCTGGGAGACCGTGGATCTGAATATTTGCTGAATGCAAATGTTAGTGGTTTGTGATCAGTGAAAGTAACGAGATGGCGACCTTCGATCATGTACCGGAAATGCTTAACAGACAGATATAGAGCAAGTAATTCACGGTCAAATGCACTGTACTTTTTTTCTGATGGACGTAATTGTCGACTGAAAAATGCTAATGGTTGCCATTGATCATCAATCAGTTGCTCCTAAACAGCTCCAACTGCAATATCAGAAGCATCAGCTGTAAGCGCGATGGTAGCGGAAGGTTGAGGATGAACGAGCATTGTGGCATTAGCTAAAGATTCCTTTGCTTTTGAAAATGCTGTCTAATTCATGGGACCAGGAAATGAGCTTAGATTCTTGGTGACTTCCTGAAACAATGGTTGCATTATTGCTGCAGCCGCAGGAACAAAGCGATGATAAAAATTCATCATACCAAGAAATTTTTGCAGGCCTTTTAAATGTTTTGGTTTGGGAAAGTTTGTAATGGCCTCTACTTTTTCCGGTAAAGGCATAATCCCATTCTCATCAATTCGATGCCCCAAGAAATCAATCACTGACCGTCCAAATTGACATTTCGCATCATTTATAACCAAACCATGTTGCCGAAGACGATCGAAAAGCAGACGAAGATCATCACAATGTTCTGATTCAGAACGACTGGCGATAAGAATATCATCCTGATAGACGAATATGAGGTCAAGAACTTGACATACCTTATCCATCAATCTTTGAAATGTCTGAGCAGCGTTTTTGAGTCCACAAGGCATTCATAAAAATTCAAATAAGCCAAAGGGTGTGATTACAGCAGTCTTAGGAATGTCATCTTTGAAAACCGCAACCTGATGGTAACCTCGCACAAGATCCACTTTTGAAAATATTCGTTTACCTGCCAGATTAGCGGCAAATTCATGAATATGTGGTATAGGATATCTATCAGGAGTAGTCGCATCATTCAGTCGCCTGTAATCGCCACACGGCCGCCAACCACCTGATTGCTTAGGAACCATGTATAATGGTGAAGACCATTGACTGTTCGATCGTCGAAGTATTCCCATTTCCTTCATTTTGCGGAATTCTTCCTTTGCCAAAGCAAGCTTTTGCGCTGGCAATCGACGTGCTCTGGCATGAACTGGAGGACCTGTCGTTGTAATGTAGTGCTCTACTCCATGTGCTGTGTTCGGGTTAGAGAAAGTGGGCATTGTTAATGACGGGTAGCGAGTGAGCAATTCTGTGTATTGATTATTAGAGGAGACAATGCACAGTCGTAGTGATGTCACATTTGCATCAGTCAAAGGAGTAGTTTCAAAAGTTAGGGAATCAACTAGCTGACGACCTCTCATATCGACAAGAAGGCCATAATAGCAGAGGAAGTCTGCACCTAGCAGTGACTTATCCACGTCAGCGATCAAAAAGTTCCATTTGAGTGCGCGTGAGTTGATGTGAACAATAAGGGTGCGAACGCCGAAAGTACGTATCGGAGTTCCGTCAGCTGCACTTAATAGCGGGCCATTGTATTTTGAACGTGTGTCTAGACTGGTTTCTGGAACAACACTGACCTCTGCTCCTGTGTCGACAAGAAATTCAAAGTTAGAAATAGGATCTCGATAAAAGAAAAGTCTTCTTTCTAATTGGCCGGCCGCCGCTGCTATTAATGACGGTCGGCTAGTTCGTTTCCCGAATAATTGCATGGGGATACACACTTCTTTGCACTTTGACCAAAACGTGCGTGGTAGAAACACATACCGGTTGTTTTAGGCGCCGCAAGGCGATTTGGAACCACACTTTTTCGGTTATTGATTAGGCCTACTTTACCAACATAAGCAGATGTAGAATTTCTGGAAAAGCACAATTTGTCAGCAATAAGGGCAAATTTTCTTGGATCACTGAAATCCTCGTTGGCTAATTGAAGTCTGACATCATTCGGCATTTGTTCCAAAAACAGATGTGGAACAAAAAGCAAGGAGCATGGCTACCCAGCAATGCTAGCATTTCATCCATCAACTCTGTCGGTTTTCTGTCACCTGAGCCAGTCAGATGTAGAAGTCGAGAGGCTCTTTCGCTGGGGCTTAATGAAAAAGTGTTCAATAGCTTCTGCTTCAAGTTCTCATACTTATCCGATGGAGGAGGATTGGAGAGGATATCTGTCACTCGGATTGCAGTTGATTGGTCATGTGTGGCAACGATGTGATAATACTTTGTCTCATCTGCTGTTATATGGCGAAGATGAAATTGCGCCTCAACCTGAGCGAACCAAGCTCCTGGTTGAGAGGGCCAAAATGCGGGTAATTTCATTGAAGTGGTGGACAGTTCTACTGTTGAAGTCATTGTAAATATCGTGAATAACCGATCCACGCTAGCGGGCTCACCAATAAAGCGATGCTATGTCGTCACTAGTCTGCTTTGTTATGAACTTCCCTACATAGCAGCATCATAACTTTAACATAGCATAACAGTACAACTGCAATAAAAGATATAGGACATGTACATGCACATAGCTATATAACTTATCCATAGAAGTCCTTGACTTATCTATAACATACACATGGATGTGCCAAATATCACGGCCGCCACACCTTCAAGCTTTTGTTGATTCATGCTATGATAAAGAAAATTTGGAAGCAATGATCAAGAATTTTAGAGAAACTAACTGAAGATCATTCAATCGAATAATTCAATCACGTCTGAGCTGAGACCTTCACGAGTGGAGAGAGAGACACACACACACGATTTATGGAATGTGATACATCAAAACGACAAAAACCCTTTCAAGGAAGACCAAAGTTCTACAGTCCTTGTGAATTTGCACACGGGAGTGACAGTCTCAGAAGATGCTCGAGATTGCTTGCTGAATATACCACAGAAAGGCAAAGAGAAGCCCAAAGAATTCATTCGAGAATGTGAGGCGGATCCTGATCGATTCAAGAGACCCATATCAAAGCAAAAGCTAATGACATACAAGGACTAAGGCGCGAAAAGACGCCAAAGATCAGTGGACAGAAAGATATCTGAATTCAAATGCATCAGAGACTTGATGTGACGGCTCTTAGTAATTGCAGTTACTAAGAATCTTGACTTGGAGTACATTTTCTCATACCCATTGAAGACTGCTCCCCTCTCTTTATGCAGCATAGAATGCATGATGGCGAAGATTAATAAAAGTGCCCTTTTATCACTGCTCGAAGAAAAGGTGAAACACCATGGTCTCCAGGAACTGCAGCAGCGTATATTATGGATGAGAACTTTCTGTTGCACACGATATCGTCTTACAATATACCAGAAACTTGTGGAGGAATCGCACGAAGCCACTTAATACATGCTATGAAGCTGTCAACAAAACGTGTGGACATTGTCTTCGATGACTACCCATCACCCTCCACGGCCTCCATCAAAGATTGCGAGCGAGGACAGCCAGTCGTAAATTTGGGAATAAATTTAAATGACGGTCTTAGAAAAGTCTCCTTTTTTATATACAATCTCTCAACAAGTTTAAATATTGAACTTTTGAAAAAGCTCACGGTCCAATGGTTACATTAAAACATCCGATGCAGAAGCTGAAGGGCTTAGTCGCAAGCGGACTTCCACCATGTCAATCTGAATTGATTTGCCACATCAACCGAACTGCTTTCATCGGAAAAATGTGGAGCAATGCTGACAAAATGGAAATTGTCCAACATCCATTCCCAAATTGACGGATGGAAACTTCATGATGAGGCATGCAACCTTGTCTGGTTCGTGGGAAATCAGTTTCCGAGGACATTGATTCCCGAAGACTTTCGGGAAAGTGATGAGGACGATTACTTCCATGCATCTTCAGGTGATGAAGCTGAAGACCTGTATGGCGAGTGAATATATTCAGCCATGTACATGACACAATATGAAGTCGGTTATAAATGCTATTTTCTAATCATTGAGTGATACTCAATAGCTTGAGCTTTGAGCTTTGAGGGGTAGTACTTTCTCATACTCAAGTGTACAAAGCATTGTGCAATAAAAAGCAGTCATGGGATAGGATTCATGATTTGATATCAATTGGCTCTAATTTCATCAATGGGTTCAAATGATCATCTCCGGCCTATAGCTATAACCGAAATGTCATACAAGCAAATTATTCATCTTCGTGCATAGCTGTCACAGTATTGATGTCAACTTTCTAGACTGCTGCATGCAAAGCTTGTAAAAGTTGAGGGAATTAACCGTGATAGTACAAAAAGGATTGTCTTTTCACTCGGTGATTCAGTAGAGAAGACAAGCCTTCCTCCTAGCCTTGATCACATCTACGCACCAAAGGTCACAGAGGAGACAAAAATGAAATACTGGTCTGTTTGAGAACATTGCCTCTTGCCCTCACGGTAATCGTGTGTGATGGCTCCTCCAAAGCGCATATTAAAATCGAAAGTGTATTCATATTTTTTGGAGAAGGATGGGGATTATCCTGCCTGGTAGAGGCTAGAGAAAAACTGTGCGAAGCACATATCAGCAAGATGGGAGAAGCCGGGTCGTATGCACCTAACTTAAAGCGACTTGAATGTGGTGAGTAGTTGTTAAACTTTCATCGAAAATGACTAATAATTGACACAGCAATGATCACTTGTAGGTTCATGTAAGCCTATAATGTAGGTTACCAGTTTTTTCAAAAAAATAGGCTATATGTGCTTGTCACTCGGAGTCGGAGTCATAGTCCTATCAAAAGCCGGAGTCCTATCAACCCCCGGAGTCGGAGTCCGTATCCCTGGTTCAAATTGCTAATTCAAGTCAGTTTGTGTGGCTCTTCGTGAAATTCCTTCTTCACAAGCAATGAAACCATTTGATATAGTTTTCTTAAGGACGAAACTATGATGACGGAATGTGAATACGATGATTTGGCAACAGTTCCATTGATGGGTACAAAATGCTCACTAAAGTAAATGATTAGGGTCAATTAATGACCTTAAGTGCCCATTCCTGCCGACAAAATATTTTTCAATAAGTTGCATTTTTTGCAATAGGGACATCCATGGTAATCAAAATCTGTAGCATTTTTGAATCGGATGAAATTGCCGATCAAAGTCTGCTTAAGGGCTCTTTGGGGAATAACATCTTCTTAAGCAATGAAATCATTTGATATTGATTTCTTAAGCAAGAAATTATGGTGACAGAGTAAGAATACAATTATTTGGCACTAGTTTCATAATTCGACTCGGTTCAAATTGCTTATTAAAGTCTTTAATTAGGGTTAATTAATGACCTCCTTAAGTGACCATTCCAGGAGAAAAAACATTCTTAAGTTGCAACTTTGTAATAGGGACATCCATGGCAATCAAAATCCGCAGTATTTTAAATGGGCTCAAATTGCAAATTTAAGTCTGTTTGCGGGGTTTTTCGGGGAGTCCGCACTGACTGTTCCAGCATAGGCAAAACTTAAGAAATAACTTTTCAACAACAGCACTCCACGTCACATGAATTGTGCCTCAAACCTTTCGGGTGCGCATAGATAATTAAAACCTTACTGGCCTTCCGGTCCATTTCACTTCATTATCGATAACCAAATCAATTAAATGATGTGTTTTCTTGCAAGATTAAGCAATGGATTCATAATCAATGTCAGCACAATCATTTAGGGCGTAGAGTAATTATGATTTAGACCTAACATAAACATAATTACCGTGTTCGTAATTTCTACAACTGTGAATGAAACGATCCGTATATAAGCTGGGCAAATTGGAAACACTCCAAGAATCACTTTCTCAAACGGCAATTGGTGAAGTTCAATTATATGCAATACGGCATAAACCATTCATTACATCACAACTCACATTGCGAGTCATTCACGTATATTGATGAACATAAGGCAGAAGAATCATGAAGTATATTCTCAAGTTAAGTTAATAACTGCTCAACTTCACTACCGTTTCCAAAACAACATTTCAAATATTACTTTTCAGAAACGTTTCTTTGAACTGTAATATCAAATTGTTTTCATTGGAGTAATTTTAAAAAGCTTTCATACAATAGAAATCTTCTGGCATTTTTTTCGGACCACGATCTCTAAAAAAATAATTTGTCGAGAAACTTTTTTGTAAAATTTGTAAACTTTCTTCCGACGCCTCCAACCATAGAGTGGTGATATATAGGTAGTGTGTCGACTCAAAAAAGTATCTGTATACAGTAAAAACTTTTGTATGGAAAGATTCAGTTTTTTGCAGAAATTGCGTTCCCGTGGTCCAAAAAATTATTTGAGCAGTTTTTAAAAAGTCAAAATTTTGCCAATTTATATGCTACCGAGATTACTCCCCTATATAAGTGTTATGAAACAAGTTGGATATCAAAAGGAATGAATATTTGATAATAAGCATCCTAGCTAAACGGAAATCAAGCTGATTATCAAGGGAATTTCATGAATTGCATTATAATGAAAGTCTTCATGAAAAGTCTCTGTATTATTCGTACCTTCTTTCGTTTTTTCTCGTTTTTTCTGAAATTACGTTTTTAATTCAATTTTTTGCCGGAATGATTTCATGATTCACTAAATTCATGTTTCATTTCTAAAATCTGAATAGTGATGTGGAACAATTTACATCTTTCAAAGTTAAATGAAGTCATTGTCTTTGATTATGTGATTTTGCTGTGCCAGTGGCAGACTGCCTGTGACATGATCACGCTCTTGAAAAATGAAAGCATGAAAGCAAAGTAATAGGAACCTATCGAATTGCTAATTTAGCGAACATTAAATCTCCAAGGCTGTCATGAGAATCTGTGAAATACCATAATTCCTCCTACATTACAAGCATGATCACTCAATTCCGTTGTAATTTCTGCAAAACTGCCAAAATCTGCATATCTTACATTTGGAAACAATTCCGAGTGTTTCTCCTATGAGTTCATTTAATAAAATCGAAAGTGTGTGCACGTTGGGGATCTAATAAATGCGGAGTTGCCACTCTACCTAAAATACATGCTCTATCATTCGTGCTTTCTTGGCTGAAATTTCAAGTCTTTAAATCCATTTTTATCGGCATGATTTTATGATCCGCTAAATTCGTCTCATTTCTTGAACCTGAATGGCAATGTGGACCCAATACACATCAAAGCTAATTAACCCTTTCAAAGTCAATTGAAATCATTGTCTTTGATTGTGCCATTTGTTCAACCAGTTGCAGGTTCCTTGTGATACGATCACGCTTCAGAAAATACACTTCTGAGGTTGAGAATGAAAGTAATAGGAGCACGTCGAATTGCCAATTTAACAAACATTAGATGTCCAAGGCTGTCATGACACGCTGGATCTGTAAAATACCATCATTCCATATGCAATACAATCATGATCAGTCATTTCCGTGGCAATTTCTTCAAAACTGCAAAAATTTGTATTTTTCACATTTGGTAACAATAACCAACGCATCCCTTTCGAGTTCATTTGACAAATTCGGAAGTGTATGCACGTTGGGTATTTAATATATGTTGAGTTTCCACTCCACCTAACATAGAGAAGATATATCCCTACTGTATGCTACCTAATATACTTCACGGAACTGAAATATTAATGTTAAAAAAACTTTAATATTTACGCTTGAATTCCCTGAACATAGTTGCATGATGAAGTATTGGGAGCAAGAAACTAATTGAATGAATTTTGCTGTAAAAAACTATGTTAACTTGGTATTCCCTCTACTTTTGAATTATCTTTCAGACGGAATTAAATAAGTGGGCATGAGAATATCATTGCATTTCATAGAATAGGTATATTAGGTAGAGTAACACAGCATGTTAAATCCTCAATGTGTATACACTATCGATTTTGTTAAATGAACTCGAGGGGGATATAGTTGGCAATTGCTACCGTGTGAGATATGCAAATTTTTGCAGTTTTGAAGAATTAATTGCCACGGAATTGAGTGGTTATGATTTTAATACAGAAGGAATGGCGGTATTGCGTACAGAATCTCAGTGTCATGACAGCCTTGGAGATTCATTGTTTGTTCGACACGTTCCTATTACCTTCATGCTCAATCATGCTGCAGCATAATTGTCTAAAGCGCGATCATATCACAAGCAACCTGCCACTGGCAGAGCAAAATATCGAGCAAAATAATTTAAAGGCTGATTCAATTAACTTTTAGAGATGTAAATGTCTCCACATCATAGAGTAGGGATATACAGTCAGTGTCGACTCAAAAAAAGTATCAGTATACAACATGGAGTAGGTGATCGAATCATAAAATCATGCCGATGAAAACTGAATTAAAAACTTGAAACATGGTACAATCCAGAATCCACTCCACATTTTGTCACTTACTTGTTGTACGTGAATCACGAGGGCATTCGTTGGAATAAACTAGGTACAAGAGACTACAATTAGTGAATTACATGTCACATCAACCTTGTGCTCATCTTCTGCGCATTCAAGTTTCCCCACAATATTTGCCCATCAATTTTCTTTATAATGCTTTGTCCGTTGACTTGTGATGCCCAAATGATTAATAGCCGCTATTAGAGGTTGCGATTGCTAAAGGTGGTGTCTTTATGGAGCTGGCTTTCTTCAACAAGTCACAGCAACTGAGTATGCAAGTGTAAAACATGAATTAGATTAATTGCGGACAAAATTATTCATCTCGAAATTCCAATCGATCAAAATTATATAATTGGTTGAATTCATCAAATCAAAATGCGTCTGTTTTAAAGCACACTTCAACGCAATCAGCTGATTGGAAATTAGTCATATTGCCGATACTTTTGAAATTAATTATTTGTGTTCGCTTGTTTTTAATAACACGTTAAAACAATCAATTTATGTCACTGCTTTTTCGACCATTCCTTGAACCATCCGCACCATTAAAAATAACTTGGAAATCACCCACACTAAATTGTCAATGTAAGATTGCCACTAAAGGTGCTTCAATTTATTCTTTATTGGCATCATTGAACAATGCGCTCACAAAGTTCGAAAGCAAGTTACCAACCATCTTTTTATCAAGTTAGGGGCTGTTCATTAACTAAAATTCTGCCTACAGAAAATTAAGCCGATTTAATATTCTGCCGGCAGAATATTCAGCCGACTTAATGAACGACGGTAAAACACCGAAACTGGCAGAATGTTCAGTCGGTTTCGGTATTATACCGTCGTTCATTAAGTCGGCAGAATATTAGATCGGTTTAATTTTCTGTCGGCAGAATTTTAGTTAATGAACACCCCCTTTGTCACCTGTTAAACCACGAAGCATAGAAAACAAAGTAAGAGAATGTAACATAACAAGAGCATGGTATTCAAACACACATGTGATTTAAGGAAATCATCAGCGGAAATAGTAATTACTGAGTAGGTGGCATATAGTATGCATATTAGGTAGAGCAGCAACTCAGTATTAATTCCCCATTGTGTATGCACTTTGGATTTCACAAAATGAACTGGACATGAGACCCGCAGTATCACATGTGAGATATACGAAATTTTGCACTTCTGGAGAAATGCACACGATTTTGACCACAGAGTTCGAACACTAAGCATAAAGGTCTAGACTGGACAGCTGGTCCATTGTCTTTGGGTCAGGACACGGCAATTAAAGCCACCCTATGTCGACCATCTTTTCTTGTTTTATTACTAGAAATGTTTTGAAATTTCCATGTCCTTCCACAAAAGCAGTTGGCTTGTCCTAAACTGATTATCAGACAAAGCGAAGAAACTAAATATGTGCCTTCTACTTATTATCATTTGCAATAGATCAAATCGTTTTCGATCAGGCTTGAGAGATTCATGACGTTGATCTATTAATAATTCTCATGCGATGATGAAAGTCAGCCAACCAACCAACCATTTATGATAGAATATAATACTTGCTTAGTTAAATTCATAGAGTAAGTGTTATTAAAATCAGTCAATCATTTAGGCAACTGTACTATCGCGAAAGAGGTATGAATTTATACCAACATACTTAATATATCTACATTTAAACAGTCAATTCTTACAGTAAAACGCTTACAGAAGTAAAATTGCTCAAGGAATGCATTACCAACTTACGTAAATTATGTGATTTTCAAATGCCTAAGTTAATGTGTGAGATGCTTACTAAATAGCGTAAAAACTGTTTCATTCTTCGTTGATTTGACAACAATTATCCTATTACAAGGCTGAAGAGGACACACGTTGTGCCTCCCAATTCTATCGCTCCTAATCTCTGTTACGTAATGACATTTGGTGTGGTATTTTCATTCACGAGGAATTTAATCCTATACAGGTGGATCCCATTACAGAGTGAGACAGTTTGAAGAAGAAAGATGAAATTAAAGATACCGATGAATCCTGAGAAGGACTGATTGTTGCGTTCTCTACAGAAATAAAGTTTAATATTTTCAATTACCAGAAAATGTCCAACAATAAACATGTAAACGAGGAAATGCAGACTATCGAAATAGTGAACGAATAATTGCAGTCAAACGAAATATCTGGGTAGCCGTCAACAAGATGCCATGAAGCCCCGGACCTTATCTTCCCTACGTTGGAAGCCGGGCAGGAAAGTTGCTTCAAGGCATTAATGTCAAAAAGCGTCCGTCAAAATCAGTCAATGGAAGAGGTCATCAGCAGGAACTCGAATAGGATTCGTGTTTCGGCCCCTGCTCCTGAACACTCAGACCCATTCGAGCGGGGCCCTGCATGAATCATGCAGCCTCCAAAAATATAATTTAACAGTTCGATGTATTGGCTTTTAGGCAAGATGAGGCGATCTGTCTCGCTGAGTACAGTCCGAATTTTCTCAAAATGTATTTATGCTTATGTAAAGCTTTTTCGGCGGAATACATGAACATTATGATATATGTTATTATGATATTCATTTATGATATATGAAATTATGATATACATGAACAGTCGTGAATTATTACTCTGTTGGTTACTGTTTTTTTAATTGTATAATTTAATACTCTATCAATTCATCATCGGCTTGAAATGACATCATGTAGGGCTCTGGACCAATCAGAGAGCGTAAAAGCAGTGAAGGTTACCCTTGATCCTTCTAAAACAAGACTTTCAGTTTCGTAAGTTAGCTCGACCTGTGCAGACAGCGAGCAAACCGGTTGTGACTTACAATTTGAGTTAGATTGAGTTTAAGTGCATATACGGGTAGAGTATTCCCGTGGCAATTATTACGGCTCTAGCTATTGTCACTCTCACAGAAGGGAGAGTGATAATAGGACATTTTAGTTTCTTGAGTTATATATGATAGTATATTGGGTAAGCATTTATTCCGCGCGCGGGTGGGGCTTGCCATACTAGTAATAGAGCCAGAGACACTCTGAGTGGAGATTATTGACATAATAGCGCAGAACGCCAGTGAAGCGATTGCTAGGGAGAATTCCCCTTAAATAGGGAAATATCCGGCAGTAACATCATCGAGGCAGATAACGCAGGAACCGTGCGGGTACGCTACCGAAGTCTTCCCTACTCTGAATCGGAGCAAAAGCGAGGAAGAAGGTGAGTATTCCCTTTCCCCATTCTTCCTGTGGGTTATATTTATATTGTCTAGTTGGTTGAACGCTACTGTGATCTCGGTGAGGACTAGGGCTCAGGGCCAGGTCTTACAACTGGTGGCAACGGAAAGGATTTAAATTAAATCCAGGGGCTCCGGTAGGCAATTAGCCAGAAGTAAAACGCTACTGAGGAATCAACTAAAGAATGCCGGGAAAAAGGCAAAGGTCACTGGAAGGGGTAGACCAAATGTTGGACCAACTAGAAAATTTCAACCCGTCACGTACGGCGTGGAGAATTTGGAGCAGTAAATTTAAACTGCTAGCCAAAAACCTGCCTGAGGAAATCAAGAGGACAGTTCTAATTTTGAAATTGCAGGGAGAAGCTGCAGAAACGTTGACTCAGGCAGAAGAAGAAGATACATTTGAGGATCTTTGGCAGAAAGTGGATGAGGAGTTCAGAGAGAGAGAAATAGCGCTAGAAGAAACAGGAAGAGAAGAAATGGAATCAGCTTTGAAGCTGATCAGAGTTTTCAAAGGAGAGAAAGAAGACTGGCCATGCTGGTCCCAGCTCTTCTTGAATATAGTAACAAAATTGACACCAGGTCAAAAATTGAAAGTGCTGATGGCTCGGCTAGAAGGCAAAGTAGCCCAGCAAGTGGCCGAGGAAGGAACTCCTTGGGAATTCGAAGAAGTATGGACTCTCTTAGTCCGTAGATATGAAGTGAAATTAGATAGACATGACTATCTCGCGTTGTTCGACCGGCGCCGCAGAAAAGAAGGAGAGGATTTGCGTACATATGTGTACGACCTAGTGCGCCTGGCGAAGCGGGCTGCCCCATTGAGCCCAGCATCTGAAGAGGAAAAGAGAACGGTGGGTTATTGGTCACAAGGGAGGAGGATCTTAACGTTAAGAATCACCTCATGACTATCCGTCCGGAAACGGCGGAAGAATATCTCCAGTATAAGGAGATGGTCGAGAAAAACAAGGCAGCTCACAAGGAGCAGATTTCAGAGAAAAGAATGAACAGACCCTCAAAAGGGGAGCCAAAGTCGTACCGGCGGGAGAAAAGTAACATAAAATGTTACAGGTGCGGAAAGTTAGGCCATATGAAGAAAGACTGTTATGTCAAGATTGAAGGGCCAGTCTCCGAAAAGGAGAAGGAATTGAAGGAAACAATCCCAAAGACTAAGTCGGGAAACGAAGAACGGACGCCGCGCGACCCTCCGCAGTCGTCCGGCAATTGACGAAGAGGGTCAAGACAGTGAATACCATCAAAGCAGAGATAGGGGGAAAAGTGATCACTGGAGTGGTTGATTTTGGGGCAGACACATCTGTTCTCCACCCGAAGTTAATAGAGGCGGAAGCCCTCACGCCCTCCACGCGGATGCCGCTGGCAGGAAATGCCACCCCGTATGAATTGATGGGTGAAGCAACGGTTAACGTAACCATTGCAGGAATTACTTACCCGATGGAAGTAATTGTTCCCCTTGCAGAGCAGTGTACCGATGAGTTATTAATCGGGGCAGATTTCATTAATGGAAATCGGTTGATAATTGACACTGACCAAGGACATCTGAGGACGCCCACGGATGGTTGGGCAGTGCCGCTTTTGCCAGCTCAAGGCTACATCGGAGTTCGGAGGGTTCACCTTAAAGAACCAGTAGAACTGCAGGCTCGAGAGGTCAAATGGGTCAAGGCACAAGTCAAAATGAAAGGTTGTGCACAACGCCAAGTAGTGGGCGTGGTCGAGGAATTAGCTCGACGGATTGATGCCGGGATTCGGTTGCCAGATGCGCTGACAGTGGCCCAAGAGGGTAAATTTTCGATACCGGTGGCGAACCTTTCGGAGGACGTGCAGTACTTATCTCGAGGAGCCTGGGTGGGGACGTTTGAAACACCCCAGTGGGTGCGGGATTATGCACCAGAGACTGAAAAAGTCTTGAGAGTAACCACAGAGCGTAGGTCGCGGCTAAGCAAAGAGCAAGAACAAGCCTTGCAGACTGTACTCGAAGAGTACGAAGACACTCAGATGAGGGAAGGGCGACAGTTGAGTCGCACCAGCCTGGTGGAGCACCAGATACCTACGGGAGATGTTATCCCCGTCAAGCAGCATCCTCGTAGATTACCCCCTTTTAAAAGGCAAGAGGTAAAAGCTCAGCTGCAAGAAATGCTGGAGCAGGACATTATTGCCGAATCGGATAGCCCTTGGGCTGCGCCCATTGTGCTGGTTGCCAAGAAGGACGGGGGTACGAGGCTATGTGTGGATTACCGCAAGTTAAATGCGGTCGCAAGAAAGTGCGCTTATCCGTTACCTCGGGCTCAACAGTGATGGAAGCCATGACAGGAGCCAAATACTTTTCGGTCATTGACTTGAAAAGCGGGTACTGGCAAATCCCAGTAGCCCGGGAGGATCAGGAGAAGACTGCTTTTGTATGTCCTGAGGGCCTTTTTGAGTTCAAGGTTATGCCCTTTGGGTTGGTATCGGCCCCGGCCACCTTCCAGAAACTCATGGATAAGGTGTTGGCAGACTTGACAGGCAAATGTTGTTGGGCTTACTTAGATGATATCATAGTGTACAGCCCGGATTGGCAAAGCCACTTGAAAGACATTGGAAAGGTGCTGCAGAAGATGAGAGAAGCAAAACTGCAGATAAATCCAGAGAAATGCCAGTGGGCATTGGAGGAGGTCCGGTATTTGGGACATATCGTATCGAGACATGGAGTAAAGACGGACCCTCAGAAGGTAGTAGCAATCAAGGAGTGGCCTACTCCACGAAAGGCCAAGGAGGTACGCTCCTTCCTGGGGTTGGCGTCCTACTACCGAAAATTCATCAAGGATTTTGCGAAGATCGCTAGACCACTGCATGTCTTGACGCAGAAACAGGCAAATTTTGACTGGACCCAAAGCTGTCAAGAGGCGTTTGAAACTTTGAAACAGAAGCTCATGAGCGCTCCTATTTTAACCATGCCAGATTTTTCGGAAAGTGGAGGAAGATTTATCTTGGACTGCGACGCTAGCTTGGACGCGATAGGTGCGGTACTATCACAGATACAGCCAGACGGGTCGGAAAAGCCAATATTATACGCCAGCCATTGTTTGAATAAGGCTCAACGAAATTATGAAGCCACCAAAAGAGAGATGTT
This sequence comes from Prostheceraeus crozeri, assembly GCA_907163375.1. NCBI lineage: Eukaryota > Metazoa > Platyhelminthes > Polycladida > Euryleptidae > Prostheceraeus > Prostheceraeus crozeri. The sequence goes on along the minus strand of CAJQUW010000460.1, from coordinate 232,024 downwards.
GGCCCTAGTGGTGTTCGCGCGGGAGTTGCGACACTACTTGTTGGGCAGGAAGTTCATGGCTCGAGTGGATCATAGGGCGTTGATTTGGCTGAAGAGTTTTAAAGAGCCACAAGGATTGGTGGCCAGATGGATTAACATTCTCGAAGAATTCGACTTTGATTGTGTTTATAGACCGGGCCGGGCACACATAAATGCCGACGGAATGTCAAGGAGTGAAAGAATGACCAGCGAGGTCCGCTCACCAGAACTGGACGCACCGGAGTTTGTGAGGTCCGTGACTCTCACAGCGGACATGAGAAACCAGCTGATCGAAGAGACGAGGCAAGATGAAGACATCAGTCAGCTTAAAACCTGGCTCCGATCATTGCCGGAAAAGCCACACCCTAGCCGATTGAAAAATAAGTCGAACGAGTTAAAACGACTCTGCAAGGAATGGGATCATCTGTCGGCGGACGAAGATTTAGTTTATTTGACCACCCCGGGCTCACCTAAGCGTATTGTGCTGCCAATGGCAGTCAGAGAACAGTACATCTATGAGTTGCATGCGGGAGTAGGAGCTTCCCACGAAGGGGAACAGAAAACTTTTGATCGCGTGAAAGATCGATTTTGGTGGCCGCGTATGCGAGCCGATGTGAGTGTATTCCTGAGTGACTGCGTGGTGTGTGCACAGGTCAAGGGACCTAACCCACGGCATCGGTCGAGTTTGAACTCAATTTTGACCGGGAAACCGATGGAATGTATCGCGGTGGATATAATCGGTCCGCTAGCGCCAACGCAGAGAGGAAATCGATTTATTCTAACTATCATAGATATGTTCACAAAATATGCGGAAGCAGTCCCCCTGGACAATCATTGTGCCACGACAGTGGCTTCCGCTATAGTGAATGAGTGGATCACACGGCATGGAATCCCGAATAGGCTACACTCGGATAACGGGTCTGATTTTAGATCAGAATTGATCGAACAGTTATGCCGACAACTGGGAATACACAAGACGTTTACGACTCCGTATTGGCCACAGGGAAATGGACAAAATGAGCGGTTCAATCGAACCCTAAAGACAGCTTTGAGAACGCTGACGGAGACAGAGCGAGATAATTGGGACACGGCTATCCCTAGCTGCCTCTATGCCTACCGAAACAGTAAGCATAAGTCTACAGGATTCACTCCGGCTGAGGCTCTGTATGGACGTAAATTACAAGTACCGCTGGACTTCGAACTGGACGTAGAAAGAGGCACGTCAGAAGAGGTCATCAGCTATGTCGAGGGATTGACCCAAACGATGAAAAAGACTTGGGAGATCATAGAGGCTAACGAAGAGGAAGCTGCGCGGCAGCAACGAAAGTATTACGACCAAAGGGTAGCTGGCCCCGGCACCTATAAGGCCGGAGATCTGGTTATGGTAATGAATACGCAGGTAGGTCCACACAGGAAGCTAACGCGACCCTGGGATGGGCCGTTTGAAGTGGAAAAAGAGCTCCCCCATGGGGTGTACCTGGTTCGTAGCAAACAAAACAGGAGGAAACGCCATACAATCAATGGCGATCGACTGAAACCATACCGAGCCCGAGAAGAGACGGTTGTCACCGATCAGCCACCCGTTCAGATCACGGAAGTCGAGGAGGTGGACCAGAGCTCAGTTCCTCCGGTAGCTCAGGAGGTCACAGTAAGAGTAATGACTGATGATCCAAAAATAAAAGAACTTTCTTTTCCGTGCCAGGAGATGACCGATATGGAAGATATCGTGAGCATGATGGTGGACTTCATAATGGACGGGGTAGACATGACTCCGCAAGTGAGAAAACTGTTCTTCCAAAGTACTGAGAGAGCACGTCAACTCAGACGGACTGTAGCCACGGAAGCGGGTTATCTCACAGTATTTAGAGGAGGTAGTATTAGGCCAGAACAAAGGCAAAGATTGCGAGGGCTCTCAGAGTCAGATCGACAACTCGTGGAAGATGCCTGGCAATATAATATAGAAGTGGCCACGAACAGAGAAAATCCCCCAATTGTGCCACGGAAGGGCCGGTCTAAAGGGTCCGCCCAGAAACGGTGGGCAAGGTATCGGGCACATGCCATCCAGAAATATGAAGACATCACTAAAAGATATCAGCAAAGACGTCATGCGAGGCAACTTCGTGACGAGGCGAAAGGAAAGCGGAAGAGGCCATGGAAAAGGGAAAGGAACCCTTTAAATGTGATACTGGAAGAACCACAGGCGGAGACAGCCTCCCCAGTAGACTGGGAGAACTTTCAACCGGATGCGGGAGCTCAATCGAGTCGTTCTATGACCCCTCCGCGGAAGTCGGAGGAGGCCGAGACGACCGATCCGCTCCAGAACGCTAGTGAGTCAATCGCCAGAATTATCAACGAAAATACACAGCGGTTGTATAACCCCTGAGCCGGTGCGGCGGAAGTCCGCCCGGTTGGGTGTATATTCCTTTGTTTTTAGCGCTGGTTTTAGTGGTATCTACTTGGTATTATACTACGTTACATATTAACGTGATATTTAATGTGCTGCGATCCTCCCAAAAGGGGAGGGGCCTGAATTTGAGGGCAAATTCTTTAAAAAAAGGGGGTAATGTAGGGCTCTGGACCAATCAGAGAGCGTAAAAGCAGTGAAGGTTACCCTTGATCCTTCTAGAACAAGACTTTCAGTTTCGTAAGTTAGCTCGACCTGTGCAGACAGCGAGCAAACCGGCTGTGACTTACAATTTGAGTTAGATTGAGTTTAAGTGCATATACGGGTAGAGTATTCCCGTGGCAATTATTACGGCTCTAGCTATTGTCACTCTCACAGAAGGGAGAGTGATAATAGGACATTTTAGTTTCTTGAGTTATATATGATAGTATATTGGGTAAGCATTTATTCCGCGCGCGGGTGGGGCTTGCCATACTAGTAATAGAGCCAGAGACACTCTGAGTGGAGATTATTGACATAATAGCGCAGAACGCCAGTGAAGCGATTGCTAGGGAGAATTCCCCTTAAATAGGGAAATATCCGGCAGTAACATCATCGAGGCAGATAACGCAGGAACCGTGCGGGTACGCTACCGAAGTCTTCCCTACTCTGAATCGGAGCAAAAGCGAGGAAGAAGGTGAGTATTCCCTTTCCCCATTCTTCCTGTGGGTTATATTTATATTGTCTAGTTGGTTGAACGCTACTGTGATCTCGGTGAGGACTAGGGCTCAGGGCCAGGTCTTACAATCAGCTGTGACCTTGGTTTCAATGATATCTTGTTGGAAAGTTCTGTAGATTTCATGGTAGGTCTTAAGTCTATACGAACCTCATGTGTAACGTAGAAAGTTTGCTACCTGAGTGGCATAGATGTTTTTTGTGACTTCCTTAACTTATGTTGCTTGGTGATTTTTTGAACTGATAAATTACTTTCGATTGTAAATGCCGAATGTACTGGATGTCCTGTAAGTAGATAATTTTTGATATATAATATATATTTGGATATAGTGACAAAGGTTTTACAAGCTAGCCGGGCATAATGAAAGCGATGAAAAAGATAAGTAATTTTGATGGCAATGAGGACGTAGAGAGGTGGATAGATCGTTTTGAGTTGGCTGTAGAGATAGATGGGATTGCTGAGAAGGAGGCACAGGTTTTATCCATGTATTTAGCGGATGCGGCGTATGATGTCTGGAAGAATCTGAAAGAGCAAGATAAGAAGGATGCAAAAGCAATCAAGGCTGCTTTGCGTAAGACTTTCGGCTTGAAACGAGGGGAGGCTTGGCGAACGTTGTTATCCAAAAGAGTGTGCGTTGGGGAATCCCTAGAAGTTGCGGGGGATCAGATTCGTAAATTATTCAGAATCTCATGTGGAGGAGATCACGAGGAGTACGTTACGGGACTAGTTTTATTAGATTCTTTACCGTCTAATATTCGGGATCAGGTAAAACTTCAGATTGGCGATGTGTTAACGTATTCAAATGTTTTAAATGCAGCTCAAAGGATTTGGCTAGGGAAGGTTGAAGTGGGTGCTCTCGCTGGGTTGGAAATTCATCCTCGAAGTACAGGTGGTGAAAATAATCGATATCATCCGCGCAGGCAATTCGAGACTTCAAATTGGACTCCAAGATGTAATGGATGTAAGCGGTTCGGACATATCCAGAAAGACTGCAGAATAATTTGTCACAGGTGCTCTCAAAAGGGACATATGAAAGGTGATTGCAAAGCCGCGGTCTCTTTAAACGTGGATCCGGGGGTAACTCGCACAGTTGTAATCGTCGTTCTTGGTTTATGTGTTGATTGTAATGTTTTCGGGGTTTATAGTAATGTTATTGAGTTTATAGTTGAGGATGTGTATTCAATATTAGGTTGGTTTCAATTAGGTGATGTTGTCTTTTGTGGAATTATAGTGTTCTTGTAGCTAGTGTTAGTTAACTGAGTAGTAAGATCTCCGTCTAATTATGTAGCCGGCTAAATGATGGTATTGTTAACTTTAGTATCTATGCGAAAAGGACGGCAAAGGGAGAAGAAGATGAGGAGAGAGAAGGACAGACGATCAACGCTTTAAAACGTCAGCTGATGCGAATTTTATTTAGAAACAGTTGAGTACTCGTTGAAGGTTAAACGAAATTATTTAACTTGAATTGAAGATAATCAGCTGAGACTACAGTGCCAGAATTAAATTGCCTTAACTATGACAGCAACCCTCGGTTAACTACGTAGTTGAATGTAATAAAGTCCCTTTCGATTTTTAACGGCTAAAGCAACTCAGGCTCAAACCCAAGATCCCGTTCGTCCCCGTCACCTGCTGGTTGGTGCTGCGCGCAAAGTCAAAACAAGTTCAATGACACAGAGACAATATCAATTATTCAAATAGTCTGGTAAGCACTAGCACGAAATGATACTTATCACGACAATACAAATATCAAAGAGTATATAGAGTCAATTAACAACTGTTAAGATTAGATACTATACTGAATGAAACAGAGATGCAAAAGCTGCTAAAGATAATGTAGATACTTTCGAACGACAAATTACAGTTACTGAGAAAGATATCGGACCCTCTCTAAATAGTCACAGAGAGAAGTGTACGTTACCACTCTTGTCTTTCAAACGTCCACGAAGCTTCCAGCAAGTCTTCTTTCCGCGAGCTCGATCAGGCAAGACCAACTTGACTCTTCTTAAAGACAAGAAGAGATCAAACAAACGTCAGTTCGTTCAAGTCAGATAGGTGCGAATCGAAGTCCCTCTCTTGACTCGAGAATCATGTTATAAAGTCCATTTTCTTCATTCCATTGGGCGTCCACTCACATGTCGATGGCCCACTATCCCAAAATTTCACTGGCCACGTAGGCTTTAGAAGTTCCTGTGGTTTGACATTGGCTATGACCAATATCAGTTTTCGAAGTTCTAAGACCAATCTACATGTGAGTTTGGCCTGACCAATCCTAGACTCATTCGATGGCGTGGAGGCGGCTTTTGTCCTTTGTTACCGTTAAGCGTGCTACTATCCCATAAATTTCCGGTGAAGTTTAATTCCAACTTGCGGTCCACTATAGCGCCAGCTTTGATGAAAGCCGCTAATGTGCGATAACTCTTAACATGTGCGTTTCGAAACAATGCGCTCATGAATTCATTAATGTTCACGCTTCCAAAATTAGACCCACAAATTGCCGCTCAGCGCCGTTAGAGTTTTTGCAGAATCCATTCCTTTGTTTTCTGGGATTAATGCTGACACTTATTTTTCCGCCTACACCAATTCTCAGAAGATGAAAAATGTTCCATGCACGTGCCGAGATGAGTCAATTGTTGGTGACCCTTCGACCTCAGCTCTCAGAATTTTAATAATCGCGTTTCTTATTTCTTCAAAATAATGCTATTATTGCATTTTGAAACCAATGATTCCATCCGTGTAGAACAAAATGCTTCCAAATATGTATGCTCCATCCGTCCTTCGAAAGTTTGGAGATACTGTCATAATGTAAACCATAGGAGTAAATGTAAGATCGAAATTTTATATTGAGTTATGTCACAATTTCCATCCTCGTCGAAAAGCGACGTCCTCGTCGACCAAACTCTGGAAGAAGACAGGAACGCGAACAAAACGAATATTCAGAAACAGAGAGACATATATGGAGAGTTTAGATAAATGCGATGTGCAAAGACGTAGAGAACGGGCTACAGGCTAACATTGCTACGTAGTAGGTGACATCAAAGCGATACCGTATACATGGAGGTCAACAACAAAAGACAAATTTGGAATTTTTTTTTTGTAAAGCAAAAAATTAAAGTAAAGTACACTCAAAAGTGGTATTTTTCGTACAAATACCGAGCAATGGCCTGATCCGCGGAAAGGGCGACGGGGAAAATGAAAGTTGGTGGGAAAGAGGGATTGTACACGTGGTGGAGTCGGACAAGGACAGATAATTTCCCAGTGCATTCGTGGGAGAAGGTCGTCGAGAATCACCGCAATGGGGCTTAACCAGGAAATGTCTGGCCGGGAAGCGACCGGCAAAATAAGGGCGGCAGCCATACAGTGAAAGCAGTTCGCTCCCACTGGAAGACGGTGGGGAATAATGTCATTCAGGCGGGACGTTGAGCGGGAACCCAACTGTGGAAGCTGTAGAATGATACAGTTAGGCGGGGGAGAGGGCGATTTCTCCGTGACTATTAACATTGAGCGGGGCCGCACGTCGGCTCGCGGCCAATATCGGCAGGGACCAAGGAGACGGATGTTACATCGAACAACCGACATCAAGCGGTCGGTAACGGCTGGCCAGCACCGACGTTGACCACGGGACCGGTACGACATGACGGCAGCGGCCGTCAGAATTTCCTCCGCCTGAGTCGGTTCCCAGGTTTGGAGGTCCGGGACATCTCCCGTTCCCTTTAGGAGGAACGTTCGTAGTTCGACGACGGCAGCATGAATGGAGGGTGGCTCAGGTACGCCCTGAGGGGAGGGCTGCTCGTCATCCTCGAGATCTCCCGACATCTCCGCCGCGGAGACGGTAATGACGTCGTTGAGAGGTGATGTCGGAGGAGTGGTGGCGTCGGAGATGGCGATTGGCGCATCCGGGAACAGTCGCAGCTGGATGTTTTGAATTGCGTCGGGCATCGGGGTTAAAGGATATCCCAGGTTGGAGGTGGCCATTATGACCGCAGCGTCCTTTATGGCGCAAAACACGCCATAGCAGCGTTTGTTTACCGCCTGCCGACTAGGGCGGAAGAGCCGATGCGCGGCGGCGCAAGGGAACAGGTGAGCCCTGGACTCCCAAGTGGCTATGGTGGCCAAAATGGACGCTTCTTTGAGCCTACGATCCCACGGAATAATGGGGATCGTGGAGGCGGAAATGTGGCGGAGGCACGGAATAGTCCGTGCCCACGCTAGGGCAGCCTCAGTTTTCACGATGAGGTGCGCTACCGAGGTGTTTTGCAGTAAGCGTTCTACCCCGTTTGTGAATTGGGGCCATTGGGGTGCGGATTCGACGCTGGAAAGCACTATTCCGTGCGTAGAGACCGTCTCCGGCCAAGAAATAGGGCCCAATGGACACACAAGGGAGGCCATCAACCTCTGGGGCATCAGTTGCCCCGACCTATTCCTACTGGCCAAAAGAATAGCCACCTCCACCGGCCCAGATTGCCTTTCGACGAGGACTTCGCCAGACCTCAGAGTCGAGCCCTGAATGGAAAATATGAGGATTGCCTGCAAATAAACACAGAAAACCGTTTTGATGGCAGCCGTGAGACCATAAACTAGTGTCAAAGGGTAATGATGGTAGCACAGAAACACAGGGATGAGATAGATGGCCGAGGGCATGCAGAAGTAATCCAATGGGATACCGTAGAAATGTGTAGGGGATTGGCAAAAGAGGCAAACGACAAAATAAGAAAATGAAGCATGAAATACAGAGCAGAAACGTGGAGTCTAGCACATGAGGGAGGGAATATACAGGAAACAATTTAGCACGAAAGACGTCGCTGTCGGTTTCGAAGAGGATACTTGCAAGGGGGAGAGGTGGCGGGGGTAGCCTCCATGGAAGATTTGGGACGTGGGGAGTCTACAGGAAGGTTGGCACCCTTCGTCGTAGAGATCTTTCTCGTTGTCGTCGTCGTAACTGGCAAGGGGGTCACATCTGCCCGAGGACTGTCATGAAGGCCTAGGCAAGCATCATTGTCATTGTCAAAGAATTGATTCAGAGGCGGGGTATTAGGAGTGGGAAGTTTTGGTGTATGAGGTTCCGTTGCCAATTTGCAACGGTTTAGGTTAATCCATTGACATCTTCCTCTGGGTTCATTGATGGGGGCAACAAAAGCATTGGTGTCAGTGAGGTTGAGGATGCGATAAGGACCGCGCCATAGTTTTTGCAGTTTCTTAGATAGTCCTTTTTTCGGTTGAGGAGTGAAAACGTAAACTCGGTCGTCTATGGATATATGGTCTAAGAGATCGGTAGCAGATTTATCGTACTGAGCTTTTTGACGCTTTTGGGCATCTTCGTTGTTCGCGCTTGCCATCTCCCAAGCAGTGGACAAACGTCTCGATAAGTTGCGCTTGTAATCAGACACCGTGATATTGGGATCAACCGCTTGTGGGGCATGTAGCACCAAATCACAAGGGAGATGGGGATCTCTGCCGAAGACAAGATAAAATGGACTTTCCTTCGTAGATGAGTGAGCAGAAGAACGATAGGCGAAGAGCATTGCTGGTAGAAAGTCGTCCCAGTCTTTTTGGTCGGAACTCACATAGTGCGATATCATTCGGACAATAACACCACACATTTTCTCAACCAGACCGTCGCACTTTGGATTGTAGGAAGTGGTGAACACCTTGTGAGTGTTAGTGATGCGACAAACATCTTTCATCAGAGCTGACATGAAGTTAGCCCCTCTATCGGACAGTAACGTTTCAGGGCAACCAAAACGGCAAACGATTTCATCGGTAAAAAGCTTGGCTATGGTAGGAGCAGTTTGGTCAGGGATTGGGAAAGCTTCTACCCATTTCGTAGCGTATTCCGCGAAGATGACGATGTACTTATTGCCGACATGAGTCTTGGGGAAAGGTCCTGTGATATCAACAGCCCAACGGTAGAACGGTGGAGGTATTGGGATAGATTTCAGTGGAACTTTGACCTTACGGTTAGGAGTGTTCTTCGCATTGCATGAGGTGCATTCTTTGATCCATCGGCGGACGTCGGTATTCATCTTTGGCCAATAGTAGAATTTTCGTAAACGGGATAGTGTCTTATCCGCTGCCAAATGGCCACCAAATTGTCCATGATGAAATTCCAGAAAAACTTGCATACGGTAAGATGAAGGCAACACCAAAATAAGTGTGCCTTTGTCGGTGAGACGGTAGAGGGTGCCATGTCGCAGGCGAAAATTCCCAAACTTTGTCAGGACGTAGGACTGCTCCAGCGTAGTGACATCGCGAAAATCAATGGTCTTACCCAATAACTTTTGGATGATGCATTGGAGAAGTGGATCATTCTGTTGAGCAGATCTCACATTCACTATATCGGAAGTGACTCGGAGCTCAGTGGAGTCACCTTGATGAACGGCTGACACCGTCGCGTGATCGGTGATACGTGATAAAGCATCGGCATTATTATTTTTCCCAGGGCGGTATTTGATCACCATGTCCAATTCCTGCAATTTAAGAGCCCAACGAATGAGGCGCGAAGAAGGATTTCGGTGAGTGAATAGCCATTGAAGAGGGCTATGGTCGGTAACCACCGTGAATGGTCGGCCATATAAATACGGTCGAAAATGTTCGCATGCCCATACAATGGCTAGTGCTTCGAGCTCTACGATGGCGTAATTCCGTTCGTGCTTATTCAAGCTTCTACTAGTAGTATATAGTGTGACATCCGGCGCGACGCTTCGCTTCGCTTTGCTTCGCTTCGCTTGCGCCGGATGTCACACTTTTGCGGGTTTTTTCAAAAAATCAAAATTTCAAAAATTTCAAAAATTTAGGTAGACTTCAAATTTCACGTGGCCGAAGGCCGAAGGGCGAAAATTTATGACGTTTTTAAAAATACCCAATTTTTCAAATTTTTCAAAATCTCAAATTTGAGAATTACAATTTTCTCGCTTAAATCATGACCGTTCCAGGTCATGTAAAACCGGACACCGAAAAAATCAGAAAAGTTAAGAATCTCAAATTTGAGAATTACAATTTTTACCTTGTAAATCATGACCGTTCTAGGACACCGAAAATTAGTATTTTTAAAAACGTCTTTTAAATCCATTTTCAGGTTTTTAAAATATATCATGTGACTAATAATATTTGAAGTAATTGACATATTCTTAACAATAAGTTTAGGTACTTTTACAATTGTCATTCAATTGTAGAGAACATCTGCTTCTCGCATTTATGAATAAAAGGCATTTCAGTGTAAAGAGCTGTGTCCTCCAACTCAAACATTTGAAAGGAAACAATGTATGAAAGAACAAACAGCTGCTACTACTCTGTGAAACAATGACATTTTAATTGTACGTTAGGCGAGTTGTTTTAATTCTTGTTAGTGCGTCAGCACAACCGTATGACGTTAAGATATCTGCCAGCTGTACTGTTTTCATTTATCTCTCTCGTCTGTCATTGTATCGTGTGCTCAGATTGTTGTGATATTATTTCAATCAACACTTATCATCTGCTTGCTCTCATCGTTCCGCTATCTTTAATTACGTTATTCTTATATTTTGAGCATAGTGATTTGTACTAATTTATCCGTCAATCATGAGTCAAGCAGTCGTTGAACAACAAGCCAACATAGCAACGGTACTTCCAGAGTTCTTCAAAAATATTGGGGATTTGTTCATTCCATCGGAGAAACATTCTGAATACTTTTCGTATATAGACCAGCAAGTGAAGAAAGTGCCTCTACTCTTCAATCCTGACGCTATACGTTCTGCTCGAAAAGCATACAAAGAGCAACATAAAATCGCAGCCAGAGCAAAGAAAGAAGCAGCACTTCCCTTCAGAATCGAAACATTTACAAAACAGTTGAAGGAAAGTGTTGTTGAACGTCATACATTCATCGAATCAGTGGAATATTTTACAGAACCGGCGGGGGACATTTCAACGACAGTGAATTCTTTGAAACAACACTTGAAATACGAAAAACAAAGCCATCTTTTGAGTGTCACATGTAAAATTTTTATTGGAAAACACGCAAATCATATATTATCCTTGTGTGAGAATAATAAAGCCGATTTCACATATCTCTTAAAACATCACAATATTAACTATTCACGAACTGAATTGAGCTTCGCAATGAAGTTGGCAAAACTGGCAGATTTGTAGAGTCTCGCTTCCTATACGACTGTTAAAAACTAATCTTTCAATCTTGGAGCAGTGTCTTTCACAAGATGAGGGTTTTGGAATAATTGATTATTCAACCCTTCTGTTTTCAATCATTTTCATTATGTTGTTATATGACGTCATTTTTCTCTCATCCAATGAAACCTTGTCCTCGCGTGGACAGAAATCCCATTGTTTAGAAAACTTGTATCTGTCGGTTTTATATGCAATGTTATTTCCTGTTTTATATGCAATGTTATTTCCTCTTGCACATGTAAATACAATAGAGTGTTTCAACCAATGAAACCTTGTCCTCGCGTGGACAGAAATCCTATTGTTTAGAAAAATTGTATCTTATATGCAATGTTATTTCCTGTTTTAAATGCAATGTTATTTCCTGTTTTAAATGCAATGTTATTTCCTGTTTTCAATCATTTTCATTATGTTGTTATATGCAATGTTATTTCCTGTTTTAAATGCAATGTTATTTCCTGTTTTAAATGCAATGTTATTTCCTGTTTTAAATGCAATGTTATTTCCTGTTTTAAATGCAATGTTATTTCCTGTTTTAAATGCAATGTTATTTCCTGTTTTCAATCATTTTCATTATGTTGTTATATGACGTCATTTTTCTCTCATCCAATGAAACCTTGTCCTCGCGTGGACAAATTTACATGTATTTCAATGTATCCAAATTGAATGTATCCAAATTGAATGTATGCAAAGTGGATGTAACCAAATTGAAATATCCATGTGTTGTTTTTAATTTCTCATTTACGGGAATATAATAGAAACATTGTATCTTCTATAAAAATGAGAAACATCAGAGACTTCCAAAAAATATACAGCAAACAAAACCACATTAAATTTCGATTTAAATGAGATTGCTAAGCAATTGGGAATAAAGAATTTTCACATATTGATGAGTAATGAATTACTATTGATAAAAGATGAGCGAAACACCAACTCTACTGCTACAATGCAACAATGTAACGTTTAAATTTAGATTAAATTAAATCATTTCAAAATTGAATAAGTAGTAAGGAAAGACATCATTAGAGACCAGTTTTAAATCAATACCCCCCCCAAGTAGTAAGGAAAGTCATCATTATCAAAATGTTTTAAATCAATACCCCCTTCTGACTAAGTAGTAAGGAAAGACATCATTAGAGAACAGTTTTAAATCAATACCCCCCCCTCTGACTTCTAGGGGTCCCTTAAGAAATTTTTTTATTATAAAATGAGCAACATAAATGAGTTTTTGAAATTATATGGAACACAGACAACAACGAATTTCGATTTAAATAAGATTGCTAATCGATTAGGAATAAAGAATTTTCACATATTGATGAGGGATGAATTACAATTCCTAAAAAATAGGCCAACAGGAACCTTCAGTTCCCGGAACAAAGTTCCATCAATAACTGTAAATTTCATAACAAATCTTCATACGTCAGATGAAAAAGGTGTACATTGGTCAGCAGGCGTTAAAAATCATCAGCAGAACTATTATTTTGAGCGCCCGGAGGCTGAGAACTATTATTTTGATTCATACGGTTTGCCCCCTACAAATGAAGTAAAAGAATTACTTGGAACGGGAACATACAATACGTTTCAAATTCAAACACCAGGCACTACCTATTGTGGACAATTATGTTTATACGTTTTGTACAAATTACAAAAAGGAGTACCATTTCTAGATATTATGTTAGAGTTAAACAATCTATAACTCAAGCGAAGCTAGCTAAAGCGCCACCTAAAGGTTAAAGCTCTGTTTTCTGTAATTCATTTTGATAAAAACGGCCTCTGATATCCTCATTATCTAAATCTTTAATTTCATAAGTAATCGGATAACTTTGATTTATTTTGCAAACTTCAAATATTTCTTTAGTCCAATAGCCAACAAAGCCTTTTTCAAATTTATTCTTATATTTAAATATTCTAACTCTATCTCCAATTTTAAATTTCGGCTTAAGTTTCTGCAAATTCGGATTACTCTCATTCAAATTATTATTCTCGAATATTTTCTTTCTTATCAAATCAGGGTCGTCAGAAGCATTCTTTGGAGTTTCTTCAATACCAGAATGAACTTTATTATTGTACTCTTCTACAACTCCTGGTAATATCTTCAACCATTTCTGATTTCTTTGCTGAGTAAATTTCTTGAATAATTTATTTTTTAACGTCCGATTGAATCTTTCTATCACTACGGCCTTCCCAGCGTTTTCAGTTGAATAAACAATTTCAAATAGTGGCTGAACGTTTCTGTTATAAAATTCCGACCCTTTATCAACAAACAATTTTTTTGGCTTTCTCTTACTTTCTTTAAAGATTTCTTCAAACGCATATTTAACTGATAGACCACTTTTATTTTTTAAAGGTTTTACCCAAGCGTATCGTGTATATAAATCTATAACGGTCAATGCGTATTTGTAGTCCCTTTCATTCGGCATATGAATAAGATCAGCACTCCAAATATCATCTTTATTAAATACTTTTACTTTCAATAAATATTTAGGCCTTCTGTATTCTTTATGAATTTCAGACGCGTAGGTTCGAGCGTTGCTCTCAGAGTTATTAGTTCGAGCGTTGTTCTCAGGGTTATTAGTTCGAGCGTTGCTCTCAGACAGCTTAGCTGTCGTTTCATTTAAACCCTGGCCGAATAATATTTTAGCTTGTAAAGCTTTCTTAAGAAACATTCTTTCAATTTTTTCTCTAAATGTAGGATTTTGAATACTATCTAATTCTTGAATCATCTTCTTATCAGCTGCATGTCGAGAACTTAGATCATGATTTCGATAAGCTAAATCATGCCTGTAAGCTGCGGCATCTACTCTATTTATCGGTTCTTCACCTGGTTTCGGATTATTATTCTCATCTAGTCTTATATCTAATCGAGTTCCTGGACCGGTATATGAATGACCAGGAAGATGTTTTTCTTTCGAATATTTACTCCAAATAAATCCAGGAAAGTTTTCTAATGTTTTTTGTATGTCACCACCGTAGGTAGTAGCCAAACTTTGTTTGTCGTCGTTACCTTCATAAATTTTACAATTTGAGTTTTTATTTTTGTTTAATAGATAATTCAATAAATCTAAATTAGAAATTTTTAATTTAATTAAATTTTCGGAATTTTTAGAATTCATTTTAAAAGATAAAAAAAAATTTAAAAGATAAAATAAAATAATTGTTTTACCGAAAAGAACCAAAGGTTCTGAGGTTATTACCTTATCATACTAGGACTTAGATATATTCCAGAACCATCTTTAGTTTCTTTAATTTCAATTAAATCATCAACATTGTGGAGAATATTTTTAAGAACTCGTTTTCCTTCATCAACTAATTTTAATTTACTAATAAAATTATCTACTATTCCTTTTCCTTCGGGCGAAGCCCTGGAAGACATCTCCGATGTCCCTTCACCCCTAGCAACTTTCTCTAACTCTCTGTTATGACGTTTTTGTTCTTCTAATGCTGCCTTCTCTGATTTATTTTTATTTACTGCTTGGACAATACCAGCTGTCCCACCTGCAACACTTCCTGCTGCTGCTATGCCTCCTATTATTAGTGGAATTAATGGGAGAATCCCGCCATTCTTTTCTTCTTGTAATTGAATATTCTCTATCATTGGTTTACTTATGTAATACTTTTTTTATTAATCGTAATAGTTTTAGGGGTATTTTTGTCAACAATATTACGTAATTTTAATTCAACAGTTTTATTATTAATATTACTTTTCGCTTGCGACATTTTTAATAAAAAAATTGAAGTTACGAAAATTTTAAGTTAAGAATTTTAAGTTAAGAATTTTTAATCTATTTTAGTTATGAAAAAATTTTAAGTTACTAAAAAAATTTTAATCTATTCTAGTTATCAAAAGTTTAAGTTATCAAAAAAATTTTAAGTTATCAAAAAAATTAAATTAATTAAACGACGAAGTCTTGGGCTTTAGCCTATTCTAGCCATCTTCGCATTAAGAACTTCAATAGAATATTTTGTATCTTCTAGCAATAAACCATAAGCCATCAATGAAGTTGTGGAATCTTTTTTTCAATATTAATTGTTACATCACAACCATTTTTAATAATATCTTCAGATTGTGCACTTAAATCGAAACAGAAAATTGGATATAAATGTCTCCAATCTCCAGGAGTTAATTGTGGTTCAACTCCAAATTCTATACAAAGATATCTATAAGAATCATATCCTTCCATAAATTGATTATTGGTATCATCGAATCTTAATGGATCAATTGGATATCGAGTTTGATTTAATGAAACTTGTAAACTTCGAATTGTATTAATATGAAAAATATTATTGTTCTTATCAAAACTTGGAGAATTATTTCTTTGAAATGTTAGTAATAAATATCTTGGAGTATTCGCAGTTCTAGTAAAATGCCAGTTAAATCTTTGCTCTGAAAAAGTTACTGAACTAGCAGTACGCTTTAGAAAATTTACTGGAATTGGTTTGTTAGTATTTAATCTTTTTGCAATAGCTGATTCAATTTCTAAACTAGGAGTAATATGTTTAATCCACCATTCAAGTCTATCAATTTTTAAATATGCTTTTTTTCCAGTCTTACCAAAAAAGATTAATTCATTATTTGCTGTACGATGAATTATTAATTTAAATTTTAATTGATATGATATTTTGACATAATCTAAATAACCGAATAATGGAGACAATGACCAATTTACTGTTTGCTTACTTTTCTTGTTAAATTCACGTCTTTCTTTATATGCGGTATTGTTTGTTTTATTTAAATGTTTTGCAATATTTTCTACATCTTTCGCAATTCCTGCGGCATCTGTTCCGGCGTGAGTTAAATCATCAATAATTATACCATCATTAGTATCAGGAAACCAACCTTCGACTTTATACTTTTTATTATTTTCACCAATTATTACAAATCTAAGCATTGTATCAATTACACCTGGGGAATCACTTATTGTTTCTATATTTTGAGTTGCAACATCTAAACGCATTTGTGTAAATAAACTTGGGAAAAAATTATTCTCTAGTGTAATATTATCGGTATCTGGTAATGGTGTTGTAAAATTAGCATCACTATATAAAGAATATTCACAGTGTAAAAATGAATCAGGTAAATATAAATAGCTCTGCTGATTATCAACTTCAAAAATTAAATCACCTCCAGTGTTTACTCTACTGGAAGATCCGGGATTCATAGCAATTCTTATATAGTCATTCTTTTTTTGATTATAACTGACGAACGGAGGATCGTCTAATCTAAATTTATTTTCGATAAGCGAAGACATTTTTATAAAAAATAATTTGACTTTTTGTTTTTCTCACAGATAGAAAAAAATTTTTACTAAAATATAATTTTAGAATTTTGCTAGACCATTACCTCTTATTTCTTCAATTGTTTTTTCATTATGTTTACTATCACCCTCTACAGCTATGTTAGCAATTTTGTTTTTTGTTTCATCTGAAAGTTTTTTTAATTTTTTTAGTTCTTCAGAATCATTCTTGAGTTTACGAATAGCTTCTAGTTGTTTTAATTCGTTTTGTGATTTAACAGCATTTGATATTGCACTAGCTGTACTACCTATAGCAGCTGCTCCTTTTGCAGCAGATGTAATCAAATCTTTATTATTTTTAATTAAGTTAACGATACTTCCAATACCAGAAAAGATGCCATCCCCTTCTTTTTGAACGGTTTATCTATTATCATAATGGTAAACCGGATTCATACGTGGTTCATGAGCAATTTTTTGATTTGAAGCAAATTGTTTAAGATTGTGTTTATAAATTATAGGCATTTTTTAGGATTAAATTTGACTTTTGGGAAAAATATCTACGTTCGGCTAAAGCCTCGAGGAGCTTCGCTCCGATAGGTTAGAAACCCAAGACTTCGTCGATCAAGATTTACGTTTGTGAATGGACAACAACTTCGAGATAACTTTATTAATTGACTGTTGCACTTTATCTATTGCGTCAAGCAGCGTGTGATGTACTTTAATTTCTTTTCTATTAACTTGCATTTTCTCCTGATTCATCTTCAACGCCGTTTTAAGTGCATTTAACTTAATTTTAATAACATCTAATTGTCTTTTAACAGAATCTAACTGTTCTTTATTTTCTTTAGAGTTTTCTTGTAAATTTTTCTTTAATTCATTTTCTAAATTGATTTTCAGATTTTTCATTTTATCAACTTTTTCATTAAGTGAGTTTACTTCATTTATTATTCTATTCATCTTTTTCATTTGTTGAGTAATTTTAGAACTTAATTCATCAACACTTTTTTGGAATGTAGTTTGTAACTGCTTTAAATTTTTTTTAATTCTTTCAGGTAGTTTTTCTATTTCATCTTCTAATTGTTCTTTTAACATTTTTATCTGATGTTTATTTTTAATGACTGCAGATTTTAACTTTATAGAAAGTAATATTAAAATTTTTGATTGTTCAGAAATCTTTTTAAAAAGTTTTGCTATATCTGCTTCTAGCTCTCTATCCTTTTTATCAAGTTTTAATAATTTTTCGTTTAATGATTTGTCATTAAGTTTTAGCAACTTTAATTCATTCATCAGTGGAACCAAAACATCGTTTATATATTTTTCCTTTAAATCATTGATTTGTGTATCAACATATTGTTTATTTGTTAACTCTGTATTTTGTTGTGGAAGAATAGAAAGATGCAATGGACCAGATAAAACGTCTCCAGTTTTCATAATATAATTTTCTATCTCTATTTCTAATTCACGATTATTCGGGATATATGCACCTCCACCAACATTTGGTAACATCATTTTTTAACAATAAAAAAATAAAATTTTTTCTAATAAAAATAAAAAATAAAATTTTTTCTAATAAAAATAAAAAAATGGAAAATCCAAATTTAAAAAAATTATATTCGCCCGCATCATCCTGTTCTTCTTATTCGACGAGATCAACGGGATTTGAAAATAAATGTTTTGATAATAATAATAATAATAATCCATGTATAGATGTTAATATTTTATTTCAATTACAAGCCGAAATATTTAGAGAACAGACTAAAGGTTTACCTTCTATAGAAACTAATTATTGTTTATTTCCAGGTGATCCATTTATTAAATTTATGGATATAGTAAGTAAATATAATGATGTAGCTTATGTTGAATTAAATAAAGAAAATATGGTTATAATAGGTCATAATAATGTTTATGGATTTATTAGAGCAGTGTTACCAATTTGTAATACTGATTGGATAGAAACTAAAATTATTAATTATATCAATATTAAAGAATTAGTTAAAAAATTAAAATCTTTTTCGAAAGAAAAAATTAGATTATTTGTTGACGATCAAAATCAATATAACATTCACATAGAGAGTAAAAAACATAATGAAGAATTATTATGTCAAGTTTATTATAGAGACACAATTTATAAATAAGAAACATTAGAAATGCCGCAAAGATATGATGATGATACGTATATAGGATTATATTCAAACTTAAATATTAATTTATTAAAATCTTATATAAATGGTTTAGCTCAACAAGAGAAAATTTATATGTGGTCAACACCTTATACTATTAACAATGACCATAATCATAATCATAATAAACGAACCGAAGATTCTAGGGCTTTGCCCGATCTTAAAGAATCTTATGATAATAATGATGATTCTGTAACATCTGAAAAAGGTGTAAATGGTAAAAAAGATTATAAAAATATTAGTAATTATAAAAATTTATCTAAATTTCATTTTCTTACGATTGAAAATAATAATGATGGTATAGTTGAAGATACTGTTAGACAACTATGTGTCGGGTTACAAAATTTAAATTAGGATTTACATCTAATCAATTCAAAATTTTATCATCTTTAACAAAAACTAAAAGTGATTCAGATTATGGTGGTGTTATAAAATTTTCCAAAAGAGATCAAAGACCAATATTTTTCTCTATTATATTATTATCAGATAAAAGATGTAATTTAGAATTAGATATTCCAATAAGAGAATGGTATCCTATCATGGAAGGGCATCCAATCCCAAAAAGTGTAATTTATGATGATGAAGAAACAATTTATGATGATGATGAAGAATCAATTGATGATGATGATGAAGAATCAATAGTTAGTGAAAAAAAATTTAAATTATCTTTTGATAAAACATTATATGATGAAACTTAATATGATAAAACTTAATAGAAAATACCAAAATATTCGATAAATATATTTTCATATGTAATAAAATTTTTAGATGTAATAAAATTTTTAGATGTAATAAAATTTTTAGATGTAATAAAATTTTTAGATGTAATAAATTTTTAGATGTTATAAATTTTTAGATGTTATAAATTTTTTAGATGTTATAAAATCTTTAGATGTAATAAATTTTTTAGATGTTATAAATTTTTTAGATGTTATAAAAAAATTATTATTCCCACGTGTCATCATCATCACTTAAATTACTCTCACAGATGATTGTTTGAAATATATCAGCTTGAATATCTTCTCCGTTATAAGGTAACATAATTTCATTTTCATCAGGTGCTTGACGTTTAAGAATATTTATTTGACCAGAAAATTTTTTTTCTTCAGTATTATTATTTTTATCAGGAATACTAATTCCAGTTTCTAAAGATCTTTTCCATGGTTTATTAACTGTAGTCGATAATGTTTTTCCCGAATATAATTTTAGAAAATCTTCTACTTTTACTTTATCTTGTGAATATCCTTTGAATGTTTTCTTTTCACTAAGTCTCCCTTGTTCATCTACAGTAATACAGTATTTTACTTTAGGTGCAATAAACATTGCAAAAATAATTCCACCATTTCCATAATCATTTTTCCCTTGACACAATTCTCCTCCAACATATCCAGCAGCGTCTAATTTATTAAAGAGCTCATTGGAAATATATATTGAATCAGTATCTGTATAATGAATGTATTTTTCTTTGAAACCATTAATTTCTAAAATAAAGTTATTCATGATTCTTCTAGAGTGAGAAAGAATGAAAGAACCTAAGTGTGATGGCATGAATGACGTCTTCCCATCTTTTACAATATTAGTTTTGAGAAATTCATCATCTTCCATTTCTACTTTCGCTAAATATTGTTCATCATTTAATTTTTCATAATCTTTTACTTCTTGAGTGAAATTTTTTCTCAATGTATTCTCATTCCATAAATGATATTTAGTGGTTATATCTTTTTGCACAGTTTTGCCATATAGCGAATTCATCAATAATTTAATTAACTCATCACCTACAGTATTTCCTTCTGTTTTATATCTTTTTCTCAAATTAAAAAGTTTTTCAATATAATTTCGAAATGGTGAAACTTGATATTTTTTTTCATAAATTATACCATCAGTAATATGTAAGATTTTTCCCCCACATCTAACAATTTCTTGTATGTCTACAGAAGTTAATACATCATAACATATACCATTTCTAAACCTGATTACTTTTACATGAGAATTATTATTTTGGTTTTTAACTTTATCTTTTATAGGAACTGGTTGGAAAAACATATCATTCGGATATTGAAACACAACAGAGAATATTCCAGTTTTAGGTCTAAATGTTTGAGTATTAAATTTATATACTATTTCCCGCTCTTCTTCTTGACGAAATTTTCTAGCTGATTCAGCTTTAGGGTATTCTGAATTTTCATCATACATAGCTGATGGATATAAAGATGTTGCATCAAAAGCCATTAGAAATTCATTTTTTTGTTCAAGTAGTTGATTTGAAATTTTCTTACAAATTTCAGTTTTATCTCCTAAATCTCGATACTGTTTCATTAAATCTATTAAATTACTTCCCGGGGACAAAGTCCCACCAGCGTAGCGACCAAGGGACAAAGTTCCCCCAGCGCAGCGACCAGGTAAATACTGTTTTAATATTGGTAACAAGATGCTACAAAATGGCGATATGTATTTTCTTATATTTGCTGAAACTCTTCCACCTTTAACAGATTTTCTAATATAATTTCTAGCCCATAAATCTATATGAGAATGAATATTTATATTGTCATTTTGTACGCTTTTCATCCAACCGTTAAATGTTAAAGCAGAGGATGTTAAATTAGTAGTTATATCTTCACCAACTAAATCTCGCATAACATTATTATATTTGTAGATACAAAAAGCTAAAGAAAGAATATCGTTAACTAAATACGGTCTCCATTCAATTTCTTTTTCTTTATAATTTTCATGTGTTATGTCTCCAATTTCATAATTTAATTTGCACACATTCGTAGGAATTTTAAAATTCTCACACCATTTAGAAAGACTTGTTTTTACATGTTGATAACTACATTTCATTATAATAGTTTGAAGTGCTAATTTACCTGAAGGTGAATTTTTTTTCATATTGTTTTTAAATCTAAGAGATTTTTGAATATATCTACTAACACATTCAGTTGTATAAGGATTTTGTAATGAAGCAGTCAATATTCCTCTTGAAGTTCTAAGAGGCGGTTTAGATAATTTAAAATTAGCTTTTATCGGAAAATAGGAATCAAAACCTGATGAATTGTGAGCTATTAAAGTTACTCTAGAATAATTAAATTTTCCAAGAGTTTTAAAAAATTGATGGATCGGACATACATCCTCTGGGTTTCCCCCGATCGAACATTCATCATCCTCAGTTCTCGTAAATATTTTCACACAATTTTGAAGTTTGTTAAATTCTAATTCAGTTAAATTATTATACTCATTAATCTGTTTTTTAAGTTTTTTAATTTCATCTTCATCTTTTGATCGTTTAATTTTAATCATATCACTTAACAAACGTGTTTCTAAATCTTTCAATCTTTGTTTCGGTAAACAACATATAAATTTATTAAAATTAATAGCTCCTACAGCATAAGGAATAGGATGAGCTGTTGAACAGTTAGGATCAGGAAAAGTTTCGAGATCCCAAATATATGTTGAACCATAGTCAATTTTTTTCTTTGTTATGATTTTATATGGACGCGTTGTTAGATTTTCATCAGTAACTGTTTTATATATGGGTTTGAAATTATTTTCAATTTCTCTAATAGCTTTTAATTTATGAGATTTATTAATTAAACAATAGTGACCAATTGTTGAACCTGCGTGAAAATAGTTGTAATAAACATAATTATGAAACGTTTCAATTCCTCTAGGATTTAAATGACGATTGGCAGGACTATAATATTGAACACATTCTCCAAAATATTTATTGAATTGAGAAAATTTGCAGTTTGACATTACTCCTGTTCTAGATGTGGCTTTCTCTTTATATAAAAAATTATTAAACATTTCTTTCATCATTTCTCCTTGTTCTTCATTAAAACCTCGTAAAACATTATAACATTTAATAAAACAAAAATCTTCAGAAGGAATATAACAATATTCACCGAAATATTCTTTGATTCTATATTTCATATTAATCCCTGCCCCTCTATGCGATCTTTGTACTAACTTCATTCCAAAATCTTCATATTTAATATTACCTGTAAAAATCCATTCGTTAGCATCGGATTTCTCATCCAGATTCGAAAACCATGTTTCAAATGATTTTTTATTATAAAAGGTTACGTAAAAATTTTGAATTATATTTTCCTGATCTTTAACAACTTTTCCAAGTAAATTAATAATTTTACCATTTGCTAAAAGTTTCCGCATATCATTTACTACATTAATAAAAGATACATTTTCATATTTAATTTCATTTGGATTAAATAAATTACATAAATCATCACCAAGTTCATCCTTAATTCTATCATCAAAAAAGATATCAGTAATAGGAGTTTCAAATATTTCTTTTGTTCCACTTTTCTGTTTTTTAGTATTACGCCTAATACTACGCCTAGTACGTTTCTGTTTTTTAATACGTTTACTACGTTTACTATGTTTAATTTGCGCATCAAACTCAGCAGTTTGTTTCTTGATTAATTCATCAATCCTAGACGTTTGTCCGAGAGACATTTCACGATTCATATTTTTTAAAAGAAAAAATGAATTTTTACTTAGAACCTCGGTTCCGTTTTTGCATATACACAGGAATATGTAATTGATGTAATGTTTCTAATTCATGTGCTGTTAAATGTTCTTTCTTAACCAACCACCATAAATTATTATACGCCAAAAATACTCGGAAACTTCTTAAACAAAGTGGAAAGTCTTTTGTTTTAACACACGGTTTAATACCATGTTTTGTTTTATAATCTGTAACGAGCGCTACGTATTTATGATGATAATAAAATCTAACTTCTTTCTTCGAATTTACAGGATTTGTAGGATGATGATAATCTTTTAAAACTGGTACATGCTCTATCTTATAATCATTCAACATATTTTTTTTTATTTTTATTAACAAAAAATTTATGAGAAAAAATTATTCGGTCACTCCGTTCGGTCACTCCGTTCGATCACTCCTCGAAAATATTTTCTATAACTCTTTCATGAATTTTTTTATCAATATTAATTGTAATGAAGCCATAATCTTTTGACCAAGCATTGTTACACGATTGTTTAAATTCATCTTTATTTCTTACACATAAATCTCTTAACAAATCACTTAAGTTTCTTGCATTTATTTCAAATAGTATAAATATATTTGCATTCTTTCTAATAACACTTCCGTCTAATGAATACATACTTTGTGTTAAATAAAAAACACTACAGTTATTATGTCTACCTCTTGTGAAATAATTTCTCTGAACTGACTGATTTCTATCATTAACACAATCATCAAAAATTACACAATGTTTCATTGTTTTATCTAGTTTACTAGGATCTTGCATATTACCACTATCATCTATTAATTGTATCTTTATATGGTTATTTTTATTAGATTCTACTAACTGATTATTTTTTGTTGCTTCTTCACACCACGAACTTATTTCTTCTTCATCTTCAGATTTTTCATATTGTTTGAATAATGAAGCAATTGCAGTTTTTTTAAGATTATTTTCAAATCCATATTTTAAAAATTGATAGACGGGTTGTTCTGCTGTTGTTGTATAAATTATAAGATTGTTATAATCCAAAAAATTTGGAGTCGTTAAAATTTTAAATAATAGATACGTTTTTCCACAACCTGATCTTCCACAAATAACTGACAAAACTTTATTAGATAAATTTGGATGATGATTAAATTTAAGTTTCTTTTTATTTAATGGGGGTAGTTCACTCATTTTTTAATAAAAAAATTTATTTTTATTTTTTTTATTTTTTGTTTCTAAAGAAGAAGAAAATTAAACTTCTCTAGCTTCGCGTGGGAGTTTATACCTCCCGAACCAAAAGATCTATCATAATCTCTTCACCTCCAAAATTTATTTCTTGTCCTTTTTCATCAGTGATTCTAATGCCAATGTTGTTAATAGTTTTTCTTGTAATAGGGAAATATATTAATGTTTGTGGAACTACATTTAATCTATAACCAATGGGTACAGTAAAAGCTGGAAAACTGAATATTAAATTTGACAATTTACCATTTATATATCCTCCTTCAATAATGTCACAATGTACAACAATTGAATTTATTTCAGTTATTTTTGGAATCTTCTCACCTAAATGATAACCTTGACTATAGGTTTGTTTATTAAATCCTAATAGCTTTGACAATGATCTATCATGATTAAAATCAACTTGATGATTTTCGTCTAAAGTAAGAGAAAATTTATTAACTGCCGGTTCAACTGCAAAATGTAATTGTTTCTTATCTTTAAATGATATACCTAAATGTCTCTTAATTTCATTTGATATTGTTTCAACTTCGTAAGAACCAGGAAGAAAAGTTAGTATTTTCCATGTTTTGCCTTTATCAGTAGAATATCTAAATTGATCATTCACATCTTTGATAACGTTTTGAATAGTGTTAAATGTAGAGAAACTAGTCAATGCAATTTGATAATTTTTATTTTGTTCCAAATGTAGAATGGGTTCTAAATTACAAGTGTGTGATGAAGTAGTTGTTATAATTTTTAACGTCGTACTAAATTTTGATGAACCCAAAATCTCTATCAAATTTTCTAAATGATTATTAATTTTGTCTAAATCTGCTGAACACATTTTTAAACTAAAAAATTAAATAAATATTTTTTTATGAAATATTTTTTTTATAAAAAATTAAAAACAACAACATATTTCAGCTACGGGCGAAGCCCTAGAGGACATCAGAGATGTCCGGTTACACTTTTATAGTCCTCTTCATTTAGAATCTTCTTTTCTAACAGTCTTTTCAATATAGCATGAATTTCATTGAAACTAGAATTATGTCCTTCTTTTATTGCAGATATTAAAATATTTAATCTATTTAGTAATTCTTGTGGATCATCTGGTAAAAATACAGTTGTTTCAGTTTTCTGTTTTTCAGATAAACCTTTCCCTACTTTAACTCCCGTTGATAATAAATTTTCTAATTGTTTATAACGTCTAAGAGATTTTACTGCACCAACTCTGTCTAACATAGCTTTATATTTTATGAGATCTTCTACAGCATAATTATTTAAATCTGCTCCTCTTAAAAGATTAACAAAATTTCTATCTAAATTAAAAGGTGATTTATCTGGTGAAAAAATTATACCTCGAAAAGGTTGTGGAAATATTTCTTTTTGTCCGAGATAAAATCTAGGTATTGTTTTTCCATCTATAAATGAAATAGAATGTTCAAATTGCATAGATTTTGGTAATTTCTTATTAATGTTTGATTCTAGTAATCCATAGTCATCTAATATAGTTTTGTGCTCTGGATCTGTTATATCAATTTGTTTATCATTATTTGTACTTTCTTTTTCAAGAGTTTTAAATGGTTTCATAGTTTTCTCAAAATCAGTTTTTATTTGCTCGGTTTGCTGCATTTTTTCAAACATATCAGATTGAATACCAGCTTTTATCATTCTATGTTGAAGATGATTTTCTTTCATAATATTTCTTTGTTTTATTAACTCTTCTAATTGTTTTATTCTTTTAAAATTATCAGCTCTAATTTTATCGATTTTTAAAATATAATATTTGAATTTTGTGGTAACATTGGAATACAGCAAAAACATTTTACTGAACAAATTATTTTTTTATTGCTTTGTTGTTTGACATCTTTTCGTTTAAAGTTTTCTCTTTTTAAGTTTTGTTTAATAAAGTTTTGTTTAATAAAGTTTTGCTTAAATTTTCGCTTAAAGTTTTTAGCTCTTCTAAAAAAAATTTGTCATTTTCTTCATTAGAAATTTTAGCATCACTAGAAATTTTGCCATCCTTTTTATTTTTATCATCAACTTTTCTGTCTGTGATTGAAATGATATTTGATTTACTTCATTAGCTATTTGATCAAATTTTTCAATCTCATCTAACGTAATAACATTATCATCACATACTCTTTGAAAGTAGTAATGCAGTTTATCATAGACTTCTTTAATATGCAAATGCTTAGTTTTTAATGATTTTCGTTTCTTAGTTATTAAAGATTTATCTAACATTGTAACAAGTGAAGTTGCAAAAACACCCGTACCTGTTAAAGCTGTAGCAACTACTGGAATTACTAAAACACCTGAAGATATAACAATTGTTAAAGCACCTAAACTTATTGTTAAGAATATGCCAATTCCTTGTGTTACATTCTTAACTTTAGTCCATCTCTTTCTTAATTTTTTATAATGCTCTAATCTTAATAATAATTGAGATTCCTTATCTTTCATATACCTAACTCTATCTTTGTGTTTTTCTTTATTCATTTTTTCAATGTTAATCTTTTCAATGTCCATTAAAGTAGAACTACGTTCATATGATAATGAAGGATATATTCTTGCAGTTTCATCCATTTCTGAAGTTCCTTCCACTTTTGTTTCTTCCATTTTTAAAGAAATATTTTTAGTCACATGATATATTTTAAAAACCTGAAAAATGGATTTAAAAGACGTTTTTAAAAATACTAATTTTCGGTGTCCTGGAACGGTCATGATTTAAGCGGTGAAAATTGTAATTCTCAAATTTGAGATTTTGAAAAATTTGAAAATTGGGTATTTTTAAAAACGCTTAAATTTTCGGCCTTCGGCCACATGAAATTTGAAGTTTACCTAAATTTTTGAAATTTTTGAAATTTTGATTTTTTGAAAAAACCCGCAAAAGTGTGACATCCGGCGCAAGCGAAGCGAAGCAAAGCGAAGCGAAGCGTCGCGCCGGATGTCACACTATATACTACTTCTACTAGCGTAAGCAATAGTTCGGTCTTTCCTGAGCCTTGGCTAAGAACAGCTCCAAGAGCCATGCCGCTAGCGTCAGTGTGAACGACGAACGTCTTGTTGAAATCGGGATACGCTAACATTGGTTCAGTACATAGCTTCACCTTCAGTTCCTGAAAGGAGGTTTCCTGTGGAACATCCCAAATGAACGGGGTATCCTTTTTGATCAATTGATGCAATGGGCTGGCTATTTTCGCAAAGTTGGCTATGAAGCGACGGTAGTATGAAGCAAGCCCAAGAAACTGTCGAACTTCCTTAGTGGATGTTGGGGTTGGGTAGTTCTTTATTTTGGCCGTATTATCAGGGTCTGGCTTCATCCCCTGTTGGGTAATGATGTGACCCAAAAATTTAACGGATGGTTTCGCAAATTCACATTTCTGCGGTTTCAATTTCACCCCATGCGTAATCATACGCTTCAGGATTTGTTCCAAATTTTTCAGGTGTGTGGGAAAATCGGGTGAATAACAGATGATGTCATCAATGTAAACGATGCATGTATCGTGTTGAAGTCCAGCCAGAATAACCTCCATGGCTCTTTGGAATGTAGCAGGAGCATTGCAAAGACCGAATGGCAAGCGACAGAATTCGAAGTTGCCAGCAAAGGTAGTAAATGCAGTTTTTGGGCGCGATTCTGGATGGATGGGAATCTGCCAATAACCTGAGGCAAGATCGAGGGTGGAAAAATATTTCGCGTTTGCCAGACAATTAGCAGTTTCATCTATTCTCGGAAGAGGGAAATAATCTTTGCTAGTAATAGCATTTAATCGCCTGAAATCCACACAGAATCTATCCGTGCCATCCTTCTTCTTTACCAGAATTACTGGTGATGCGAAAGGACTAGCGGTTGGTTGGATGATTCCATGGTGGCACATCTTTTCAACATGTTCTTTAATAACACTCTTCTGGGATTCAGGGATGCGATAGGCACGTTGGCGGACGGGAGGATTGTTTCCAATATGAATGTGATGTTCAACTCCTGTAATTTTTCCGAGGTCGTATTCATGGAGAGCGAAAGCGTCTTTATATTGCCATAAGAGGTCCTCCAGTTGTTTCTGCTGTGACGCTGACAAAATAGATGACTTACCAAACATTTGGAGGAAGTTTGTTCTATGTGTACCGTCAGAGGCTGATTGAGTCGGCTCAAATACGAAATCTTCATCCGTCAGCGCTTCTGCCTTGCCGAGAGTTTGCCCTCGACGGACCTTGATCGGAGTTTGTGACATGTTTGTTATGCAGATGGGAATATGTTGGCATTTAGGGGTGGCAACGACATTAGCAATTAACACTTGCGATAGTCTGTTGCTAGCTGTCGGTTGAAATATGACGGTATCAGACGCAATAGGGTGGGTCAAGCGTGATTTCACTTTGACTTCAGCTCGGGGTGGTATCGTTAAAGTCTGATCGACCTTTACAGAACAAGACCCAATTGGAGATGGTGCGGGGAATTCGATTTTTCCTTTCTTATAGTTAATCGTAAAGGAGTCAAGTTTATGCAGGAAATCCACTCCCAGGATGGCATCAAATTGCAAGTCTTTCATTATTGCTACTTGGTGGGTGAGTAGTCGTCGAGCGATAGTAAAGGTGACCACCGAACAGCCAACGATAGTTAGGTTGTCACCACTTACGTTTTTAGCAGTCATTGTTGTCGCCCGCCATGGGATATGCCATTTGCGGGAGAAACTTTCGGATATTAAAGTGATACCGGCTCCCGTATCCAATAGAGCTTCAGCTATATGGTCGTTGATGCGAAGAGAGATGACAGACTTGTCTTGATGCCCGCACGCAGCGACGATATCCTCCGTGCTGTAAGATCGCGGCCATATGTTCGCGGGATGGTGGCAAGGAGCCTGAGTCATAGTAGCAGCCTGCGATGAGGAAAGACTGTCTGAGGACGAAGTAGGCGTCGATGTACTTGGAAGCGTTGGAGCAGACGGTGGAGTATTCGATGAATAAGCTGGAGGCTCAAAGACAACGGTCTGCACTCCTTTCGAAACACCAACTTCTCTAGAATCAGTAGTGTGAGGTGCGATCATAGCGACGCACTCACGATCTGGAGGCGATTCTATGTTTGTATCTCCAGAATGGGATGATTTGATATTGCGCCATGGAAGTGGAGGAAGAGACGGCAGCCATTGCGGACGATCGAATCGTGGGCAGCAAAGGTTACAGATTCGAGAGACAACCGTTACGGTGACGTAAAGGCACACAAGAAATATCCATATTTGTTTAGCTGTTGCTGCGAATCCCAGAAGGAACCCAAAAGATACCTTATGTGCGATGTTATTAATGATATTCCTGGTATTGACGTCGGCGGGTTCACCAGGGCTGATGCCCAACCTCTTGAGGAGTTCCTGATGGGTGTTAAGTGTACCCATGATATCACTGACCGAGTCTTGGGACTGTAGTTGACTCCAGTTATAGACCATGAGATCGTGAAAAATTGTGTGTGGTGGCATTGGGACCGACGTGAGGTTTGATGAATACATGGGTAATTGTTGACTGGTGGAAAGTACCTCCGTCTCTCCATTGATTGTGTACATATAGCATTGTGCTCGCAAACAGAACGGTACTTTCCCTATCACTTTGCAAGCACGACGGGATGCCTTTACATAGATGATGTTAGTTTGTGGGTCGAGGAAGCCGTTCAAAGGACGAGAATTATTCAAAGCGTAGACAATTGGAATCTTATTGTAGCAAGGCCCGTTCATTGATCTCAACGAGAAATTGGATACTGGTGTACACGGAAACATTTCGAGCACTTTCCCGACCGCTTTGGCATGGAGATAAGGTCGACCTAAAAGTGATCGTGCAGCCAAAGTAGGATGGGACGTTATGGCGACCTGTAGCAACCCAACAGCGGATTTCAAGCTTTCGCATGATGCTTGGACCGCCAGATTGAAAGCAAATCGAACGTAGTTCGTTAACTTCAATTGCAGTGCTTGCAACTGCGCAGAAACGACTTCGGAGGTGATGACACCTCTCTTCCTACGTTCTAGTAGTGCAGTCGTGTTCTTGGTTGCATTAGTCATTGAAGTCAGTTCTCTTACATAAATACCCTGGCTGGTGCGTATGAGGGATAGATTATGGCAATCGATGAAACTTTTACTAGCTTTCGGAAAGGAAAGGGCGAGGTTGCCATCGCTGGACAACCATGTGTTTCCCCACTGTTGGCCAGTGAGCAATTTCCACTTAAGGAATTTGCATGTTTCCTGCTGAACTGGTGTCCATACGATGTGAGAGAAGTCTTGCATATTGCATTGACCCATGCGATAGTGGCAGTGATGGACGGATCCCGCTGAGCTTTCCATATGTACTTCTGAATGACGCTTATACACCGTAATTGGTATAAGAAAGCAGTTAGATATTTCTTGAGTACGCCATTTGCAACATTCAAAAGGAGCTGCGCCATAAGTTGGAACTGCAGGGTTATTGGTTGACCATCCGCCAGCAATAGGTTTTAGCTTTCCAACTGCACATTCCTTCTTCTTTATTATTTGTTGACATTCTAGATGAGATACTGACAGGTGTACGACAGTCTTCTTAAGCAGCCGCTCATCTCCAAAGAAGTAGATGAGAGTTTTGAAAATATGTTTGACCTTTAAACAATGAAAGCCGGGACTCTGATATTGCAGTAGATTGACCTTATACAGTTCGTAGTTGATAGGAACAGGAGAACTGTCTTTCTGAGCGCTAGACTTGCAAGGAGGGGAGTCAGGTACTTCCCATGTAGAACCACCGGTGCGGGATTGACACACCATTGGAAGTGAGTTCCCCGAATATACATCAGCTTTGGAAGGCAGTCCAAGGGTAAGGAGAATTATGAGGATGAAGAGAAAGGCAGTGGTAAGCCCACGAAAAATGTTAGCGGATGGAGTCACGGTTTGAGGGATAGTATGAGAGAGAAAATAGACGTGGCCATGGGCAGTAGATTGATTGGGAGGTTGAGGTGGAGAAGCAGGGTCACCAATCGAGGTGGGATGAGTAGTGCCTGATTCGTGTTCCTGAAGGGAGGAAGGGCTGTTGTATGCTACATCAGGGATGTCGGGTGAAAGGGACAGCGGTGGCGCGGTAGGTATAGCGTCCGGGCTCGACATAGACATGATTTTTCCTCCGAAAAGATTAGCGGGCGCATTGTCGTCCGCAGTACCTGGGGAAAGGCTGTAGACGGATGGAGATAAGTGTGCATTTGCTTCGCTGTCTTGGTAATGAGATGTTTGTGCCGGGTGAGATAAGGCAATGCCTGCAACCATGATGTTATTATCTGTATCCCAAACGCGTGTGTTGGCGTTCTCCACCGAAACAGCGTTAGTAGAAGGATCACTGGATTGCCTTCGACCAAGGGACATTTCAATAGGATGCTCGAATGTCGTAGGGTCTTGTCTCATATGATTCGAGATGGGTTGGGGGTGATTCCGGAGTAGTTAAAAAAGATCGTCGATGAGGTGGCGGAGAGGAATAATGGGTATTATTACTATGATAGCGTTCAGCCTGAGGCGATAGTGGTCTGTTTCTCTGCGTCCCCTGAGGAGTAGAACGATGATAAGAATCATCGGGAGTTGTGCTACCATGAACAGGTCCTCTACTAGTGCGAGTGTATATTTCATGATACCGCCGGTCGGTCGGTCTAGGAAATCTCCGAGCCGGCTGGTTAGCGAATGATACACGCTTGCTGCACTGTCTTTTCAAATGGCCGGGTCGGCCGCAACGATAGCATATTATGCGGTTATCAGTTGTATAGCGAGGCATGGGTGCTGCCTGCCATGATCCCGGGGATGTAGGAGCGGGATATGTGGCTCTAGGGTACATGTTTATCCCCTGTATGGCAGAGACCAAGGAGTCCATACGGTCCTGGACTGCCTGTACTGCCGCTACAGTTCTAGAATTATCGTCATCTGCCAACAGATGACCTTGTGCCTGTAATTTACGAGCGTATAGGATCGCGTCGTCTAACGTGTCGGGATCTTTCTGCAGGACAGTTCGACGTAGGGGTGGTAGCAAGCCAAAAACAAATGCTTCTCGGGCGAGCATATCTTTAGCTTTCTGATCAAGATTAGCATAAGCTGTCCGGACCAAACGTTGAATGTCAGTGGCGAAGGCAGCTACAGATTCTCCTTCTTTTTGCTTACGTGTATGCAATTCCACGCTTGCAAACTTCTGAGATTCTGGAGTTTGTAATAATGCTTTCATTGTTCTAATCAGCAAGGGATAATTATTCTGCGCCTCAGGGGGTACCTGGCGATACATTTCCATGGCGTACGACTTAAGATAGGTGGGAAGCAGATGTGCTTTTTGCAAATCGGTCCATCCCAAGGCACGCCCAACTAGTTCAAAGTGATCAATAAATTCGGCAAAGTTAGCTTCAGTGTGTGCACAGTCGCCAGTAAAAGGAGTTATAGCTAAGGCTGTATTAGCATTTGGTGGGAGGCATCGAGGTCCACTAGTGATATCCGCAGGTGCCGCGACACGACGCACTGTGGCTGACCTGCGGGCAGTGCTGGGGGTAAGAGCGCTGGTGGTGTGGCTGGTGTGGCCCGAGGCCATAGAGGTGGCGGGAATTATAGTCTGGTCAAGATCTAAGTCCATCGGTTCTTTGGCAGAGCGAGTGCGCTTAGCCATTATCGTTATTTCGCGAGTTCGGAACTGCTAAAGGAGAAGGAGGAATGGGGGCTGATCCACAAGAAATCAGTAGCACTACCGAATTGTAGATGCGCGGTTGATGGTGGGCAAGGTAGCCGAGAGGGAATTCTAGTGCCGAGAGTCAGTAAAACTACGGAAGTGTAGACAGATAAAAGGTTATGCTGGTGATGGGGGGGGCGAGCTGTAGAACTATGAAAATAGTTATACTGGCTCAACTTCGACAGCGACGAAAAAATGAAGCGAATATCGGGAAGAGAACCGTAGGAAATATACAGGCGTAAATAGGATAGGCAATCAAACAGATGCACTATAAGCTATTTGTAATTAGCAAAAAGTGGACAACCGGAATTCCGTGGATTATGTTAAAGTTCTGGTGACGCCCAGAGAAATGGCACAACTGCACAGATGCGTGAAAAAAAATTAAAGTAAGTGGATGAGAAAACAAGTTAAATACTGCCGCAGGCAAGACGGAGCGGAATGATACAAATTACAGACTAATTGTCTATTAAAATAATATAATGAAGTTAGTTATATATATCTTTAGGCGATTACAAAATTACTATTAAAGTATTGAAGCTAGAGCTTAGATCGAAAGACCGCTTTGAGAATTAAGAATTTCGAGTTCCTAATGCAAAACAAAGGAAAGGCAAATGTCAGAAAAGTGGGAAACGAATTGTGAAGTATTAGATGAAGCAGAGATGGACCTACGGGATGAGTCTAATCGAAAGTAATGATATTTAGATGAGGAACTAGAAGCGAATAGCAAGATACAATGTAAAATATAGGATAGAGAATGGATGTCAAACTGATAGTATTCGTTAACTTGAAATGCAGGAGCCGCTTTAATACGCGTCAGCGAATTATTGAGACACTTATGAATTTCCGGATAGCACAAAAAAAACAGGGACACGGAAATATACACAATCTTATAATGCAAATGTACGAAATGCAGGTCAATAGACAAATAGGCAGTGTTTTAAAGAAATGCAAACTGATAAATTATATCAGCAATAACAGTCACAATAAATTGATACGTGTATACACAAAACGATAGGGGCAATGATTTAACCCGAATCCCAATAAGTATCGAACAGAGTAAATGTCACCGACTAAAATAGGAAATATAAAAGTACAACAAAATTACTGATAAATACGTCTTTGCACAGTTCGCAGATATATAGGATAATAATATAGCATAAGAAGGTTTTTCAGTTCTTAATAAATATCGGATACGACCGACGAGACACTTATTTTCAAAGGAAATAAGCGGCGTTAGTAAAAAATATAGGTAGTAGTCGTCGTGTACGACCGACGGGTCGAATATTCGGTAGAACACGAATAAACGGAGTTAGTAAAATAGAATGTCGGAACGACCGACTATATTTCGTGCAATACAAGAGTGATAAACGTACGTATGTAAATACAAGGGTCCGATACGTAATTAATTACTTGCAAAAATTAGAAAGCTAGAACCTAAATGTCTGAGGAAGGCAAAACAGCATGCGTCTGGTGTAGGGCTCAGACCCTACTCACCCGATTATATGAGGAAACAAGGAAATTTCAACTAGGCCCAAAAACCAGAACTCAACACGTCCTGAAATCAACCTGGGCAGACAACTAAATCAACACTACCGGTAGCTTTTCCCCTGCCCAATCCGCGCGCGCAAATAAACCAGGGACTTGAACCCTCAACTCAAAAACACCGGGATTTTAACCCGAAAACCTTGGGATTTGAACCCAAAAACACCGGGACTTGAACCCGAAAACCTTGGGATTTGAACCCAAAAACACCGGGACTTGAACCCGAAAACCTTGGGATTTGAACCCAAAAACACCGGGAATTGAACCCGAAAACCTGGGAATTTGAACCCAAAAACACCGGGACTTGAACCCGAAAACCTTGGGATTTGAACCCAAAAACACCGGGAATTGAACCCGAAAACCTGGGAATTTGAACCCAAAAACACCGGGACTTGAACCCGAAAACCTTGGGAATTTGAACCCAAACGCAAAACCGGTGCCTAGTTATATCCTGAAAGGCTCATAAAGTATAGTGCAAGTCTCTGCAGACGATGTTACGCTATTCCTCAGACAACCTTAAACCTAAGTGGACTTCGATCCTCTTGCCTAAAAGAAACTCGCGGAGAATGACTTAACGGAAAGCAGCAGCCAGCCAAGCAGGGAGGGTTTCCAATTATTTGAGGAAAAATTGGATCTCGGTGGGACCTCCAATTTGTAATCGTCGTTCTTGGTTTATGTGTTGATTGTAATGTTTTCGGGGTTTATAGTAATGTTATTGAGTTTATAGTTGAGGATGTGTATTCAATATTAGGTTGGTTTCAATTAGGTGATGTTGTCTTTTGTGGAATTATAGTGTTCTTGTAGCTAGTGTTAGTTAACTGAGTAGTAAGATCTCCGTCTAATTATGTAGCCGGCTAAATGATGGTATTGTTAACTTTAGTATCTATGCGAAAAGGACGGCAAAGGGAGAAGAAGATGAGGAGAGAGAAGGACAGACGATCAACGCTTTAAAACGTCAGCTGATGCGAATTTTATTTAGAAACAGTTGAGTACTCGTTGAAGGTCAAACGAAATTATTTAACTTGAATTGAAGATAATCAGCTGAGACTACAGTGCCAGAATTAAATTGCCTTAACTATGACAGCAACCCTCGGTTAACTACGTAGTTGAATGTAATAAAGTCCCTTTCGATTTTTAACGGCTAAAGCAACTCAGGCTCAAACCCAAGATCCCGTTCGTCCCCGTCACCTGCTGGTTGGTGCTGCGCGCAAAGTCAAAACAAGTTCAATGACACAGAGACAATATCAATTATTCAAATAGTCTGGTAAGCACTAGCACGAAATGATACTTATCACGACAATACAAATATCAAAGAGTATATAGAGTCAATTAACAACTGTTAAGATTAGATACTATACTGAATGAAACAGAGATGCAAAAGCTGCTAAAGATAATGTAGATACTTTCGAACGACAAATTACAGTTACTGAGAAAGATATCGGACCCTCTCTAAATAGTCACAGAGAGAAGTGTACGTTACCACTCTTGTCTTTCAAACGTCCACGAAGCTTCCAGCAAGTCTTCTTTCCGCGAGCTCGATCAGGCAAGACCAACTTGACTCTTCTTAAAGACAAGAAGAGATCAAACAAACGTCAGTTCGTTCAAGTCAGATAGGTGCGAATCGAAGTCCCTCTCTTGACTCGAGAATCATGTTATAAAGTCCATTTTCTTTATTCCATTGGGCGTCCACTCACATGTCGATGGCCCACTATCCCAAAATTTCACTGGCCACGTAGGCTTTAGAAGTTCCTGTGGTTCGACATTGGCTATGACCAATATCAGTTTTCGAAGTTCTAAGACCAATCTACATGTGAGTTTGGCCTGACCAATCCTAGACTCATTCGATGGCGTGGAGGCGGCTTTTGTCCTTTGTTACCGTTAAGCGTGCTACTATCCCATAAATTTCCGGTGAAGTTTAATTCCAACTTGCGGTCCACTATAGCGCCAGCTTTGATGAAAGCCGCTAATGTGCGATAACTCTTAACATGTGTGTTTCGAAACAATGCGCTCATGAATTCATTAATGTTCACGCTTCCAAAATTAGACCCACAAATTGCCGCTCAGCGCCGTTAGAGTTTTTGCAGAATCCATTCCTTTGTTTTCTGGGATTAATGCTGACACTTATTTTTCCGCCTACACCAATTCTCAGAAGATGAAAAATGTTCCATGCACGTGCCGAGATGAGTCAATTGTTGGTGACCCTTCGACCTCAGCTCTCAGAATTTTAATAATCGCGTTTCTTATTTCTTCAAAATAATGCTATTATTGCATTTTGAAACCAATGATTCCATCCGTGTAGAACAAAATGCTTCCAAATATGTATGCTCCATCCGTCCTTCGAAAGTTTGGAGATACTGTCATAATGTAAACCATAGGAGTAAATGTAAGATCGAAATTTTATATTGAGTTATGTCACACAGTTACCCCCCAGTAATTAAATTGTATGCCACATCTGCGACATCGACTCTAACTTTGATCGAGTCAGGGGAGATCAATGGTAGGAAAGGTGATTTTATGATTGATACGGGTTGTAGTGTTACTTTGGTCAGGAAGGCATTCATTAAAAATTTGACGTTGATGCGTGAGAGGATTCAATTGGAAACGATGAACGGTGAAAGGATATGCGTAGAAGAAAGTGTTATGTTGACGCGAGTAACAGTCGGAGAAGCTGGGAAGTGCAAGCCTATTGATCAAGTAAAAGCTTTTGTTTTGGAGAAACTACCCCTGCATTTGGATCTCGTGATAGGATTGGATGTGATCTTTAGAGTCGGTTTGTATATCTGTCCTGTTACTGATGGTAGAGTTCAGGTGACGCTTGGTGTCGTGGTTCAAGCCCTTGCTTCTATTGCGGGGACAGGTTTGGAAGATGGCGTGCCGGAGACATCCATTAACAACTTTAGGCTGGGAGACGATGCGACTGATAATGATCAGAGTAAGGATACGGTTAACGGTTGTGTGCCTGATGGTAAACGTGAAAGGGTTTTTCTCACCGAAGAAGATTTTGATGTGCAATTTTCAAACGCTGAGTGGACTGTGAAGTGGAAGTGGAAAAACGGTGCTCCCCTTGACAATCGCAACAGAGGAAATGACAAGGTTCCTGACAACGACTTGGATGCTTTTGACAAGGAGGTTGGGCAGTGGGTAACCGATGGTATCTTAGTGCCATGGAGTTTTGAATGCGCTGGTGAGCTTAAGAATGTCATTCCACTGATGAGCGTAAAACAGGAAAAAGGTGAAGAGGTAAAGATACGACCGGTACTGGACTTCAGGTACTTGAATGATCACATTGTTTCCTATCCAGGTGCAGCAACTCCTTTATGTCAGAATCGTTTGCGTGAATGGAGGAAGTTAGGGCCGAATTGCGCAGTTGTGGATCTGAAGAAGGCGTATTTACAAATCAAGGTTGACAGATCTTTGTGGTGCTATCGGGGTGTTCGATGGAAGGGTCAAACGTATGTACTGACGAGGTTAGGATTCGGCATGAATATCGCGCCGAAAGTAATGACTAAAATTGTTGAGTACATTTTAACTGCTGATTCAACCATTGGAAGTGCTTGTTGAGAATAACGGATCGTAGTAATTCATTGTAATATAAGGAGGCGATCCGGAAAAACCGCTTAGAATATCGTCGATGTTGTATATTCCTTTTTTTCTTTACACAAGCGCTTTCGAGGGCGCACAGCGCCTCATCTTCAGGTAAAGTGACAACGATATGTTAAGGCATGCATCAGACACAGTTGAAAAGTAATCACCAGTACAACACCTGAATGGCACAACGACAAAGGTCAGAGACAACAGACGAGTTATTCATCTGCAAGAAAGAAGTCATGTAATACTACTAGCAAGACAAATACAGGGGTATGTACAAGAAGGGACAAAATAATCTGGAGAGAAGCAAAAAAAAACAAGGCAATGAAAGTCAAAAGGAATGAAAGTCCCTCCTGGTACACAAAAGACCTACCCCTCCAAAGACCTTGGGCGCAGTCTACAACATCAAGTGCTCTGATTGCTCCTGGAACTATGTTGGTGAAACAGGGAGATGTATTCAAGATCGCCAGAAAGAGCACAAACGATTAGTGCGTAATATGGACATTGACCGATCAGAGATCGCCAAACATGTATGGGAGAGTGGCCACAGAGTGGATTTGGAAGGCATGTCTGTTCTCGAGAAAGAGCCTCAGTGGAGACGGAGAATCATAAAGGAAGCCATTTGTTCCAAGAAGCTGGAGAGTGGAAACCGTGTGAAGCATGACATTGACAATGCTTGGTGATATTAACTTTTGACTTTCATTGCCTTGTTTTTTTTTTTGCTTCTCTCCAGATTATTTTGTCCCTTCTTGTACATACCCCTGTATTTGTCTTGCTAGTAGTATTACATGACTTCTTTCTTGCAGATGAATAACTCGTCTGTTGTCTCTGACCTTTGTCGTTGTGCCATTCAGGTGTTGTACTGGTGATTACTTTTCAACTGTGTCTGATGCATGCCTTAACATATCGTTGTCACTTTACCTGAAGATGAGGCGCTGTGCGCCCTCGAAAGCGCTTGTGTAAAGAAAAAAAGGAATATACAACATCGACGATATTCTAAGCGGTTTTTCCGGATCGCCTCCTTATATTACAATTGGAAGTGCTGCTAGTAGTTACATTGACGATATTTTTGTTAATGAAGATAGAGTACCAGTCACAAGGGTAATTGAACAATTTCAAAAATTTGGTCTGGTTACGAAGCCTGCAGAAATTTTGGGCAATTGTGAGAAAGTTCGGGTTCTTGGTCTTTCTGTGGACAGGCATTTGAGATGGAAACGCGACGGTCGACTTCCTGTGGTGGCTGAGGTGATGACGATCGAGGCGGCAAATTCATAAGGTTTTTTGGAGAATGGCTGGGACACTTCCCTGTATGTGGATGGCTGCGAGTTGCATGCGGATTTATCCAACGGTTGACAGCAAAGGAAGCAATAGGATGGGATGATCCTGTTAGTCAAGGAACGCTCAGTAAGGTGGTGGAGATCTCCGAACGTTTGAGGGCAGGTGAAGATCCGGTGAAGGGAAAATGGTTAGCACCTGAGAATGGGCGAATGACGGTTTGGACGGACGCTAGCAACTTAGCACTGGGAGTGGTTATAATGGTAAATGATGTCACGGTTGAAGACGCATCTTGGCTTCGCAAGGCAGGAGATACCTCACTCATCAACTTAAGTGAACTCGACGCATCTGTCAGAGGCATCAACATGGCCATTAGGTGGGGATGGAAAAAGTTTACCCTGAAAACTGACTCTGCTACTGTCAACAGCTGGTTAAATTCTGCGATGCATGATACTCATAATGTGCGTACGCATGCTTTGTCTGAAATGTTGATAAAGAGACGGATAGAGATGCTTCGTGAGTTGCGACTGCAGGAAGGTTTGGATGTCAGTGTTGAATTGGTAAGGTCAGAAGAAAACTGTGCTGACAAATTGACACGGGTACCTAGGAATTGGCTTATTTCATGTGAATCGACGGCTTTGGCAGGTACGTTTATGTCGGATGTTTCTTTCAATGACGAGCTTATTGTACGGGAAATTCATGAACAACATCATATCTGGGTATCGACCGAACATTTCAATTGAGTCGGGAAAGGTTGGGAAATCGAGTGTACGTCGTGTTGTGGGTGATTGCGAACAATGTGCAAGAATATGTCCTGCAGTGACGTATCACAATAAGAAGGGAACTCTATCGAGTAGCAATGTATGGACTCACTTGTCGACTGACTTGACTCACATGGGCGGGAAGGTGTACCTGACAATTATTGACTTGTGTTCTAGGTATTGTATTTGAAAAGTGTTGACACGTGAAACATCTAAGGAGGTGAGTGAGAAAATGAATCAAGTTTTTGGGGAATTCGGGCCTCCAGTGTCATTGTTGAGTGATAACGGATCAGTTTACAGGAGTGAAGAATTTCGGAGGTTGTTGGATCATTGGAAAGTGGAGCAGCGGTTTTCATGTGCTTACCGACCTCAGGGCAATGGCATCAGTGAGAGGAATCATAGAACGATCAAGACGATGGCAGCAAGATCTGGGAATACGATTGAGGAGTGTGCTTTTTGGTACAACATCACGAGCAACGGCAAGGCAACTCCACCATTTACCTTTATGTTTCACGCACGGCCGAGGATTCCAGGTGTCAATTCTATGAGGAGGAATGAGTGTGTAATGACTTCAGAAAATGAGAATCAAGATGCAGATGGTCGATCAACGGAAGAGAATCCATATGTTGTCGGAGACGAAGTGTATTTGCGTACTGATGGAAGGTGTACAAGTGAGTGGACATGTCCGAATCGTATAACAGCTATCAAATCGTCCGTGTCAGTCGAGCTAAATGAAGACGGTGTGACCAGACATATTAACCATATTAGAAGAGTACGAAGACGTCGCGAAATGGTGAATGTTGATTCTGAAGGTAATTCGTCAAGTGACTCCGATTCTGATGAACATGGTGATTGTGATCCTGATGCTGACATTTGCGAGACAGTTCGATCTTCCGATGAAAGTGAAAGCGAAAGTTGTCACGAAGAAGACATACGTGTTCCTAATGCAGTGCAACAAACGACTCCTTTGCGTCGTGGCTCACGCAGACGTCGACCACCGACATACTTATCAGACTATGATACTTGATTAAGTATTTTGCATCCTTTTTTGTCGTAAAATGATTTATAGATCATAGGGGGGTGTTATGATATACATGAACATACGTGAATTATTACTCTGTTGTTTACTGTTGTTTTAATTGTATAATTTAATACTTTATCAATTCATCATCGGCTTGAAATGACATCAGCTTTGACCTTGGTTTCAATGATATCTTGTTGGAAAGTTCTGTAGATTTCATGGTAGGTCTTAAGTCTATACGAACCTCATGTGTAACGTAGAAAGTTTGCTACCTGAGTGGCATAGATGTTTTTTGTGACTTCCTTAACTTATGTTGCTTGGTGATTTTTTGAACTGATAAATTACTTTCGATTGTAAATGCCGAATGTACTGGATGTCCTGTAAGTAGATAATTTTTGATATATAATATATATTTGGATATAGTGACAAAGGTTTTACAGTAAGTACATTAGGTGGAGTGGTAACTCCGCATTTATTAAATCCCCAATGTGTATACACCAAAGATATACACTTTCGATTTTATTAAATGAACTCATGGGAGATACACTCGGAATTGTTTCCAAATGTGAGATGCGCATTTATGCAGTCTTGAAGAAATTACAGCGGAATTGAGTGATCATGATTGCATAAAGCAGAAGGAAGTTTATGTTTCATTTCTAGAATCTGAATGGTGATGTACGTGAACCCATTTACATCTTTCAAACTTAATTGAAATCAATGTCTTCATTAAGTGATTTTGCTGTGCCAGTGAATCCTAGTCATTTAGGCCCCAGTACATTTAGGCCCCACAAGAAATGGTCATTTAGGCCCCATGTTCTTATGTTATTTTAACTACAAGATTACAATCAAAACCAAGAAAATGTTGTGATACATAGGAGCCATACATTACAGAAATATGCTTGGTTTTATCAAAGATGCCGCAGAATTGTCTGGGGAGTGGTATGTGGATTGTTCGAGAATGTCAAAAACACCGGTTCATGATGTTATTTTAACCACGGCGAGTTGCAGTGTGTATGAGGTATCAAAAGACTGCAAATTTTCTGAAACCACCAGAAATGTCAATGGTTTTACAAGAAATTGTAGTAGTTGTATTTAAATAGCAATAATTCAAAATTGGACATATTTCATTCACGTGATCATTATGTTATTTTTATCCTGCAAAAACATACAACAAACTTGGTATCATTGGATAGAGAATTGTTCACTCTATCTAGAAATATCAGCGCTTTTATAGAAAATGCTGACACAATGTCGGGAACTACAGATTGATGTATTTTGTGCAAGGATATTTCTGTCACAAATTCCTTCTAAATTTATGTTAGATTTTGTTTAAACGCTGCACGCATTTCTAAACGTACCAGCTGGACGTGGAATTTTGTGGTCTGCCGCTATTAACGAAGCTATCAGCCTATATCTACGCACACGGCATGTTTCAAGGCAGCAGGGTCAAGTAAGTAGCTTTTATTTCATTGCAATTAATGTTTAGTCTTATTGCAGGAGGTTAGATCAGTGGAATCGGCTTGCAGACTGATGAACGGAGTTTATGATTGCTTGGCTTAGTTAGGAACAACCCTATATAGATAACTAAAGAATAGAAGGGCTATGTGTAGGGCACTGTGCATATGCAGCAGATGAATAATGGGTAATGAATAAGCAGATGTTGATGGAATGGCTATGGCTACTGCATAGGTTGAGTCGGCAAATATTAGGTCTCGCATCTATTACACCGGCTATCTGGTGCAGCAATCTTCCATTTTTGTTGTCGTGTCTAGTTGCACAGAAATTTCTAACTCCAAATACCTCAATGAAATAAGTGTGTGTCTTGATTTGTTTGTTTGTCTTGCTTCACCTTTCTTGGTCCTGCTTTGCATCCTATAGGCACGCGTGAACAGGGGACTAGGGAAAGCTCAGCCCGCCTAATCTTCAGCCAGACACATTGATCTCGGCGTTTTGATTGCACATGAATGATATAGAACTACGTATAGATGAGCTGGCAGTGAATGCCAATGCAACTATCGCTTGCACCTATCTAAGTCATGAATGCCTGAGTGTTCAAATTGTCATGATTCCATCAAATTTTAGGAAATCCAATCCACATGTCAGA
Organism: Prostheceraeus crozeri; assembly: GCA_907163375.1. Classification (NCBI taxonomy): domain Eukaryota; kingdom Metazoa; phylum Platyhelminthes; order Polycladida; family Euryleptidae; genus Prostheceraeus; species Prostheceraeus crozeri. The sequence continues at coordinate 188,635 of CAJQUW010000460.1, read as the reverse complement.
CTCTTTTTGCATGCATCAGATACTTTGATCGATTTCTACCACCATGACAACTAGATCATTAGATTCTAAGAACATCTCCACGACAACTTCGCAAGCCGGGTCGATCAGAGAAATTTGATTTGTGCCTCGAAACAATCCTCATATACATGGCTACTAAGACAGATTCGAACAATTAGGCATGATGATTGCAGCAATTCTCGAAGCCTAGTTCGTCAATACAAGAGGCTTCGGTTCTCTTTTGAAATAATATCTCCGGGTATGAATTTCAGCGATGGAGCTGCGAATATATATTAAACACTTCTAAAATCATTCTTTACATTTGGAATGTCTAGGAATATCGGTGACAAAGTAAAAAGTTATAGCATGATGGTGTGTATATCAGTGATGAAGCTGGTTCAAAGGCTGGCACCATTCGGTGACCCACTCAATGACTCGGGTTCTTTTTGTGTTCTTATGCTTTTGTAGTCATAGAGCAAGCTTGTAGCTCAATTGTGGTCGAAGTGAATAATCCGTTAGCCTATACTAATTCTATCACTGGGCGACTGGAAATGCAATTAGTCATTCTTCAATGGCGAAAGACAAGTAAGGATTCAGTGCAAGTCGCTTGTTGCTGTCGCTTGGATTATCACTAGCCGACACAGCTCTGAAAGAGGCGCCATGAGGCTATGATGTAAATTCACTGATAATTTTACAGGAAATAAGTGACCATGAGTAACCATAAGGGAATGATTTTCCAATGTTTAGTAGTTTAAAATTGAAATATTACAGATGAAGCTCTTATTTGCTGTATCACAGGAATTCTATGTGCATGTGATCGAGTTTGACGATTCGTGCTATCAGTATTTAATTTTTTTTCGCGGTTGCGCGGTACGGTATAGAAGCGAAAAATGAAGGTGAGGAACAATTCGAAAGCACTTCCGCAAATTTTGGAAAGTTGAATTTTATGTGCAACTTATCACTTAGAGTTTAATTACTTCAGTTCGAGTAGAGCAATCTGATTTCATTCAGATACTATACATATAAAAATCTGACTGAGTCATTAATATGTCAGGAAACTGTCATGTTTTTCAGGAAATTTTTTTGAAAGTATGATCCTAAAGGCCAACTTCGATACAAAGTCACATCATTGGTCGTCTAGCCTGCTAGCAATTGACGACAACCATGTGAAAAATTCCTCTCGCAAAAGTATGGCAATTTTGATATCAAAAGACTGACTATATGCATGTTTAAAATAGTAATTCTTTTGTATGTTTAGGTCCATTTTTCGCTTATATAATTGAAATGTATGTAGTCCCATTTTTTCGATGGGGCACTATCAGAGGATTTTGGCTTGATGTGGCCTGATCTGTAATATAGTTTGTGCGGGACATGTTCAAATTAATTTCACTTCCCCTGAACGAACTGCGTTGCTCGTGATAGGTATTGCAAATTGTTACAGCCACAAAAATAATGAATGACAGCATTAGTAGCTAAGTAGTTAATTTTAAAACGCCTTCAATTTCAGGTAAATGACATGATATACAATGATAATGACCTTAATACTTACATGATATTACAAAATAAATTCCAGAGAGGCATGGCATAATTACATGTAAGTGCAGATGGTTTATGCCAATTGTGATCGTTGCTATAAACTTACATGAGCAATTAAAGATTGGACATAAGTGAGCATGTTTGATATGCATATGTCATATTTGAGTGCTTGATGCATATGCCCTATGTCAATTTGACGTTTTTTGCATCAACTATCTTCAACTTCATCAATAATAATTTCTATTGCAATTCATCGGTCTCATTTGAGATGCTTTATCTCTTTACATTTTTATAGAGAGCTTTAGTTGCCTCACACTTGCTTTGCTGCCATTGCTTGAAACGCAACTTTTCTTTGTCAGCGCTTTCCACTTCCGAATTCCACCATCAGGTCTCTCTTATGCCTGCCCAGCCTTTGCTGCGACCACACTCTTTTTCAGCACCAAGCTGTCTTCATCCTGTTCCACTCCAAGTCAAATGTATTTTGGTCTGCAATATATCCTTCATGGTTCATAACCTCCTCGTTAAAGTGTATGGTTAAAGTGCAACTCCACAATGAACTCAGAATGCCAACGCATGTACAATGGGCCATATATTTACATCGTGCTGAAAACGAAACGAAAGATAAAACGTCTAGAAGGCTATTCCTTTTATTATCTAGTTCGATCACTGCATGATGACGATTGACGCTGTTGGAGATTCGTGGGCAACATTTTTGCTTCATCTCTGAAATATAAAAGATTAATTGGATTGAATGATAAATTGATTATAATATTTATTTATTTCGTGTTTCCATGATTGCATGTATTCATTGACTAAGGAGACATCGAAACCTTGCTCTTTAATTCATTCAGGGTAGTTTGATTGATTTGTTTAAGTATCTGTATGTGCATTATAAATGGCTGCTGGGATGATTTTCATCATCGTATGAGAATGTATAAATTCTTGTAAAAAAATATAATCAAATATCAGCATACCGATGGTGAGAAACGAAGGAAATCGTTATTCGCACGCATAAATTCTTGCGAATTTTTGCGTCTGAATAACCGCGCCACAGTGGCCTGGTAAGGAGCAGGAATCTGAGACAAAACTATTTACAACCCATGAATGCGCCAATGGATCAGGAACGTGATCATTTTCTATGTAAGACACAGTCAACAATGATCCAATTTTCTTTCGCACAAAATACGTGATCTAGCTAGACGTGTTTAATTGCTTCTGCTCGTGAATATCACAGTCAATGTCGATCGTGATTTGTGGATGACTGTGACAGTCAGTCCTTAGTTCTACTGTTACAAGCAAACAGTTAACATCTTGTAAATATTATTCCTTTTTTCTTCAACAGGTCGTCTACGCTGACCCAAAGGATTTTCAGAAACCGTCAACGATGTGTCTTAGTGTTGGTCAGTGCAATGAATCAAATTTCAAAGCTGTTCAATGAGCAGAAGATTGTGGATTAATCAGCTGTAAAATGAAGTGCACTTCTCTTCTGTTTCACTTCAGTGTCCTGAAGTCTTCAATATAGTGGAAATTAGTGTAACTCGTTGTGCAGAACGAGTTTCAGCATTTTTGGTGAATTGTGATATTCCTGTGTATGATAGTGGTATGTAGACTGGGACAGTGTCACGACTTTGTTGACATATGTTTTGGTGAAGTTGGACAAATTGTATCTTTCATGTGAAAATCAGTCTGTTTTTGAAACTTGTCAGTGTTGTGAATTCCTATATGAATAAAATGTGAAGTTAATGACTTGCTCTTATAATGTGCTAAGTGTATGGAAGGTAGTAGGCGAATGGGCAAGGCAAGGGAAGCGCAAATCCAATAACAGTTACATTTGTGTTTGAATATGCAATCGGCTAGTGTTAGGGTTAGGGTAAGGTTTGGCGAACGGGCTAGTTTCCAGGGATGAGGGCTTCGAATCTGGATTGTAGGTGAATAGAGGATCAATACGAGTATAAGTTTGCCTAGGTTTCGGTGTTGGGTCGTGTCTTAAGAAAGAGTTGAAGTTTCACAAAGATGACTTCTATATTTCATGCGCATAGGCCTGCATGTCATAGTGATGGTAGTTGGCATGTGTCAGGTAAGTTTGCATAGGTGATAGAGCATGCTCATATTACCCACAGGCATTGCTAGGAATGTTTGACAACAGATTAGGACAGTAGAAATATGCTACGAAGGAGGCATGGTTATAGGCCGTAATTGCAGTTGAACATAAATTTTAGTAATGAGTTGTATTGTAAGTGATGGATAAGCGCTAGGACTTCATGGAGAGAAGACACTGAAGAGGTCTAAATATGTCCTTAAAAACTGTGACAGTCACGGAACTAAGTTATGCAAATTACATGTAAATGCAATTGTTATGCAGACCTATACCCACATGTAGCTACATGTGCCAATAGCAGCAGGTAAGAGGGGGCGCTGATTCACTATGATGTATTAATGAACATTTGTTCATTTAATAAGGGCCAAGGTTTATGGCTCAATTAATTATATTCTTTCTGGCTCCACCTGAGTTGTGAAAGAATGCTTATAATTATTGCATTTTTAAGAATAATATTTGACATAATTTCAAAATAAAACTGTTAATACATTAGTTAAACATATTATTTTTATGCATTCGTTATACGAGACATGTAAATGTATTTAAACTTAGCTTGTTGGGGGTGTGCACACAGCGTGTTATTTTTTTAAAAGAATTCGTATTGTTCAACGCCTGAATGAGTTCAAGTCTACTGCAAGCGTTCACATTTCGATATATTGCTCATTTGGAACAAGCTGTGGACTGTACCACCTTATGTCTGATGAATGCTAATTCCTCAAAATATCTTCTAGGTATATCTTCATATCTAAATATTTCTTCAAAATATATCTTCTCCGCATGACACCATCATACACTAGATGACATGCCACGCGCAATTACGGAACACCCCAATTAACATCCGTGGTTAAGGACATTCTATTCTTCTACCTGCGTACATACGCGCTGCACTAAGAGTCAGAAATCACTTGATCTGATGCTGTTAAAACATGGGAAATGTTTATGAATACGCGCGGGCGAGCGTCGTTCGCGGTTGTCTGCGCTGCCGCTTGAACCACTAAGATGAACCGCTAAAGCATGTTCCGTCTTCCCTGAGCATGAAATTGAGGTCCTATCACATTGTTTAGCCTCTGATGCATGCAGACACATAAGACGCAAAGTCTATATAACAGGACTGCCAACTATACTAACTTATATTGCAGCAATATCCCGCATAGCCACGGATGTTTGGGGTCATGTGTAATTACGCGTGATTGAGCGTGGCATGTCACCTATTGTACTAGGCTCCAACGGTTTATTCAATGTGTTTAGACTGGACACTATTTGAGATTTTTAGATGTTGATCAATAAATTCCAAGACACCTGGCGTAAAATTGACTTGACTATGCTCGCATGGCGTCTGAGTTATCATCAATTTGCGGTTAATGAATTGGAACACAACGGAATGTTCAGCAATTCACGGACTGTCCATCTGCATTTCAATTTTCCTCACGGGATCTTTTCGTGCATATGCCAACTAGAATTCCTTCCTCAATCCATTCCTGCTGAATTCACGCCCCCTCTTACCTGCTGCTATTGGCACATGTAGCTACATGTGGGTATAGGTCTGCATAACAATTGCATTTACATGTAATTTGCATAACTTAGTTCCGTGACTGTCACAGTTTTTAAGGACATATTTAGACCTCTTCAGTGTCTTCTCTCCATGAAGTCCTAGCGCTTATCCATCACTTACAATACAACTCATTACTAAAATTTATGTTCAACTGCAATTACGGCCTATAACCATGCCTCCTTCGTAGCATATTTCTACTGTCCTAATCTGTTGTCAAACATTCCTAGCAATGCCTGTGGGTAATATGAGCATGCTCTATCACCTATGCAAACTTACCTGACACATGCCAACTACCATCACTATGACATGCAGGCCTATGCGCATGAAATATAGAAGTCATCTTTGTGAAACTTCAACTCTTTCTTAAGACACGACCCAACACCGAAACCTAGGCAAACTTATACTCGTATTGATCCTCTATTCACCTACAATCCAGATTCGAAGCCCTCATCCCTGGAAACTAGCCCGTTCGCCAAACCTTACCCTAACCCTAACACTAGCCGATTGCATATTCAAACACAAATGTAACTGTTATTGGATTTGCGCTTCCCTTGCCTTGCCCATTCGCCTACTACCTTCCATACACTTAGCACATTATAAGAGCAAGTCATTAACTTCACATTTTATTCATATAGGAATTCACAACACTGACAAGTTTCAAAAACAGACTGATTTTCACATGAAAGATACAATTTGTCCAACTTCACCAAAACATATGTCAACAAAGTCGTGACACTGTCCCAGTCTACATACCACTATCATACACAGGAATATCACAATTCACCAAAAATGCTGAAACTCGTTCTGCACAACGAGTTACACTAATTTCCACTATATTGAAGACTTCAGGACACTGAAGTGAAACAGAAGAGAAGTGCACTTCATTTTACAGCTGATTAATCCACAATCTTCTGCTCATTGAACAGCTTTGAAATTTGATTCATTGCACTGACCAACACTAAGACACATCGTTGACGGTTTCTGAAAATCCTTTGGGTCAGCGTAGACGACCTGTTGAAGAAAAAAGGAATAATATTTACAAGATGTTAACTGTTTGCTTGTAACAGTAGAACTAAGGACTGACTGTCACAGTCATCCACAAATCACGATCGACATTGACTGTGATATTCACGAGCAGAAGCAATTAAACACGTCTAGCTAGATCACGTATTTTGTGCGAAAGAAAATTGGATCATTGTTGACTGTGTCTTACATAGAAAATGATCACGTTCCTGATCCATTGGCGCATTCATGGGTTGTAAATAGTTTTGTCTCAGATTCCTGCTCCTTACCAGGCCACTGTGGCGCGGTTATTCAGACGCAAAAATTCGCAAGAATTTATGCGTGCGAATAACGATTTCCTTCGTTTCTCACCATCGGTATGCTGATATTTGATTATATTTTTTTTACAAGAATTTATACATTCTCATACGATGATGAAAATCATCCCAGCAGCCATTTATAATGCACATACAGATACTTAAACAAATCAATCAAACTACCCTGAATGAATTAAAGAGCAAGGTTTCGATGTCTCCTTAGTCAATGAATACATGCAATCATGGAAACACGAAATAAATAAATATTATAATCAATTTATCATTCAATCCAATTAATCTTTTATATTTCAGAGATGAAGCAAAAATGTTGCCCACGAATCTCCAACAGCGTCAATCGTCATCATGCAGTGATCGAACTAGATAATAAAAGGAATAGCCTTCTAGACGTTTTATCTTTCGTTTCGTTTTCAGCACGATGTAAATATATGGCCCATTGTACATGCGTTGGCATTCTGAGTTCATTGTGGAGTTGCACTTTAACCATACACTTTAACGAGGAGGTTATGAACCATGAAGGATATATTGCAGACCAAAATACATTTGACTTGGAGTGGAACAGGATGAAGACAGCTTGGTGCTGAAAAAGAGTGTGGTCGCAGCAAAGGCTGGGCAGGCATAAGAGAGACCTGATGGTGGAATTCGGAAGTGGAAAGCGCTGACAAAGAAAAGTTGCGTTTCAAGCAATGGCAGCAAAGCAAGTGTGAGGCAACTAAAGCTCTCTATAAAAATGTAAAGAGATAAAGCATCTCAAATGAGACCGATGAATTGCAATAGAAATTATTATTGATGAAGTTGAAGATAGTTGATGCAAAAAACGTCAAATTGACATAGGGCATATGCATCAAGCACTCAAATATGACATATGCATATCAAACATGCTCACTTATGTCCAATCTTTAATTGCTCATGTAAGTTTATAGCAACGATCACAATTGGCATAAACCATCTGCACTTACATGTAATTATGCCATGCCTCTCTGGAATTTATTTTGTAATATCATGTAAGTATTAAGGTCATTATCATTGTATATCATGTCATTTACCTGAAATTGAAGGCGTTTTAAAATTAACTACTTAGCTACTAATGCTGTCATTCATTATTTTTGTGGCTGTAACAATTTGCAATACCTATCACGAGCAACGCAGTTCGTTCAGGGGAAGTGAAATTAATTTGAACATGTCCCGCACAAACTATATTACAGATCAGGCCACATCAAGCCAAAATCCTCTGATAGTGCCCCATCGAAAAAATGGGACTACATACATTTCAATTATATAAGCGAAAAATGGACCTAAACATACAAAAGAATTACTATTTTAAACATGCATATAGTCAGTCTTTTGATATCAAAATTGCCATACTTTTGCGAGAGGAATTTTTCACATGGTTGTCGTCAATTGCTAGCAGGCTAGACGACCAATGATGTGACTTTGTATCGAAGTTTTGGCCTTTAGGATCATACTTTCAAAAAAATTTCCTGAAAAACATGACAGTTTCCTGACATATTAATGACTCAGTCAGATTTTTATATGTATAGTATCTGAATGAAATCAGATTGCTCTACTCGAACTGAAGTAATTAAACTCTAAGTGATAAGTTGCACATAAAATTCAACTTTCCAAAATTTGCGGAAGTGCTTTCGAATTGTTCCTCACCTTCATTTTTCGCTTCTATACCGTACCGCGCAACCGCGAAAAAAAATTAAATACTGATAGCACGAATCGTCAAACTCGATCACATGCACATAGAATTCCTGTGATACAGCAAATAAGAGCTTCATCTGTAATATTTCAATTTTAAACTACTAAACATTGGAAAATCATTCCCTTATGGTTACTCATGGTCACTTATTTCCTGTAAAATTATCAGTGAATTTACATCATAGCCTCATGGCGCCTCTTTCAGAGCTGTGTCGGCTAGTGATAATCCAAGCGACAGCAACAAGCGACTTGCACTGAATCCTTACTTGTCTTTCGCCATTGAAGAATGACTAATTGCATTTCCAGTCGCCCAGTGATAGAATTAGTATAGGCTAACGGATTATTCACTTCGACCACAATTGAGCTACAAGCTTGCTCTATGACTACAAAAGCATAAGAACACAAAAAGAACCCGAGTCATTGAGTGGGTCACCGAATGGTGCCAGCCTTTGAACCAGCTTCATCACTGATATACACACCATCATGCTATAACTTTTTACTTTGTCACCGATATTCCTAGACATTCCAAATGTAAAGAATGATTTTAGAAGTGTTTAATATATATTCGCAGCTCCATCGCTGAAATTCATACCCGGAGATATTATTTCAAAAGAGAACCGAAGCCTCTTGTATTGACGAACTAGGCTTCGAGAATTGCTGCAATCATCATGCCTAATTGTTCGAATCTGTCTTAGTAGCCATGTATATGAGGATTGTTTCGAGGCACAAATCAAATTTCTCTGATCGACCCGGCTTGCGAAGTTGTCGTGGAGATGTTCTTAGAATCTAATGATCTAGTTGTCATGGTGGTAGAAATCGATCAAAGTATCTGATGCATGCAAAAAGAGTCTGACATGTGGATTGGATTTCCTAAAATTTGATGGAATCATGACAATTTGAACACTCAGGCATTCATGACTTAGATAGGTGCAAGCGATAGTTGCATTGGCATTCACTGCCAGCTCATCTATACGTAGTTCTATATCATTCATGTGCAATCAAAACGCCGAGATCAATGTGTCTGGCTGAAGATTAGGCGGGCTGAGCTTTCCCTAGTCCCCTGTTCACGCGTGCCTATAGGATGCAAAGCAGGACCAAGAAAGGTGAAGCAAGACAAACAAACAAATCAAGACACACACTTATTTCATTGAGGTATTTGGAGTTAGAAATTTCTGTGCAACTAGACACGACAACAAAAATGGAAGATTGCTGCACCAGATAGCCGGTGTAATAGATGCGAGACCTAATATTTGCCGACTCAACCTATGCAGTAGCCATAGCCATTCCATCAACATCTGCTTATTCATTACCCATTATTCATCTGCTGCATATGCACAGTGCCCTACACATAGCCCTTCTATTCTTTAGTTATCTATATAGGGTTGTTCCTAACTAAGCCAAGCAATCATAAACTCCGTTCATCAGTCTGCAAGCCGATTCCACTGATCTAACCTCCTGCAATAAGACTAAACATTAATTGCAATGAAATAAAAGCTACTTACTTGACCCTGCTGCCTTGAAACATGCCGTGTGCGTAGATATAGGCTGATAGCTTCGTTAATAGCGGCAGACCACAAAATTCCACGTCCAGCTGGTACGTTTAGAAATGCGTGCAGCGTTTAAACAAAATCTAACATAAATTTAGAAGGAATTTGTGACAGAAATATCCATGCACAAAATACATCAATCTGTAGTTCCCGACATTGTGTCAGCATTTTCTATAAAAGCGCTGATATTTCTACATAGAGTGAACAATTCTCTATCCAATGATACCAAGTTTGTTGTATGTTTTTGCAGGATAAAAATAACATAATGATCACGTGAATGAAATATGTCCAATTTTGAATTATTGCTATTTAAATACAACTACTACAATTTCTTGTAAAACCATTGACATTTCTGGTGGTTTCAGAAAATTTGCAGTCTTTTGATACCTCATACACACTGCAACTCGCCGTGGTTAAAATGACATCATGAACCGGTGTTTTTGACATTCTCGAACAATCCACATACCACTTCCCAGACAATTCTGCGGCATCTTTGATAAAACCAAGCATATTTCTGTAATGTATGGCTCCTATGTATCACAACATTTTCTTGGTTTTGATTGTAATCTTGTAGTTAAAATAACATAAGAACATGGGGCCTAAATGACCATTTCTTGTGGGGCCTAAATGTACTGGGGCCTAATTGACTGGACACCGTGCCAGTGATGGCAGGTTGTCTGTGATATTATCAAGCTTGAAATTACTCTTGAGTTTGAGCATGAAAGCAATAGGAACCCATCGAATTTCTCATTCAAAAAACATTAAATGTCCAATGCTGTCATGAGAGTCTGTAAAATACCATAATTCCTTCTGCATTACATTCATGATCACTCAATTCCGTTGTAATTTCTGCAAAACTGCAAAAACATACACATCACACATTTGGTGACAATACCACCTGTATCTCCCCTGACTTCATTTAATAAAATCGAAAGCGTATGCAACAATAGGAGATTTAATAAATGCGGAGTTACCACTCTACCTAATATACCTACTCTATGCTACCTAGTATATCTACCCCATAGACATCGGATAACATTATTAGGATAATTCCTAATGATGTTATCCGATGTCTATGATCTTCTCTATAAACAAACCATAGAAAAATTCTTTTGTTAAACTGATATTTTATCATTAATTTGAGTGAAGACATTAGTCTCTATCATAAAAGGTCTTTCCGGTCTTTCCGTCCTCTCTAGTTGTTGATGTTCGATGTGTTTGTTTTAGTCTATGGCTATAGGCACTGCATTTTTCGCAGATTCAATCTGTTTATGATCTAGCAGCATCGACACAGACATCGAACATTAATCATTAAGGTTGTTGTTGCTCGATGTCTATGAGCACCGACTACACACAGTTCGGTCCCTAGCTGAGTGACTGCAATCACAGAGTAAGTGGTTGCAATCATCAGTGGCACACATCTGTTATTTATTTTGTTCCCAATGGCTATGGAGGGCGAAACGTGGACTTACATGGCTAGTGGTTTTAAAAGAATATAAAAAAAAGAAATGTCGGTTTATTTGCTTCAATTCATTATTTTACCGACTTTTGTGTTTTACAGTTTTTCTGCACGAGTTTTTTCAATTAGTCGTCAACATATCGAAGAGGAGTTTTGAAGTCAGAAAGAGCGATTAATAATTATTGATGTGAATTAGTGAGAAACCCACTATAGAGACAATAATAATTAAAAACGATCAGCCACCTCTGAATAGTCAGGACCAGGGTTTGACCCGAAGGTTGATATTACAGTGGAAGATGGTTAATCGGTAACCCGATAGACAACAAGTTTCTTTTATCGAAAGATCGTCCAAGTCCCGGTACAATATCCTCAAATAATTCTTTAATCGACAAGAAATTCGCTGTGAAAGTCTCTTTTATCGACAAGGTGTGTGATGTAGCAATCACGTGACCTGTCAGCTATACTCTCATTCCAGTGGCTCCTGGAATAGCTAAGATAATGAGGAGGAAGATGAAGTTTCAAGAATTGTGATCTCTCGTATTCAAGCCCTGCGACAAATCGATGAGCTGAAAATATTTTTTGAAGAGCAGGGGTTGAACACAGCGACTCTCAACGAACAGCAAAATCTAGTTTTCACTGACGCATCTCACAAGCAAGCAAAAATTACACACTTTTACAGAAAGTGAGACATTTTTGTTTTGATAATTTTACAGAACCTAGAAGGTATACTCGCATGTAGGCTATGTGTTCAATTTGCACATACGTTTTTACTTTTAGGAAAGGGTTGTTTTAAATTTCTTTGCTTTTTTTATCAGATATTTGATATTTTTGTAAGCGGAGAGATAACTGCGGATCAAACATGCTGTAAGGTTCGAAGTGTATGAAATAGAGAATGGTTTCTATAGCCGACAAGCATCCTTAATCGACAAGGTTTAACTGATCCCGAACCTTGTCGATTAACCATCTTCCACTGTACTTTAATTTCCTTCATTCAACATTTATTAATTACAGTATATTTCCCTCCATTTGTATTAAGCTATGTAGATATCTAGGTTTCTGATACTTCTCTGTTGATCCACAGGTATCTGGAAGACTTAAGGTTGTTGTTTGAATTTTTACCAGCAGTGTAGTTTTCATTCCCAGAAGATGGAATCTGTCGACTTCCGAAGCGCCGGATTTTTTACTAAATGGTGCTCAAAAATCGTGTTTAAGTATTGAAATCAAGAAAACAAATTTCTTTATCGTGACGTAGAAAAATCTTATGTAAAATTATCCAAAATAGATTCCGACGTTAGTTGTGTGAGTTATGCTTAGATAATAATTGGCGGCGATTTTCCACTTAAGTGCACAGCGTTTCCAAAAGTGAGCGCGCAGCGCGCAGCTGCGCGGTTTTGCCGATTTCTGCGCGGAAGCGCGGAAAATTGAGAAGCTGCGCGGAATTTTGATGTCACAATCTTTTTTCAGTTTTAAGTATGTTTTGAATCTTAGTGTGGTGTTTTTCACAGAAATCATTTCAAATTAGACATTGTTCACCTAATGTACAGCTTCTGTAATACATTTGATAGAGCACATTTTTTGTTAGATAATATAATAGAAATGTACAAATTTTCGTGGACTTATCAGGTCCGCTTCATCAGGTTGCAGTGGTAAAACTGAAGTCAAACCAAAAGAGAGAACGATATACGTGCGTATATTAGGTAAATACATTTCCCATCGGTTCATCGCACTTTGTGATTGCTGTGTATGGAAGGTCTCAGCGAATAATCGCGGGCGCCACTTCGTCTGCCTTGTGATGACGTGCGCCCTCGACTAATCAATAGCGTGATTTCTCTCGATCGAATGCTGTGCAAGGGCTAATTTCTGCAGTTGAAAAAGAAAAAAGTTTCTGCAGCATTATTTCAATAATAGATGGGAACCAAATTAGGATAATTTAGCTTTTCTACTCATAAGATTGTAAAATGACTGCGTATCAAGATCATTTGCCCTGCTGCTTGAAAACTTACTTATGCTTAAAACTTACTTCAAATCACGCTTTGTTTGACTCTGCATCATATTAGGCCCACCTAGTGCTGGGGAGAATAAGTATACCACTCAAGTACCATAAGTATCACTTTTGGCCCTTCAGATGGTCCATTTTTTCTACACCGCACTGTAAATGGATTCTATTGTTTTTTCGTTTTGAATGTGAGCTGTCGCGTGAAAATCATCGTTTTACAGGTTTTTGAGAAACTTTATAGTGGAATCATCTCATCACCTCATCATATCCCTATATCAGATCAATCGACAGCGGCAGGAATTCCTGTAGCACTTGGACACTCTGCACCCAGGAGCTTCTATGCAAAGGATGTTCTGTTGTGTAATGCTGTACTCTGTTTCTCTGATGAAGTTGACAATCCTAACTTGCTCGACGTTGGGGGTTACTCAATGCACCATGTCCACAACTCGGTCGAGAAAGCGATGTCATCACTGGGCGAGGAGCTTGAAGAAGCTATCGATGATACATTTTTCTATCTACGGTATGCCAAAGCCGCCAATTCTTTCATAAAAATTCAGAAAATGATGGACTTGGAACCTTTGAAATTTCTGCGTAGAGTGGAGACTAGATGGCTTCAAATTTATGAAGTGGTTCAGCGGTTTCTGGAATTGCTTCCCGCTTTATCTGAATTCTTCTCATCGTTGCCAGCTTCGGAGCAGAAAAAGGAAAGGGTTAAGAGAGTACGGAAATTCCTAGATTCCGCCGTTTCTCCCCTTTATATGAATTTTATGCTGTTCGCCCTGAAAACGTTGTAAGACTTCGAGATCTTCTTTCAAACGTCAGCTCCTGTGATACATTTGATCTATGATCGTATGATATCGATCATTTCGGACGTCTGCTGTTCCTTTATTCGACAAGAATATGTTGACAAGGTGATGAATGAAGATGAATTCTATAACGTTCCAAATGTTGAACAATTATCGGATGATAATGTGCTGATTGGCGAGAAAGCTAGAGAAGCTCTTCGTAACGACCATCTTACGGCAGCACAACGTGCATTATTTTTTCAACGAGTTCGTCTGTTCTATGGCCAGCTCCTTCGATCTTTGATCCATTACTTGCCTATTGGTAAACGTCTTCTGAGGGCTTGCAAATTCTTGGATCCGAAGCAGAGGGAAAATGTTGCGGAAGAAGATCTCATTCACGTCAAATCCCAATTGAATTTCGATTGCGACGAAGACGCACTTCTTATTGAATGGCGCAAGTTTCGTAGCGATGCGGAAATTGACACAGAGGAAGTCGACCTGCCCAAATTTTGGAAACAGATAGCCTCGAAGGATGCCTACCATAGTTTGAGTGCACTGGCCAAAAGTTGCATTATTCTACCTCATGGCAACGCTGACACTGAAAGATTGTTTAGCTCGATGAAGCGCATTTTGACCACAGACCGCAACAGATTGCAGGATCCCAACTTTAACGGTATTCTGACAGTGAAATTATTTCAGCGAAATCGCGGATACAACAGTGCAACGTTCCCGATTGGACGCAAGTTGCTCGATCGTTGCTATGAGGCATCGAATTCCTACATGCAGTATCTGAAGCAAAAGGAAAAGGAGCGCATTGAAGCAGAAAAAAAGAAAGAGGAAGATCTGAAAGCCAGGGAGAAAGAGATGGAAAGAGAAAGAGTCAGGCAAGAAAAGGAATCCGCAGAGAAACTCGCCGAGAGTAAGCGGAAAAAGGCTTATGCTAGAAGCACAATTGATAACAGATGCAGCTCCCGTGTCATCGAAAAAAGATGAGTCCAAAAGAAAGTTGAAGAGAACTTTGCCTTCGACGGAACCACTGATGGATACGAGGCGTCATAGACAATGATAAGACACTTGGTGCTGACTATTTTCTCGTCATCCTCAATTCAAATCGTTACAAATTCAATAGATGAATACAATTTTTCTTAAAAAAGATTTATTTTTCTGTCAATATGTACATCTACATTCAGATAAGCTATATGTCCTTCACACTCAGTTACCGTGAAATGTAGTAAAACGTGGACCATGAGGCCACTTTTGAATTTTTTTGCAATAGTTATCATGAAGACCTTTTGTTGTAGTCACATTCCCATGCCACTTGGCTCGAGAGATATTGGTACCGGAATAGTTTCTTGTTCATTTTGTTTTGTGAAGTCTTTGATTATTACTGAAGATACAGTACCTACTGCACTACGCTTTGTTTATAGTTACCTACTAGTACAATATGTTGACCCTATTGATAGAAACAGTTATAGTGACCCATTCAGGTTCCATCGAAAGTCTACTTAAGATTGAAAGTAAAAGTTGCACATCACTATGTAGGATTCATTTTTGAATATGCAAGAAAATGAAATCCAGAAAATCACAAATATGGTCTTAAAACTGCAATGTAAAGGGGGTTAGGGTCCATCTGCGCGGATTCTCAGAGATTTTACTTTGGAAACGCTGAGTGCATTTTATTGTGCGTCTAAAAATTAGCATATTAATCATCTTTTTATTTGTTAGTTTGTCTAGTGTTACATAAAGCGTAATATCAAAAAATTTAAATGGCAGGTCAACCGCGTGTGCGAAATTCTATTACTGACATTGTCATGGATGATGACGCTATTTGTGATGAATCTTTCCTATTGTGATATCGTTGAAATGACAAGAGATGAACTTAGTTGCCTTCAATTTCTCGCTTCAAGAAAGATGATCAATGATCAATATGTGTACACAAAGTGCGATAAAAATTGTTTTTTTGTGAAATATACTCAAGGTGTTGACAAATATCGTTGGCAATGCAGTCAGTGCCATCTCTCTAAATCTGTTCGTGTCGACAGCTTTTGCGCCAAAAGTCACGTGCCTCTTAAACATTTGATAGACATGTCTTACATGTGGTGCAAGAGTGTGCCCATCACAGAGAACATGGCTGAGTTTGAGTGCAGCTTACATACTTCCGTCGACTGATAGGCCTATAACTTTCACCGCGATATATGTTCTACTTGGCTGAATCTTCATCCAGCTGTCATTGGTGGATTGAATGGTGATTGTACGCCTAAAACTGTTGAAATCGACGAAAGTATTTATTTCCACCGTAAGTATGGTTTCGGAGCATGGCATCAAGGATTTTGGTATT
The DNA here is from genome assembly GCA_907163375.1 of Prostheceraeus crozeri. Lineage (NCBI taxonomy): Eukaryota > Metazoa > Platyhelminthes > Polycladida > Euryleptidae > Prostheceraeus > Prostheceraeus crozeri. The sequence continues at coordinate 172,286 of CAJQUW010000460.1, read as the reverse complement.
TCGGTGGAATCGAAAGAGAATATCCTCGGAAAGTATTCATTCAGATAAACGACCTCAGAAAACAAACACTCCAACCCTTGATCAGCGACCACATTGCGTTCGGTACACGAATTGTTTCTGATGCATGGGTTTCCTAAGCAGATATTGCTGATATGCCAAATGGATTTGGACATGATGTCATAAATCATGCTCATCACCTTGTCGATCCACGAAATCCTGATATCCACACCAACACCATCGAAGGTGTGTGGGGTAGCAGTGAAAAGAAGCTCAAACAACTCAATGGAACAAGTCGTGCGCTTTTCCAGTCACACATCGACGAGTTTGTTTGGCGCTGGCCTAATGATGCATTTAATGGCAAAAAGGTTCTGGGCAAGAGTTTATTCTTGCAGTGCAGTGAATGAATAATGTAATTGAGTGTGTATATAGTTTTGAATAATACAATGGAATTTGTATGTTTTTTACAATTGTTTATGTTCTGTAATAAAATAAAATGCGCTAAACTTGAAAAGTTCACACGTAGGTACATCAATTGAGAGAGAGAGAGAGAGGATGATGTCTAGTACCAAAACAGCAGGTATACTGATATACAAGAAAAGGTCCCACCAATCTGGAAGGGAATAGAAAAAGGACGATACAATTGAATCATGTCCACGCTACTTATGAAAGCATGCATAAAAAAAGACTACAAAATTGTACTTCATGAGTTAACAAATCTCCCGGACTTTCTATTTCGTGTCAAAATTCAGATCTGATATCAAAGAAATATTAAAAAATATGGTCACCATAAAAAATAAATGCGCAATCAAAATGTTAAGATGTTCATAAAAAAAGTCCACAAAGGGGAGTGCGAAAGAACTATAGGATACGAATCAAACTACTCCCAAAGTATTTTGCCTTGATTAAAACACTCCAACATCAAATCATTACACACACCACTTTTAGTGAGAAGATCGGCCAACAGAAATTGAGAAGGAATCCATTTCACTTCGTGAATTTATTCATTAGCTATCATTTCTTGTAACTCCGCCATAGTGACACGTTGTCTCTTCTCATGCACTTGTTGGTTGACTTCAGATTTTCACAAGCCGATTTATTGTCAGTGTAGATCACCACAGGTATTTCATTTTTGTTGTAAGTATCTTCTTACAACTCAGTCAACAAACAACCAAGGTAAAGAGCATTGTCGACACTATCCAAAATATGAACCATTCTACCTGAACCATTCTTCGAATTTTCTTCGCTGACCAGTCAAGAGGGACACAACGCTTTTGTTAAACCTCTTTTACATGCGAGTAATTCAAAACTCTTGTTTGGCATAGACTCAGATGTATTCTAAGCCCCACTCGGCAATATCTGAAACACAATAGAAAACGTGTAAGAACACAGTACAAAACACAATATAAAATGCATCATGCAGAGAATATGAATACAAATATAACAAATTCCCTCTCTTCTCTATTTGAAGGAAAATACCTAAAAATAAGTCTCTTGAAAACTCACTACTAAAAAGAGCTATAAAAACTAAAAGAACAAAATGCACTGTGACTAGCGTAGAGAAAAAGCACCAGAAGAATATGGAGAATTGACAAACTAAGTTTGCTTCAAGTTCGCAGAAAGAACGTTCAAAAGTTTCTCTCTGTTTGCGTCCCGTTTCGTCAGACAATTAGCAAGTTGATGATCCGTCGGGATCCAACGCAACTTGATTTCGCCTCGATCGATCATCTCTCGAAGCATAGCGATGTCAATACGAAGTCTCTTATCTAGCACAGCCTTTGTCGATGCTAAAGATTCAACGAGCGATGCATTGTCTGTGAAGCACATTATTGCTGGAGCGAATCCATTGATTTCCTTCATCGTATGAGATAGCAGGATCGCGGCTTCCGCTGCCTCAATGAGAGCCAATGTCTCTGCTGCGAGAGTTGATCGCACCACTCGACGAACTTTCCTGGATTGCCAAGAAACGAGAGTTGTCAGCTCAGCATCACCGAGAAAGATCACGAAACCTGCCTGTGAACCACCATCACTGAGATTTCCAAAAGAAGCATCCGCGTAGACATACAATGTTGACTGTCCTTCCAACATGCGGTTGCACTCTATGGTCAAACCAACGCTCGACGATTTCAATTTACGAATGACCTTGTTGGCTCGGATAGCATCTTCTACTTGAGGATGTTTCAAGTGACTGCTCAATTCACACGCATCGAATGATAGATCTGGACGAGTTTGATTCGCAAGCCAATTCACAGATCCCACTGCTGCACGAAATGACTTGCTCTCCTTATCCGACAACGGACGACCAGCATGCTTGTCCATGATGCCAACTTCATTCATTGAGTCCGCATAACGAGTTTGATTCATAGTGATCCGCCTTCCTGTCTGATGCAGCGCGATGCCAAGATATTTGAATGCTCTGTCTTCTTCTTTGCTTATTCTGAATTTCTGTTTCAACGGTTCAACAATTCGTTCCTGAAATGCCGTTGTTCCTCCCCAGCAAATATCATCAACGTGGATACACAGCACTCCCAGCAATTGACCTTCCTGGTCATGATGAAAGAAAAGTCCTGGATCAGTAGCTGACACACGAGCCCCTTTGCCTTCCAGGAATTCTCGCACCGTAAAGTACCATGATCTGGCAGCATCGTTCAATCCATAGACAGTCTTCTTTAGACGCCAATATGAGTCGGCATTCGCTTCTGCTGGGGGAATCACAAACACATGACGATCAATATCACTTCCTTGAAGAAAAGCCTCTTTGATGTCCAGTGATCTCAAGGTCCAATCGTTTGCAGAAATCGTAGCAAGTGCAAGGCGCATGTTCACCTTCGAGCAAGTAGGAGAATCACAGCGTTCATTCAGTCTCTCCTCGAATCCCCTTGCCACCAGGCGAGCCTTTACTGTACTTTGGCCCTCGACCTTTTTCTCAGTCAACACCCATCGAAGAGTAAGCGGTTCCTGGGAAATATCCTGGCATTCTTCAAAGACATCGTTGTCTCTCCAGGCTCTCAATTCCTGTTCTTTTGCTTTCTGCACATCCTCTTCTAAAGCGTGAACTATAAGAACTTCTTGATCATCCGAAATTTCGCTATATTCTGCCAGATCCATCAAATTGACACATTTCTTTGAACCATCACTAAACGAGAGATTGTAGTAATCTTTGTTGCGCCCAGTCGCTTTTCCCGCGCGATTGATCACCGTAGCTGTTTGGACGTCTTCTCCACCATCGAATTTGAATTCAACACGCTGTCCTACTCGTGGCCGTCTTGGATTTCCTTGACCTGAATCCTTTGGCATTGCAGACCCATGCAACCGTTGCGTCAAATCGTCTTGCACTTCATCGCCTTCCTCTATTGTGGGACTACATTTCTCCGTCACCACAGTTCGAGAGACTTCGTCTTCATCATCGCTAACATTGGAGTCACAGTCCATCTTCTCATCCACCGATCCTTCTTCGATGTCATCTTCCAATTCCTTGTTTGCGGATGGATTTTCACTCCTTTCTCGAACTGCTCGCAGGCGAGTTGGGTGCACGCGCACAAATAGTCCACCATGCTTGATGATGACCTGCTGTCCGTCTTTGCCGATCACTTTGCCTGGTCCACGCCATTCATTTGAATCAATGCGCTTATAGTACACAGACTCTCCCGATTCCACATTGTCACTCCCTCGTATGTTGTGCTTCATGGCTCGGCGCAACTTGTCGCATGACTCATTTTGAATGAACAACTTCCTTGCCGCATGCATTGCATTGATATTTTGAGCCACCATCTCGCTAACCGTCACTCCTTCAAGCGCAGGTGGTTCATCACTGGGTTGCGTCCAAATACCATTTGATTAGGTGAGAACCCATGCGCATTCGTCAAAGCGTTCTTTGCCGCTACCGCCCAAGATAATGCAATTTGATGACTGCAGTTACTCTCTGACATGATTTTCCGAACACTTTCACCCAGCACGCCATTGTACCTTTCGACCAAGCCATTACTCCACGGACTTTCTGCTGCGGTAGTCAAAACGGTCACATTGTAGTTTTCTGCCATGCTGCGGAAATTCTCGTTATTGAACTCTCCGCCATTGTCGGACAAAAACCGACGAGGTGCTCCGAACACACTTATCCAGATGCGAAATATGGCTTCAATGATGGTCTCTGCTTTCTTATTCTGAACGATGGCTGCAGCACTGTACCTCGTAGCCATGTCAATCAGATGTAAGAACGCAAATCCTTCCACTTGCTTGAGATCCATTGCAACTGCATCATTGAACGTAGTGGCTATTGGAAGACCAACCGTTGGTCTTGGTCTAGGTCTCTTGAACTTGTAGAACATCATTGAACGTAGTGGCTATTGGAAGACCAACCGTTGGTCTTGGTCTAGGTCTCTTGAACTTTAGGCAGGTGGAGCATTCCTCTTCAACACGCTGAATGGCTTCGAAGAGTTCTGAATCATCTCGATTGGCCCGTTTCAAAAGATCTATCAACTTCGACGCACTGGCATGGCCGAACTGCTTGTGAAATTTTGATGCTTCATCTTTACGAGTCTTCCCGCGGTCCTCAAACGCAACCAGGCTATCTTGAATGCCAGTGTCAGGACCAAGATAGATGCAGTAGTGCCCAGCACTATTCTGGAAGGTTTCCACGCTTGATCCAAGCATGGTGACCTTATCTTCGGCGAAGTCAATTACAGTGCCTGCACGCTTCATTGCCATCTTGCTGAACAGAAGTGGGATGTCGGCCTTAACAACGTCAGTCGTGATGAAAACATCTTGTGAGGACATCCGACAGGGCAACTTAAGCGTTTTCGAAGACTTCATTCGTTTTCCATCACCAAAACGAAACACGCTGTTTGACGACGTCTCATCCAATCCCAGCTTTTCCCTTTCTTCTAATCCATCGAGGAAGCATTCCAGCCATTTCTCTCCGCAGACGGTCTTCGTGCAGCCTGTGTCCAAGATTGCCATGCCGAATGTGTCAGTCACGATCCCATCATTCTGAGTCATCAAGACGATGTGAACATCAGTATCGTTTTCTTTCTCATTTTCCTTTGGCAACTTATCCGGGCATTTAGCTGCCCAGTGGAAGATTGATCCACACACCTTGCATCTACTTGGCTGACCATCAGGTCCTGGTCTGTTAGTTTGGCGTCCTTGAGTCGATGAGTTCCGAGCGCCATTATTGTATCCTCGACCACGGCCATAGTTTGAATAACGACGATATGGACGACCACGACCAGCGAATCCATTATTGGCATGCAAGACGGTTTCCTCAGTATCCGTTTTACTTGAGCTGCATTCCAGAGCTTCTTGCTTCACCGTCACACCCACGGGTGTATCTCCTGGAACCTTGAAATTTCCGGCTATCTTCTTTAGACAAGTAGCCATTCCCTTGTAGGTCAGGCTATCCGTTGTTGCACGAGCCAGCTTATGTTCGTTTGCTGGGAGATTCGAAGACGCAAGCAGCCTGTACGCCAATACACCCTCCGGCAGCACCATACCGTGTTTCTTCACAACGTTGTACAAGTGATCGAAGGCCTGCAAATACTCGTCTATGGGCGTTTGTGGAGATCGCTTCATTGTTTCGAATCTCTCATACGCCTCATATGCCAGTTCGTCCTTGTCCTTTGCAAACAGCGTGTCGAGCTTCATGATAATGAGATCCAAACCAGTTTCCTCCGAAAGATCCCTTATCTCCAATTCCAAAGCTGCCTCCCTTGCTCGACCTTTCAGCGACAGAAGAACTGCAGGTCCCTGCTTCTCCAAAGGCAAATCCGTGAATATTCTCCATACCTCAATCTCCTTCTTCCAATCTTCAAATGACGTTTCCTCTCTCATCACCGGTGGGGCTTTCACGTTGATTCCCGCCATGTTGCAGCACCAACCACGCTCTGCTACCAAATGTTAAACCTCTTTTACATGCGAGTAATTCAAAACTCTTGTTTGGCATAGACTCAGATGTATTCTAAGCCCCACTCGGCAATATCTGAAACACAATAGAAAACGTGTAAGAACACAGTACAAAACACAATATAAAATGCATCATGCAGAGAATATGAATACAAATATAACAAATTCCCTCTCTTCTCTATTTGAAGGAAAATACCTAAAAATAAGTCTCTTGAAAACTCACTACTAAAAAGAGCTATAAAAACTAAAAGAACAAAATGCACTGTGACTAGCGTAGAGAAAAAGCACCAGAAGAATATGGAGAATTGACAAACTAAGTTTGCTTCAAGTTCGCAGAAAGAACGTTCAAAAGTTTCTCTCTGTTTGCGTCCCGTTTCGTCAGACAATTAGCAAGTTGATGATCCGTCGGGATCCAACGCAACTTGATTTCGCCTCGATCGATCATCTCTCGAAGCATAGCGATGTCAATACGAAGTCTCTTATCTAGCACAGCCTTTGTCGATGCTAAAGATTCAACGAGCGATGCATTGTCTGTGAAGCACATTATTGCTGGAGCGAATCCATTGATTTCCTTCATCGTATGAGATAGCAGGATCGCGGCTTCCGCTGCCTCAATGAGAGCCAATGTCTCTGCTGCGAGAGTTGATCGCACCACTCGACGAACTTTCCTGGATTGCCAAGAAACGAGAGTTGTCAGCTCAGCATCACCGAGAAAGATCACGAAACCTGCCTGTGAACCACCATCACTGAGATTTCCAAAAGAAGCATCCGCGTAGACATACAATGTTGACTGTCCTTCCAACATGCGGTTGCACTCTATGGTCAAACCAACGCTCGACGATTTCAATTTACGAATGACCTTGTTGGCTCGGATAGCATCTTCTACTTGAGGATGTTTCAAGTGACTGCTCAATTCACACGCATCGAATGATAGATCTGGACGAGTTTGATTCGCAAGCCAATTCACAGATCCCACTGCTGCACGAAATGACTTGCTCTCCTTATCCGACAACGGACGACCAGCATGCTTGTCCATGATGCCAACTTCATTCATTGAGTCCGCATAACGAGTTTGATTCATAGTGATCCGCCTTCCTGTCTGATGCAGCGCGATGCCAAGATATTTGAATGCTCTGTCTTCTTCTTTGCTTATTCTGAATTTCTGTTTCAACGGTTCAACAATTCGTTCCTGAAATGCCGTTGTTCCTCCCCAGCAAATATCATCAACGTGGATACACAGCACTCCCAGCAATTGACCTTCCTGGTCATGATGAAAGAAAAGTCCTGGATCAGTAGCTGACACACGAGCCCCTTTGCCTTCCAGGAATTCTCGCACCGTAAAGTACCATGATCTGGCAGCATCGTTCAATCCATAGACAGTCTTCTTTAGACGCCAATATGAGTCGGCATTCGCTTCTGCTGGGGGAATCACAAACACATGACGATCAATATCACTTCCTTGAAGAAAAGCCTCTTTGATGTCCAGTGATCTCAAGGTCCAATCGTTTGCAGAAATCGTAGCAAGTGCAAGGCGCATGTTCACCTTCGAGCAAGTAGGAGAATCACAGCGTTCATTCAGTCTCTCCTCGAATCCCCTTGCCACCAGGCGAGCCTTTACTGTACTTTGGCCCTCGACCTTTTTCTCAGTCAACACCCATCGAAGAGTAAGCGGTTCCTGGGAAATATCCTGGCATTCTTCAAAGACATCGTTGTCTCTCCAGGCTCTCAATTCCTGTTCTTTTGCTTTCTGCACATCCTCTTCTAAAGCGTGAACTATAAGAACTTCTTGATCATCCGAAATTTCGCTATATTCTGCCAGATCCATCAAATTGACACATTTCTTTGAACCATCACTAAACGAGAGATTGTAGTAATCTTTGTTGCGCCCAGTCGCTTTTCCCGCGCGATTGATCACCGTAGCTGTTTGGGACGTCTTCTCCACCATCGAATTTGAATTCAACACGCTGTCCTACTCGTGGCCGTCTTGGATTTCCTTGACCTGAATCCTTTGGCATTGCAGACCCATGCAACCGTTGCGTCAAATCGTCTTGCACTTCATCGTCTTCCTCTATTGTGGGACTACATTTCTCCGTCACCACAGTTCGAGAGACTTCGTCTTCATCATCGCTAACATTGGAGTCACAGTCCATCTTCTCATCCACCGATCCTTCTTCGATGTCATCTTCCAATTCCTTGTTTGCGGATGGATTTTCACTCCTTTCTCGAACTGCTCGCAGGCGAGTTGGGTGCACGCGCACAAATAGTCCACCATGCTTGATGATGACCTGCTGTCCGTCTTTGCCGATCACTTTGCCTGGTCCACGCCATTCATTTGAATCAATGCGCTTATAGTACACAGACTCTCCCGATTCCACATTGTCACTCCCTCGTATGTTGTGCTTCATGGCTCGGCGCAACTTGTCGCATGACTCATTTTGAATGAACAACTTCCTTGACGCATGCATTGCATTGATATTTTGAGCCACCATCTCGCTAACCGTCACTCCTTCAAGCGCAGGTGGTTCATCACTGGGTTGCGTCCAAATACCATTTGATTAGGTGAGAACCCATGCGCATTCGTCAAAGCGTTCTTTGCCGCTACCGCCCAAGATAATGCAATTTGATGACTGCAGTTACTCTCTGACATGATTTTCCGAACACTTTCACCCAGCACGCCATTGTACCTTTCGACCAAGCCATTACTCCACGGACTTTCTGCTGCGGTAGTCAAAACGGTCACATTGTAGTTTTCTGCCATGCTGCGGAAATTCTCGTTATTGAACTCTCCGCCATTGTCGGACAAAAACCGACGAGGTGCTCCGAACACACTTATCCAGATGCGAAATATGGCTTCAATGATGGTCTCTGCTTTCTTATTCTGAACGATGGCTGCAGCACTGTACCTCGTAGCCATGTCAATCAGATGTAAGAACGCAAATCCTTCCACTTGCTTGAGATCCATTGCAACTGCATCATTGAACGTAGTGGCTATTGGAAGACCAACCGTTGGTCTTGGTCTAGGTCTCTTGAACTTTAGGCAGGTGGAGCATTCCTCTTCAACACGCTGAATGGCTTCGAAGAGTTCTGAATCATCTCGATTGGCCCGTTTCAAAAGATCTATCAACTTCGACGCACTGGCATGGCCGAACTGCTTGTGAAATTTTGATGCTTCATCTTTACGAGTCTTCCCGCGGTCCTCAAACGCAACCAGGCTATCTTGAATGCCAGTGTCAGGACCAAGATAGATGCAGTAGTGCCCAGCACTATTCTGGAAGGTTTCCACGCTTGATCCAAGCATGGTGACCTTATCTTCGGCGAAGTCAATTACAGTGCCTGCACGCTTCATTGCCATCTTGCTGAACAGAAGTGGGATGTCGGCCTTAACAACGTCAGTCGTGATGAAAACATCTTGTGAGGACATCCGACAGGGCAACTTAAGCGTTTTCGAAGACTTCATTCGTTTTCCATCACCAAAACGAAACACGCTGTTTGACGACGTCTCATCCAATCCCAGCTTTTCCCTTTCTTCTAATCCATCGAGGAAGCATTCCAGCCATTTCTCTCCGCAGACGGTCTTCGTGCAGCCTGTGTCCAAGATTGCCATGCCGAATGTGTCAGTCACGATCCCATCATTCTGAGTCATCAAGACGATGTGAACATCAGTATCGTTTTCTTTCTCATTTTCCTTTGGCAACTTATCCGGGCATTTAGCTGCCCAGTGGAAGATTGATCCACACACCTTGCATCTACTTGGCTGACCATCAGGTCCTGGTCTGTTAGTTTGGCGTCCTTGAGTCGATGAGTTCCGAGCGCCATTATTGTATCCTCGACCACGGCCATAGTTTGAATAACGACGATATGGACGACCACGACCAGCGAATCCATTATTGGCATGCAAGACGGTTTCCTCAGTATCCGTTTTACTTGAGCTGCATTCCAGAGCTTCTTGCTTCACCGTCACACCCACGGGTGTATCTCCTGGAACCTTGAAATTTCCGGCTATCTTCTTTAGACAAGTAGCCATTCCCTTGTAGGTCAGGCTATCCGTTGTTGCACGAGCCAGCTTATGTTCGTTTGCTGGGAGATTCGAAGACGCAAGCAGCCTGTACGCCAATACACCCTCCGGCAGCACCATACCGTGTTTCTTCACAACGTTGTACAAGTGATCGAAGGCCTGCAAATACTCGTCTATGGGCGTTTGTGGAGATCGCTTCATTGTTTCGAATCTCTCATACGCCTCATATGCCAGTTCGTCCTTGTCCTTTGCAAACAGCGTGTCGAGCTTCATGATAATGAGATCCAAACCAGTTTCCTCCGAAAGATCCCTTATCTCCAATTCCAAAGCTGCCTCCCTTGCTCGACCTTTCAGCGACAGAAGAACTGCAGGTCCCTGCTTCTCCAAAGGCAAATCCGTGAATATTCTCCATACCTCAATCTCCTTCTTCCAATCTTCAAATGACGTTTCCTCTCTCATCACCGGTGGGGCTTTCACGTTGATTCCCGCCATGTTGCAGCACCAACCACGCTCTGCTACCAAATGTTAAACCTCTTTTACATGCGAGTAATTCAAAACTCTTGTTTGGCATAGACTCAGATGTATTCTAAGCCCCACTCGGCAATATCTGAAACACAATAGAAAACGTGTAAGAACACAGTACAAAACACAATATAAAATGCATCATGCAGAGAATATGAATACAAATATAACAGCTTTGACTCTCCTTCGCCAGTCGTTAACAGGACAATATTACCACACGCCTCCACGGAACTAACATTCAGAAGAAAAAAATGCGACCCCTTAAGTGAATATATATTCTAGAAGTACTTTACATGTGTAACACGGCTATATGTGTCACTGAAATCATAACCTAGCTTTTCCATAGATATATCGATTTTAAAAAATGTACTACTTGCTACTATTATTAAAAAGTAGTCAATCATAATTTTCTTTGATATTATGAAATATTGACATTTATTAGTTGATTATTGAGCTAATAATGCAAAAAGCATGCTAAAAGTAGAGAAACAATACAATTGTGCGTCAATTCATGGACAATTTCTGAAAAAATAAACAAATCATTTCTAGAGATAAGATTATCAAGTATTGATGTTAAGTTCTATACTCACATCATTCTTACTACTTTCATATTGATTTATTAATTTGAATGAATATGCACCTTATAGGTAGGTAGCCTACCGGTACCTACTATCTATCTTGAATTCTTTTGTTTCATACATGCACATTGAATTGAATTATCAAACGAGTTTCACGATAATTATGTTTTATACCATTTATGCTCTAGTTAAAAGATATCATTCTATCATTAACGCTTTAGCTTCATTATTATCATGAGTGGTAAGATTTCTAGCTTGATACCATCTAAATGATTATATCACGATTTCTTATAAATTAAAAACAATTAATGTATTCCAGCGTCATTGTATTAGTAAAAAGTCAACATCTGAAATGATGATGATGAATTTATTCTTTTAAATGACGTCCATTGTACCTGATCACCGTATCAAGAAGATTCCTATCGTGCTTCGAATGCTTTTGATCCACTTTTCCTGATGACTCCCATAGACATAAGAAGTCTCGATGCACTGATTCTGATGCCTGTTCACTAAAATATCCCAAGGGCAATTTATGATATTTGCAAAACTGCACAACATGATTGAAAACTACATGAGCTGCAGTTGTTACACTGATTTTCAGACGCATGTATGAGTTTTCAAAATCTCGAATTCTTTCCTCGAAATTGCCATAGAGCGTTAAAGAGCCGAAACATGAAATGCAAACTTCGTTGAACTTCTTCAGGCAAAATACAAACGGTATTGCGTCATACTCTTCGCCGTGTTCCAGAAGTGACTGCAACAAGTCCAATTGTTTCAAGAGACGTCGACACATGTTGCCATTAAACTCGCCCGAATGCAGTTGTGGGCGTGTGATTCCCACTATTTCATAGAACTCCTTAGAAATGGAATTCGACTTAGAGGAGAATTTTTCCAACTCACTGAACAATTTGTTCGTCAAACGAAGTAGAAGATGTAGCTCTGGGGGGAGGTACGTGATTAATAAAAATGTCAGAATTATTGCCGTTGATTAGAGGCTCGTGAACACAGTTCTTGAAATCTTTAGCTGCACCCTTCTTGAAATTTCACGCTGAGAGTTAAAACGAATAGCAGCTTCTCGAACTGAACCCAAAGAGCGTACAGGGTGTCTTTTAGAAGATCGGCTGGAGAATTCGGACTTAGGACATTCACACCACAGGCAGGGATGAGATGAACCGTGTGCCTGTATTCCGGAAATTATGTTTCCCAATTTCAAATCAACAGCGAATGTGTATCCAATCTTCAATTTCTCAATATTCAGCAGCTCGAGTATTTGCTTTATGTTCTGATACGTTTCCTTTACATCAGGAACAATAGCTTTATGATCTTTTTCACACTTTTGTCAGAAAACTTGACATCTGCGTTTGTGTCATCTTGAAATATACTGAGGCAAAATTTCAAAAAACCGCCACCTCCATCGATTCCAAATTTGATAGAAGTTTCATCGATATCAAAACTTCTTTCGTCGCCTACCACTTGCACAAGTTGTTCAATATCACAACAGTAGATCACACACTTGGTGACAATTTGAGAACCATCCTCAAACTGCAAGTATGAGAAAGAGAAATAGTCACTGAGTTTCCGTTCTCTTGCTCGCAAATGGACAATAGTGTTTGCCTCGACAGATGACTTTTTCTTCAAGACTTTTCGAATAAATGGCATTACTTTTCTCACCATGGTGTTGTTCGAGGCCCCAAGCTGAAGTTGTAGAGAATTAACGTCAGAGGAAGAAAAACTGGGTAAATCACACGTCTCCAATAAAGATATTGGTAAATCATTAGACCCACGAGTATTCAAAGAGATATTTTGTGTTTTCATTTGGACGCATTTTTCTCGGACAATCTTACTAGCAATGACTTCCTTGGTGCGACTATCAGTAGAATTGCACAATTCAATCATGTTCGAGCGTAAAGTGGATACATTGCACTTATGAGAGATTCCACGGCGTATAATTCCTTTACATGCAGTACAGAGTTTGACAACAGATTTCTCAAACCGCGGAAAATCACCAGTGTCATTTAGTGAAGATCGGGGACGGCCTTTGTGACGAACATTTACAGTTTTAGCTTTGGCTCTAGCCGTTTCACAAATACGACAATCACAAATTGGATGAGGAATGGATCGTAGGACACAAACATGTGGTTGAATCAAGCTGAAGTCGAATACCTCTGGTAAGATGTCGAAAGATTTTGCCCCCGTCGAAATGTTGAGTAGATCTGATCGACATTTCGCACAAATTGCAGATGGACAACAATCGTCGTTTGGGTCGTAATTTTCAATGAAATATGCTCGTATTCGATCAACAACTATCTGTGTGATATTGTAGTTGCCCTTGTCCATGCACACAATACAGACTTTCCTTCGATTTTCGGAATGATTCAATGCTCGCACATTATGTCCTGCTGCTGCAGCCATGATGTTGATGACAAGATTTCAAAAATAATGATTGCAACTTCTTAAATCAATCGACAAATTCAAATTCTTTCGTTGTGAAAAACATCATAGCGCTATGAAATTCAATTCAATTCAAACGTCACTGAATAAACCATAGACATCTACTGTACAACATTTTCAGTGATGAACATGGTAATATGCTGTTGTTACTTTGATTTTCGACAAGTGTACTACCGTAGATATCAAAGATACATTGCAATGTTTCATTTTGTATGTAGACTAAATCTACATGTATACGTTGCAGAGTTTTTTGATTAAATCAGTTTTAGGCTACTTCATCATACATGTATAATATCAAACTGATAAATTCTATCTCAACGACTCTTGACTGATTGGACTATCAACTTTTACTACTTACTAATTTTTACAAGATAAGTTAAATGTAAAGCCATCATTTTCTCAATGACATAGTAGGCCTAAATGTTTCCAGTATCTAACATCGACCCTGTGACGATTATACATTTACAAATAAGTATTTACAAAGCTTAGTTCATAGTCTTACGCGTGTCTGTACGCGTTACGCTAACCTTCAGCAGTCACGAAATAAAGAATCAATAGCCTACTTAATAATGTTATCTATAGAAATGATTAGTCTATTTTTTCAGAGATTGTCCATGAATTGACGCACAATTGTATTGTTTCTCTACTTTTAGCATTATTAGCTCAATAATCAACTAATAAATGTCAATATTTCATAATATCAAAGAAAATTATGATTGACTACTTTTTAATAATAGTAGTAAGTAGTACATTTTTTAAAATCGATATATCTATGGAAAAGCTAGGTTATGATTTCAGTGACACATATAGCCGTGTTACACATGTAAAGTACTTCTAGAATATATATTCACTTAAGGGGTCGCATTTTTTTCTTCTGAATGTTAGTTCCGTGGAGGCGTGACCAGCTGCTCTAGAAACACCGTCAGATAAATTTGCCCAAGAGGCATCAGAAAATACTTCAAGACGAAATTCTCCAAATGAACCCAAGCTTTGGAATAATATCCCACTTTTCCTCATTTTTGCTTTTCTGATGGCTTTGTTCGCATCTATCAGATTCTGAACCCTTGGATGCTTAGTGTTCATGCTGAGCTGCAAACTGTCGAAACCAACGTCCGGTCTGATTTGTGTGCTCACCCAGTTTAGCTGACCAATAGCACCTCTGAGTCGTTTGGTTTTTATCTCTGTAAGGAAGTAGTGCAGGAAAATTAGATTTTTACCCCGGCAAAATTAGGAGAAAGCTGGATTTTTGCATATCGATAGTGGTTTACGTGTTCAACTTTAGGTTAAAAGTCCCAAGAAATATACTGTGCTTTTCGAGAAAAATAAAAAAAGTAAAATAATACGCATCATACTACTTATATTTTTCAAACTCATAAAATATGATCTCAATGAAATGTACATGCATTAAAAAAGAAGAACAAGTCAATATTTCACAATAGAAATCCTTTATTGGGGAAATCAAGTCCATTGTCATTATTAAGGATTGCTTTCAATGTCATCATAATCGAAAATTCATAATTCACTCATCATCCAGTGTCCTGAGGTTCTGATGTCGTTTCCCTTGAAACTTCGATGTGTGGTGCATTAAGGCAGAAGTTGCCCAGGCAGTGACCACACATAACTGAGCACGGCAAACCCAGTTTTCGACAACTGCATGCTTTTCCGCATAATGTCTTGCATTTGCAAGATATGATCTTGAGCATCTTTTCAGGGGCTGGAAGTGACAGAGTCAGAATTGGACTTAGTTGGTTGTCTGTTAAGGTCCACCCCCATTGCGCAGGCTCTAACTGCACTCCTAGCCATTGATGTACTTGTAGAAATACCCTATGGAAATGCTGTCGAGCAGCGCCATTAGTTGGTGGGAGACTCGCGAGATCAAAGTTCCCATGAATGGGTTTTTTGGCAATAGAGCGTGAATATAAGGTGTAGTGCAATTCTTCTAACGACTTGCAGCCTAGTGGTCCGTATAAGTTCAAAAGAAAGTCAACTCCAACAGCATCAATATCAATCTTGCTAGCATGTGTGTTGTAGAAGACTTGGACCGATTCCCTCAGTCGATTATTTTTTTGTAAAACTTGTAATGCCTTCTTTTTCCCAATCCTAAACAACGACGACGTTGTGTCACAACCTGTCGCAGCATGAGCGAAAAGTAGACAATCCTTAAGATCGCCAATTTCTTTGACTAATCTGTGCACACTATAACAAGCTTGCGTGACATGTTGCCGATAGTTGGCTTCAAGAACCATAAGTCGTCATCCGGATTGGAAAGAGCAATGGCCAAAACCAAAAGGTCTGTGTCTTGTCCTACAATGGTAACCGGACTAATTTGATTGTTGCATCTATCTATCGCACAAGAAACAATTTCTCTATCAGCATCATCTATGGATTCTACCACGGCAATATCAGCAGAAGAAAATTTTATTTTCAAAAAGTCTATCAATCTGGCTTTGTTTCTCGCATTTCTAAGAAAATGTGCTTGCGGTACCGTCACGTACATGTCTTCACTGAAAACAATGTCAGGGGTATTTCCGCGTGCGACTCTCCGACGCTGCTCTTCATTCTTTGTGGTAGGTGTTTCAGGATATCCATCAAAAACGACAATTGAATTGTGGTCATAATTTCCAATAACAAATTGAACATAATTCTCTAAAATCATCTGATAGGTGGTAGGCTTCTGCCAAGTTACGGTGTGTAAAAGATGACCTCCATCGATAACAAAAATGAAATTGTCAAGAGGAATGTCACTGTTATTTCTTTCAAGTTGAAAAATATCTAGTAATGATGATTTTGTCCCTTTCCTCAAAGAAACATCATCAAACAGAGATGGTGGTCGAGAGGCTAGTTCATAAGAGAAATAGGACCTAAGGTCATCAGGTCCCTTGGACACACAAATCATGCGATTGAACAACATTTGAGAATTAATAGCAACCTTGTCATTACGAACTTTCATGCCATTTTTCGATAACGCGTGCTTTACAACTCTGTCTTTGCGGCTATGTCGTAGTTCTGAGTAGGATTTGCCTATGGCTCTCTTCACTAGGGCCTGACCTACTGCTGTTGCATTCTCACAGTTTACCTCATCGTTCGCAACTACACCTGATGATAAACAAACTAAGCCGCTGGATTCCTGATCAAATGGGTTATGTTGAAGCAACCAATTAAGAAAAAGTGCACGATCATGAGCATCTCGAGTCTGGCGACTTTCTCTAAGTTCCTTGTGTTCAAGGTCTGTGGACTGAATGTTACAGAATGTTCTTATCTCCTCATTTATCTCCATGCATACCGGTGCGGCGTCCACCCATCTAGCAAGTGTGTTCTGAGTAATTTCACGTCTGTGAGTCAAGCCTCCGATAGATTTGAAGGATCGCATTAAAGTTTGCTCAATACACATATCGGTCCAAACTCCAGACCAGAGTCGATCATTTCGGCTAATTGTGAAAAATCCTTTATTTACAAAACGATAATATTCGGATGGAGTAAGCTTGTCTCTCAGATGAAGCATCTGCTGCACATAAAGATGCGCACATTTAGCGTAATGCAGATGCCCTGCAGCATGAAAACATGGCAGCATTTCTTTGACGGTGTGGAGGTGAAGATTCCAGTTCCCTGATCGCTCGGCTCTGATAAACTGCATCACTAACATCAATTGTTTCAAATACTGAATCCAAAGCTTGGAGGTGCGATCTGAACATGAGAGGTTATCAATAACCGATTCAAACTTTTGAGCAAAAAATGTCAGATCATGGGATGAGCATGCTTCTTTACCTGCTATCTTACTTAACAGAGCGTTCTCTGATAAATTATGTAATCCTTCAAGAAAGTCCGTTCGAAAGTCACAGAAATTTGATGTGATCAGTATAACCAATGACTGATACGCAAGTAAATGAGCCCGAATTGATCGTTCGTAAGCATGACCAGACATCATTTGATATATGCTGTTCTTTGCATAAACTGTTTGCCACATTTCTTCAATGCCACTACCTTCCATGATATATCCTATCGTTCCTAAGTAAGACATAAGCAGATGGAATCCTCCTAAACGAACTATGACAGAGGATAAGATATCATTTTTGTCAGCGGACGCAGTGATTTCAACGGCTTTCAAGTAAAGAGGTTGATCGAATGTGACAATGCAGCATTGCTTTTTAGCTGTGCATTCTTCTGCCGCGAATCTGAGAGCCGAGAAAAGGGTAGTCAAGTTTCCAGGTTCCAAGTTAATGAAGGGAACTGCCATCACTCGACTGGTACTACAAATCGTGCCGTCGTCAACTGCAATTTGCATATAGCCATTCCAACCAACTCCTGAGCTTCCGGTATCAGCTTTAGGTATTATATTGTGCATCCATAACATGTCAAACTTGAACGCCTGGGATTTCTTTATAGCGTATTCAGTGGCTGCGTGGACATTTAGATCCTCGACAAAGATAGTTGAGAGACCTGAAACTTTCGGTTTCCTGTAATGGTGAATTGGTATTTCATTCTTAGACTTGGTCTTTGTCTCTTTGGTAATTCGTGGAATATCAGTGCCTACACTTACGGCAGCTGAAGAAGTCACGCATCGAATACCTCCCAATGCATGAAATGTTCCCATTCCATCTAATGTTCGTGTATTGACATCAGCATTATCAAATACAAATTGAACAAAGCCATTTTCACTTATTTTTTTGAATTGAGTTGACCATGGCTGAGGCTTGATATTTCATGGTTTCTGAGTATGAGCTGCAGAATCCCATACCCGACAAGATGTCAATGAGAAGCCTAGACCCATAGGTTCTGTGTAGGAAAACAGATAAACCAATTTGCAATGGTGATATGAATGATCTAGGTCGGCAAGCGAACATCACCGCATGGTTAATTGTCTTACGCCTACGAATGACATTTGATGAATTACTGATAGATTTGCTGATCAAAACATTGTCGGTAAATATTCGCATTGAGTTGGGAATCAGATGACTATCATCTGCGTTTATCTCATCCGCATTTGGGTATTTTGAGCAGTCTAAATACATTTGGCGAATATCCTCACGAATTATCGCTGCTGCAGCTTTCACAATTCTTTCGCGCTCTTTTTGTTCGTCTAAATCTCTGTCAGTGTACCATTTGTCTGAAAGAATTTTATGCGCTGTGTCTTTCAACATGAGAACGCTTACTTTGCCGGGGATCTCAGTTATAGTAATACGTGGACCATAGACTTCAAGAAGCTTCCTCTTTAGATGTCTCTCGGAATGAACGAATTCATTTGCATCAGCAAAGCTTGCCGTAATGCTACGCAACTCATGGATAGTAAATTGACAGTCATCATGTTCGTCAATATATTCACATAACTTATGAAAGCTATCTGCAGATACGCTATTCTCAGGCCTACCTGGCTCACATTTGGCTTTCTCCTTTGTGAACTGAACGTAGCAGTCGTGGTGGTAACGACTGTCTGAGGCCACTAAATCAATAACATGGCAAATTCTTTGAAGAACATCATTGCCCCATTCATCATGGCGATCACGTGCTCTTTTTAAGATTGTGTCTCTTATACTCAAGGTGCGTGCCAGATGCACTTTTCTTCTTCTATGAACGGCATGCTTTGAATTGTCAGCTACTGCAAGTTCACCGCAAAATAGACAATATGTTTGAAAATTAAACACCGCTTTGCTTGTCGATCTTAATCGTGGAACAGTAGCGGGTCTACCCGTTTCAGATGGCGCAGTTGTTGGACTTCTACTTCTCTCTCTATCAACATGGCGTGTCAATATGAACCGTGATTTCACTGACGTTTTTAAGAGCCTCGCCTATTCCATCACATTTGCTATTACTTAGTTCAATAATATTCGCAATGCCTCTTCTAACAGTTACAGTATCCAATAAATCTAGAGAATCTCCACAAAATATACATGTCATGTTTGATTATGTATTGCTAATGTCATTGATTTACAATTTACATGCCCTATATGATTTATAATAATGATTCCAGATCAAGTGCACGTGAAACAGATGATCGAAAGCCGAAATCTGTAGCAGATTAAATTCCCGCGCTCAATTAGCAGCTTCGCATTGGACATTGCATTCACGTCATTCCATCAGAGGAACCAATGAGAAGAGAGCTGATAGAGCCTTTCCCGTTGAACGTCAAGCGACATCGCTACGATGGCTGTTACGCATAGGATGATTCACCAATCATGTGATAAAAATAGCTTGATTTAGAGAGAGAAAACTGTGGACAGCACAATGAAAGTTGGCATCTTTAGGACAACATTACTCAAAAAGCACACAACGCATCTCTTGGGACTTAGGACACGTTCATTAACACAGCATGAAGTTTAAGTACACCAAGTTTCAGCTTTCTCCTAATTTTGTCCGGTTTACGCCTTTATTTAGTCTAATTTTACTGTACTAAAGTGGTCCTTATTCATTTTAAGGCCGATTCACATTGCCACCGTTCTGCCGCTCAGCTTCACCGCTGAACTCTCTGACCGAAGTCTTATCTCCTTTATCTTGCCCCTCATGTCAGAGAAACTTGTCCGTGTAATTGCACGTCTTCGGGCAGCTGCTAATTTGTGTGATAAGGGAATTTCTAGCTGCCGCTCGCTCCACCGCTTAGGTTAGGAGACCAGTCCTATTCTCAGCGGCAGAGAGAGCGGTGAAAGTCATGGAAGAAAGCATAATTGTTGAAAAACTGATTGAATCAGTGCGCCAATTTGAAAATTTATATAACTACAGATCTCCTCAATACAAAGACCAACTGCTGAAGGAGAATATTTGGAAGAAGGTTTCAGAAGAGGTGGAGATCAGCGTCGAGGAGGCAAAGAAGAAGTGGAAGAATCTACGAGACACTTTTGCGAAGAAGATAAAGTAGCAAAAGCAGCAAGAGAGAAGCGGATCAGGAGCAACAAAATCGGAGCGTTGGGCCCACTTCAAGTCGCTCGAATTCCTCAGAGACACTCTGAAGCCACGCAAGACATTTTGCTCCCTCGCCCAAAAT
This sequence comes from Prostheceraeus crozeri, assembly GCA_907163375.1. Classification (NCBI taxonomy): domain Eukaryota; kingdom Metazoa; phylum Platyhelminthes; order Polycladida; family Euryleptidae; genus Prostheceraeus; species Prostheceraeus crozeri. The sequence continues at coordinate 151,852 of CAJQUW010000460.1, read as the reverse complement.
TCTGCAGATACGGAGGAAGTTGACTCGGACATAGGCCTATGCGTCGAGATGGATAGTGAGAAGACTGAAGTCAGTCAGTAAGCGGTCATTGAACTTTGGGATATAAAAATCAGCTGTTTTCGCTATTCTCTCTGTTTCTGTTTCTATTTTTAGTTACCACAACAAGAGCACATGTTTGTCATGATATCACTGTATTGTATTGGCACAATGAAACTATGAAACGTCAACTAGCATGAGAGTCATCAATAAACTGCAATTACTACACGACTTGAATACAGTTAATGGAGTCTTTGAACATAGTCCGCTTGCCATGAAACTGATCCACTCTCTGTTAAGAAGTAGTCCGAGAATTTTTTTCTCACCTCGTTTCCTTGTTTCTTTGCTCTGTTGTGAGCAGGATGAATTGGGATCATATTACTGTCACCAGATGTCACTTCTCTCTATTGCCCGGGAATGATTTCTCCTTGATTGTTCTCAGCATCCACAAAGTTTGGTGGACAGTAAAGAGTATTTGATCCTGCAGTGATATCAGTCTTTGAAAGGAAATTGTGAAGCACACATGTGGCCTTGATAAAATTGATGGCTCTCTCTGGCTGGGCAATAATAGGACGCTTGAAAATTCTCCATCTTGAGGTCAATATGCCAAAACCGTTCTCAGCCACACGACGCGCTCTTGACAGTCTATAATTGAAATTTTTTTTTTCAAATGAGTCCTGTTTTCCAGGGAAAGGTCGCATCATGTACTCTGAGAGGGGAAACGCCTCATCCCCAACTAGAACATGGGAGTTTGTTGCATCACTACCTGGCAAATTCGCTGCAGTTGGTAAACCAAAATTTCCAGATTCCAAGTGATTGTAAATTTCGGAATTTTTCAAATCTCCTCCATCACTAATCCGTCCAGGAGATCCGACATCGACAACAGTAAAGCGATATTTGGCGTCCACAATTGCAAAGAGCACAACACTGAATGTCTTTTTGTAGTTGAAATATTCACTACCACTCAGTTTGGGGGCTTGGATGAGACAATGTTTGCCATCTATAGCTCCACAACATAATGGAAAGTTCCACAAATTCCAAAAGTCACTCGCTATATTTTCAAAATCAGTTGAGGAAGGATGTTGCAGGAAATTGTCCTTTAATGCTTCAAATATTGCAACCGATGTCTCGTTGATGATGTTGCACACGGTTGATCGACCTAGTCGATAGCTGATCGCGATTGTTTGCTGTGAGTCTCCGGTTGAAAGAAATCTTGAGGTCACAGCAAGCCTCTCAGCTGGCGAAATAGCTTTTCTTGGCCCATCGTGAGTAATGAATGGCTCAACCAGTTTCAAAAGATTGTCAAATCGTCGAGGACTTATGCGTGTGTACTTGAAGAAATATTCCTCATCAGTTTTGTGCATTTCCATGAACAGGCGGAATTGACCAAGTTCTTCTCTGCTGCGAAATATTTGACGCACCCAAAATCGTCGACGTTGCTTTGAGTACTTATTTCTCAAGCGTAGCAAAAGAAGCAAACGGAGATTTCTCGAAGCCATGTAGTCGGCGGTGGTACTGCAGTCAATGTGAACACTTGAGCGGTGCGGTATGCAATTAGAACATCCACCAACTTTCACTTTGACATCCTTATCAGTTAACTCACATGTTCTATAATTTAACATGCAACTAATACTTCATCCCACTCGGCGGCAGAGCGGTGAACGTTTGCAATGAGAACCGGCCTTTACTCTTACGGGGAAAATCAATCTGGTCCATTTCATCAATTTAATCATCTTGATGGATGAAGATTCCCTCTTCTTCTTCCGAAATATTGAGACCAATATACTTGAAGGATTCACGTCTCTTTCCAACCTGGAAGTCATGACATAATGGCTCTATGACTTTTCTTTTGAACATATCTTTCCTAGCAACTAGAAAATCGTCCACATGAATGAGAAAAATGCCCTAAAGTAATCCACCACTAAACCACCGAAACAGCGCTTTGTCAAGAAGCGATTGTTTGCACTGAAGACTCCTTAAATAATCTTTGATGCTGAAAATTCAATTCCTGGCAGCATCATCTAGACTGTAAACAAACTTTTTCAATTTCCATACGAATCCTTCGTCTCTAGCCTCTGGTGGTGGATTCAGAAAAATGTCTCTATCGATGTTTTGACCCTGGGGAAAAGCTGCTTTTAGATCGATGGATTCTATTTTCCATAACTCATTTGCAGCCGTCGGTGAATCTGCTTGAATGTCACTTTGTTCCTCGAAACCTCGAACTACCAATCGAGCTTTGGGGATTTTCTCACCAGTCACTGAAACTTTCTCAGAATACACCCATCTGATAGGCTGTGTGTCCTGTCCCAGGTTATCGACTTTTGTGTACACATCAAAGTTTCTCCAATTTTCCAGCTCCTCAATTTTAGCGTCCTCTAAAGATGGTTCATACTTTTTGTCATCAGTAGCAAATACCTACTTCATTTGTTGTCTCATTCTCTTCCTGATTATATTTCAAAATCAATATCCTGTCGATTAACGCCAAATTTCCCTCCGTCATCACTCTCAATGTTGGAATAGAAGCGATTTCGTCCACTTGCCTTTCCGCCTCTTCCAATTACAACTGCCGATTGAAGCCCTTCAGGAAGGATGAGCTTTATTCTATCTCCCGAATTTAGAATAGAATAGAATATATATATATATATTTCATTGGCAATGGAAATCAATGATGTACATGGAATGAGGTGACACGGTAGAAAGGAAAACATGTCAAAAATAGAAGTAAGTGATAACATCTTCGTATTAAAGACAAAAGTCATTCGAGATTAACTCAGATTATTCAATAAAAGTTTTGTTCACGACAGCAACTGTTCGTGGAAAAAAGGAGTTTCTACGTCGGGTAGTATGAGACGGAGGTTGGATAAATTTTCCGGAGGACGTTGACTTCGTTGGACAGACTGTTAAGGGGGTGCGCTTTGTTGCAAGATATGTTTGAAAGCAGTTTCATAGAGGCCTTTTCACGCCTGTTTCTGAGGAAACATTTGGAATGTTTTGCAACAGTTTTCGATTTGGCATCTCTTGTACATCTGTCGTTTCCGGATTTTCAACATCGTTCTCCACAGAATTTTCTGGCACACATTTTCTGGAAACACATGGCACAGAAGACATATCGTTATCTTCTGGACTTCTTGGGGATTTTTCCACACTACCGGCTTTGTCATTTCCGGATAAAATCGTTTTCTGCGGATCATCCTTGCGTTTGTCATCTGGAAGAGGAAGGGTGCTTCTGTTTGGAACAAACTCATGTCCAACTTTCACTAGCCTACACGTTGAAACCCTCACAATCTGATCACCATGTCGAACAAAAACAATTTTGTTGTCCTGACCTATCACTGTTCCAGGTCCACGCCACCAGTTGCTGTCCTCTCGCTTAAAAAGCACCTTTTCTACAGTATGAAAGGCTTCATCAGTGGTTCTGATTTGATGTCTCAGAGCTCGTTTTATTCATTCTGATGATTCTGCTTTCACATATGCACGTCGAGCTGCATGAAGAGCATTCAGATGCTTTGCCACGCTTCCACTACATACGAAATTTTCTAATGCAGGAATTCTGTCATTCAATACGGATGGTAAATTTGGGTTCTGTCCGTAAACCAGCTGGTATGGTGAAAAGCCGTTGTGATTCACTATTGCGTTTTTTGCATTGACAGCCCATGCTAAAGCAATTCCAATGTTCATTTCTGGATCATCTTCTAGCATTTTACTAACTGCGGCATCTGTAGCGGCATGATTTCTCTTACAAATGCCTTTTGACCATGGAGATTCAGCGCCAGTAGTACAAATTTCAACATTGAAGTGCTGTGCCATTTCTCGGAATATCTCGTTGCAGAATTCTCCACCATTGTCGGTAAAAAATCTCTCAGGTGCTCCTAAGCCGCATCGTTATCACATTCTCAACGATAACCGCTGGCAACATCCTAGTTATCACCCTTGCCAAGGAGAATCGTGTGACGATCAATCAAATGCAAGAAATATATACCTTTTCGAAACTCCTTTAAGTCCATTGCCACCGTTCCGTTGAATTTAGTTGCAAGGGGAAGACAAACCACCGGGCGGGGAGGAGTTTTCTTGTGTCTTTTGTAAACATCACAATTAGCTGAAACCGACACAATCTGATTCTCAATCTCATCATCGTATATTTCTGCGTTAACCATCAACTGCTTCAGACTTTTGGGCGACGGATGCGCAAATTGACGGTGCAGCTTCTGTGCAATCTTCTTCTTTTCCTCGATTGACATGTAAACTCCGATTGGAACTTCATTTCCATGCAGTGGGATACAATAATGTCCTGAGCTCGTAGCATCTAAATCAATTCTGGTTCCAAGAATATTTGCTGTGTCATTCTGAAGGTCAATTTGAACTCCAAGTCGTTTCATGTCTGGTTTACTTAGAAGTAACGGTATATCGCTGTTCACAACATCTGTGGTTATCGTAGTACGCTTTCCAACAATCGTCACTGGTATTTTTATTTTTCGATGGATTCGTGTTTCGTCTCACCGCCGAATTTGAAAGTCGTGCCACCTGGAAAGTGGAGTACTTCTTGCCGTTCTTCTTCAGAAAGAGATTCGAGAAAAGAAATGAAACGCCATCTTCATTTGTGAAAAAAATTCATCCCGTTTATAATAGTCCACAGCAGTAAGGACTATTTGGCTATCATTGTGACACAAGTTTGCTCCGTTGAGTAACTGCATACCCAAAATTGCATCCGGCAAGGCGGTCATTGACTTCTTCAAAGTGTTAGCTTTCTTCTCGAACTCGATAATGTACTCTGACCTTCTTTCGCTCGTCTTATGATAGCCAATGAAATCTGTCCACGACTCACATACAACACTCAAATCATCTTTCTGGAAGCTCTTATCTAATTCATGAAGAATTTCTACAACCCGAATTTCACAGTTGATGTCAACATCTCCGTTTTGAATGGCCAGTGTAATTTTCTCCCTAGGCCCAAAAGGATCGTCAATTAGAAAGAGAAATCAAAATCAGTCTACTACGGTTGTCTTCTGGCACTGCTGTCCATTCGTCCCATAATTGGACTTCGAATTTCCACGTTTCGTAGCTAAGTTTGTCGGATCTCCACGCTGGCGGGGCCTTCATCTCCATCTTCTCCGAAGAATAGTGTGAATCGGACATTTTTGTAACCACGCTCTGCTACCATGAAAAGTTCACACGTAGGTACATCAATTGAGAGAGAGAATGATGTCTAGTACCAAAACAGCAGGTATATTGATATACAAAAACGGTCCCATCAATCTGGAAGGGAATAGAAAAAGGACGATACAATTGAATCATGTACACGCTACTTATTGTTATGTTTTGTAGGGCTTTAGAAGTGAAAACACGTAGAGCATTGAAATATGTAATTAACAGGAGCAATCACAACGAACAGCATGTCATGACGCACAAGATGGTTGTCCTAGCTTGATCTCGGCTCCCGTATATCCCGGAAGTCACGTACCACTTGCTTTGAACGTGAGTGGCCGGCAAGGATGACTGAATCGACCAATAGTGTTCAAGCAAGCAGATAGCATCACTAACAGCGTTCACGACACTATGTAACATCCCCCTCGTATGAAAAAGATTACAAATATATTCCCATAACAAAATTACTTTTCACTCAAAAATCAGACACATGTACGCAATTGAGCACTGAAACCGCATAAAACAGTACAAGCGAATTTGGCTGAAAACCGAGAGAATTAACGTATTAAGTCGTAAGAATTACTCGTTGATGCAGCGACTAGGTGGATGAATTCTCCGCGACGGATACCTTTTCGGAGTAGGCTGCTCATGAAAAGGACAAGATGCTGGATTTGAATTTCTCGGTCTGAACTTCGACATTTTCGATACGTGCCATTTTTTGTTGTCGGTCATCAAGTATGTATGTTCACTCAATTTCTTCCGAACAGTGCGTGTTGAAGTTCCCGAGGGTGTTTTCACTTTAACGGTTTCTTTTGGAACATAGTTTGGATGAATGTACTTCCCTTGATCAGTCTTTCGTAAACAAGTGTCTCGCTTTTCTTTCTCAAGCTTGGTGAATGGATTGTGAGTCCAACGCATCTCCCTCCCATGAAGTCGAAGAGAAGGACTTTGTCTAGTTTCAGAGTGCGGTGTCGAACGATGAGAAGCAAGAAAGTTGAGGATGTAAGACGTACGGTTGACTCCGTAAGACGCTGAGATTTCAAGCTGATGCTTTAATGTTCGATGCCATCTTTCAATTAGACCGTTTGAACGAGCATGATATACCGGTGTAAGTTGGTGTTCAATGTCATTTGAGCGTAGAAAATTCACAAATTCTTCCGATGTAAATTGCGGTCCGTTGTCAGAAACAATCATGGTAGGCAATCCTTCTTGAGCAAATAGCGATTTCAGGATCCGAATAACCATTGTTGATGTAATATTGTTTCTGAAGTAAATGTAGGGGAATCTCGAATAGTAATCCATGACCGTGATAATGTATCTTGAATCGGATGGAGCATCATACATAGGTCCAACAATGTCCATGCCTAATGTATGCCATGACTCTTGTGAATAATCCAACGCAGTGGGAGTCGACTTGTAGAACTTTGTCGTTTTATCCGACTGATTGCATGTATCGCATTTCATGACGTAGGCTTTTATTTGAGAATAAATGGAGGGCCACCAATAGTTCATGGTAAGTTGGTCATAAGTACGGTTTATGCCTTGATGGGATTCATGTACCAGTTGAATGACAGATTCCCGTAAACATGATGGCAAAATCAACTGATTAGCTCCTCGCACCAAAATATTCTCAATAAAACTCAGTTCCTGCTTAATTGATTGAAAAGGCGAAACTACTTTGCGTTCCTCTGGAGTAAGCAACTGTCCCGCAAGCCACTTCTTGATAGTGGATATTTCGGAGTCTGCAGCAGATTGTGTTTCAATTTCCCTTCGTGCTATTGTAGCCTCACTAATAATTGAATTGACTGTCATCTCGCATGTCGTTTTGGAATCTGACTCGTGGCAGCTCAATTCTGTGCTTGGAATGCTGGCTCTGCTGAGAAAATCTGCTATGTGATTTTCCTTTCCTGCTCGATATTCAATTTTAAATATGTATGGGAGCATTTGAACCACATGTCTACTAACTCGTAGGTTTACCTGAAGAGTATCACGGGATGTATAAATTGAAACCAGAGGCCGATGATCTGTCAAAATACTGAACTGTCGTCCCCAAAGAAAGATTTTCCAGCGCTGAACTGCCCATGAAATTGCCAACGACTCTTTCTCCGAAGTAGAATAAGACTTCTCGGCATTTGTCAAAGTACGCGAAGCAAAAGCAATGATAACAGGATTATTTGCGTGATCTCTTTGTATAAGAACTGCACCCAATCCGGTGTTAGAACCGTCAGTTTGAATTTCAGTAGGTCGGGTAACATCAAATATTGCCAATGTAGTCGTATCCGCAATAACATCTTTGATTTTCTTGAATGCTTCCTTTTCTGCATCATCCCATTGCCAAGTAACATCTTTGCGTGTCAACCTCAGCAACGGTTCAATAGTCGAAGAGAAATGTGCGCAGAATTTCGAGTAATATCCGGCCATACCAAGAAACGATTTCACCTCTTTAGGCGAAGAAGGTGCTGGTGCATGTATAATATCATGAACTTTGTCAGGATCTGGTTTTACACCATCCTTAGAAATCAAATGTCCCATGAATCGAATTTCACGCTTCCGAATAACAGACTTCTTCTCATTAATTGAGAATCCACTTTCCTCAATTCTTTTCAATACTTCCTGCAATCGGTCATCATGTTCCTGTACACTACTTCCTCCAACAATAATATCATCCATGTAAACCTGCACGCCATTAAGTCCTTCGAGAATTGTTCCCATCAACTTTTGGCAGCAAGATGGAGCACTTGCTAACCCCATCGATACTCTTTTGAATTGAAAAAGCCCATCATGTGTGATGAAAGCTGTAAGTGACCTGCAGCGAGGATGAAGGGGTAGTTGCAAAAATGCTTGCTTTAAATCCACAACTGAGAAAACGTCGCAACCACGAAGCTTAAGAAATACCTCTTCTGTATGTGGTAATGGATATTTGTCAGTGACGATTGACTTGTTGAGATCCCGAAGATCTAGACACAATCGTACATTTCCATCTGATTTCTGAACACAAACAATGTTGGATACCCATTGACTTTCATCGATCGGCTCAATTATGTCATCACGAACTAGTCTTCGCAATTCATCGGAAATTTTGCTTCTCAAAGACAAAGGAACTCTGCGTAATTTCTGAACTGTCGGTACAACGTCTGGCTTGAGCTTGATTTCATGAGAAAATCGGTTGGCGCATCCAATGGTATTAACCGAACCGGGAGACATCCACAATCTGTATAATTGAAGCGATTCAAAAACGCCTCGGTTTATTGGAGCTGGCCTATCACTATGACTATCAACATGAATTCTCTCGGTAGAAACACAGTTGTCATGACACATGGTAGCATGAAAATACCCACAGAGGGAAAGTGCTCTTTTTGAATAATCTCTGTACACAGTATCATCCTTCATCAACTGAACATGTGAAAAATGCTTCTTGTACATGAAAAAAGGAATGACATTTATGACACTGCCTGTATCAATTCCGAAAGACACAATACACGATTCTTGCATGCTACTATTATTCGACTTCTCAGTAATGCACTCAATATCAACATTTTTCAGTCTAGAATTACAAGACGAATTCATCAGAATAAAATTCACGCCATCTTGAAAATTTGACTTGCTGGGCGCATCACATCTACCTGGAGCAAAACAAACTGATGCAAAATGTCCTATGCGTCCACACTTCTTGCAGGTTTTCCCAATAGCTTTGCAGCCATTGTGATCCGCTTTGACACCTGCTAAATTACATCGAAAACAGTGAGTAGGAACAGGTTTACGATCACTCCTATGAAAATATGTCCTACCTCTAGGCTTTGATTGAACAGAATGAACAGCATGTAAGTCAGACTGCAAGGAGTCAGTTTGCTTGACACTTCCACGTAACTCACCCTGAACTGTCTCGATCTTGAGCGCCATTTCCAACGCAGATACCTTGGATTTCGGTTGTTCGATAATTAATTTCTCTTTCACTGCATCCTTTGAATCCAAAATTAGCTTATCACAAATAAGATCATCTGTAAGAGGTCCGTAGTCACACTTCGCCGCAAGCGCAGATACTTCAGAGAAGAATTCCATGACAGTTTCATGTTCAAGCTGCACACGATTATTGAACTTTTGCCTTGCCAGCGTATAGGATACTGAAGATGGAAACAGTTTTCGCAGAAGATCAAATATTTCGTCAACCTTTGTAAATGTAGATGACGCTGCTGTGAGAATTTTGCGACATGCTGGTCCCACGATGTTCAATACGATGCCGATTTTCCTGTTCTCTGTAAATTTGTCACTTCCAATTGCCGTAAGGTAAAGCACAAGTTCATCAATGTAAAATTCTGTGCTGTCGTAGATCGGTGGAGAATTCGATAAAGTCAGAAATGCAGGCGGTAGCTTCATGCCCTGGGTCGCCATGTTATGTTTTGTAGGGCTTTAGAAGTGAAAACACGTAGAGCATTGAAATATGTAATTAACAGGAGCAATCACAACGAACAGCATGTCATGACGCACAAGATGGTTGTCCTAGCCTTGATCTCGGCTCCCGTATATCGCGGAAGTCACGTACCACTTGCTTTGAACGTGAGTGGCCGGCAAGGATGACTGAATCGACCAATAGTGTTCAAGCAAGCAGATAGCATCACTAACAGCGTTCACGTCACTATGTAACACTTATGAAAGCATACATAAAAAGAATATAAAATTGTACTTCATGAGTTAACAAAACTGCAGTTTAACTTTGCTGTAAATAATATATAAAATACGCTTAAGTGCAAAATCGCCATAATTTGCTGCCAAATTTATATATATTTGTTGCCAAAAATATATATATGTACACTCTTGTGTAAAATTAATGTTTCACAAGTGAATGCTGGTATGTACACAAGGAATACCCGTATGTAACATTTATTTTGCTAAAGAGTGTATATATATGGAGATGTCAACCTATACCATAAATTTCAAATTTTCAAATTAGAGCTGTTGAACCTGCGTACCCGGTGCAAAATTCCCTGAATGTTTCGAATTTGAGGTCGTTTTTGTAATAAACATAGTATCTTAACCAGGAGACAAACATGTATTTACGAGAAGTACTTTGTGTTTTCCTGCAATTTATGCCAAAAAAATCTTTTTTGTGCTGATGTGAAGAATTACATCAAGATCAAACGAATTAACATAGTGTAATATTCACCTGATACGTTGAATTCACTTGAAATGTTGTTGGTTCTATCCATTAATCAATTACGCTGATAATACGCTACTTCAAAATAGTATCAAAGTACGTGAAGATCCGTTGCCTCAAAAGTTTTTGATTAGCTACTTGTCCCTTTGCCTATGTTACTCCATACTTCGAACTCTCTGTTAGTCAATGACAATTAAAACGCGTGTGAAACATAAATTGCGTATGATAAACCTATCTTAGTACAATGATAGTAACGGAACTTCATCGCAAGTGAAGTTCCGTTACCATACAGAAAAGTTGTTCTCACCGCGCATCAAACTGTCGCAGCGTATCCAAATGCGATGCAACGTGATTTCACGTCTTTCTGATCTCATTAGGAGAAATTTTTAGAAATGAGGTGTCGGTTTTCCAAGAATTCAATGACAACAGCTTCTCAGCGTGACTAGATTATTTAATTGTTTGGAATCACGGAAGTCAACAAGTTGGATTGCGCGAATGAATGTTGTAGATAAGCGTAGACTATGATCCAATGAAAAGTACTTGAATGTCCAACACAAGAAATTACTAATTGTAGTACTATACACATATGTAGATATAAATAGTTCGGTAGTTTCCTGTACTGCACACTGTTGCTATTCGCTTCAGGAGCGGCTATAATTCGATTTTTTGGACTTTCTCAAACGGGCATCAGTCGCATGCATCCGTCGTATTTGTAATATTCTAGAGCATCCTGAACAAGCATTTTCATCGATGAAAATCATATTTAGGCATGATTTTGAGATCCCTGAATACGCAAATATGACTTGAAACGCAAGCTGGTCCCGGTGCATGCGGTATGTAGACACATAGGTGTGAACTGTTTTTAAGAGCACATGTTTAAGGCAAAGTATTAATATTTTTGGATCACATCAAAGGTCGAAAAGAAAAAAAATAATAAACAACATAATACAATGGTCTAAATTTCCGCCAGTATAACGGTCTGATCACAATTTAAGATAAGACACTAACGAAATTGACCGGACGACGGGAGACCATAATGATTTTCAACAAAAAACGTGCCGGAAAAACTCCCCAAAGGATGCGGTCGTCGGTGTATTGAAAGTAAATTAGTACACGACAGATCTTCGGAGTCAAGCGCCTTCGGTGGTCGATCTTGTAAACAAAACATTGTAAACATTGTGGAAACAAATAAACATGTTCTATTGCAAGATCAACCACCGAAGGCGATGTACGCCGAAGATCTGTCGTATACTAATTTAATTTCAATACATCGACGACCGCATCCTTTGGGGAGTCTTCCTGTACTTTTTTTGTTGAAGATAAAACACTTACACGGTGATCAGGCCGTTAAACCGGCGAAAATTTAGACCATTATATTTTGTTAGCAGTAAAGCTTGCTGTTTTTTCTGTTCATAGAAAATCATGCTGCTTAAGTCTGACTACATCATGTCAAAGGTTATTTTCAGTACATACTCGTACGAGATTCTGGTCAGAAAGTTTAATGTTTTACTTAAAATTATGGGACAAGATGCAGCAATCAACATGACATCACTTAGCTATCTAAATTAAATTGAAATGCCCAAAAAATTCTCATCTTTGGCCACGGTCGCGATTACACAGGATTTGATAACCATTTCATTGACTAGAAGTTTTTGACATGTGAATTTGAATAAAACGTAAAATCACATATATCAAAAAATACATTATGTTCTAGTGTTATCGTGAGTGATTTAGCTACCGGGCAATAGGAAAAATTCTGGTAATTGTACAATGTACATAGGCCGTGCTTGGATAGACTAACTTGTCATACAAGGTTATGTTGTTTCAGGATCATGGGTAGACTAACTCCGACACAAAAACAACAACGATATCGTGTATAAGATTAAGTCAAATACTGTCAGGTATGAAGGCATGAAAGCAAAAGATAGAATAAGAAAAGCGAATAAAGCAAACGGAATGACAAGAAGAACTAGATGATTTCAAAGAAAATAGGAGAGTTTCTCAGAAAGGGCGTCGATTGAGAATCCGTGAAATTAAATCTTCTTCATCATCAGAAAATAATAACCAGCAAACAAATTCGGGTTTCTCAAGTAGACAGTCTTTCGGCAAAGCCAAAAAGAAAGTTTTGGTAGCCATACCAAAGTCAATAATGAAAAGAAAAACGTTGGTGAGTGAAATCTCTAAGGACGTAGGACTAGCTGTATACCCGGTGGACAAGGGCAGACCTACCACGTCAACTGCTGACTCGCACACTGACCTTTCAAAAGATCTTGTAAATGAAAATAGGCATTAAATGCCAAGATCTTCCGCTCATTCTCTTCAGAAGCATACATGAAAACTGGATGGTAACATAGCTTGGAAAAGATTGCAACAACTGAACAAATTTCACGCGTGACAGACTATGAAATGACGCCGCTTCCAACAATAGCATGAATGAAATGCTTTAATAAAATTATGATTAAGATAATGCTACTACTGAAATGAATAAAGTAACCCTTACAATCAAGGAGAGAAAAGAAGGAGAATACGAAAAATTGGAAAAGTTACGAAGTTACCAAGGTAAAGAAAGACTCTACAAACTCTTTCTGTCTACACAGGTCAGGCTTAAACCGTAAAATGCACATAGCCTCGAGCGTACGTAATAAGGAAGCGTTCGTTGACGAGAAAATCACTTTGAAAGGGCTGGCAGCCACTAAAGAGTCACAGCTGCATACTTGAAGATGCCGTGTTATTGCACTCCGGTATTCTTGTCGATCTTGGCGGGCACGTGAGAGGGTGTTGTAGCCATAGCGGAATGTGCTCAGCTATCCTCTTTGATAGACGCCGACCAGTCCTTCCAATATGCGTGCTTCCACACACACACACACACTTGAATTGGTGGATTACTTGGGAAGGAGATGGAAGTTTGTCTTTCAGAGCGGGTAGCAGAATTTTTCGCGTGCTGAAAACTATCATCGGTCTCATTGACATGTAGGCGCTTAAAATGTCCTGTATCTTTCGTCTCAGGAGTGAGGCTGCCTTGTCGCCAATGAATGGCGCCTTGAGAAAGACACGCTTCTTTTCCGGGCTTAAAGTCGGCGGGTCACTTATTCGCTGTTCCTTAAACAGATACCTCTGGATAAGTCCCACAGGATAGCCATTGGCCATGAGTCTTGATTTGATGTGCAAAAGGTCGTCATGTAGCACATCCGGGGAGGAAATGCACTGAGCTCTTGTTGCCATGTTGCGTATAACATTCACTTTATATACATGGGACACATAGAGATGCTGTTAAAAAGCATAATTGATCGGGAGTGCTATTTATATCTTCGTTATGTCAATGATACATTCGTCCTTGTGAACGATCAGTGACATATTTAAATTGGAAGAGCTATTTACATTATCACAACATAACATTAATGCAGTTTCCGTTTCTACGGTTTATTGCGAATGATATCTCACCATTATAATAGCTGAAATTACTAGAAGTAATTGAAAACAGTAAAATAAATCGATCCTGAGCATTTCGCACAAACTTTATTATTCAAAGGTATCATGTCGATTGATAAAGCACATCTAGTCCAATAAAGCTCGAACTTCGAAAGTCATATTTGGCTCTATTGTAATATATCAAAGTTTCATATATAATATCTATCAAAGGGAATAATTTCTTACCGCACACCAACTTAACGTTTTCAAGTACTATTGTACTATGAATGCTAGTTCTCGATACTAGTCATATAATATTGACATCATATGTGTATCATCATGTGTATCTGTATTTCCGTAAAGATTGATTTTCAGTCATTCAATAAACGCATTATTATATATTGAACAAAATGTGCAAAATCAAAATTGGCCAATTTATACTACTTTGACTATCGGTTACCTGATCAAATTTCTTCTACAAGTAATTCAGCATGTTTCTGAGTTTCAGTATCAATTTGGAGTCAAAACTGGCATGCAGTAAAAAGCTAGCGTAGCTTGAAAACAGCCGTTTTCGGCATTTTCTGAAAAAACGCGATTTTTGAATGCCTGGTGTAGCTAGCTCTCTGTAATCTGGTTACCGCCTAAGATCACAGATGTGAAGCACACTGATATGCAGCAACACAATTATCATGGTTATTGCCGACAACAAGAATACAGAAAGTTGAGAGATTAGTTTAAATTTTTTGTGTTTTTTCGCGGACCCTATTTTTTCACCATCTTTGGAGCCATGTAGCTGCGTTCTACATGCCAGTTACCCGTTGAAATTCACATAGGAATTCCTTCATACCAAAATAATGTTGCATGCAAGGTTTGGTTGAGCAACGAACATACAGAAAAAAGTTGCAGCTGTGCAAAAATTAAATTTCTAAAAATAGCTCTAGATCTCACTATATTCAAAAGCGGAATCCAATATTTCAGATGTGGTGTTTTCTAATATATAGCAAACATATTATATCCGAAAATCAGCAAAATCTGATATTTAGTGCCACATGCCATTGGTTGAATCGTAGTGGAATGACCCATGTATGTTAATGTAATTATCCATGTAATTAGGATAATTATTTTTTTATAGTAGTTGTAGTAGAAGTGAAGTGTATATATTTCATGAAAGATAAAAATCATTCAATACAAATGCTAATGCATGTACAAATAACGGAGAGTAAAGTGTGACATTTACATACAAATAAAGCTGCAAGTAGTAATCCCATCCCAGGCGCAAGGACAAAATGCGCAAAATGAGTCATCCCCCCCTCTGGAAGGAAGGTGAGGTAGGTGGCCAAGGATGTGGTGGGAGGAATGGGTCCGAGAGGAGAAAACTGTTCCCTTCCCCCCCTCTGGAAGGAAGAAGTTTTCCGGTAAGGGATGGGAAGGAAGGTGATAGGAATGTGGGAGGGATAGAGTGAGAAAAGGGTGGGTGTTGGTGGTGTTTGGGATGAGAAAAATTGGAAATCGTCATGAACGAGGGTTCGGATGTGAAAGTGGAGTTTAGATTTGGAATCTGCGTGAAATTTTGGGTGGGGAAGGAAGGCAGGAGGAGTTTTCCTGAGAGGCAGGGGGTGGAGCGGCAGAGTTGGAAAAGGGCGGGTTTTGGTGGTTTTGGGATGAGAAAAGTCGTTTTTCGTCATGAAGGAGACCTCGGATGGGAAAACGGAGGCCAGATTCGGAATCTACGTAAAATTTTTGGTTAGGAAGGATGTTTCCAGCAAAATCGGAGAGAAAAATTTCGAGGACGCCCCCCCTTCCTGTCAAACTTCCAACTTTGGTGTTAGAGATCGTAGAAAGTCGTGCAATAGCTCATTTGAAAGCTAAGAATGAGACAAATGCAGTGGAAAGTTCAGTTTGGTCCTATTTTCCTGGGTTTAGGGAGGAAAATGGCAGGAAAACGTCAGAGTTGGAAAAGTCAGGTTTTGGATGTTTTGGGATGAGAAAAGTCGTTTTTCGACATGAAGGAGGTCTCGGATTGGAAAACGGAGTGCAAATTCGGACGTTTTGGCCAATGTTGGGTCTAGGAACTTCTTTCCAGCTCAATCGAAGAGAAAAAGTTCTGACCCCCCGCCCCCTCCTGTCAAACTTCCAACCTTGGTGTTAGAGATCGTAGAAAGTCGTGTGATAGCTCATTTGAAAGCTAAGAATGCGAAAAATGCAGTGGAAAGTTCAGTTTGGTGCAATTTTCGTGGGTTTAGGGAGGAAAATGGCAGGAAAACGTCAGAGTTGGAAAAGTCAGGTTTTGGATGTTTTGGGATGAGAAAAGTAGTTTTTCGACATGAAGGAGGCCTCGGATGGGAAAACAGAGACCAGATTTGGTATCAGCGTGCCATTCTACATCTAGAGGGTGAGTTTCAAGTCAATCGGAGAGAAAAAGTTGAAAAGTTGGGTCTCCACATGAGATTTTTTCCTGAAAATGTTAAATTGTAGCCACCTTTGGCGGTCAATAGCGGAGGATTGAAAGTGAATGAAGAGCTCGGGTTTCTTTTAAGGGCAAGACCGCACTTTGTTCTCTAGGATCCTATCTTTTCAGATGCGTGGAAGGTTTCGTTTCCAAATGAGAGCCTGTTGAAAATCGAGCTTTTGCACATTTTCCAAGATTTTGGAACTTTTTGAAAAAGCGACAAGAGTTTCTTCGTCTCGGCTTCTGGTCATCGTAGAGAGTCGAGGGATGTCTTAAATGAAAGGGGAGAGCGAGAAAACATGGCACTCAAAATTTGGAGTCAATCGGAACAGTAGAACCGGAGATAGATGGGTTTAAAGTTTTTGGATGATGGATATTACGTCATCAGCTGATCGCCACAAACTATATAAGTGGAAACTCTGCTTGTGGAAATCAGTTCTCCTCCCGACTGGGTTGGGGTAGGTGAACTCCGGAGCTCTGATGATAGCATTGGAAATCTGAAAAACCGGGTTTCTGTAAGAAACCGACTTAGAAAATTTCATTGCTGATGTCAGCTAAGGCGTCAGACTTAGAGGTTCGGCAGGAGATGGCCTTCGTCTCCAGGCCATAAAAGACTCCAAAACTTTAAGGGCTTGTAACTTTGCTTCTGCAAGTCCGTTTGACTTGATTCAAAAAAGGTTCTTGAACGCCAAAAGAGCACTTTGAACACCAATCGGTTGAGTCTTAGCTATCTTGTCATGGGTGGCCTCTAAACATCTCCATTGCAAAACGCTTGTGAATCACGGCTTGCTATCCCTCTCTACGGCTTGCTATCAAGCTGATCAAAGCAACGACTTGGGATGTTTCCTCTTACCAACTCCACCGGTTTTCATGTCTGGCTACCAAGTCATGGACGGTGCAAGTCACGGAGATTTTCGGTGTCATACTTCCTGTTGGTGGGCGTTCTTTCGAGACAGCGGTGAAGTCCGTAGCGATGAGTACTGCACGGGATGTGGGCAATGGTAATCCTTGTGAAACCTCTCTGCGTCGTTTCCAAGTGGTTGCCTTTCGTCTCAACGTTGTGCTCTGACCGCCAGAGCGACATTTAGCTATCTGCCACAGGTTGCCTCATAAAATCTCAATTGCACTTGTCTCCCGACAGTTGGCCAACCATGCGAGAATGAACCATAAGTTCTTTTAAGAACTGTCTCTATCACGGAGACGAAATGATGAATGGAATGAAACGGGAGGCCACCCTTGCACCACATGCAAAACATCACAGACTTCTCTCTTCGCTAGTGAACAAGCTCTTGTGAGTGTGGTCAGAAAGTGTATCATGGTTTGCAAAGTTAGTGTACTCAAATAGTTTTACTGCAACACAGGTTGATGTATGGTTAGAAAAATTTGATCATGGCGTTTTATGAAACACAAATGTGATAAAATGTAGGCGTTAGTGTAGTCAACTAGTTTTACTGTGACACACGTTTGCAAAAGCAAAGTTTGATCATCGAAGTTTTATTCGTAAGTCCAGTCAGAAAGTGTATCATGGTTTGCAAAGTTAGTGTAGTCAAATAGTTTTACTGCAACACAGGTTGATGTATAGTTAGAAAAGTTTGATCATGGCGTTTTATGAAACACAAATGTCTCTGATGATAGCATTGGAAATATGAAAAACCGGGTTTCTGTAAGAAACCAACTTAGAAAATTTCATTGCTGATATCAGCTAAGGCGTCAGACTTAGAGATTCGCCAGGAGATGGCCTTCGTCTCCAGGCCATAAAACACTCCAAAACTTTAAAGGCTTGTAACTTTGCTTCTACAAGTCCGTTTGACTTGATTCAAAAAAGGTTCGGTCGCTATTGACCTGCCCTAAGTGATAGACTACTGATAAAATTTCATAAGTAGTGCTAAAAAGTTGAAAAATTTAAATAACTATTTTTGGAGGTTTTCTGAGGTTTTCGACCCTGCTGAAGTCAACTAAAGGATTTTTAATGATGTCTGAGCCAATCTTCTCATGTCTTGCCATGATGCAAGCGAGGAAGACACGGAGAGTTTTGCTGTAATATTCCACTGACCTTCGTTCCTTCGTTCCTTCGGGACGGCGGATGATGCCGTAGTGATAAGTGTGGCAAGGGAGTGTGTCATATTTTAGACCGAAACCGCTGAGGCAACTCATGTCTCATGTTGGGCATTTGACACAGTTCTCAACGTAGCACTTTGAACGCCAATCGGTTGAGTCTTAGCTATCTTGTCATGGGTGGCCTCTAAACATCTCCATTGCAAAACGCTTGTGAATCACGGCTTGCTATCCCTCTCTACGGCTTGCTATCAAGCTGATCAAAGCAACGACTTGGGATGTTTCCTCTTGTAAATAACTCCACCGATTTTTATGTCAAAATCGGGGCCCGGATACCAACACAGTGACATGACGCACGCTCTGTCCGCCCGAGGTTGGATTTGTGGGTCGAGGCCTTGGAGCTGGGATAAGATCCCCTCTGAGTAATGCCTGTAACGGATTCAAGAGCTTAACATCCAAACGGTTGTTGGCTTGCTATCAGGCCTTTGTGAAATCTCGTCTAGCCTCAGTAACTCAGGATTGGCAACGTCTATCGCTTGTCATTGTAACTTGGTAAAAATGAGATGGTTACTGCAGGCATTGACGTCAAACCTTTTCGCGTCATAGGGTAACCCGTCTTTGTGTTGGGAGTTGGTAACTGAAAGCACGGTGACTGCCGATGCCCATACATGGTAAAAGCGTCGTTGTCAAGTCAAAAGCATGGCCAAATAAGGAAGGTCTGAATCATGGCTTTGTGTCAGAGGGGTATATAAACCGCGACTTTTCTCTAGTCTTCACTCCTGTTTCAAGTTGCAAGACGAACGGTGAGTGCTCTGACAAGGGTTGCTATCAAACTTTGGGTTTTAGAATAAAGCTAGGAATCATACTCTTTAAATTTGGTTGACGATTTTATTCCAACGTTAGCTATCAAATGTCTGATGACTTAGTCTTTCAATGCATATCAGCAAGTAGTATCCTATAAACACTTGCTATCAAATTTTACTCTATCTTTACAGAATTATCATGACTAAGCAGTGTAATGCTAGAATGCTGGTTGGAAAATGCAGCTGTGGCCGTATCGCACGAGGCAGCGATCTTAAGAAACATCTAAAAGCTAAAGAGAGGACGATAGGCCATGAGAGGAAAGTGATGTACTCTCTTTAGTAGTGAACAAGCTCTTGTGAACGTAGTCAGAAAGTGTATCAAGTTGTACAAAAGTTTTTACTGCCACACAGTTTGATAAAGTGATAATGTAGTCTTCATCTAAATTGGAATCATTCTGATTGGTTGTTGAAGAATTCATTGTTGAAAAACATATAAAAGTCAGAAAATTGAAACACTTCTCGTTTTCATCTATCGCATGATGGAAGGTACATCTCCTGCCTTAGAGATCTTTAACAAAATATTTGAAGTCATTGACGAGTGGGATGAAGACGTGTGAACAAGAGGAGGAGTCCCGCAAGAAAGTCGTCATTGAAAAAGTTGTGTGGACTGATGGTGAATTCTCGCCAAAAACGCGCGTGTTAGAAAAGTGCCTGACGCTCCAAAACGGCCAAGGTGTTATAAAGTGTACAGTGACTTAGAGGTTATTCCGCTTGACTTTTCCTTGCTGTAAAGTATATGTGATTCAATTATAAATAAACCTACATACTACATGTCTTTGTTTTGCAATATATTTATCTTGAAATGGAAATAAATGGAGGAATTTAGATAAGGGGTTAGTTAACACATTTATTATCGGTCTACTTTTCTATCAAAAGGGATCACACCATTAGAGAAGATAGAAAATGATTTTGTATACGTGTGGTATAAGAGTGACAAGGAGAACTCATGGCTCATTCTCAGATAACATTGCTTCACCTAAAATCATGTTTCATATGTTGAATGATTTTTAGTAACTGTGTTAGGTGTGTAGATGATAGGATATCTTATGCTAACAATAGCTCCCAATCGACACTATGCTTACTCGATGATCCTTTCGAAGCCATGCAGTTTATATGAAGGAAAAACAACACTATCATGATACACATTTATTGAAAAGAAATAAAAGCAATACGTTTTGTAATAAGACGGTGCATGACGTCTACTAAGTCAAACTCTTCTTGATTGCAGGGCTGACTAGAAGGAGAGAAGAGGTCTAGCCAGCTCCGGAGAGTCTCAACACACCGCTCCATCATAACGTCCTTTGGAGACACACTCAGGAAGGCAGCCCTGATTGTATCAGTACTGTCCTCTTCATTGCTCACTATTTCATCGTCGGAAATGATGATGATTTCCTCATCCAACTGTAGCGGCTCGACCTCACCATCGTAAATGGTTTTCACTTGCCTCTTGCGTGGGGCATTGGGCATGAGTAAGGCATAGGCGTTCGGTGGTGTATCCATTTTAATGATATTATGAGGAAATGGTCATTGCACCGCACTTATATAGATTCTCTCTCCCTGCTTCGTGCTCTCTCATTGGACGACAGCCATTTATCAATCACACTGCATCATTCTCATATATAAAGAAGAGTGTCTTGCATTTCACTATCATAGTCATGTCCGACACAGAGGAAACATTCACACCTCTTGCTAGCTCAACTCCTACGAAGAAGGAAGTTGAGAGAAAGTTTCAACGAAAAGAGGAAGAGGAAGAGAGACAAATGATTGAAGGCTGCAAGCAGCTCACTCTACAAACGGTTGAGAGTGAACCTTTTATAAACGAGGCTGACTTTCAGGAGTAAAAAGCCTTGATGAGACCAGAGAACGCACCATCGGTCTTTATGAGACCACGGCCTTAACGGCCACCTAATCAAGAGAGAAAAGACAGTGGCTGCGCCACACGCAACATTAGTGATTTGATGTTATCTGACGAAAATGAAGTGTTAAGACAGTACGACCACCAATGAATTGAATAGGATTACCACTATCATCATAGATACCAAATTTGCAATGGGATAATCGTGATACATTGACTGGAATGTATACCTTGTTCAGGAACTCCCTGTGCATGGTCACATCAAAGTCGCCACTGTCAATAGGAATATATCTTAAAAGGGGAACCATTTGACCACCAACTTGTGTTGAATGGATAAAGTTAGTGTAAATGTAAAAGTGATTGATATTCATATCGAGCAAGGATGTTGAGCCACAGTACTTCTCGTCGTAGAATATATCACATTTGAATCCTAAGATCTTTGTCAACTCTTTTGAAATGTGAATGACCGTTTTACCATGTACACTGATGCAGAATGTATTTTCTTTGGGATCATAGTCAAAATGATATGAGTGTAGATTTGATACACCCTTGTTCAAGTATGTACAAACATCATAGCCATTGCTATAATGCTTTGGAGGTATCGGTAACTTTTCATTTGGCTTCCATGTAAGACTGGGACGTAAAACAGGGTCTGTGCGTTTGAAATAAAGGACCATTCGGCAATCGGATTGCTGTTCAGATGTTATTTTCACATTCCCCCATTCATGGTGTGACCATAAGACGTCTGTATTTAAAGAGAGCAAATCGCGAAATTTAGAATTGATGTGAACAAATCCAATGTGTGAACGCTCATAATCATTTCGGAAATCAATCCTTGCTTTATTGTGTACTCGAGTGATGTACATAGATAATCCATTTATTTCATTTATCTGCTAGATCAAGTCATCAACAGTACCAGATTTAAAAAGCACAAAGCGCTCATGCATGCGATCAAGGGGAAGAAGGGTAATATTAAATTTTTTCCTGTGCCAATTTGGATATTTCTTAATCTGCTTTGATGCTTTCATGGACACTTGAGCTCTCAAAGGGAAGGCACCGCCTCCTTTTACTTCTGAAAATTTTGCGATAGGTAGATAGAAACGTGATTTAAGATTCAATATCTTTTGCAGAGGTCCACTCACATAAAATCTATGGGAAATAGTAGTCGGTCTCATGTAGAGTGTAACTTTATGTAGATTTGGATCCATCTGCCAGAACCATAGATCCTTCGCCAAATCATTCATAACATTCAATAGGCGTTGAATTTTCATATAATAGTATGATTGCTCTAAACGATGACGGAATGATGGGTTTGTAGGTTGTTTCCATTTCAGGGGTGAAGCATTTTTAGCAATGGGTATGTCTGTATCTACAGTGATAATTAAAGTAGGGCCATTTACAATCTCATCAACAGCTCGCTTTCCCCGACGGGTGTTTACTGTAGGAATAGAATTCCACTCTGCTGCATGCTCATTCAAGTTGTAGGTATATACTTTATCATTTCGCTCTGGTTTTGGAAAGTACAAGTATTGATTCGTTGCAGTGCCTAATGTAATCTCTTCATTGGCAATGGTTCTTATAGTATTCACATAGCTCAAATCTTGCAGGGCCACATCCCAATCACCATGTAAGTCAATCGGCTGTGTTAAATCAGTCTCAAACTCGGCAGCTGTATTTTCATATCGCTCAGGTTGAACATTACTGGGAAACACTGCTGTAAACTCCATGTTAAAGTATCAACATAAAGCGTCGTTTGCTTAGGCGTTATGTCGCATGACATAACGAACTGCTGCTTTCAATCTGTTCACAGTAGGCACTTTCTGTCGTCCTAGGAATTAGGTTAAGAGTGATTGCCCTTTCACATAATGCACTCCCCTAAGTATGCTTGTACCGCCGTCTTTCATATTGCGATAGTTGATGCAACCAAATATGACTTGATATCTTGGTCTTCTACGTTTAAAATCTGCAAGGGTATGAAATATTTCGCGTTTTATTGATGAGCTCACACGGCAGCTATTTTTTAATTCCATTGCAATGCGACGTACAGGTTTGATCAAATCGATGCCGCCTACAGGCGATCGCTTAAAGCCATAATCTGTTAACACCATTTCCCACGCATGACCCATTCGCTGACGTAAAATCTGAAGTTTGTAAGCATGATTTTGTCAAGGATCGGCTATGCCGGAAAGAATTACATCTTCAATGGGTCTGGTTGCATGAATAGGTGATTTGATGAGACGAACTGCGTCATCTAATCCTCGTCCCGCTAATGTCACTATTGCAAATGATAATATGATGATGAATCTTAACATGACTACGTCCATTTCTTATGAATGCTTTGTTTAAACGAGAAGACTAAGCAAACGTTTTGCTGTGTCTAAAACTAACCATGATTGCCAAGCTCTCTTCTCAGTGTCACGTTACATGGAAGGCTCGACGCATTACCTTCTACGAAACTCATCGACACGTTAAAATAAGTTTATCCCCTTTTCAAATGGATAACCTCCACGATACTTTACAAATCATGCATCATCCAATGTACTATATCCCTCTAGGTGGGCATCTATTCATAATTCGACGAGATTTCATTGCTTTTCATGATCAATATGGTGCTATACATTTTGCATCCTCAAGTTGGAACAAGTATAGAGAACGTATACATCCTCGCATAATGACTTACCTTCAACAAACCAACACTCGTAAGAATGAGTGTGGGAAGTGAACAATGTCTTCTTATCTCTACCTATTCATGTTTGATGACTAAATACAACATATTCAATCACATCATCTACTTTTCCATTGAAGTATAATAAAGAAAAATTTTAATCGTACATATCTATTGAAGGCTTTTATAAAAGTTACGAATGCGCTTTTCATTGACAAGGGTATCATGTGAAAAATGTTTACAAATATCATGTAAAGAGTCATAATGTAGTCGTTGCATTACAAAGTAGAGGGCATAGGCTCCACATGTTGAAGACAAGGGATGTTGATAGGCCAAAGCATTGCGAATCCATTTTCGTGAATGTCGGTTCATGAAGCGTGTGACATAATCACAGTTTGGTAAGGCCAATGAATCAAAGATTTCACCGCAATAGTTTTTATCAATAAACAAAACTTTCCAGTGTTTGCCGGGTAAGTGTGCTGTATCAGTATTCATGATAATGAATGAGGGTGGTTTTGGTAAAACTGGGCATATTATTAATGGAAAACACACCTCGAAATGCTGCAACAGTGCGTTCATCACCATGTTCTTGAACGACTCTCTCTAGCTCTGCATCAGATAACCAACTCATTAACTTGTATAAGAAGCGGAAACGTCTCGTAGTCTGTTAATTCGAATGGTGGAATCGAACACAGCATAGATGAGTACATTGACTGTTTTCGTCAAATCTTTTTCAAAGAAGAATTCTAGTTTAAGACCCTTCGTGGCAGTGCCCGGACGATAAGAAGCACCTGCTTCATTGTTTGCTGTCAAATCAAATGCATAAAGTGTATAACCTTTAGCAAATTCATCATAGGTCAAACCACTGGTGTCATCAGTATTCCAGTATTTAAAGGTCTCCATGGTATTTTGATATGAGTGAGAATAATGTCCATTAGCGAAGTCTGGACAGAAAGGAGTACCAGGAATGCAATCAGTATCGCGATACAATCCGATTTGATTTAAACCAAAGTGTTCAAAGTTGAGGGGATTCTTTGATATATTACCATTGTATGCATCATTTGCAATCAATCCCACAATGATCATTTTTGGTGATTGTATAGGAAACAAACTATCTTTAACAAAGCTCTTTTGCGCACGAGGAATGGTGAAACTATGGATCTCAGTATGATTTGCATCATAAAGAGCATCATACTTCTTCAAACCCATCTCGTGACCATTAATCACCGAAGGATTCACTGTCATTCGTCGCACATAAAGTCTAACACTTTCAAACACAATCTTAAATTCAGTCTTTGCTCCATAAGAATTCAATACAAATTTAGGATCGTTCGGCAAGAGATGAACTCGCATGTCTACTTTTGACATTAAGAAACGTGATTTACGGGAAAAGTCCAAGTATAGGGGACCATATAATTCACACACCCTACTTTCTGCAGTTCACTTTTCACGAGTGACAAATCCCTTGTTTTTGTCACTATCAAATTTACCAGCTTCATCTTTACACCAAACCATAACAGTCATGTGACTCTTTTGTGCTTGTGGCTGGAACTGCATGACTGTTGAAAAATAACCGAGATAGGGATAACTGTGTTGACCACCTTCAACCCGAGTTTCACCAATGGTCAATGATACATCCTTGAAGAGCGTTGCTATTGCCAAGTTATTCACGGCTACTTTGTCCTTATCGTCAAGGTTTGTGCCGTCCTTATCTACTATCTTAAACTTAACATGTAGATTGATGTCATTTACATCGATGTACTCAGCATCATTTCCTGGTATTAAAAACTCAATGACACTACCAGAATCGGTACTTGTCTGTGGATAGCGAATGGATACATAATTTCCATTCCGTCTGTATAGGTGTTCTATCAAATAAGCAAAGGGATGAGGTTTTACATTCCATATTTAAAACAGTCCACGTCGTCTGCGTTTGCTAGGAGGTATACGAGATGCTCTTCGCTTACGTTTGCCTGAAGTAGAGAGTGGATTGATATGACTGATGACAGACCTGATACCAGCCTTACTGACATTCTTCAAACGCTGTATTCCATGACGCTTTAGCGATTCACGAATCGGCAATCTTCCTGAAAGCGCATCACTTGCTACATCTGCTGCTAATCCTACAGCTTCCTTTAAAGCTGATTTTCCCACATTTGCGATAGTGGGGAACATCATACCTTTGACAGCACCCAATAGACTAGCCCCTTTTTGACGTCTCGATCCAGCATAAACGAGAAAGCCAGCTCCATGACTAGCATAGGAGGGGGCAGAATAAAACGTAGCAGTTTGATCCATGATATATCTGCCTTGTATAATCATGCTTTCTCTTTTCAATGAGGCGGTGATACAGTGGTGTCATGGTCATAGATGACTGTTTTAAATTCGACTAGGATTGCATCAACATCATTTATATACATTGACTGTTGAAATATTTCTTGATCACAGATGGGACACAACATAGTTTCCAAAGGTACATAGCACGTAGAACACATAACAGAATGACAACATGGTAAAAAGAGAAGGGACCGCTCCCTTTTAAAACACTCAACGCAGTTCCGTTCACATAACAATTTAAACGTCTCTTCTTCCAATTTCTTTCTGAAGTCACTTTTATTGGTAGAGCTACTTGACAAATCAGTTGCAAATGTCACTTTTTTCTTTTCCACTCCAGATCGCTCCAATTTCATCCTCTTATTTTCACTATCATTACATTGCAGCATGGAAAATCCTCTATCCATCTTCGATCCAAATGATGATTCATAGCATGCTCATCTAGATCCATTAGTCTTTCAACTAAAGCGTCAGCTTTAATAATTTCATTTACATTTGTAACACTTTCTATAGCCTTCAACGAATAACCAAGCTCTCTTGTTACAGACCATGAAGTTGGGAAACGAATGCAACTGTTCAGCTTCAAATAATTTCAAATGATGATGAGTGTCAGGAATGGACACCCAGTTGAATATGCTTGATATGACTTGTACACCTTTGACAGTGTTGATGACTCTGTGTAATCTAATACTTTACTTTCACAAACATGAGTTGTGGTAAAAACTATTTGACTACACTAACGCTTACATTTCATGACACTTGTGTTTCATAAAACGTCATGATCAAACTTTACTTTCACAAACGTGTGTCGCGATAAAACTATTTGACTAAACTTTGCTTTTGCAAACCATGATACACTTTCTGACTGCGTTCACAAGAGCTTGTTCACTAGCGAAGAGAGAAGTCTGTGATGTGTTGCATGTGGTGCAAGGGTGGCCTCCAATTTCATTCCATTCATCATTTATTCTTCCCCTCTGCATTCCATATCCGAAGACATGTGGCGGGCTTGGGACCGCTTTAGCTGCATTAGAAGGTTGGCCCTTAAAAGAGCCCATGGGTCTTTTTCCGTCCACCGACACTACTCTCTTCATCGACTATTGCAAAAACTCTGAAAGAAGAAGAAGAGGAGATTAGAGGCGGTAAGGAAATGATCATGTTGAAGTAACTTACTGGGAACTTTCTTCCGAATTTTTCGGACGACGAAGTCTTCAAGCTGACCGGTGATGTCCATACTCATGTGGAGACATCGGACTCCGTCGCCCTCGTAGCACTCCTGTGTTTGATTTGGGTCGCTTGTAATGGATGGAGCATCGCACACATTATTTTCAAAGAGGGGAAGGTGGACCTCATACACTCTTCTTTTTCTACACTTCTCACGCTCATGCAATCGCTCCACTTCCGACAACCGCCTGTTGATCACCTTCGTCTCTTCCACTTCCTTCACCACACTTCGCATCCGCTCCACCTCATTCTTCTCACGCATCAACTCCGACTCTAAGCCCTCAACCGCCTTCACTCGCTTCATCATATCGCTCCTTTCCTTCAACCACTCCTGCTCCTTCACTCGTATCTCCTCCAGCTCCTCTCTCATCACCTTCATACCCTCAACCTTAGCCTTCAGCTCTTCATTCTCCTTCAAAACTTTTCTATTCACACTCTCCATAGCCATCATACGATCCTTCAACCTCACAAACGCCTCCATATCATGCACCTCTTTCCTAGGCGATGATGTCGCTACAGGCTCAACAACTTCCTCCCTGTCTTTCTTTTCCTGTGCGTCCTACTCTTCCTTCAAATCCGCTATATCCCCAAACAAATCTTCCATCACCGCATCCAAATCAACCTCCTCAGTCTTCTTAGTTTCCGCTCTCAACTCCACTTCCTCAGTCGTATCCTCATCACTCTTCTCAGCCATCCCCTTCGCAATCGAAGCTACATCCTGATCATTCTCCTCCATTGCCAACAATATTCCCTCAAACCACGACTTAAACCCCTTCTCTCTGATGTTCCCAGTCTCACACTGCAAATGCGCCTTCATAAACTCTGCCTCATCCCCCATTGCACATATCTGACAAGACACACACAACCTCAACATCACTTTCCTCTCATGGCCTATCGTCCTCTCTTTAGCTTTTAGATGTTTCTTAAGATCGCTCCCTCGTGCGATACGGCCACAGCTGCATTTTCCAACCAGCATTCTAGCATTACACTGCTTAGTCATGATAATTCTGTAAAGATAGAGTAAAATTTGATAGCAAGTGTTTATAGGATACTACTTGCTGATATGCATTGAAAGACTAAGTCATCAGACATTTGATAGCTAACGTTGGAATAAAATCGTCAACCAAATTTAAAGAGTATGATTCCTAGCTTTATCCTAAAACCCAAAGTTTGATAGCAACCCTTGTCAGAGCACTCACCGTTCGTCTTGCAACTTGAAACAGGAGTGAAGACTAGAGAAAAGTCGCGGTTTATATACCCCTCTGACACAAAGCCATGATTCAGACCTTCCTTATTTGGCCATGCTTTTGACTTGACAACGACGCTTTTACCATGTATGGGCATCGGCAGTCACCGTGCTTTCAGTTACCAACTCCCAACACAAAGACGGGTTACCCTATGACGCGAAAAGGTTTGACGTCAATGCCTGCAGTAACCCTCTCATTTTTACCAAGTTACAATGACAAGCGATAGACGTTGCCAATCCTGAGTTACTGAGGCTAGACGAGATTTCACAAAGGCCTGATAGCAAGCCAACAACCGTTTGGATGTTAAGCTCTTGAATCCGTTACAGGCATTACTCAGAGGGGATCTTATCCCAGCTCCAAGGCCTCGACCCACAAATCCAACCTCGGGCGGACAGAGCGTGCGTCATGTCACTGTGTTGGTATCCGGGCCCCGATTTTGACATAAAAATCGGTGGAGTTATTTACAAGAGGAAACATCCCAAGTCGTTGCTTTGATCAGCTTGATAGCAAGACGTAGAGAGGGATAGCAAGCCGTGATTCACAAGCGTTTTGCAATGGAGATGTTTAGAGGCCACCCATGACAAGATAGCTAAGACTCAACCGATTGGCGTTCAAAGTGCTACGTTGAGAACTGTGTCAAATGCCCAACATGAGACATGAGTTGCCTCAGCGGTTTCGGTCTAAAATATGACACACTCCCTTGCCACACTTATCACTACGGCATCATCCGCCGTCCCGAAGGAACGAAGGTCAGTGGAATATTACAGCAAAACTCTCCGTGTCTTCCTCGCTTGCATCATGGCAAGACATGAGAAGATTGGCTCAGACATCATTAAAAATCCTTTAGTTGACTTCAGCAGGGTCGAAAACCTCAGAAAACCTCCAAAAATAGTTATTTAAATTTTTCAACTTTTTAGCACTACTTATGAAATTTTATCAGTAGTCTATCACTTAGGGCAGGTCAATAGCGACCGAACCTTTTTTGAATCAAGTCAAACGGACTTGTAGAAGCAAAGTTACAAGCCTTTAAAGTTTTGGAGTGTTTTATGGCCTGGAGACGAAGGCCATCTCCTGGCGAATCTCTAAGTCTGACGCCTTAGCTGATATCAGCAATGAAATTTTCTAAGTCGGTTTCTTACAGAAACCCGGAATTTGGAATGTCCGAAGCTATCATCGGAGCTCAGAGGGACGACCTACCTTTGACAATCGCTCTCCTCTAAATGAAAAGTCTCTGTCGGTTCCCCGATTATATAGTTTGTGGCGATCAGCTGATGACATAATACCCATCATCCAAAAACTTTAAATCCGTCTATCTCCGGTTCTAGTGCTCCGATTGACTTCAGATTTTGAGTGCCACGTTCTCTCGCTCTCCCCTTTCGTTTAAGACATCCCTCGACCCTCTACGATGACCAGGAGCCGAGATGTCGTTGTTTCAAAAAGTTCCAAAATCTTGGAAAATGTGCAAAAGCTCGATTTTCAACAGGCTCTCATTTGGAAACGAAACCTTCCACAGATCTGAAAAGATAGGATCCTAGAGAACAAAGTGCGGTCTTGGCCCTAAAAGAAACCCGAGCTCTTCATTCACTTCCAATCCTCCGCTATTGACCGTCGAAAGTGGCCACAATTTAACATTTTCAGGAAAAAAATCTCATGTGTAGACCCAACTTTTCAACTTTTTCTCTCCGATTGACTTGAAACTCACCCTCTAGATGTAGAATGGCACGCTGATTCCAAATCTGGTCTCTGTTTTCCCGTCCGAGGCGTCGTTCACCCGCTGGAGCCGTTTTCGTAAAAATTCTAACTCTGTCGTTTTTTCGCCAATGTCCCAAATTTTCAATGACGTCTCACCTCTAAACGAAGGCAGATGGGAACACCACTGAATTTCCACTGAATTTGTCTCACTCCAAGCTTTCAAACGAGCTATTGCACGACTTTCTACGATCCCTACAACCAAAGTTGGAAGATCGCTGCCGAGAGGGGGGGTCAGAACTTTTTCTCTTCGATTGAGCTGGAAAGAAGTTCCTAGACCCAACATTGGCCAAAACGTCCGAATTTGCACTCCGTTTTCCAATCTGAGTCCTCCTTCATGTCGAAAAACGACTTTTCTCATCCCAAAACATCAAAAACCTGACTTTTCCAACTCTGACGTTTTCCTGCCATTTTCCTCCCTAAACCCAGGAAAATAGGACCAAACTGAACTTTCCACTGCATTTGTCTCATTCTTAGCTTTCAAATGAGCTATTGCACGACTTTCTACGATCTCTAACACCAAAGTTGGAAGTTTGACAGGAAGGGGGGGCGTCCTCGAAATTTTTTCTCTCCGATTTTGCTGGAAACATCCTTCCTAACCAAAAATTTTACGTGGATTCCGAATCTGGCCTCCGTTTTCCCATCCGAGGTCTCCTTCATGACGAAAAACGACTTTTCTCATCCCAAAACCACCAAAACCCGCCCTTTTCCAACTCTGCCGCTCCACCCCCTGCCTCTCAGGAAAACTCTTCCTGCCTTCCTTCCCCACCCAAAATTTCACGCAGATTCCAAATCTAAACTCCACTTTCACATCCGAACCCTCGTTCATGACGATTTCCAATTTTTCTCATCCCAAACACCACCAACACCCACCCTTTTCTCACTCTATCCCTCCCACATTCCTATCACCTTCCTTCCCATCCCTTACCGGAAAACTTCTTCCTTCCAGAGGGGGGGAAGGGAACAGTTTTCTCCTCTCGGACCCATTCCTCCCACCACATCCTTGGCCACCTACCTCACCTTCCTTCCAGAGGGGGGATGACTCATCGTTGCGCATTTTGGACTTGCGCCTGGGATGGGATTACTACTGTTGCAGTTACTCAAGAGTTCAATCTCAGCGTTGGAAGGACATATTGTATTCAAGACAAGCTTTTATAAAAAATGCGTTGCTTCTTCTAGCGGTGAGAAAAGCGTCTATTGCGTCTATTGACGAGGAACAGTTTCTCTCAAAGGATGAAGTGGGTTTTCACATTTCAGCAAAAAAGAAAAAATTAACTTGCTGAACAGGTCATCAATATCGCACAATATGTTACACTTACATTTGAATCCGCAGATAATATGGTGAGCACGTTTCGCAATGCGACGAATCTTAGATGGTACACTTTGAGTTCGGTGACAAAAAATGGGAGCAGAATACGTTAACACAGACGAGATAATCGCGCTATATACTTCAACAAGCTGACTTTTAGATAGATGCGGCTTTAGTCGACGAATGACATAAAGTGTTTGTGAACAGATTTTCGAAACTGATTTAAAATGCTCGTCCCAGCTTAAATTATCAGACCAGATGACACCAAGAATTTTTAGGACTTTCACTACCTTGATATCAGGTGTAATAGGCACGGTAAAATTGAGAGAGCATTTGAAAATTATTTGCTTGTTTTCGATTTGTTGATGACCATGCACTTTTCGTCCACCCAAGACTGAACAGTTGACAAATTGGAGGGCGTTGGAGACTGATCAACTCTTTCAATCAAATTTAAGTCATCTGTGTATTTCACTATCTTTGCATTTTCTGAAGAGACTTGTAGGGATCCAAAAAGGGCGCCGAACAGATATGGAGCCCGGACACTTCCCTGAGGCAGCCCAGATGTTGCAGGGTAAACGGGACCAAGTAAATCATTTGACTTACCCGTTGTTGTCTGTCAGTGACATACGATAGCAACCAAATTAAGAACCTATGGTTTATTCCACGCTTGGAGAAATCGTTGATTAGTCTACTATGGAGTATTTTATCGAGGGCCTTGGATAGATCGATGCTCGTTAGGGGAACGGCGACGGTGGAAGGTTGGTCCATAAATCCTGTTGTAACATCCTGCGTATGTACAAGAGCTGTCGAGGTTGAGCCCAGGGGTCGGAAGGCGTGCTGCTCACTGCCGTAGAGATTCAGTAAGCTATTTTTCATTGTTCTCAAAACAATTTTTTCAAATATCTTGCTTAGGGCAGGAAGGATAGATATTGGTCTGTAATCTGCAAGGCTTGGTTTCGTTCTCTTTGGAATAGGGCAAATTAAAGCAGTTTTCTAACAGTCTGGAAGGACTCGACTGTGAACTGAAATCTCAAAAATGTGGCGGACAACATCGCAAATAGACGAGGGGGAAGTAGATCAGTTCCATTTGATTTTCTGTCGTTGAGAGGTGATGAAATACATTCTCTGACGTTATCGAACAATTCCATTTTTGATCATCGAGATTCAAAAGAGTTTCGTCTGGGAGAGAGTTGAAATTTTCTTCAAAGGAATCGGAGAGAATCTGAAAACTTTCATACACTCCTGAAGAGAGGCTGTTCAAAGACGCGAGGGATCGTTTTCGGCCGCTGATATCGTTGACTTAACTCCAGATATTTCGATTTTTACTTAGGCTAGCTTTGGTCCACACATCCTTTGCTTTCCTTCTGTTCTCACTTTTGTCTTTAGGTGGTTGTAAACGTTCCATTGTTTCCTTCTATAGGTTTCCCAGCGGTCGTTTATCAGCGTCTTTAAAGCTGGGGTCATCCAAAGGTTGTCATAAGAGGAGAGAACGATGTATACTTTCTATACTTTCTAGGAATATGTTGAACGGTATCCATCATCAATTCATAGATCCTTTCACACTTCTCGTTTACTGAGTCTGCCTGATAAATAGACGAAAAATTGGCACATGATAAGTTATTTAGAAAAGCAGAAATGTGAGACCTTCTAAAGTCATAGACGTTTTGTATCGTCCTGATATTCGCTTTAGATGCCTTCTTTGCAGTGAGCAACACACAGTTGTGATCAGAGGTCTTCAATGGTGGACCTATTTCAGAATCGATTTCATACTGCTCGCAAATCATGCGAGAGACCCAAATACGATCTAAACATGAATCACCTCTAGTGGGATTTTGAAAAGTTTCCACACAATTGAAGTTATCGGAGAAAAGGGTGTCATCAAAATTATCAAAATCACCATAAAAATCAATTGTCTTTCAGGATGTTTATATAGATGCTCATCAATTACACTGATGATATAATCAGCAATGAGTACATGGTCACTTTTCAAAAGAGTAGGTGGTATGCAGCACAGAAAAACAAAGGTGTTTATGTCAATTAACTCATGGGAAAAAAACTTCAAGGGTAGAAGGGCAGTTAATATCAGTTACATGACATGAGAAATTGCAACTGATGTACCCAAGAACAGACACCACCACCCTTTCTATCGTTGCGGTCTTAGCGCAAAAAAGAATAATTGTTTAGTCTGGATGAATCATCTGTGATACCAGAGTGGAGCCATGATTCTGTCACAGCAATAACGATAGGCCTTTTAAAGAAATTAATTCAAAAGGTTCATCAAGTATATAAAAAATCGATCTAGCATTCAGCAATAACATAGTCGGAAGAGAAGCTCCATATGTTAAAACATTTACATAAAGTTTTTTGGCGCTCTTGCTTCGTCTTTCGAGCAGACCCTATCACGGTAGATGATCACATTTTCACCTTTGTTACGACGTGAGATCAATTCCTGTCTCAGTTGATGGAAGCGGTGTTGCTGGAAAGGTGTTCGATCGATGTTAATATACCGTATACGTTGAAAAATTGAGAATGGCGAAGAAATTTTGCAGATCTCAAGATAGCATGTAATTGAAATAGTATCAATAATTGAAATAGGTATTTTGCTATCCTCTCGATGTTTGCCAATTCGCTTGATGTCTGAAAGATTGATGCTGTTAAAGTTCAGGGCCTTAAAAACTTCAGAGCATTTGGCTTTGTCTGCTTCTTGTCTTTGTTGGAGACTGCCTTCACATATCTCTTCCAACCCAGATATTACGAGATTCAGCTTCCTTGTTTCACGCGACTCCATCTCCAGCTATTTGGAAGACGACATCACTATTCAATGTTTCTTCAAATTTCGACATGTCAACCTCAAATGCACTCATCTCTTGCTCAAGGTGATACTGATTTCGCCTGAGATTAGACACATCACTCTCGAACTTTGTCCTGCGACCATTCAAATTTTCTAATTGAGAATTTATTTTCACAATTTCTGTAGTAAGCGTTTTCAGGATTTCCTCCTTACTCTTCGCTATTAGCCTTTCAATATGCTTGCATAGGGAAGCATTTTCTTGGGTTATTACAGCTCTTAGGTCATCAACATTCGATGCGTTCGAACGAGTATTTCGTTTGTCTGTTGCCATGTCGAAAGATCACAATAGGATAAACCCGACAGGAGGCTGTAACTTTGACGTTAAGATTTGACTGGCACCTTGACGTTATACGTGGGAGTATGTCCACGGCAGATGATCTGGCAGCTGATAGCAGCAGCGATGCAGTTGGAGGTCTCACCACAGTGGGATGGATTCTCTTATATTCAGCACATAAGGCACACAGGACTATGTTAGCATTTTCATGCAAATTTTAAAAGAATGTTTTGTAATCCTTCTATCACCTTATTGCCTGATGACGTTTTGCAGTTGCAATAACGAAAGTTTGTGAATTAATTTATCTTGATTAAGCCATTTTCACAATATTATATACATACATATATATATATATGTAAAGGTTGGAAAGGTTGGCAGCAAATCATTAATTAGGCAAGTAATGTTGTATAAAATATCACAATCGATCTTATTGACTTTTAAATGGTGATGTTCCATTTGTCTATATAGTTTCTTTTCGTGAGTTGTTAACCCTCGGACGGCCAAGGTCGGTTATATTCCTAGGACGGCCAAGGGTGGCTTGAAAAGCCTCCCTCACTAATTCGACATTATATTGTTTTTATTGACTTAAATTAGTTCAAGTATGGTAACGAAAGCTTCCTCTCTGAACTGTTAGTCATAAAATTGCATTTTCGCAGAAATTATTTCGATTCTATAGCCTAGCCATAACATTTAAACTTCTAAGATCCTTATTATCGGAAGTGAATGAGTTGTCGCGCTCGTTAATGAACTTCAAAGCAATCAGCCAAGCCTTATGTGTGTGTGTGTGTGTGTGCGTGGGTGCGTGAGAGAACAAACCGCTTTCGCTTGTGCGTGACAATGAATGACAATGAATCAAGTCATATAGTGTGAATAGCTGTTCATCTCGGCTGTCGCTTCTTGTTTGATCGATCGTGTGCAAGAAAGCATGGCTCGCAGACAACCGAAACGAATAGCTGCTTTGACAGCTGAGCAATCTATTTGTACTGTTTTCGAAGATGGAGAAGACGCAGCATCTGATGAATCGGAATTGCTTGATGTTCAGCATATAAGTGACGTCCACGCCGAAGCTGATGGTGGGGTTGAAGATCACGAATTGGACGTGGACAGTGATGATGGAATCGTGCCATTGAGAAGACGCTTACATGAAACCGAAAGCAGCCTTATATCACAAGATACACAGCAAATGTACATTGATAAAAATGGTCAGATGTGGTATAGCGAAGGACCTGTTCAACGCAGACGTGACGCAGCTAATATCCTGCGAAACTCTGGTGGCCCTACCAGTACCTCAGTGAAAGACACTAAAATGGAAACTTGGCAACTTTTCTGGACTGATGATCTTCTTCAGAAAGTTCTCACGTTCTCTCAAATGAAAGCGGATGCATTGAGTTTACCTATTCAATTCACAATGACATCTCTAAAAGCCTATATTGCTATTTTCTACTTTCGGGGAGCCAATCAAGACAATAAAATCCCAATCGATGAGCTTTGGAATGAGAAATATTCGACTTTCTATCGTACCGTCATGAGTCGTAATCTCTTCAAGCTGTGGAATCGCTGTCTTCGTTTTGACGACATCAATCTTCGGGAGGATCGAAAGAAAACTGACACATTTGCGGCGATGAGGGAAATTTGGGAAGATTGGAATTCACGATTGAGACTATTCTTCGAACCGACGTCGTGTATTTGTGTTGACGAACAATTAGTTGCATCCAAGTGTAGATCTCCACATCGAATATATAATCCTTCGAAACCCGGGAAATATGGGGAGCTCATTCGTTGGTGCTGTGACGCAAATGTTCGCTACTTTCTAAACGGCAGTCCATTGACGAAACGCCCTGAAGATCACGACGCCCTCCTCCTGCATAAAGAAGAAAACAAAGCTAAAAGGTTGGTAATGAATCTTGCAGCGCCTTTTTTCGAAAAAGGTCTGAATGTCACAGGAGACCGTTTCTTCACTTCTCTTGAGCTCGCCGAAGAACTCCTGGAGAGGAAAACTACCTATGTTGGAACTGTTGCAACCAACAAAAGGCATCTGCCGCCTGTGCTTCTTCAAACGAAAGAAAAATTCGAATCTGTCTTTGTTTTTGGCGGTACAGATAAAAAAGTGACACAACAATCGCATCAATACTCAGCAAAGAAAAAAGTATTTCTCCTATCGACAATGCATCACAATTCCACAATTGAAAATAACATCAAGAAAAAGAGCGAAATACAGATGTATTACAACTCGACTAAAGGAGCTGTAGACACTGTGGACGAAATGTGCAAGCATACAACCACACGGGTCCCTACGCGACGATGGACAGTGGTCCATTTTCATAATATGTTGGACGTTAGTGGCGTCAATACCTTCACATTGTTCAATTTGAATCATCCTGACTGGACCCTTCTGCCAGTGGCCAAACGGCGCAGATGTTTTCTCCACTCATTGGCACATGAACTGGCTGCTCAGCATGTGAGTGATAGACTTCAAGATCCTATTGGATTGTCATCTGCAACGATTGATATTTTGAAGAAGTTTACGAACACGGAACGAGTCCACGATGAACATGAAATTAGCAGCCAATGCTTATCTGCTGTTCAAAGATGTTTTCGTTGTAAGGAAGGTGGGAAATCTAGCAGAAATTCAAACAAGACACGTTTCTGCTGTTCCAAATGCGAGGTGCCAGTTTGTGGCAAGCATTCACAGCCTATGAGTTATGTATGTCATCAGTGTTTGTGACTCTCAACTTTATCTGTAATAGCCAATTTGGTAATAATTATACATAGGTTTATACCTCCTTTTCTATAGTACATGTACACGCTATATATGTATGCAATTGATAGTAAAAAATTCTATATTATGTATCAAATAGAGTTGAATAGTTTTGAACACTATCGTTTTTACGTTATTTGATGTCTAAGTGAGTACCTAAAAATTAAATTTAAATCCATTCGTTTCAAAAATATAATGCTCAAACTTTACAATTCTGATGTCAAGATACATAGGATAAAAGTCATTAACTGTCATCATTCAAAACTCTTTCGTTTATTAGTTATCTTTATTTGAATAAATAGGAGGTTCTGAGAACCACCCTTGGCCGTCCGAGGGTTAAAAAACGCAAAATGCACTTTGATAACCATTTTATAATCATACAACCTATTATTATTATTATTATCTCTATTTCCTATTTCCATATTTCCATATTCAGATATCCTTTTAGTGATTTTGTGCTATACTTTCCATAGCCTCATTTAAATATTTACTATCTTAAGGACATTTGTAAATTTTAGTATAAGTAGATTTTTGTAACCCCGAGGATGGACGTTGTAACAGTCCGAAGTACCGGTTGTATTATTATAAAATGGTTATCAAAGTGTATTTTGCGTTTTTGAACAACTCACGAAAAGAAACGATATAGACAAATGGAACATCACTATTTAAAAGTCAATAAGATCGATTATGATATTTTATACAACAACACTTGCCTAAATATATGTATATATATTATCTCCCGTCTCAGCACCACTCACATGTCCTGTCTCTGCTCCAATTTTCAAGAAATTCATATATCTAAGTCCTGTCTCTGCACCATTCACCCCTGTCTGTGCTCCAAAACCCCATGTCTCTGCACCATCACAACGGATTCTGTTTGAAACAACGCCTGTCTCTGCTCCAGTACTCCATGTCTCTGCACCACATGTAAACGAATTCTGTTCAGACTCACGCAACTACTTCGCATTCCGATAACGTTACCTACAGGAAAGCATTTACTATGGCAATATTATCAAATTAAATCAAATCTTCTTTTTTATAAGTAACTATAAAATGAGCGATGGAATGATAACTATCTACAAACTAAAGGAAACAAGTTTGCTGTAAGGCCGAATCAAAGAAGATCTGCATAGAACTTTTGCATTTTAATACATTACACTTTTTCTAACATTCTAATCACAATAGCACAATATTATAATTTTTATTATGTGATGCTTTGCCTTCGATTTCAATGTTGTTGTACATAAATACCTCTAAACTAACATCATTTCGAATGAAATATGATATGGGAATTGTTAAAAATATACGTTTAAATACTGTCTTCTGAAAGTTTGTCTTCACTAAGAAAATAGGTCGGCTGATTTATAGAAGTATGAATTGGGAATCTACATTTTATATTGAGTTTAACAAATAACAAAGTTAATCTTTAAATATCGTCCATTTGGCAGATAGCCGCGTTGAAACATTTTCTCCGCTTTCGAGGAGGAGTGTTCACTGCGAAGTTATAAGCAGATGCCTGATGCAAACCGTCGGTAGCACCTGTTCCGGCACCACCTCTTCTGGTAGCATCTCCCGTTGTATTTACAACAATAATACCACCATTCATTACAGACAATGCCTCCGTGAATGTTAAAAACCTCTTTGCTGTTCCTATACGTACAGATG
Source organism: Prostheceraeus crozeri (assembly GCA_907163375.1). NCBI lineage: Eukaryota > Metazoa > Platyhelminthes > Polycladida > Euryleptidae > Prostheceraeus > Prostheceraeus crozeri. The sequence goes on along the minus strand of CAJQUW010000460.1, from coordinate 112,819 downwards.
CAGTGTAGCAGGGCTCAGGTAGTCAATGTTTGTATGCTTACTCCCGAAGCACTGGAGTGACCTTCACACTCCGATACAAATACACTGATTGCCGAAGAAATGGTGAATTTGAAACCCTTTTGGAATTGTAAATCCGCTGATTACACAATTTTTATTACTGCTGATTACCCAATTCACAGCAACGCGTGTCTACCCTTCAGTGCTCATGTCCCAGGGAATCGAAAGAGGGGCCTACTCGTTGGTGAAAATTGGAGAGCTGTAAGAAACTCAGACTCCTCACAAGTGACGCAATCTAAAGATTTGTTAAGACAGCGATTTAGAGGCAATGGGTACCCGAACGACTGGCTATCAAGACACTTTGATCCTGAGCCATCCATTTCAGAGGAAACTTATGACCCAGTAACGACCATGAGACTGCCGTACATGGACGAGCGAATTAAACGTCGCATATCTCAACTTTCGCGAAACTGTGATCCAGAGAAGCAGATAAGAATAATCTACCAATCTGAAAAGCCACTAAGCCATCGATGGAGACCTCCAAAAGAACGTCCAAGATGCAACGACAATTGTTGGTCTTGTAAGATCTCCGAAGTACAATAGAGATGCTACAGTAAAAATGTGATTTACGAGATTACTTGCAAAACTTGCGTCAAGAAATACATTGGTCAAACTAAAAGGACGATAAAATCAAGAATCAAAGAGCATATAAAATCATCAGAATCGGCTATGTATCAGCATATTACAGAGGAGCATCATTCATTCGTGGAAGACAATATTTCTTGGAAGATATTACGATTCGAACGCAATATATCAAGACGGAAAGCCTTGGAAGCCCTCCTCATAGACAAGAATAAACATTCTCTCGTGAATAATTGCATTGGTGAGAATTTACTGCCATTCTTTTAATAGTAGTCATCTTTCATCGCTTTTTCTCTGATGGTTGTGTAGGATGTCGGTTGGTTGCGTGCACTTGCGGAGTTGGCTGGCTGCCAGGTCACTTGCACTTTGTGGCAGTCGGACGACTTCGTGAGTTCCACTAGTGACTGACTGACGTCCCACTATGTCATTTGCATTTTCTCATTCTGTACATAAACTGCCATCTGTTATCTGTCCGTACATTCATTCTGTCACCCTTGATGAAGAATAGCGAAATATTGGGTATTGCAAAGATTTCTTTTTTTTTTATTCCTGAGAAAGCCAGTGGCAATTGAAGATATGTAATGATACACCAGGAATGGCCTCACTTGAACTAATGTTCCGCTGATTAACTTGCAATTACAAAGCATCCCTCTAAGTTGAGTAAAACACATTTGAATTTTAAAAAAAGGCCATTGTTACATTATTTATTCGGTCTTTTTGTAAACTAAAAATTAAAAACTGTCTTTAGCAATTCAGCTCTAACTTAACTATCACACTCATTGCATTTATTTCATAAAGCATGACTGATTCACAGGCTTCCCGTTAGGCATTGGGATTCCCATTGGGATTGGGCCACCGAAAATTAAATAAGCTAGCACTACCAGGTCTTGTCCACGAAAGAAATGACATTCAAAAATTAAGAAAAATCTATGAGCATATGTTTCATATTAGCCCATTATGGAAGGAATTTATTCTTTATTACTGAAAGGTGCTTCATTTGATAATTAATAAGTATGTTTTGGAAGCACGATGCTAAAATAATGCAATGACATCTATAGAACACTATAGGCCTAATTTTTTTCTTCAGGTCTACACCTCATTAGGAATAAGCCTAAATGAATTTGTGGTTTTGTTTTCCTCTTTCATTCCATCCTCGAAATCAAGTTTACATTCATTTGAAACTTGTGATTCAGATTATCGCACATCGTTATTTCTTTCTGATCTATTGACGTGAATGCATGCAATTGTGAAATCACCGGGACAATGAAAAAAAATTCAGCAAAATTTGCAAAAGGAATGATAATTTAAAAATAAGGAGGAAATAAAGGATGAAGTGGAAAAATGAGAAATGGAGAATGATTTTCGGAAAAGCGGAAAATAATGAAAATAAAGAAACTCTTGGTATCACGTTCGGATTTAGAAATAGGTATTGAGGCCTCAAATTGAATCGAAAATTCTAGGAAATTTTTCTTAGAGAAAGATTAAGTGGGAGTGAGCGTAAACCTAATTTTAATTGAAGTTGTAGTTGACCCGATGACGGGAGATCATCTTTCTGAGAAAGTTATACAAGGTAATTAAAATTCCCCTTTTCAGGTTAGGCCAATATAATCAAGTTAAAGTTAAAAGTATGGCAGACAGGCCTTCGGCGTCCAGCGCCTTCAACGGTCGATGTTTGGATGGCCATTGTATTGGCCTAAACTAGTAATGGTCATATGGCTGTTCCAGGACACATTAAAAAAAACGAAAAATGACATACCTGCAAAATAAGAAAAAATCAGCCCAAATCAGAACCCTACTGGAGGTAAATCTTGATCCAAAATGCAAAATTAGGGACCTCTTGAAATTAGCAAATCAAAACGCAAAAAATTAGGGTCCTCTTGAAATTTAGCAAATCAAAATGCAAAAATAGTGTCCTCTTGAAATTAGCAAATCAAAATGAAAAAAATAGGGTCCTCTTGAAATTTAGTAAACCAAAAATGAATATGAACAAAAATATTCATTTAAAAAATGGAAGATGTAAAAACAAAAGAACCATCAGCCCCTTTATATCCTTCATTATCATATGGAATGGATATAGCAAAACATAGAGATAGAGTCAGGTATATGAAAGATAAGGAAACGCAACTATTGTTAAGACCAGAACATTATGATAAATTAAGAAAGAGATGGACTATAGTTAAGAATGTAATGTAACACAATTCCGCTGAAAGCCCAAAAGTGATGAAAAGCGAAAACCCGACAGCTACACAATCAGCCCCTTTATATCCGATATGTAAAATCAACCATTTTTGCTCAAAATTGTTTCTTATTCAAAAAAATTGACACGAAATTACATACACAATATTTGCACATTTTCAACAGTAATTTACAAAATGTAAAGAAATGTCTCCTGGGTAGGAGACATTCTATTCTGTAATTAAATTTTGAAAAAGTCTCCTACCCAGGAGACATATACATTACTATATAATGATATAAGTAGTGTGTATGAATTGACACACTTACAAAATGTAAAGAAATGTCTCCTGGGTAGGAGACATGGAGAGAATGTTACATTTTAGAATATCAGAACTCCATTGGGGTTTGCATTATTTCTTCAAATGTTTTTCGCCGTCGTCCATTTTTGATGTGCGATGAAATTATTCGAAAATTGATTTTAAAGAATGTTGCGGATTCATGAGAATCGGCGATGAACGGATACTGTTTTATTAAAGTTATAAAGTCTTCTTAAAAACGCGACATAACTCCGGGAATATTGGAAATAGTCACTAAATGTATTTCCCGCACGTAGAATTTTGAATGCACGTCCCTTCAAGATAGCAAGTTTCAAGCTACTGTTCTCATGATGATTTTCGTAGTTTTCAATTCTTTGTAAGAAAACACGTAGCGTCGGCAGAGTTACTTCTTCATTCAATTCCTCGTTGAAATTAAATGATGACGTCGATTCACAAGACGCAGTTAAAGATCTTTCAAAAGTTTCTATGATTCTCCATTCTTTGTATAAATAATCTTCCTCTTCTTTTGTCTTAATATTCCTCCTTCTGTACTCTTGGAGGACTTCTTCACATCGTCTCTTCTCTTCTTCGTTTGTATTGATTTTCAAAATGTCCATCCTCAAATTGTACAACTGTACAGTTGTAGTATTAAACTTTTACAGATGAATCGTGGAAGACACAGTCACGTAGAACACTCGCAGAAAGAATGAAATTGACAATACGTGACAGCATCTGCTCCTAATGGCAACCGCTGTTGCTTGTGGCAGACAATGGTGCCATGCATAATGCGCTAGAAGTCGCCTCGCTAGAGGTAGCAAAGCTCTGAGTCATGCAGATTGTGCATTCTTTTGTGTCATTTCTGAAATAGAATTTATCTCATGTAAAATGACTGGCCTGACCGAGTTCTTAAAATTATATGGAACGCAAACAACTACGAATTTCGACTTGAAGAAAATGGTTAAACAATTAGGACTAAAGATTTTTCACGTATTGATGAGGAATGAATTACGATTATTGAAACATAAATCCAATGTAAATTTCGTAACAAATCTCCACACGTCAGATCAAAAAGGAGTACATTGGTCAGTAGGTATGTCTAATAAAAATGGTGATAATTACTATTTTGACTCTTATGGACTTCCACCTACAAATGAAGTAAGAGAAATACTTGGTAATGGAACATACAATACTTTTCAAATTCAAAAACCAGGAACTACTTATTGTGGTCAATTATGTTTGTATGTTTTGTATAAAATGCAAGAAGGAATGCCGTTTCTAGATACTATGTTAGAATTGAATAAGGGAATTTAATTCTCGAAACGTTAGTTCCAATTACTGTAATTAAAGTTCAAGCGAAGCTAGCTAAAGCGCCACCTAAAGGCTGAAGCTCGGTTCTTTGTAATTCTTTTTCATAAAATCTGCCTCTGATTTCATCATTATCTAAATCTCTTATTTCATAAGTAATCGGATAAGTTTGATTTATTTTAGAAACTTCAAATATTTCTTTAGTCCAATACTCTACGAAGCCTTTTTCAAATTTATTCTTATACTTAAATATCCTTACTCTATCTCCAATCTTAAATTTCGGCTTACGTTTCTGTAAATTCGGATTACTCTCATTCGAATAATTATTTTCGAATATTTTCTTTCGTATTAAATCAGGATCATCAGAAGCCTTCTTTGGAGTTTCTTCAATACCTGAATGAACTTTATTATTGTACTGATCCACAATTCCTGGTAGTATCTTCAACCATTTCTGATTACCTTGTTCTGTAAATTTCTTAAATAATTTACTTTTTAATGATATATTAAATCTCTCTATTACTACAGCTTTGCCAGCATTTTCTGTGGAATAAACTACATCGAATAGTGGCTTAACATTTCTATTATAAACATTTAAAGGCTTTACCCAAGCGTATCTAGAATATAAATCTATAACGGTCAATGCGTACTTAAAGCCTCTTTCATTCGGCATATTGGTTAGATCTGCACTCCAGATATCATCTTTATTAAATACTTTTACTTTCAATAGATATTTTGGTTTTCTATATTCCTTATGAATTTCGGAGGCATAAGTTTCACTTAAACCCTGACCAAAAAGCATTTTTGCTTGTAAAGTTTTCTTAACAAACATTCTTTCAATTCTTTCTCTAAAGGAAGGATTCTGAATACTATCTAATTCTTGAATCATTTTCTTATCTGCTTCATGTCGAGAAATTAGGTCATGATTTCGATAAGCTAGATCGTGTCTATAAGCTGCTGCATCAACTCTGTTTATTGGTTCTTCACCTGGTTTTGGATTATTATTTTCATCTAGTCTTATATCTAATCGAGTTCCTGGACCGGTATATGAATGACCGGGAAGATGTTTTTCTTTTGTATTTACTCCAAATAAAGCCAGGAAAGTTTTCTAATGCCTTTTGTATATCGCTACCTTCGTAACGCTGACAACCGGAAGTCGACGCTTCGCGTCTCGGCATCGAAAATGCAGTTGTATCACTTCCGGAATGCAACGAAGTTGGCGGAACAAAGGTTCTATGTTCTTTTAAGAGATAATCCATTAGATCTAGATTTGAAATTCTTAAGTTATTCAAATTCAAGAAAACCACTTCGCTCATTTTTAAAGATTAAATATTAACGCACCATACTAGGACTTAGATATATTCCAGAACCATCTTTAGTTTCTTTTATTTCAATTAAATCGTCAATATTATGTAGTACATTTTTAAGAACTCGTTTCCCTTCATCAACTAAATTTAATTTACTAATAAAATTATCTACTATTCCCTCACCCCTAGCAGCTTTCTCCAACTTCCTATTATGACGTTTCTGTTCTTCTAATGCTGCCTTCTCTGATTTATTTTTATTTACTGCCTGGACAATACCAGCTGTCCCACCTGCAACACTTCCTGCTGCTGCTATACCTCCGATTATTAGAGGAATTAATGGGAGAATTCCACCATTCTTTTCTTCTTGTAATTTAATATTCTCTATCATTGGTTTACTTATGTAATACTTCTTTTCGTCAATCGTAATAGTTTTAGGTGTATTTTTGTCAATGATGTTACGTAGTTTAAATTCAACCGTTTTATTATTCACTTGCACCATTTTTTAATATAAAAATTTATTCTAATTAATCGATAGAACTTTGATCAGAGGCCTTAGCTGATCACTTTGTTCAGAGGCCTTAGCTGATCACTTTGTTCAGAGGCCTTAGCCGATCACTTTGTTCAGAGGCTTTAGCCTATCGACGAGGCTTTGGGTTACTAACCTATAGAACCTTGTTCAGATTACTAACCGATCCTAACCATCTTTCCATTAAGAATTTCAATAGAATATTCGGCGTCTTCTACGAGGGGCATACCAAAAGTTCGTGACGTTTGATTACCATGGTTTTAATTCGACTTTTTTCTTTAATCATTCATCGTTGTCATGTTGTATCAATCATGTGCATTGCCTGTGAAGTATTGTCGGTTGATCGGTAACCTATAGAGACACGAACTGAAGCCGGTTAGTAGTGAAGCAATTTTACTTTTGTCAGCATGACGGACTTCACAAATCGTAAGTGGAGATCTTGTCTACTCTTTCTGTCCAAGGAACGGGAAACACCAACCCGATTGGCTGGGCGTCTAAAAACATTCTTCGAGACAATGCTCCTGCAAGAGCGACCATCAAGCAAATGTTCCCATAGGGACGGAAGTCATTGGAAGACGTTGAGCGCTGTGGCCATCCATCCACTCAAGCCAGCGAAGAAGATGAATATTTGGTTTGGCAGCTGATCCAGTCTGACAGACGCCCAACATTTGATGAACTGGAGGAAAAGTCTGGCCAGCTGTCGCATGGGACTCTTGAGCGTATCTTCCATGACCGCCTTGAGTTGTCCAAAGTTTCGGCTCGTTGGGTACCAAGGCTGCTGACTGCAGAACAGAAAGGCGCTCGGGTCAACAGCTCCTCTATTGTTCTTGGTCTTCTGGAAGACCATGACGAAGGGTTTTGGAGGAGACTACTGACTTTCATCTCATCAGTGCGATGAAGTTGGCAATCGGAGGTATTCGTTTCAATGCTGAAAGAGATAAAGAGAGCACCGAAAGCTTCATTCGGGAAATTTCCGCAGGATTGGCTTGAAGAAAGAATGAAGAAACTTGAGAAGAGATAGGAAAAGTGTATTGGAATTTAAGGTGACCAGATCGAAAAAAAGAGTTTTGGTATGCTTTTAATTCTGCCAATAAACATTTGTGCAAATGGAAGTTAAATGTTTTCCTGTGAAATGCAACTGTCAGAACTATAAGAAATAAAATCTAGATATGCACTTGGGCCAAAATGGACGTCTATAGATAGGAGAGACAAACGTCACGAACTTTTGGTACGCCCCTCGTAGTAATAAACCATAAGCCATCAATAATGTTGTGGAATTATTCTTTTCGATATTAATTGTCACATCACAACTATTCTTAATAATATCTTCCGATTGTGCACTTAAATCAAAGCAGAAAACAGGATATAAATTCTTCCAATCTACAGGAGTTAATTGTGCTTCTACTCCAAATTCTCGACACAAATTTCTATAAGCATCATATCCTTCCATAAACTGATTATTGGTATCATCAAATCTCAATGGATCAATAGGATAATGTGTTTGATTTAATGAAATTTGTAAACTTCGAATTGAATTAATATGGAAAAGACTATTGTTCTTATCAAAACTAGGTGTTTCATTCTTTTGAAAAGTGAGTAAAAAAGATCTTGGAGTATTTGATGTCCTTGTGAAATGCCAGTTAAATCTTTGTTCAGAAAAAGTTACAGAACTCGCAGTACGCTTCATAAAACTTACTGGAATTGGTTTGTTCGTATTTAATCGTTTCGTGATAGTTGTTTCAACCCAGTAAACTAGGAGTAATATGTTTTATCCACCATTCAAGTGTTTCAACTTTTAGGTATGCTTTCTTCCCAGCCTTTCCATAAAATATTGCTTCATTATTTAAAGCACGATGAACTATGAGTTTGAATTTCAATTGACATGATATTTTAGTGTAATTTAAATAACCGAATAACGGAGATAATGACCAATCAACAGTTTGCTTACTTTTCTTGTTAAAATCACGTCTTTTCTGATATGAGGTATTTTGTGTACTGTTAAACTGTTTCACTATGTTTTCTACATCTTTCGCAATTCCTGCTGCATCTGTTCCAGTGTGAGTTAAATCATCTTTAAGCATGCCGGTATGGTTATCAGGAAGCCATCCTTCGATTTCATGCATTTTATTATTTTCGCCTATTGTAACAAATCGAAGCATTGAATCATTAATACTCGTACCACGAGAATCACTTATGGTTTCTATATTTTGTGTTGCAACATCCAAACGCATTTGTGTAAATAATCTTGGAAAGAAATTGTTTTCTAATGTAATATTATCCGTAGTAGGTAATGGTGTTGTAAAATCAGTATCAGAATAGAGAGAATATTCACAGTGTAAAAATGAATCGGGTAAATATAAATAACTTCGCTGATTATCAACTTCAAAAAAAATTAAATCACATTCAGTATTCACTCTTCCTGAAGATCCAGGATTCATAGCAACTCTTATATAGTCATTCTTTTTTTGATTGTAACTAACGAACGGGGGATCGTCTAAACTAAATTTGCTTTCAATTAAAGACGACATTATATTTTTTATTAGAAAAAATCAGTTTGGTACTAGAATTTTGCTAAACCATTTCCCACGTTAGTGGTTAGGGACTGCATCCCATTTCCTCTCATTTCTTCAAGAGACTGGTCCTCCGCTCTTCCAGGCTTCGTCTGCTTTTTACTCTCAGTCGGAGCTCCGCTCCTCCAGGCTCCGCCTGTCGGAATTGCCAGGTACGCAATTTTGTTTTTCGTTTCCTCTGAAAGCTTTTTATCTTTTTGTAGTTTTTTCATCATTCCTAAGTTTACGAATAGCTTCTAGTTGTTTTAATTCGTTTTGTGACTTAACAGCATTTGATATTGCCCTAGCTGTACTACCTATAGCAGCTGCTCCTTTAGCAGCAGATGAAATCAAATCTTTATTATTTTTAATCAAGTTAACGATACTTCCGATACCAGAAAAGATGCCAGCTCCTTCTTTTTGAATAGTTTCTACACTGTCTTAATGGTTCACAGGTTTCACAGATGGTTCATGAGCAATTTTATTATTTGAAGCAAAATGTTTAGGATTGTGTTTATAAATTATAGGCATTTTTTAAGCTTAAATTTGACTTTTGGGAAAAATATTTACGTTTATGATTGGTTAGTAACCTGAGGACCTTTTGTTCGATCGGCTAAAGCCTCTGAACAAGGTTCTATAGGTTAGTAACCTAAACAAAGTGGACGGCTAAAGCCTCTGAACAAGGTTCTATAGGTTAGAAACCTGAACAAAGTGGTCGGCTAAAGCCTCTGAACAAGGATCTATTAAGATTTACGTGTGTGAATGGACAACAACCGCGTGATAACTTTATTAATTTTCTGTTGCACTTTATCTATTGCGTCAAGCAGCGTGTGATGTATTTTAATTTCTTTTCTATTAACCTGCATTTTCTTCTCATTCATCTTTAATGCTGTTTTAAGAGCATTTAACTTATTTTTAAGAACATTTAACTGTTCTTTATTTTCCTTATCATTTTTCTTTATTTCATTTTCTAAATTCGTTTTAAGTGTCTTTAATTCATTAAACTTTTGATTAAGTGTTTTCACTTCATTGTTCATACTATTCATGAACTTCGCTTGTTGTGTAATTCTGCTACTCAATTTATCAACATGTTTTTGAAATGTAGATTGTAACTGATGTAACTGTTGTAATAATTTTTGATCCTTTTTGGTAAGTTTTTCATACTATTCATGAACTTCGCTTGTTGTGTAATTCTGCTACTCAATTTATCAACATGTTTTTGAAATGTAGATTGTAACTGATGTAACTGTTGTAATAATTTTTGATCCTTTTTGGTAAGTTTTTCTAACTCTTCTTTCAGTTGTTTATTTTGATTTGTATTCTTTAGAATAGCAGACTTTAAATTTATAGAAAGTAATATTAAAATCTTTGATTGTTCTGCTTGCTTTCTATGAAGTGTTGATATTGTTGCTTCTAGCTCTTTATCTTTTTTATCAAGTTGTAATAATTTTACTTCTAGCTCTTTATCCTTTTTATCAAGTTTTGATAATTTTTCTGTTAATGATTTGTCATTCTGTTTTAGAAGCTTTGTTTCTTTCATTAGTGGAGTCAGTTCTTGTTTCAAGACATTTATTTGTCTATCAACATATTCTTTATTTGCTAACTCAGTATTTTGTTGTGGAAGAATAGAAAGATGTAACGGACCTGTTAAAACGTCTCCAGTTTTCATGATATAGTTTTCTAGTTCTATTTCTGATTCTTGATTATTCGGAATGTAAGCACACTCGCCAACATTTGTTAACATCATTTTTTTCTAGATTATTTTTTTCTGCTAAAAAAATATGTTAACCAACAAAATCAACGGAACCAAGCTTCTATGCGAAATCTGTAATTTATCTTTTCGTAATAAAGCATTATTAAATAAACATATGAAAGTAGTTCATGCGACAGTGCACCCAGCACAACCACTTCAACCAGTACACCCAGTACATGAACAGGCAGTACAAGTGCACCCAGTACATGAACAGCCAGTACATGAACAGCCAGTACAATCAGTACACTCAGTACACCCAGTACAGGCACTACACTCAGTACACCCAGTACATGAACAGGCAGTACAAGTACACCCAGTACAGGCACTACACTCAGTGCACCCAGTACATGAACAGGCAGTACAAGTACAGCAAGTACACCCAGTACAGCAGGTACACCCAGCACAGCAAGTACACCCAGCACAGCCAGTACACCCAGCACAGCCAGTACACCCCCTACATGAACGGCCAGTACAACAAGCCCAACAGATACAACCGGTACAACAAAAGGTAACACAAGCAAAAAATAAAAAAACATGTAATGACTGGGAAAAGCATAACGTCGAAGAATTTTGCCCGTCACCTAAGGACATGTCAATTACCGCTACTCCCTAAAATAAAAGATAGAAAATGTACGACGTGTGTGAAGTTAGCGGAACCACTCAGCGGAACCATTTTTTATTATAGCTTAATTCTATTCGAAACAGCTGCTAGTTTGTCAATTTCAGTCTCCTGATTACGAATCTGAGCTCAGATTTCACAAATTCACAGTCGCTCGCTTTTGAAAAAATCAAAAAATAAAAAAATGGGTCCCGCTGTTGATTTTTAGCGGAACCATCAGCGGACAACAATTGAGTCGTCTCGCTGATGACGCAGTAAATCAATTTCTTTTGGTCCACTACCCGATCAATTTTGTTGTGCTGATCACGAATATGTGCCTCATCTTTCAAAACAATGCAGATTTCACCCGGAAATCTGAATTTCACTTTTTCTGCAAGCTGATTGTGAAGTTAGCGGAACCATTTTTTAATAGAATGAATTTCTTAGCAAAATCCATCCTCTCCTACTAATTTGAAGCTCCTAATCACAAATCTGTAATCAGATTTGCAAAACTCGCCCGCATTACAAAGATTCCGATGCTGAGATGCTGCATTTGCTGAGATTCCGATGAAATCCTTGAAAACCGTAGAATCAATTTTTCTCGGCAAGTACTTATTCTCCCGTGAAATCGGACGGCAAACCGTGATCAGTGAAGCAATTCCATTCTCTTGGTATGTCTATTGCAGCGATTCTGTGCAAAAATTAGAATTTGAAATTTTAATGCCAGTAGGTGGTTCCGGGCACTTCACAGCGGACCCAGATAGAGGAATATCTTTGCAATGTGGGCGAGTTTTGCAAATCTGATTACAGATTTGTGATTAGGAGCTTCAAATTAGCAGGAGAGGATGGATTTTGCTAAGAAATTCATTCTATTAAAAAATGGTTCCGCTAACTTCACAATCAGCTTGCAGAAAAAGTGAAATTCAGATTTCCGGGTGAAATCTGCATTGTTTTGAAAGATGAGGCACATATTCGTGATCAGCACAACAAAATTGATCGGGTAGTGACCAAAAGAAATTGATTTACTGCGTCAATCAGCGAGACTCAGCAATTGGTTCCGCTGGATGGTTCCGCTAACTTCACAGCGGGACCACTTTTATCTTTAAACTTGAATTTCTCAAAAGCGACTGTGAATTTGTGAAATCTGAGCTCAGATTCGTAATCAGGAGACTGAAATTGACAAACTAGCAGCTGTTTCGAATAGAATTAAGCTATAATAAAAAATGGTTCCGCTGAGTGGTTCCGCTAACTTCACACACGTCAATGTACGTGTTGTAACAAATTTTTCACTAGTCAGGGGTTGTCTAATCATTATAATTCATGTTCTACTAACACACGAAAATGTACTAATTGTGAAATGTTTAAACCCAAATCAGAATTTTGTGATAGTAAGTACCAATGTAAAGATTGTTTAATGATACGAGTAAGATGTAGCAATTGTAACAAAGTTTTATTGAAGAAAAGCTTCCAACGACATGCAGCCACTTGTGTGGGAAAGTAACTTTTGGGATGTGAAAGTAACTTTGGGTGTGGGAAAGTAACTTTGGCTGGAGGAAAGTAACTTTGGGTGTGGGAAAGTAACTTTGGGTCTGTAGTAGTTTAGAGCTCTCCCCCATACGCACGGATGAGTGGATAAGGCTTCGTTTTGGGCCCCGGAGCAGGGTTGGAAAGTAACTTTAGGTGTGGGAAAGTAACTTTTCGTCTGTACTAATTGAGAGATTGTCCCTATCCTCACTTGTGGTTAGGCATGCTTCTTTTTGGCCCCGGAACAGCTTATCCGTAGCTGCTAGGGAGGGCAATATGGGCACAAAAGAGTGACGGACACACGGTGTCCGAAGTACTTTTCTCACTTTAAAAAATGGAAAAATCTACCGATGAACGATGTGAATCCACCTATGAACTATGTGAAACCACCGGCAAATTACATGGAACCCCCCAGTGAATTATATGAAACCACTATTTACGAGTTAAATAAAATAAATTAGTTTTTTAAAAATATGATTAATGAAGCTCAGAAGACAAATGCCTATAAAATAGAACACGTACCAGTTTTAAAAAATTATCGTCATCCTACAAAGCCTCTCACCCCGAAACATGAAGTTAAATTTTATTACCATCGTAAATACACGTATATGCAATTCGTGAAAGACTATAAAATCAAACATGGTATAGGAAGTTATGCTGAAACCAAAGACTTTCCACTTTGTCTACGAAGTTTCAGAGTATTTTTAGCATACAATAATTTATGGTGGTTGATTAATAAAGAGAATTTAACTGATTATGATTTAGAGACTTTAGAACAGCTGAATATTCCTGTGTATGTGAAAAACAAATTTTTTTATTTTAAAAGTAAAACATGAATTTTTTTGTTAAAAAGTAAAACATAAATTTTTTATTAAAAAAGTAAATAATGGAAATGTTAATTTATATTGCACCATATGTAACAAACAGTTACAGACACCTAGAGGTTATAAATCTCATTTAAAGAGTCGTATGCATTTACAGAATGTAGAACGACATGATACAAGTAATATAGCTAGAATGAACGAATATATAAACTATCTAAAAACATTACCTACTGATATAGAAGTTAAAAGAGTATTTGATGATTATTCACATTCAGATTATAAAAAAGTTTTTAGTGTAATAGGTGAACCTGAAATAGATATAAAGTATTTATATGATGACTCTAAACGAACCGAAGGTTCTAGGGCTTCGCCCGAACAAAGTGACATTTATGAGCATGATGAATCTGTCGAAACCGATGAAACTTTTTATGATATTCTATCCAACTTTTATAATATATTTAGAAAATCTTTCAAATGCTATATGAATGTAGAAGTACTTTACACAAAGACTGGACCTGATGGAAATATTGAAGAAATAGTACAAGGCCATTTTAGTCAAACGCAAGTAATCTTAAATGTAAATGATATACAACCTATATTTGAAATAATGATAAATAGATTAAAAGATGCTATAACTGAAGCTCAATTGCGTGAATCTGGTTGGAAGCTTGTTAGAATAGTATCCAAGAAATTAGTAATTGACAAATATAAAAATAATACTGGAGGTAGTTACATACCCCTACCTTTCAGTTCACCACAAATAATTAACGTACAAAACGAAGACAACTATTGTTTTCTGTGGAGTGTTATAGCACATTTCCATCCTGCACGTCATCACAAAGAAAGACTAGGTCATTACAATAAAGAAGAATACATAAATGAATTTGATCTTTCTGATGGATTAGATGAATTTCCATATGATTATAATAAGCTAACAAAGTTTCATAAAAAGAACAAACATATAATAGAAGTAAATGTGTTTGAATTAAATGTGAAGTATATTTCTATTGGTAATATTGCTCCCTTATATACTGGAGATGTTAAAGTTAATGACACTGTCTATGCAAACGTAAAAGAATTTTACTTAGATAATAAAAGATTATGTCAAACAGAAATGCAATATAATGAACGCGGTAATTATATACACCATAATATTATTTACCAAGACGTTGTAATATGTACTGAAAAATATGAAATTATAAAAACATTAACACCCATAATGGTTAATCATAATAATTATAATGGACGCGGTTTTCCTTCTGGATATCAACGGCAGTTACAGATGTTACAGCAGCAATATCAACAGCAGTTACAGATGTCAGAACAGCAATATCAACAACAGTTACAGATATTAGAACAGCAATATCAACAACAGTTACAGATGTTAGAACAGCAGTTACAGCAGTTAATACAACCAGCACAAGCAAATATATTATATTATAAAGAACATTACATATTGTGCCAAGATATTTCTATATTTACAAAAACTTCAGATAATACTAATTTCCCTTGTCTCCAATGTATGACGAGCTTTAGAACTGAAGAAGAAATGAATAGACATTTGGAGAATTGTCAACAAAATGAAGCAGTCAGAAATACGTTTCCAAGAGAAGATTATTTAGAATACAATAAATGGTATTTCAAAAATAAAGTACCCTTTACAATATATTGCGATTTTGAAGCATATAATGTCAAAATTACAGAACAAAGTACTAGCAAGCATTTGTTTGAGCAAAAACCATCATGTTGGGGAATGTACATTCATTCAAATTACCCCGAATTATTTAAATCAGAATATTATCAGTACTATGGTGAGGGCAGTGCTATAAAGTTTGTTAACACAATAGAAGAATTACAAGGACGTTTTTCACAATTGCTTAAAACAAATAAACCAATCACAGAATTAAATATTTTGTTTATCTGCTTCGGTTTGCTAGAAGTGTGATTAATACGAAATGGACGGCACATTGAGGAACCTATTAGGTGGGCAAAAAGGAATTCCTAATACCTTACAGAGATAGGAAAAAAGTCGTGCGTCGCTTGCGGATTAATGTGAGTTCCAGCAAAGTGCTTCGATTGCCAAAATTCCTTCAGATTCGAAGAATTCAGATCATTGCGCACAAGTTTTCTCCATAATGTTGGCCCCTCCGATCATTATTAAAGAAAGTAGCAGGCGTACGAAAATTGGTTCCCTTGATGATTTCACATCCTCTCCTCGGCATTTCTCACTGTATAGTGCATTCATTGAATCGAAGCCACGCATCGATGTGTGTTTTTTGTATGTGCGAAGTGATATCACAGCACGCACGCCTCTCTCAATGGCTCTGTTGTCCTTTGCTGACAGCTTAAGGCCGGTTTCCATTAAAGTCGCTTACTAACACGAAATTAGCAAATAGGTTGCTGATTGGTCAATTACTCCATGCCATCAGCTTTCCCTTTCGCTTCGCGTTCGCTTCGCCTTGTATCAAAAAAAGAGATTTCCATTAGAATTCGCGCTTCGCTTTATCGCCTCTCCCTTCTGCGACGCCGCTTCAATGAATGTGGCAAGTCGCTTCTATCTTCATTTGCGAAGCGAACAAAGCGAAAAATGAGTCACGGTGCCTGTCGAATCCAACCAATCTTCCATTAATAATCCTCAGGGAATCCCACATCAGTATTTTCATTCATTTAAATGCATCATCGAGGGGTATACGGAGCGCTGATGGAGAAGAACGAAGCAGAACAAATAGAAACAGAAACTTTGGTGGAGCTTGTACGGGACAAGCCACATTTGTATGATCCATCTGATTCTGATTATAAGAACAATTTTGCAAAAGATAACTCCTGGAGAGAAATTGCTGAGAAATTGAACGTACCAGTCGATCAAGCGAAGAAAAAATCGAAAAATATACCCGATACTTACGTCAAATCACGAACGAAATTGAGCAAAACTACCAGCGGTAGTGCAGCTACATCACAGTCAAAATGGATTTACTACGATATTCCAGATTTTCTCAGTGATACGATTCGACCTCGAAAAACGTTTTCAAACATTATCGTTCCAGAAGCCACCATTGAATCAATGTCACAAAGCGAAGACAAAGAAAATTCGAATATTGAGTTGGAATCTCCTTCTACAGAACATTTTGCAGGTCCACCTATCAAGAAGAAGCGAAATACAGTGAACTCAATCGACGAAGAGATTCTGGCTACAATCAAAACTATTCATAATCTTCAATCTCAAGATGTGAATGATTGTTTCGGTCGAACCGTAGCTATGGAACTAAAAGGACTCCCGCCAAATAGGCAAGCATTTGCTCGAATGAAATTAAGTGAATCTTTATACGAGATTGTTCAAGCATGTACAAATTGTGCATATTCTAGTGATTGCTTGAATCTTCTTGCCTGAATCTCGCGGATAACGTGATCGATATTGTGCTACGTAATAATAGTAGGCTAATAGTAAGATTGCGACTATTTGTCTTAGGATAGTATTTCAGTTTTATGTTATCATATTTATGAATTATGAGAAAATATGCAATTAAATATACAATTGTAATTTGATTAAAATATACATTCTTGAAAGACATTCGTTTCATGTTTTTATTCGATTTTTCGGGTTTCAGTTTATTGAAATATTGTTAATCAAGCATATATAATAATTTTTAAGAAAGTAAAATAATAAAAATTACATAACTGCGGTAGCCTATCGAGAAATAAACAGGAAGCACTATATGGCTTATTTAGTCAACATTATGACTTGACTACAAGTATATAAGTTTCATAATATTTTCGTCTACTTTGATTTCTTAAATCTTTAGTGGGCTTCGTAATGCTTATCAAGAATAAGTACAAGAAAATATATACACCTAGTTGTTTTCAATTTCCCATTTGTCTGTTTTCTCTTAGCAAGATTACACGGAGCCTATTTAACGGATTTGTTAAAATTTCAGGACAGACAGGCTATTCGTAAATTTTTATACCAACATAATCGCGAAAAAAAGTTTACATGAATATATCGTTAACAGGCTAAAAATGAAAACATTCAATGATGATATTTATATATGACGTCAATGTTGTAAAATAATAGATGCTATCCTGAATATAAATTCCTAAGAAAACGAAACTTTTTAACTAAGACATTCCTGTTTCTATAGAAAAAAACATGTAGGACTACCATTAAGCATCTTTTAATTCAGTGAAACATGTGAACAATTACAAAACTCAATATTTCTGTCGTGCACTGAAGGCCTGTAAGCTTTATCACTACCTAATTGTAGCAACCTTTACGAATAGAGTTTTCCTGCCATGGAACTGCACCATGGTTAATGAAAAAATCACAAAAACGTTCTCGAATAGCCTTTGGAGTTCCTCTCACTCTATCTGTTTCGAATCGAATAGGCAATAAATTAGAATCGCCATCGGTAATATCTCTCCATAATCCTTGTGATTGTATCTCCCCATCAGCAGATTCCCCGTCAACGTAGGATGATGGGCAATATTGGAGGGCCGGAGGATTACTAGCATCTGTTTTTTTAAAAAAATTGTGCAAAACAATTGTTGCTTTTATCACAGAACAAACTTTTTCCGGCTGCAAGATCATTGGTCGCCTATATATTCTCCATCCAGATGATAAGATTCCAAAGGCATTTTGAATAACTCGGCGATCACGGGAGAGTCGATAATTGAAGATAGCTTGTCGAGCATCATTACTCCTTCCTGGAAATGGTCTCATCATGTAACTTCGTAGTGGAAACGCTTCATCGGCTACAATAACTGATGGCATTTTGTTTTCAGAATGTTTTTCGGTTGACGGTATGTTGGGTAAAAAATCTGGAGGAGGTTGGATACCATTTTCAAGCGAATGATAAATGTTTGAGTTATTAAACGTTCCACCGTCGGATTGTCTCCCAGCAGCACCAATGTCGACCATAGTGAAGCAGTAATTGGCATCGCATACAGCCAAAAGTACGATGATAAAACTCTTTTTGTAATTGAAAAACACGCTGCCACTTTGGGATGGACATTGAATGAGGCAGTGTTTTCCGTCAATAGCGCCACAGCAATTGGGATAATTCCAAAGAGACCAAAATTCCTTTTTATCTGATGAAATTCTTCTAAATTTGGAGAAGAAAGATAATCTTCCGATAAAACACTATAAATTGCCTCACAGGTTTCTTCAATAATTCTGCAAACAGATGATCGGGAAACGCGGAAACTGTTCGAAATACTCTGTTGAGAGTCTCCCGTCGACAAAAATCTCAAAGTCATGGCAAGTCTTTCACCTGGAGTAATAGGTTGTCGTGGCCCACAATGAGAAATCAAAGACTGACAAGTTGAAGGAGGTATCTATATTTCATTGGACTCATTCGAGTATATCGGAAAAACATTTCACTGTCGTGATCTACCATCTCGATAAATAATCTATACTCGCTTCGTTCACTTCTCAGTAGATATATTAAACGAACCCAAAACCGTGGACTCTTCCTTGATTTCTTCTTCTTTAATCGCCTGTAGTATAGTAAAATCGCCAATGCGCAACGCTGATCACACTCCATCTGCCACGTACTATGTGTTTTCTGAGAAACTACCTTACCTGATATACTCATCAGTCATCAAACACTATAATTCAATGTTCTATTTTTTACTTCTGGGAATCCCTATTCGCTTTGCTTGGCGGCGTCATTAGAAATCATGATTGCTCGATACAGACACCGCTTTACGGTAGCGCGAATTTTAGTTCCCTAGAGCGAATACAAAGCGCACGCACAATTCGCTTAACCGTTCGAACAAGCGAATCTTAATGGAAACTAGGCTGTTTACTGTTTGCCATTTCCAATAGCAAGCGATACACGAATTATCCATTCGAGAAGGAGTAAGTTGTCTAATTCTGTGCCATTTCGATATTGAGGTTACATATAACTCTTCCTTTCTAGGAAACCGAAGCGCGCGCAGATGAATCTAATTCTGTGAAACCAATGCTTCCATTAACGTCTGAACAATTATTGCAATTTAATAATGAAAAGAATTGTTATTACTGTGGTAAAGAATTTACAACTTATAAAGTAAAAGATCATGATCATCTAAATGGATTATATAGAGGTGCGGCACATAATTCTTGTACTCCTAATGCAAATAAATTTAGATATAACTTTGTTCCTTTATATTTCTACAATGGTTCTAAGTATGATTTCCATTTAATAATAAACGATTTATTCTCATCTGAAACATTACAGCAATTAAGAACAAACATACTGTGTAAAACAGAAGAAGAATACTTTTCAATGCAATTTGGGAGTATTAGAATATTAGATGCATTTAGATTTTTTACTCCTTATTCATTAGAGTTCATGGGAAAAACATTGAAACCTGAACAATGTAAAATATTAAGTAAATATAACTTGAAGCCTCTAAAAGGCATATTTCCCTATGAATATATAACCTGCGGTTCACAGTCAAAGACTGATATCGCTAGAATAAATGAAATAATGCAAGAACAACAACTTCCTTCACGTGACAAATTTAAAACAACATTAAAACAATCACAACTGTCTGAAGAAGATTATGAGGACGCTAAGAACTGGTTAGATCTAAATTGTAAAACCATGTTTGATTATACAATGAAATATATTAAGATAGATGTATTAATACTAGCTGATCTATTTGAAAACTTTCGTGATATGTGTATAGAATATTATGGAATAGATCCATGCTATTGTTATTCTACACTAGGTTTAACATGGTTAGCAGGACTTAAACATACAAATGTACGACTCAAATATTATAAGGAAAGTTCTTATGATAAACTATTGTTCTTTGAATCTGGAATTAGAGGTGGAGTTTCATCAGTTTTAGGTAATAGATATGTTAAATGTTATAGCAAGAAAGTAAACCCACAAGAATATGGAATAATGAAACCTTTGTCACTAGAGGAGAAAGATCAATTTATAAAATTGTTTAATCAAAATATAGAAGGACTTATCTCAAATGAAGAGAGTCAAGCAGCAGTTGATGAGTTTATGAGAGAAAACTATTTGTTATATTATGATTTTAATAGCTTATATTCTTCTTGCATGATACAAGAATTGCCTACAGGTGAAATGGAGTGGTGTGACAAGTTAGTTTATGAACGTACTATTGAAGATGGATATGGTTACGTATATGAAGTTGATTTACGATACCCTGATGAAATAAAAGATACAACAAAATATTTTCCATTCTGTCCTGAAAATAAAATACCTAATATAGACAACTTTACAGATTATCAATAGTCTATATAGTTCTATATAGTCTATATAGTTCAATAGTCTATATTACCTAAAAAATACAGACCAACAAAGAAACTGATGTTAACACAGACTGATAAAGTTAAATATGTTGTTGAAGGAAGAATGTTAGATTGGTATTTAGATCATGGAATGATTCTCACTAAAATACACCGAAAATTAGTATATAAGAAATCTAAGTGGTTAAAAAATTATATAGAATTTAATATTGAAAAACGTAAAATAGCCAAAAGAAATAAAGATGACTTTGGAAACGTATTCTTTAAATTAATGAACAACGCATTTTATGGTAAAACTTTAGAAAATGTACGTAACAGGCAGAACATAGAAATAGTTTATAATCAAGACCGCTTCCAAAATTTAACAAGGAAGCCAACATATAAAAGAACTACTAGATTTAGTGATAATCTATGTGCTGTTCACCTAAGAAGAAGCATTGTAAAACATGACAAGTTTAATTTTATAGGATTTACTATATTAGAACTAGCTAAACTATTTATGTACAGTTTTATATATGATTATTTGGCACCTGCTTATGGCGAAAACTATAAACTACACTTCAGCGATACGGATTCCGTTTTCTTAGAATTAACAATACCGTATAATTCTTCACTTGATAAAGAAATAGATAAAATAAAAAATATCATTCATCCTTATGATTTATGTAAAGTAAAAGATGAGCTAGGAAATGAAGAATATATAACCGAAGCAGTATTCTTAAAGGCCAAATGTTACTGTTATAATACAAAGTCTAAAACATCTAAAACATTAAAAGGAATTTCAAAAGCATCAATAGCTAAACAAATAACTTTTCAAGATTATAAGAAGGCATTGTTCAATAATGAAATAAAATCAACATGTAATTATAGACTTTGTTCAAAGAAACATAAAATGTACTTAAAAGAGGAACATAAATTAGCATTAGATCCATTTGATGATAAAAGAAAGATTTTACCTGATGGAATAACTACTTTACCTTTTTAATTTTTTTAACATCTAGTCAGAGAACAATTGTTCGATTCAGAGTTTCAGTCGGGGCAAAGCCCCTCGAGCTGAAGGCTAGTCAGAGAACAGATCTTCTATAACTCTATCATTTACTTTTTTATCAATATTGATTGTGATAAATCCATAGTCGTTTGACCAAGCATTACGGCAAGAATGTTTAAACTCCTCTTTATCGCTTATACATAAGTCTCTTAACAAATCACTTAGGTTTTTTGGATTGATTTCAAAAAGCATAAAAATATTAGCATTCTTTCTAATAACGCTGCCATCTAGTGAATACATACTTTGTGTCAAATAAAAGACACTACAGTTATTGTGTCGTCCTCTTGTAAAATAATTTCTCTGAACTGCCTGATTTCTGTTATTAACACAATCATCAAACACAACACAGTGTTTTTTCGTTTTATTTAGTTTACTAGGATCTTGCATATTGCCACTATCATCTATTAATTGTATCGATATGTGTTTATTTTTATTGGGTTCTACTAATTGTTTATTTTTCGCTGCTTCTTCACACCACGAACTTATTTTCTCTTCATACTCCGATTTTTCATATTCTTCAAACAGTGAAGCTATAGCTGATTTTGTAAGATTATTTTCAAAATCATATTTCGAAAATTGATAGATAGGTTGTTCTGCTGTTGTTGTATAAATGATAAGATTGTTATAATCCAAAAAGTTGGGTGTCGTGAGAATTTTAAATAATAGATACGTTTTTCCACAACCTGATCTGCCACAGATAACTGATAAAACTTTATTTGACAAGTTATGATGATGAATGAATTTCACTTTCTTGTTTAGTGGATATTTTACAGAACTGCTTTCACTCATTTTTTAAGTCAATATTTTTTAATTCACCTCTCGTAATAATAGATCTATCATAATCTCTTCGCCTCCAAAATTTATTGCTTTTCCTTTCTCATCTGTTATTCTAATAGTAATTGAATTAATTGTTTTTCTTGTAACTGGAGAATATATTAATGATTTTGGGATTACATTTAAACTGTAACCAATCGGAACTGTAAATGCCGGATAACTGAAGATATTATTTGTCAGCTTTCCATTAACATAACCACCTTCTATAATATCACACTGAACGTTGATTGAATTTATTTCAGTTATTTTAGGTATATTTTCACTGATATGAAAACCTTGTGCATAGAGTTTCTTTTTAAATCCTAATAGTCTTGATAAAGATTTGTCAATATCAAAATCAACTTGATGATTTTCATCTAAAGTAAGAGAAAATTTATTTACTGCTGGTTCAACTGCGAAATGTAATTGTTTCTTGTCTTTAAATTGAATACCTAAATGTCTTTTTATTTCATTGGAAATCGATTCAACTTCATAAGATCCAGGAAGAAAAGTTAATTCTTTCCAAGTTGTACCTTTTGTCATTTGAATATTTAAATCGGTCATTTACATCTTTGATAATATTTTGTATAGTGTTAAATGTTGAAAAACTAGTTAATGCTACTTCATAATGTTTGTCTTGTTCTAAGTGAATAATAGGATCTAAATTACAAATATGCGAGGAAGTAGTTGCTATAAATTTTAATGTCGTACTAAATTTTGATGAGGACAAAATCTCGGTTAAATTTTCTAAATGTTTATTAATTTTTTCTAGTTCTGCTGATGATAATTCTCTCGAAGACATTTTTTAACTAAATAATTTAGATAAGCTTTTGTAGTCTTTTTCACTTATAATTTTCTTTTCTAATAGTCTTTTTAAGATTGCATGTATTTCGTTAAAACTAGAGTTATGTCCTTCTTTTGTTGCAGCTAATAAAATCTCTAATCTGTTTATTAATTCTTGTGGATCATCGAGCAGGAAAACCGTTGTCTCTTTTAGTCCTGTTCCTGTTTTTGGGTAACCAGTCGGTGTTGAATAATCCGTCGGCCCTGAATAACCAGTTCTTGCTGGAGAAGCAGCCATTGGTGTTGAATAACCAGTCGGTGTTGAATAACCAGCTGTTGGCATTGGTATCTTTGTTCCTGTTTTACTGGTACTAGACGTTTTGGATAATAAATCATTCAAATTTTTATAACGCTTAAGAGTTTTTATAGTTCCAACCTTATCTAACGTAGTTTTATATTTCAGTAGATCATCAGTATGATATTTATCTAAATCCGCTCCTCTTAATAAATCCACGAAATTTCTGTCTAAACTGAAAGCTGTTTTGTCTGGTGTGAAAATTAAACTTTCTTTAGTATTTATAAATAATTCTTCTCCACCTAAGAAAAATCTAAGAGATGGCTTTCCATCTATAAAAATTGTAGAATGTTCAAAGAGCATAGATTTTGGTAATTTCTTTTCTATGTTTGCTTCTAACAAACCATGATCATCCATGATGGTTTTCTGCACTGGATAGGATATCTCAATTCGTTTATCATGGTCTGCAAGTTCTTTCTCAAGAATTTTGAGTGGTTCAATAGTTTTTTCAAAATTAGTTTTCACTTGTTCAGTTAGGTGCATTTTTTCTAACATATCAGATTGAACGCCAGCTTGTAGCATTCGATATTGTCTATAATTTTTCTTCATGATATTTTTCTGTTTTATTAATTGTTCTAGTTGTTTTATTTTAACCTCATTTGTATTCATTATTTTATAATATAATATTTGAATTTTGTGGTAGCATAGAGATACAGCAAAAACACTTTACTGAACAACTTATTTTTGTTCTATGGAACTTTGTTCTAACGTTTTTAATAAAGTTCTTATTTCTTCTAAAAAAGCTTCATTGTCTACTTTGTCTTGAGATTTAACAGGAATTTTAGTTGCTTCTCTAGCTATTTGATCAAATTTTTCAATCTCATCCAACGTAATAACATTGTCATCACACACTCTCTGGAAGTAGTAATGTAGTTTATCATATACTTCTTTGACATGTGCATGTTTCTTACTTAAGGACTTTCGTTTCTTAGTCATTACAGATTTATCTATCACTGTTGCAAGTGACGTTGTGAAAACACCTGTACCTGTTAAAGCTGTAGCAACAACAGGAATTGTAAGAACGCCAGATGAAATGACAATAGTGAGAGCGCCTAAAGAAACTGTTACAAATGCTGCAATGCCTTGTGTTACATTCTTAACTATAGTCCATCTCTTTCTTAATTTATCATAATGTTCTAGTCTTAACAATAGTTGCGCTTCCTTATCTTTCATGACTCTATCTTTATGTTTTGCTATATCCATTTCATATGATAATGAAGGATATAAAGGGGCTGATGGTTCTTTTATTTTTACATCTTCCATTTTTAAATGAATATTTTTGTTCATATTCATTTTTTGATTTACTAAATTTCAGAAGGTCCCTATTTTTGCATTTTGATTTGCTAAATTTCAAGAGGGCCCTATTTTTGCATTTTGGATCAAGGTTTACCTCAGGTAGGGTTCTGATTTGGGCTGATTTTTTCTTATTTTGCAGGTATGTCATTTTTCGTTTTTTTTAATGTGTCCTAGAACAGCCATATGACCATTACTTAAACTGAAAAGGGGAGTTTTAATTACCTTGTATAACTTTAATTGAAGTCGCCAGTAGATCTGTGAGATTTGATTTTGCGTATCAGAATTGTTTTGTCAAAAACGTCGGCGTCTGTACCTTTACTCTCTTGGACAAGCCCAGTAGAGACCGTACCCCACATTATTCTGAAGAAACTAAGCAACTAACAAAATTCCGCAACTCTCATGAGGCAGCAAAAAGAATTCTTTCAACCCCTGGATCCAGCGCGGATTTAGACAATATTTATTGACACTGGAATAATAATTTTCCCTTAGCGTGGACGCATATATGCCCAGACTTAGTATGAGCCCTGGTGTATCTCCAATATCAGTAACGAGTACAACATCCGTTGAAATCTCTGTTGATTTCGGGAAATGCAGACCTTACAATATCTGGGGAGGCAGTGAAAAGGGTTCTCGATTACGAGAACGAGTAGGCCAACTGTGCATATGTGCAAGTACCTACTTCGAACAAGTTCTGCAGAGATTTTTGTAATCAATGATTTGTTTTACGGATTTATTGATTGATTCATGCTACCAATGTCATCCTCAGTAAATAAAGAATTTATTATTGTTAAGGATGTTGCAAATTCCTACGTGTTTTGTACAGACTATTCTCATCAAATTTAATCGCAAAACTGATAACTAATTTCTAAATTGATTTACTTGGTTAGTCGAGACACTTGGTTTAGAAAGCAGTGTGGTTTGCTTAAATAAATGAAGTAATGAGTGATGGTCTATTTTGTTATTTTGAGATATCATGTTGTTGACCCTTTTATCACTCACTGTCGTGTCATCATTGATGAGCTGCTCCTGTCGATCCATTTGTCGGACGCAGGCGTCAGCATTCCTACGGCACAAAGAAAATGTTTTTGTTTATTGTCAACAGGTGCAGATGAGAGAAGCCCTCCCCTGATCTGATATTAAAAATCTTATGATCTCAAGTAAGGGAAATGATGGCTCAACCAATGACTGAGTATGGGAATGTTACAAATTTGAAGCCTGCCAGTGAAAGGATGGGTACATATTCTCGGAGCTGATTAGACAAGCATTCTTTTAAATGCAAACTTGAAAACTCCAGCATAAATGCAACAAAATATATTTTTAAAAGTTGTCTGTTGTTGACCGCAGAAAACATTGCTTCATCCAACAAATAGCGCAAAATCAGGTAAAAGTGTAAGCTGAATGAAATTGTGCCAAATGTTGTCGAAATTCGGAAATATGAGAGCAGATTAAAGGCGCGATTCAGTAGTGATTGCCAATTACATGCAACAGCAGACAAACCATACTCACACGAACAGTGAATTTAAGGAAAAATACAACAGCGAATTATGAAATAACTTAAGAAATACAATTCTTCGAAGTATAGGCCTATGGATTGAGAAGTCAACTGTTTTCAATTCAACTGCTTTCATGAGAGTTTTTAGGAAATATGTTCTCTCTTACGAATTACCTAACGACAAGGTTTCACAGTCGTAAACACTTGCGTGTCTGGTCCGTTTAGTGAGTAGCTAAAAGTGAATAGCAGAAAGATGTCAACACTACCATGAAGGTCCAACATTGTACGAGCGTATGTATCAAATATTGTTTTACATACAAATCTCAAAACAGAAAAAATCTAATCTATTTGCATTTACAAAATAAAATAGAGTACAAAAGCTACGATGCATGGCTTGTGAGGACGTGTCTGAGGACTTTCGCCGGTTAGGCAAATAAACACCGCACAGGTGTACACGTGCGATTCAACAATTGAATACGCATATATAATTGATGTCTATATTGATATTCCTATATCTCCTATTCCATATGATGGGCTGCGACACATGTCCTTAGTTAAATTTAGAACAAAATTAAAGGAACTTCTCAATTCTCTGAAATGTAGGTCTAGAAGTAGGAATGTAGGTCTACACCGAGCCTGCATGTAGGCTGGATTATAGGCCCATATGCTTCTAGACAACCAATACAATCACTGTAGAAGTATCATTAACAACATTTTTGATGCTAGGATTCTTGCCTGGATTCGGTTGGGTTAAGATCCCAATGGAAATTCCTCTTGGGATTGTGCTGGATTACCATGTCCACCGACAACCCTGCTGATTCAGCCTCTCGCTCAAATAGTTGTGAAAGAATATAATGGCACACTTCATGGGAATTCATGTTTGGACCCCTTCATCGCACTCACAACCAGAGACTCTGACCATTTCACCTCCAACTTTGCATGACTGTTCACCATTATCTCATGAAGTGGTTGTGACTGATTCTATTTTAGTGTCTTCTAATTCTATTCTTTCATTTGACACTGCAGCAGTAAATAGGTCGACTACATGACGGAATGAGTTGAATTTTACATTGCCATTGGAAAAGGCATCCAACATGACGTGATGACATGTTCTGAACGTAAAAGGAAATACTGAATTATGACTTTTTGCATATTTTCGTAATTGCGTACCATCGGATTTGACTCACCAGTCACGCTGCATTTCAATATTATTTTAGATAAAGCATGAGCTCTTTGTCAACTTGACACAGCAACTATTTACATTGATAGATTAGAGAATGAGCAACAGCAAGGGAAAGGTATCATACAAGAAATCTGTCACTTTAACACGCATGGTACTAAAATATTTGCGAAAATTTAAATGAGCAAAACGTCTTTGTAATAAATATGTATAGAATTTAAACAAACACATTGTAAATCTGACATCACTTCCAAAGAGCGTTTTTTTCGTTGGAAAGGAAGTGAAGCAGAAAGTAGCTTTCCTACATGTGCACATTTACTCCCAAATCAATGTAGTTTATCTTCACATTGTCTTTGGGCTCCATGTTCTGATGTTCTCGATTTTATTGTCTAACACAGTAAACTCGGATCTTTTGTTTATCTTTCTGTTTTTCAAATTAAGAGCAAAATAATCACATGATTCCTTAAAATATGTAATTGTGGCAATCCATGGATCAAGCTGATGGGGAAACAAACTTTCAAGAAATAAATTTTTACCATTTTGATGCAAAGTGGTGCAGAGACCACGGTAAATATATATAATTTCTACATAATATCCACTAAATGAGATCAGTCGGTTGATGAAGCCTCTTTTTTGTATAAGATTGATCCTGCAGACAATGTTGCAGATGTTTTGTCTTATTTACGGTCAATGCAGCCCTTCAGTACATCCGTACTCCCATTTTTTTTAAAAACTAATATATCCCTTCTTTTTCGTGCTTTTTCAATGTACAGAGGAGAATAGTTCACCATACTAGTTAAAAAATCTGGCTATATCTGCCCAAACTATGCTATTATTGATGTGCACTTCCGAACTCAACAACAGAACCATTATTTTGGAGAAATATGCAAAAATATTACATCTTGATGGTGCAGAGACAGGATTTATATACAAAATTTTCGATTTCAAGTCATGATTAAGACCATTTATCATATTCAGATTGCAAAACGAGCTACATTTTCGGTTTCTACGCCTAATGATACATAATATTACGTCATAAACTCAAAAAAATTTGGACGATCTTGTCGACCCTCATCCGTATTTCTCGCTTATTCTAGTATGCCCGACAACCCTATTTTCTTGGTTGAAAATCGGAGATATATATAATCTTCGATATACATATTATTTTGTGAATTTCTTCTGATGACACTTTCGGTGAAAAAATGTTATAGGAGCATGAACATTGGTAGAAAATGCGATGTTCCACAAAGTTTCATCGTCCAATTCTGCCAAATAAAGTGGCAATCCGCGATTTTTGCCTGTAGGAAAAATGTCAAATTTTCAGAACAAGTGATGTTTCATGAGCTCCAATCATCATCCCGATGTATTTTAGTGCATTTCCAAGGTTAACCCGAAGTTTTGGCACCTCTCGAGTTGATCTTCATACTCAATTCCGCATTTATTTATTTATTCGGGCAATTTATAACGCGCTGTACCCACATGGCTCACCGCGCAACTAATACAATGAACACTTAGAAAGAAAATACACATTAAAAAGAAAAACTTACACAAGAAACTTATACAAGAAACACAGAAATAAAGGAAGACAATTAGTGTAAAGTCATCTAAAGGCATCAGACAAAAAGAAAGTTTTCACTTGCTTCTTAAAGCATGGGAGTGAATCGGCATTTCTTATAGAGTGGGGAAGGCTGTTCCAAATAGCAGGAGCAGCATGGCCAAACGCACGTCCACCACAGAATTTCTTATTCACCTTTGGAATTGTCAGTAGCGTCCTGTCAACCGATGACCGAAGAGCACGTGCAGTGACATACAAGCGACACATGTCAGCTATGTAAGCAGGAGAGGTGAAGTGCAGTCCCTTATAGGTCAAGTTACATAGCTTGCTCTTTATGCGATATGAGATAGGAAGCCAGTTGAGAGCTTTGAGAACGGGTGTGATGTGGTCACGGCGATGAGTCCTTACAATAAGTCGAGCACAGGAATTTTGCACCTTTTGAAGCTTGTACAATGTCCGATTAGGTAGACCAAACAGCAGACTATTGCCATAATCAAGTCTTGAAAAAATTAAGGAATTGACCAATAGTTTCGTTACATCTTCCGAAAGGTAGCGACGGATGGAGTAGATCCGGTGAATTTCATAAAATCACTGCTTGCAAACGGAATTAACATGACTTTTGAAATCGAATTGAGCATCAAGTTCAACACCGAGACATTTCAAACGATTACAAAATTCCAATCTATCCCCTCCAACACACAGATAGGAAGGAATCGATTGATGAAAAACAGACTTAGCTTTGCTAAATACAATGGCTTTCGACTTAGCGACATTCAAACACAGCTTGTTGCGTGAGAGCCAGACTTTCAGTTCATTAATGCAGGTTTCCATCACATGAATAGAAAACAATAATTTATCAATTTCACAGGACAAGTATACAATTATGTCATCGGCAAAGAAATGATAGTTGACATTATGCTTGCTCAAAATTAAATGAAGAGGTTGCAAGTAAAGCATAAATAGCACCGGTCCCAAGACTGAGCCTTGAGGGATGCCATTTTTTACAGGCCGGGGGTCAGACATCCGATTCAATACACTGACAGTCATAACTCTGTCCTCCAAATACGACTTAAACCATGAAAGCACTGGTCCTCTGACACCAAAAACGGAATACATTCGCTGAAGCAAAATTTGGTGATCAACAGTATCAAATGCAGCAGTCAAATCCAAAGCTACAAACATAGTTGTCTTTTTTACATCTGATGCTTGCAGAATATCATTCATGATACAGATCAAGGCAGTCTCTGTACTGTGGTGCCTTCGATATGCTGACTGATATCTGGAAAGCAAATTGTTTGTCTCAAGGTGAACAATAAGTTGCCTAAGAACAATTCGCTCTAGCAACTTAGATAAAAGGGGCAAATTTGAAATAGGACGAAAGTTACACAGATCCTCTGGACACAAACCAGGCTTCTTCAAATGCGGTCTTACAATGGATTTCTTAAATTCAGTAGGAACAATTCCTGCACTCAAAGAAACGTTAATAATATTCAACAACACAGGTGAGAGCAAATCAAAATGTTTCATAAATACGTTCGTTGGAATTGGATCAATCTCACAAGAACTCGATTTGCAAGATTTTATCACTTGAAAGAGGCAGTCACTTGATACAATAAAAAAATTATCCATGACTTTGTCATTGAAGAACCTAGAAGGCGGGTGACATTGGTCTGTTGATTCAGGGTTTGAGATCACGGCTCAATCAACCTTGTTATCAACCTTCTCCATAAAATAATTCATGAAAATAGTGGGTAATTCACAAATTGGATGCTTCGATGGCAGTGAGCATTTCTCCTCTTTTCCAAGAATTTTATTCAACGATCTGTACAACTGCTTGGTGTTGTCACATTGATCAAGTTTCATGTTGTAATGAAGAACCTTGGCATGGTCAACCAGCTGATTG
Source organism: Prostheceraeus crozeri (assembly GCA_907163375.1). Taxonomy (NCBI): domain Eukaryota; kingdom Metazoa; phylum Platyhelminthes; order Polycladida; family Euryleptidae; genus Prostheceraeus; species Prostheceraeus crozeri. Next base: position 81,616 of record CAJQUW010000460.1, on the reverse strand, counting down.
AGCTTCGACTTGACATCAATGAAAGTTCTCCTATCTTCATCCAGCCTCGATTTCAACCACTTCCTTTCCGCCCTGCGCCTCTTACGCTTCAACTGGCTGAAGTCATCAGAAATATGATAGAACCACGGTGATGCTCTAGATGGAGCAAACCTTTTAAGAAGAAGTGGGGCATGCTTGTCATTGCAGTCACTGAGAAAGGCAAATAACACAGAAGTTGTAGGATGAGAGTTTACTGACAAAAAATTGATAATGTCATCCTTAAGACTTTCATGATCAATTGCCTTGAAATTTCTGACACTCTTGAAACAATAGTCAGCATAAGGAGATATGGGAACAGAAAAGCTTAATTTACACAACACTGGAAAGTGATCAGACTCCATCTCATGAAGCACTTTGACAGTTTTTAAAATATCATCAGAAGTGCGATACAAAATCCAATCCAAAATATGCCCATGATAATGAGTCGGCACCTTCACGGCTTGAGAAAATTTGAACATGTATAAAACATCAAGAATATGTTTGACGTGTGAAACTTCAGGTGTATCAAAGTGTATGTTAAAGTCACCAAGAATGACAACACTGCCTTTCATTTCATTTACAACAGTGAGGAAGCTTTCAAAATCATCAAGAAACTGGCGAGTGGTCAAATCATTTTTACTATTAGGAGGCGGGCGATAAACACAAAATATGTTTAAAGTCTTGCAACGCAAAGTAACTTTTACATGGAGTAGCTCAAAGCTATCATGAGGAAAACAAAAATCATGTGTGAGTTGGAGAAAAGGCTTATACGAGCAACGGTACACCACCGCAAGGCCACCTCCTCTCGAGATGCGAGGCAAAGAGAAACACTCATAGCACTCGAAACACTCGAATGGAGAAAGCCAAGTTTCAGACAAAAACATGAAGTCAACATCTTGATCGACAATGAACGTACTTATTACAGTACGCTTCAGGGGATTGCCAACAGAGCGAGCGTTAAAATGGCAAACAGTTAAACAGGAATTTTCATTACAGGAGGAATGAGAGGGAGGAGCATGTTTTAACTCCAAGCGATCATGTTCTTTTACATTCAGTCATGATTCCCGGAGACACGTTATCATTGGGTTAATGGAATCCCAAACATCACCATCGACTAGCACCTGATCTTTGTAAAGAATAACCTTCTTTCGAGGATATTTCGCTCTTAAGTCTTTTACAGCAGCACGCAATCTTCCGTGTTCTTTGCGATCAGCAGGACATCTATCAGGATCAATGTAGACATTCGGGTATCGAGTATCACCCTTCAAAGCTCGTGCTTTTCTCAAAATATTATTTCGCGTCTCGCGACTGTCTGCAACAACCTTCACTAAGCGCGGTCTTTGGCCTCTTATTCGACCAACCCTCTTTGCAGATACTAAGCCGCAATCCACTTCAATATCTCTCAAAAGGCAGTCAATTCTATCTTTCAACTTCTTGTCATCTTCACCAGCAATCTCAGGAATGCCACTTATGACAACATTGGCAGACAGCGCCATTCGCCGCTCAATCAGCGAAGCCATCTCCGTATCAATCAAACGATTTTTGATATTTGTAATTTCATCTTCCTGTTTGGCTATCCTGTTATTAACCTCATTTAGCTCATTCGAAATTGCAGAATGAACAAGAACACATAGTTCTGATTTCATGTTCTTTATCTCATCAAATATCTTTGATCTTGTGTTCTCCAACTGATCATTGAATTCTTTCCTTAAGACATTCAGCTCTCTCTGCAGCGCACAGGTGATTTCAGATGAAACAACATCACGCAGACGCGATTCAGCAAAGCTGGATTGCCGTGTTTCAGGCATGTTGTTGTAGGTACTATTCTTCTGATGACGACGGGATTGTCAGAACCACGTGATTCGGCAGAAAATCGATAATCGCTGGAAAATTTGCAAGAGTGTCCTCCTATATAGAGCAAATAACAGCTGATTTAGATAAAACTGACAATACCAGTTTCCACTGCATGCACTACACACACCACAAGAAAGATCAATGCCGGTGATACTTTCAATGCACAATGACGAGGAGACACAACAATGAAAGCATGGGTGATCCAGAAATAGATTCCACAGAGCGAGATTGAATTCCAATGCTGCGAACCACAGCCAGAGAACAAATGATATCGAACACGAATACCACTCAGCACGCTTATCCAAAAAACACAGAAAAACTTCCGAACGCCAGCAAAATCGAGAAAATGAATAGCATCACCATGAGCAGGATAACAAGACGAACTCAATGATACCAGACAAAATGCCAAAGGGCTCCAAAAACACAAAATAACAAGGTCAGACCGCAACACAATAGAAGCGCGTGTCAGAGCGACGTCCTCACGCGTTGACAGTTGAATTTGAAAAATTCGACTTTATTAGTGGAGCTGAGACAGGAGATAAGTATATATATATATATAAATATATAATTGTTGATGATATAGCTATGATCAGCTAGATCATTTATTGTTGTTACTTAAAGTTTCACGGATGACATGAATGCCACCGATCATCAGACAACAATATATAAAAATGAAGTCAATTTAAAAAATGATGGTTATACAAAATTCGAATCTTTATCTATGAAGGTCTATGATGTAAGAGTGGACAACAGAAATTTTCGTCGATGTCTGCATTTTGATGTTATTTCTGTTTTCTTGTTTATCAGTGTTTTAGAATTGGCAGTGATGATATGATATTTTTCTGATAGACATAGACTGCAATATCGGCTTCCACATGAGTATGGGTTTGTTTGTTGGACTATGCTCCATTTGATATTATATGGAATATTTTTGTTTTTCAGTGACCATATGCATTGTGACAGCGAAGTTTCATTTTTATATCGTATGTTGTTAAATGACTTTTTGTGACTATTACATCGGCCTTTGAAGTCACCCTCACACATGCCGTAGTAGGTAGTTTCTTTTGATTGGTAGGTTGCTGCAGCTTTGTAGATGGTACATTGCGTTAAACAATTGTCATCTAATGGGCATTCATTTTTGTTTCTGCAATTGCAATTTGTTTCTTTGTTTGTAGCTTCCTCTGCTTTTGATGATTTGTTAAAAATCTTTTGTGTTGTTACTTTTTATAATTTTTTTCATATTTTTAACACAGCTTTAGCTCAATTTCATACTGTTGTTATTGAATAGACTGTGGTATTTGTGATGATTGGGAAAATGCTTTTTGATCAATGACAAGAATTCTCTTCCTATGTCAGATCTCACATTTGCACTGAATGGAGGATTGAACCATATGATATTTTTTTCCGCCTTGATTTTGTTGTTGTAGTAGGATTCAATGTTAAATTGCATGGATGATCACAGGTTTTTGATAAGTCATCTTTGCTTTATTGAATTCGACTTCGTTGGTATGACAATTTGGATAGTCTTTTTTCCACCATGTTCGGGATTTGTTTTAGGATTGAAGGAGGTTTTTTTAATTGCTTGTGAATGTATAATGGATTGACATTTGGCTTGATATATGGTCGGTATGTTTCGTTCGCCAAACTGAAATAAATGTCCAAAAAATCTGTTGATTTTATATTACAATCTGCTGTTATTTTTAGTTTGTGTCTTTTGAAGATTTGCATTTAATCTTTTCTAGAGCTATCACACTGTGGGCCGGAGGTGCTTTGTATCACACATAAGCCATCATCTCTGTATAAGCCAATATTGTTGCATTCAAATCTATCAGAAAGTTCTTGAAGAACTTTTTTTGTGAAATTCAAGTCATTTGACAGCAGAAATTCCGTTTTATGCAATGCTAAGACATTTCGGAATAGGCCTAATTTCATTCGTGGCTTCATTAATACCGATAAAACACGCTTGGAGCAGTGCAAAGAAAGGTTTCTGAGAGAAGAATTTAGCATGCGACGTAAAAATAATGAGGTTGTCGTGATCTTCCGTGGCCAAGTTATTGCTAGTGCTGATATCAAAAATTTTCAGAGCCTTTTATAAATCAAACACTTTCTTTTAGAATGAAAGCTATTTATTTTGAGGGTTAAACATGTTTCAGGCAAAATTGCTCATCATCAGTGACATGAGAAACTGATGTTACAATAAAATGGAGCTTATATACAAAAGAAGGAAAGTGAGCTACATTCCATCAGTTCATAGGTCGTCGGTACATCTGTAGTGCATGGATTCACCAGAGTACTAACTGCCTCACAAGCATAGAGGTATAATATATCTTCCCTATTATCTAGAGGGCGGACAGCGTTATGGGAAGTGTAGCCGGCATGAGGATTTTATCGCACGCGAAATGTGGGGCAAGAGGTAGACTGTTTTGTCGGACAGTACAATATTGACCGAAAGTGACAATCGAAATGATAAATAGAAATCGCACCTGAAATTGAGTGACAGGTTCATTCAAGATCTTTGGCTTTCGATTAGTTTGACACTTATTAATATTTAAGGAATGTTGCACCTCCTAAATACATTCAAAAATGGCAGGGAGCATTTGAATAATTAACTGTTAATTGAGGTTATTTGATACTCATCAGATCCCTAATGAATGAATTTCAACATAATTAAATGACTCAAGCAAATATGTAGGAAATGCAACTTACCGATGTGAAAACAGCATCCAAAACATGTGTGACAATAGCACCGCTGTTACATGCCGCGGAACAGAACCAATTTATTACTTTTTTGGCGAATTGAGCTTTTGTTGAGCAACAAGCGACGTTCTTTGTATAGACGACCATATTTACGCAGTCTTAGTTTCAAATAACAGTTTATCACAGCACGAATAAGGGTCACAAGATGTGGTTCCGTAATTCCAATCTCATGATCTTCAAAGTGTTCTCCAAGACTTATGAATGTTTCACATGGATTGATATACATGTATTTCAATACAGAGTGCTCGATCTTGAGGTCTAAGTATTTAATTGACGGAAGTACTTCGGCTGCCACGCTTGCAGGGACGTAACTGCGGAAAGCTTTTTCTGCAGCTAAAGCTACTTCAAAAACTCCTTTTGAGGGAGTCAGGAGTCCGCCGTTGTCAGTTCGTTTAAAAAAGAAGTCGACATCAGGAAGAGGTTCCTCAGTTACTTGCCTGAATAATGCGAGGCTGCAGGAAGGACATGTAATCATTTTGCGCAATTTTCGTGAAACGAAGCCAGCGATACAATACAGAACGTCTCTGCGCCAATCAGCTCCATTCAGATCGAACACTGAGTCCATTTTAGATAATATCATGTCTGAATCTTCTTCCTCTGATTCCTCAGACTCAAACGCAGTTAAAGTTAGTCGGCTATCGCCGTTGCTGTTCCTTCCAAACTGTAGATGAATATCGGCAGTATCGTCTTGAGCCACTGCATTTGCATTTAATGATGCCTTAACTGATTTTGTCATCAGAAGCGTCCGAAGTGCGTACCTGAAATGTGAACTCATCTGAATTGTGAATTGTGATTATTGCTCCAGCCTCCTCTACGTCTAATCTTGCTAAAAAGCATTTCAATGTGATCTTGCGACACCATTGCGAAGTTAAGACATATGCATAATGCGGATGACTCAAAAGATGATCCGATAATTCAAGAATCGAAGAAATGGTGATTGAAAATCCGACAACTGGGACTTTGCGTCTCGTATCGATGATGAAACACCCGTCATTACGCTTCAAAGTCAGCAAATAGTCTTTCGCGTATCTAAGGAATGGGTCCCAATACATGTTATTTTATTTTCTCAATGGTGACTTGAACCCCTTAGCGAACGGATTTTTCGAATTCAAAGTGTCGAATAGTCGATCAATTATTCGAATAATTGATCGCTGCCCTTGAATTGCGGCAATTTTATATCGTCTCGCAAAAAAATCAAGGGCAGTCGCCACTGACGAGCTCATTGTCTGTGCCGCAACATTTACTTTCATGATAAGATTGCGATAATGTACATGACGTCCCCAAAAGTTTATTTGCTAAAATCAGTGAATCCTTCATCTGCAATTTGTGTAGTTCTTGAATGTAAAACCAACGTATTTTTTCAGTTGATTCACCGGTTGTACGGGCAAGGATCTCGTATTCGGCCAATAAATTTCGCATTAACTTAAGCATGTGGGATGCATCACAAATCCAATAAATGTCAGAAGTTCTGTATTGATGAGGAAACCAGGTTCGCATTGTCTTTACGTCAAACGAGCACCCTAGAAAAACTGCAGCTCTCAAATTTACAGGCGAGCCGTCGGCCATAACGCTGAGAACGCTCAAGCCGATGTTTGACGCTTTTATTATGCACTTTTTGACCTGTGTTCGCCGGCGAGTCATGCACAGTCAGCGCTCGAGATATAACAGGGAAGATATTCTACCTCTATGCTCACAAGTTGAATATTCATCAATATTTCGTCATTTATCTCGCGAATATGCATAGCTTCAGCCAACTTTGTCAACCACGGCTTAGTTCTATAAATAATTCTAAAATTCGCTTAGTTAAGAAAGTGTTCGTGCATGCTAATTTCAGAGGCAGGTCGACCTTTCATGTGTTAATTCATCCGAGTGATAAAATGCCTTCTTGTTTCTCCTATGTAACACTTATTACAAGGCTCACACTCTTATAAACAATTGAAGAAAGTAAGAAACAAGGGATTTTATCTTTGTTCGGAATTAGCATGCTAACTTTATGTAAAGTTTTAAATATTGGAAAATAAGGGAGTTTTTCAGACGAACATTAATTTGTTTGATACCGGTAAGGAATTCGTTACAAAAAAGACGAATTGTAATTTTTCATTAAAAAATTTCATTTTTTTATTGATTATCGCTAGATGGTAGATTTCTAATACACTCTTCTACCTTTTGGTAAATGTTATCAAATTCTCTTTCAGTATAGCCATATAGAAGGAAAATATTTTTCAATTTCTCAATACATGGCTTGACATCATTAGGATCACTACAAAGTTTGAGAGCTGTGTAAATCATGCTTCCCATAGCAGACATTTTGTATTTGTAAGGGCAGTAAGAAATGGCAGGTATGTATAAACCAGTGTTCGTTTGCTTCATTTTCCAAATAGTGGTAATTTTCTTATTTTTCAAAGTTGTAACTAACAGTGGTCGGATTTGGGCACGAATTCGTGCCCGGGCACGAATTTGTCGAAAGTGGCCACGAATACACGAAAAATGAGTGCGGGCACGAAAATTGGACCTCCTGAAATTCGTGCCCACCTTCTTCTGAGAATCACCTGAATTTTCGAACACAATCTGTATTAATAGTTGTATGCTTCATGCATTAATTCATTGTGTGTATTAAAACAACTTAATTCGTTGCTGATTCTGGAAATCAAATCTTCTTCAATTTTTTTTTCAAAAAAACTTAGACTAAATAATGCAGGCATGCGTCATTCGATCGAGCTATATTTGCTCCTCACCGTAGTTCAGGGATCCACATATGACTCTAACACACCATTGTTTCATTTAAGAAAACAAATCAGAAAAATGATAGATGACTCGGGTAATTTGACGGCAAACTCTATTTAAAGCTAATTCGATGGTATAGCCTACTCTTCCAGTTTGGTGGTAGTATTTGATTATGTAGCGCATACATGAAAGGAATTACCATGAGATTGGCATTATAATTATTTCTTTGTTCATTCAACATATCAATAAGGTTTTACCATCAATTTTTCTTGATAATTGATGCTGCCAATGAGTAGCAGGCCTTTGTCGATAACCTGAAGCTCATCTGAATATCCCATAATTTCAGAAGAGAAATTGTCAACACAATCCATGAATGAAACTTATTTTTCACTGCCACCGGTCGCCTAGATACTCTCGCCAAGTCTAGTTCCATCCAGATTGTATCGGCCTATGAGATGAGACTTATCTTCCAGATGCAGTTCGGCTCCTTAAGTTCCGTTCTTGTCGAAGAAGTCGTCCATCATAAGGCGTTTCGCAATCGTTTCTCGATAGTGGGTTACTGTCTCTAGCGATCTCACTGAAATATTGCCACGTCTTTTGAAAGAGGACCAGTTCCAGCCAATTTAACTGTTATTTCCAGTCATAGTATTCGCAAAATGAATCATATCGATTGGTTTCAATCCGAACCCTAAGCGAACCATATCCGTCGAATGCTTCATTAACTCCCGCTCTTGGCTGTCGATTAGGGATCGCGGGTTACCGAGATTCGGATTGATGGAATCAATGTCTTCTCAATGTAGTCTCGAGAATGCCGTATTGCCTGAAGGCTTTATAGATTGATATTCTGCTGACTGTTACTGCCTTCTTAGCAACAGTAAAGCGTGTTTACCGATCCATCGTCAGCCAACTAATGAAAAAATACTTGCTTTTCAATGAATTGGCTAAGTATCTAGCAGGTGTATTTTGATCTAGTTTGATTTGCATTGAGTTTCTAACTTGCAACAAATGTTGACTTTCCCACGATGTGTACGCATGAATAGCGAATTTTTGTCACACATCTATGGTTATCTATACAAATAGTATATCATGCAACATCACTTCCGCCGTAGAATTTTTGATCTTTCTACCATGATTGATGTATGCCTTCATATTACCTACATACTACATACTAGGTATCCATGCGTGAAGTGTAGAATATCGGATTTCTTTAAGTAAGAAAATTATTTGATCAAATTAAATACCTCCAAAATAGAGGTGCCTCCGAATTAGTCGAGTTTACCCTACAAAGATCACGGGTCTCATCAGCAAGCTGATCAATTGCCTACATTTCGTTTCGGTTCCTTTAACATCTTGGGCGATCAGCAGCAGGCGAACCCACGACGCTTGCATGCCCGACCAGCATGCCTTTGCCAGCCAACCAGCATGCCCCACAAAGCTTATAAAAGACTTGAAGTAGTACAAATCAACTTACACGCCAACATTACAAAATGAACAGAAAATCAAAGATGATAAAACGAAAAGACACATATCAGGAAGATATGACGAGGCTCTGAAAGTCTTGAAGGATGAGGATGCAAATCTGAAGGTTCTTCTGAACGAAATGTCGAAACTAATGGATGAGAAAAATTTGGAATCAGACAGACTAATTCAAAAGTTCATGAAAAGAAGAATCAGTGTTTACCTTGACAATTAAGTGACGATGATAATACTGTTCCTAATCAGAAATGATTTTTATAAACTTTTCCACATAATATGCGTACTACGAATAATACTCGTACTTATAGCTAAATACAAAGTGCATTTCAGGCATTTTGGCATATTTTCAGTTGACTAGTTTCTATTGCATGTACATGTGCATTTACGGGCTCAAAAAAACAATATGAAGATTATGCTATTCAATACAAAGCGATTTATAGTCATGCATATGAAGCAGTAAGCTCTTTGAGCTGGTGGCACTGTATGGGCACGAATTTCGAGGGGTGGGCACGAAAATCTTGAAAATTCTGAATCCGACCACTGAGTTAAGTCAAGAAAATCAATGGCATTATTGACAGAATGTTCAATAGTGAAATTTATCGATGGAATTAAGGAATTAATAAAATTATAGAAATTGTCACAGTCAATATCACTTTTGAAACAGACAAGAATGTCGTCAACGTAGCGGATATACATCAATGGCTTTATGTCGAAGTGGGAAATTTCTTTTTCTATCATGTGCAAGGCAAAAGCGGCCATAACTGGAGCGAGATTTGAGCCCATCGCTAAGCCTTCGTGTTTTTCGTAATTTTATCATTAAAGATAAATGGAACATTTCTACACGACATTTTCAATAATTGTTTTAAAGTTTCTTTAGAGAATGGGATAGCATTTTCATCTATGGACTGAGCGATATGGTTAATAGTTCTGTCAAGGGGGATATTAGTAAATAAGGTACTAACATCGAAGCTATAAAACTTCACATGCTTATTCCGAATCTTTAATTTCATAAATTTTTCTTTTACTTCGAAGATATCTTTAACCGAGAACTTTTTTGGGACCAATTGAATTAATAACTTATGTAGATATTTAGCAACTTTTGTGCTGTAACAATTACACATGGATAAAATTGGTCTAAATGGGGGATCATTCATGTTTTTGTATACTTTAGGCAGCCCATACAGCCGTGCCGGAGAGCTTCCAGTACTGCGAAAACTGTCATAAAGATAAGTAGAAAGTTTATTTTCGGATTTCAACTTGTGCAATTGACGATTAAAATGATCCTCTTTTTTATGAAGAGGATCACATCCAGATTTTCATCACATGATCAAGGTGCTCCGAGAACCATCGAAGGCTCGTCTATTCTACTGCGGAATATAGAGAATTCCGAAATCTTGACTTCTCAATGATTATCTAATGTTACACTTCCCAAAGTTTCATGTCACTTTCCTCTGTGTATTTAACACTGAGCAGAAATTTCTTTTGCGATGAAGTACAACTGACTAATATCGTTTGCGAACCAACTTGAGGTGACAACATGCTACAGTAGATGCATTTTTTGGGTCGGAAAGTTTGACAACCGTTTATGTATCCGATTCTGTAACTTACGACTCACCTTTGGGTAACGCTGACCTTAAAATTTTGACAGTTTGTGCATCAACGAATTCTTTTACCGACAGTGATAACCACGCTCGTTACGTGTCATTCAACGACCTTCGTCCATCGTGCATTGCGAATCTTTATACTGCTTTTTCATCGTTCTCTTCGAAAAATGATGACAAGCCTCTACACGGAGATGACGTCAATGTACAGTGTGAATTCTTTCTCAAGTCTCCGCAAGACTTAGTAAATAAACGTATACCTGTATCTACAATTGTTACGACCGACCGCGATCAGAAGTGGATGACTCCAGTCATTAAGAGCATCATAAATGAAAAGTGGAACGCTTATCGTAATAGAGACTGTGCACGATATAATATCCTGAAAGAAAAAGTCAAGGTTGAGATCAGCAACGCTAAGACAAAGTGGGTTCAAAAAATAAAATTCAACCGAAATATATGGAAGTTGACCAAGGAGATCACCAATGCAGCTACAAAAGACAAAAGTTTTTTTTTGTGTGATTCCCCATGATGGTGATTTTCATCAAGCTCTTCAATCAATTCGTCACTCCTTTGAATCTGCTCAATCCTCATGCAGTTTTGCCATTCATTACACGAATGTAGCAAAAAGTCTTTCCATTGTCTCTCTGAATGATGCATGTTATGGGTTTGACATCTCTCCTGAGTCAGTTATGAATTATCTATTGTGTCTGAAGCCCCGGGTGGCTGAATCCTATGGTGACGTGCCAATTCGATTTATCGGGAAATATCAGACTTAATTTCCATTTACGCATCGTCCATTATCAATAATTCTTTGCATTCAAGGACATTCCCTGATTGATTGAAAATAGGCATAACCAAACCATCCCAATGCCAAAATGTGCGCCTGTTTCACTTGACAACATTAGACCTCTATGTTACCTATTATCGGGAAAATCATGGAAAAGACTATCTGTCATAATCTTCTCCCATTTTTTATCGAAAAATACGACAAATGTCAACACGGTTTTCGGTCAGGTGCGTCAACTTCAACTGTGATCATTGACTTACATGACTTCGCTACCAGTGGTTTTGACGACCTCTCATTCAACGGAGTGGCAATCATAAGCATATATCTTTCTAAGGCTTTTGAATGTATTCCTCATGATCTACTACTCAACAAATTAGCGTCAGTGGGATTTCCAGAGGATTTGATTGAATTTTTTTCAGAGTTACTACCACAATTGCTATAATGTTGTCTGCATCGGTGATCACGCAAGCAAGCCGTATGATATAACTTCAGGCGTTGTACAGGGGTCTATCTTGGGCCCTTTTCTGATACGTAAAATTAAAATACGCTGATGATGCGTACATTCTAATACCACCATATAACTCAAAAAGTGCAATATTAGAACTTGAAAACATCAGATCCTGGGCAGATAAATGCAATCTGAAATTGAATGAATCAAAATCTAAGGAAATCATCTTCAGAAGACCCAGATCAAAGGCGAATCCTGCCCTGATTCCAAATGTAAATCGTATTAATGAGATAAAGATTCTTGGAGTCACCTTAACTGATGCAATGAGTACGCATGTCCAAAAACGATAAGAAAATGTAATAGTAGTCTTTATGCCATGAAAATCATACGAAGTCGAGGTGCCAGCAAAAAAGATGCATGCCAAGTCTATGACGCCCTTATTATAAATAGACTACTCTACGCGTTTCAGAGCTGGTATGGATTCACCTGGGAAGCTGATAAGATCCGTATCACGAAATTTGTAAAGCGCAGCATTCGACTTGGTTTCTACAAACCTAAAGAAGATCATGAAAGACAAGAACCATGTTCTTCACAAATTCCTCGCAGACTTAAAAGAAAGTGGACATAATCTTCGGCAGCGCCATCACAATTACCAGATTAAATCTTGTACCACAAACAACATAAGAACCTTTTTCATGCGATGTTTGCATAAACTGTAGACTTCATAAACGCTTGACTTCAACATCTATTGACTCTTATTTGACTCCGAATTGACTCTTATACTCTTATTTACCTTATACCAATTTCTCATAATCATACTTAACTTGTTAGTTTAAAACCAATGTGCGTCTGTCATTTCGGAAATAAAGCATAGTTATTATTGTTATTATTTTCTATTTTGTGTCTTCACAAACGATTACCTGCCTTATTCCGTACAAACAAAAACAGTTAAATGTGCCGATGACATCTGCTTTGCCGTTCCCCTGAAGCGCGACAGCAGTGTCAATCGCATTATCATGGATCAATTGCAAAATATGGAAGCATGGTGCAACACCTAAGGCTTGAAACTGAATCATCATAAAACAAACATTCTCCTGTGTACTCGATCAAGCTCAATTAATGACATCGACAATATCTAAGTCGTGACAAACTCAAGATTTTAAGTATCGACCGCAATTTGAGTTTTTCTGCCCATGTCAACTCCACTAAGTCGAAAGCTAGCTCACGCCTCAATGCTCTCAGAATGTTGAGGCCCCAACGCTTCTCCAAAAGAGCTGCATTCAATATATACGGGATATGTACTTTCAATTTGAGAATACGTCTGCCCAGTTTTCTGTGGGACAAGTAAGAAACTGTCGCATCAACTTCAGCGCGTTGATAAAAGGGCGTACAACATCATATTTTTCGGCGGAACCTATGATTTTTGTCAGTGTTCGTCACCAGGAGACTATCCATTTCGAAGAGATTGTTCAACAAAATCTGAGACAATCCAGATTATTTACTAACTCAACTTTTCCCAAGTGCGCTGCCGCGATTCCAACATTACCGTGGGTTCTTATCAAGGACTCATTTGCGCTCACTTTCATTTCTTCCATACATGACTTGCCAGGTTAATCGTGATCAGCTTTAATCTACGTTTTCCTGTATTTACTGCTATTTCATGCACTGTTCGATTTATATTCATTTTGAAAATGTAGCACTACTACTAAATAACGGAAATGTGACTTTTCATAGATGTTTAATTAAGGGATCTGTGAAGCTTTGAGATTCGAATCGGTTCGCTTCGGCAAAATTTCTGTAATGTTTTCAGTTAGGGTCGCATGCACATCAGTATTGACTTTGCCGTATGTACATGTCAGAGAATCAAAACAAGCACTTCGTGGTCGAAACTAGTTCTGTGTATTTTTCATAAATTTCTCCAATAACAAAGTTCATTAGAAGTTAGGGTATTTAAAGGAACAGTTTGCTGTGAACAAACAAACGTCATATAATGTCATAGATTTCACTATGCCACGTATTCCCTCCTGTAGGAAAAACAAATGTCAAATGTTCGAAAATGTCAAACACGCTGCATTAACGCTAGAGCGTAAAAGATTTGATAACGGACTTCACGTGACACCATCCGTTTACAAAATGTTCATCACTTCGATCACAACCACAACTAGTAGTAGATAAAGTTCTCGTTTCGCACATGTCTTCGTCTTCTTGTACTTTGTCGCCTTCCTCCATTCTCGTCTTGCACTACGTCTCGCACGGCACCACGCACTTCTCGCGGAACGTCCGGCAGCTCGCATTCTTCTTCCATCCTGCTGTTCGATCGATCAGTCGACACATGCTTCGTGTGCCACTTCTGGCCATCATCGAGAATGACAGACCGACTGCCAATGTTTCTTGAGACTTTTAAACCACGCTTGATCTCTCCTGATCTCGGATGCTTCACACAGACTCGGTCACCTGACCTGAATGGCTCTTCGAATCGAACTTTCTTCTTGGGTTTCACATGAACTAGTGAACTGAGCTGTGTTCGCATTTCCCTATTGTGAAGACGAAAACTAGGAGACTGAAGAGTTGTTGAGTGTGGCGAGGATCGGTAGTTAAGAAGAAACTGACGAATGTACTGAGGTACTGGAGTCTTCTGAAACAAAGCCAACTCGATCTGTTCAGCCAGTGTGCGGTTAAATCGCTCTACGACAGCATTGGACTCAGGATTGTAAATGGGTGCGCGAATGTGGACAATATTTCTCTTGCACAGAAAATCAGAAAACGATGTGGATGTAAACTGAGCACCATTGTCGGACAACAGCTCTTCTGGAAATCCTTCCCTCGAAAAAATACCATCCAAAACTTCAATGACTTTATCAGTTTCAACAGACGACGCAAAGGAAACTTCAGGCCATTTACTGTGGAGATCAATCACAACAATTGCATATCTTAGATATGAAGGCAAGTAGTACATTGGACCCTTAATGTCAATTGACACACGCTTCCACGGAAACTCTGGAAGAGGCAAATTTTCTTTTGAAGGTGCTGGACCACTTTTGAAAGTTTTGCTTGCCATCTGGCAAACACTGCAGTTCCTAATCTTTTCTTCGATTTGCTTGTCTAGTCCTGGCCACCAATACATAGACCTGAGTCTCGTCTTGGTTTTCTGAATACCCATGTGAGATTCATGTGCTATGTCAATCAAGTCGTCTCTAGCAGAAACTGGAGCAACTACTCTTCTTCCTCTCATAACTTGATGCTGGTGAATGGAGAGTTCATCTCGAATCAGAAAATAGGGCTGCAATTCGGTAGGCATGTTCTTCTTGCTTGGCCAACCTGTTTCAATGAAATTTCTTATCCTAGACAGATCTGGACATGACTCACACGCATCTTGGAAATTTTTTACTGACATGGACTGAACAATAGCTAAGTCTTCATCCTGATCATCCGATAGCAAGTAAACCATGTCCTCAATCGGAAAACGAGAGCAGTAATCGGGAATTGTGTTATCACAACCTCGCTTATATTGCACATCGAAATTGAACGCCATGAGTCTTGTTGCCCAGCGAGCTAGTCGCAAACTCATTCGGTCAAAACCCTTTCTTGAGAAAATCATGCGAAGCGGTTCATGGTCAGTTTCAAGCACAAACTTTCTTCCTAAAAGGTACGGTCTCCATCTCTCGCAGGCCCAAACTAGCGCAAGACTTTCCTTCTCAGTTGTGGAAAACTTCTTTTCTGATGCTGTGAGCCTCTTGGATGCAAATTCAACTGTTCTCTTTCCAAAATGTGGATCAACAATCGAGAGCGTAGCTCCTAGTCCAACATTTGATGCATCAGTCGACACAATGACTGGCAGATTGGCATCAAAAGGTGCTAGGGCAGAACTTTGACTTATAAGTAGCTTCATTCTGTCAAAAGTCACTTGAGCTTCCTGAGACCACGTGAACTGTGGAGAACTTAACAAACACCGCAGAGGTTCTACCAAGGTTGAAAAATTTTGAATGTGTTTTGCGTAAAAACCGAAAGCACCCAATGTCGTGCGAAGCTCAGTGAATGACGTTGGGGCGGGGGACTCGATCAGTGCCTTGACCTTTTCACATGAGGGCTTGATGCCATGTCTGTCAATATCGTGTCCTAAGTATGTGATCTTGCTGACACCGTAAATGCACTTGGCTTCATTCAGCTTCACATTGTGGTCATTCAGTCGGTTCTGCACTGCCCTTAATCTCTGGTTGTGGATTTCAGTAGAAGGTCCAGTGACCAAAACGTCATCCAGGTAGCATACAACACCGTCAATACCTTTAAGAATCTTGGACATGACAGACTGGAAAGCAGATGGACATGAGGCCAACCCGTAAGGGCATCGCTTGAAGCGGAACAAACCGTCAGGTACTATGAACGTAGTCAAATCTCGACTTTCTTTATGGAGTGGCAGTTGCAAGTATGCCTCTGACAAATCTAGCTTTGAAAAAGTCGAAGAATCCTTCATGGAGTGCAGTACTTCCTCAATCCTTGGGAGCGGATAGCCATCAACAACGACAGCTTGATTCACGGCTCGCAAATCAACACATACTCTAAGCTTCCCGTTCGCTTTCTGTACTATGACCAGGTTGGAAATCCACTCAGATGCCTCAACTCTCTCAATGACATCGGCAGCAAGTAAACGCTTCACTTCATCAGAGACCTGATTCCGAATCGAGAAAGGAATTTGGCGCAATGATTTGCGCACAGGTCTAACATCCGAGTTTACACGAACTTTGTGAGTGTAGCCTTTGATGCATCCTAGAGCAACGACATCTGGCTGAGAAGCAGGGGAAGTGAGTGATGTAGACGAATCACTTGTGAAATTTGCAAAAGAATCAGGATCAGCATGAGAAACCTGAGCAGTGGGACTGACATAACTCGTCTGACAGACAGAATTTGTAGACACAGAAGGTACATGTGGTGGATCAATTGTCTGCGGAGAGTTCCGAGAAAACAGGCATGCATTCATGTTGACATTCAAGTTCGATCTGGCTGGAGAAAGTAGATCCCAAAGATCTTTTCTTATACTATGAAAGCGTCTCATCAAGTCACGGCCAAACAATACTTCCTTCTCTCTCAGTGAGACAACAACGAAGGGTACTGTGCAACTCTCTTTGCCGTCAGCAGAAGTGCAAAAAATTTCTATCTTTCCCATCACTTGAACTCTTTCTCCTGTATAAGTGAACACTCCGATGGCACATTGATGAAGCGCATCCTGAATTCTCTTCTGAGACCAAAACGTTGACAGAACTTGATGTGGAATGATGTTAATGCCACAACCGGTATCCAAAACACCTGAGAGAACCTGGCTCTGCACAATCAAACTCGATGTGAACTTCTCATCGTGATTAGGATTACCCAAATTGCAAATTGTGATGCGACAAACAGTGGAATCTTCATCTGGCCCATCGGTGATTTCATTCACTCTAACACCTCTACCCCTGGACTGACCACGGTTAGAACGACTTGGAGCTCGATGCGTACTGTGACTTGACTGACTTCTAGGTCGACTGCTACAGACTTTTGAAAAGTGACCCATCTTCTTACAAAAATTGCAAACTTTCTCTCTGGCAGGGCATTGGTCATACGTGGCAACATGCTTATCAGACCCACAACGATAGCATCGCGTGTGCTGGTTACCTGAACTGATATGCTTACTTGATTTTTGCTTGTGACCTTGAAAACGATCACGCTGTCTAGACGAACGGATTTGGAGTGCTGCATGACTAGAAACAGATCCATGTGACCTAAAAGTGGAGCTTTCTTGCGTGACACGCTCATACTCTTTGGCAATGTCGACAGCGCCTGCGAACGTCAGCTTGCTGTCATCTTGAAGTAAAAGCTTCTCTCTAACCCGGTTGTCATGAACACCTATAATGAATTGTCCAAGCAGTGATTCGTTGAGCGGGTCTGTACTAACCTTAAACTCACAACTGGAGGCAATCTGCCGCAAATCAGAAGTGAAACTCTCGATCGACTCGCCCTGACGCTGCATGCGCTCGTGCAGTTTGAGTCGGTATGTCCACTTAGAGGTGGATCCCACAAAGTAGTTCTTCATGACCTTCTTTAGGTCGGCAAGTTTAGAAACACTGGAGCTGTCAAACGTGTACAAAATCCTCTGACCTTCCGATCCTAGGCACGAAATCAACAGAGCCCTACACCTAGCTTCCTCAGTGGTGACATCTAGTCCTACGGCAAGCAGGTAGTTGTCGAAAGTACGTATCGCCTGGAGTGTGAAGGAAAGGTGTGGGCGCAGGAACGCCAGTAATGACGCTAGCCATAACTCAAAAGAAAAAAGAGCAGCTCAGTCCTAGAACTTTAGTAATGCAAATATTAGTAAGTTTTGTCAAATCCTATTCCTACTTTAGTAAATGAATTAGTAATTGCATAGAAAGAACTTCACACTCTCAGGATATCAAACATCCTAGTCGCCAATGTAATGTTTTCAGTTAGGGTCGCATGCACATCAGTATTGACTTTGCCGTATGTACATGTCAGAGAATCAAAACAAGCACTTCGTGGTCGAAACTAGTTCTGTGTATTTTTCATAAATTTCTCCAATAACAAAGTTCATTAGAAGTTAGGGTATTTAAAGGAACAGTTTGCTGTGAACAAACAAACGTCATATAATGTCATAGATTTCACTATGCCACAATTTCTCCAATTATTTTGTTTTTATTTGTGACCATTTCTCGACTTGTCGTGAAGTTTTAATAAGCTTGTGTGTTAAAAGCGGTTGAAGACGTCGATTGCTAAACAAGAGCCAGTCGAAGCAGCTACATGCTACACAGTGCGTGCTGGTTGCAAGCTCCGGACTCAGGGATGCCCTTGTGATAGGAATGCTATATAGAGCGTATAATGTATGCTCAAGCTGAAAACTGCTTGATATAGAGATAAAAATTACTAAAATTCGATAAATTATTATATTTATAATTAGTTTTGATATAAAAATATTTATTGATTGATATAATTAATAGATATATTGTATAATAATCAATAATAAGTAATAATGATAAATACTTAAAATTATAACCTTATAATTATAAAGTTAAGGGTCGCCTGTTCCAGTATGGAATCGTTGTTATTTATATGCTCCATGTGTGTATGGGTGTTGGGCGAAGACGAGATTATGGAGGAAACCGCTTTTTCCTCCCGAGTATGCACTTTTTGTGATTTGAGCGTCTGCAGTCTGGTTAATAGTCAGCCAATGTCTGATCCACTTCCGACCTCCACGTAGCTGGATTACAGGTGTTCGCCACACGCCCGGTCGGCTGTAAGGATATAGATGATATTACAATATAGTTATTAAGGTTCTAATCCACTTTAGTGACCTCCAAGTAGCTGGATTACAGGTGCGTGCCAAACACCCGGTCGAAAGAATTATTAATAAGGTTGACTGCGCAAGGAGTCGAAATCAACCAAAATTTCCCGAAATCAATCACCTGCTATGTATGGATGACTTGAAACTTTACGGTAGAACAGAAAACTATATAAACTGTCTAATAAATACCATGAAGATATTCTCCAACGACATCAAAATGAAATTTGGAGTTGATAAATGTGCCCGCATTGTCATCCACCGAGGAAAAATATCTCGAGGCAATGGTGTTAAAATTGATGGAATATGCATAACGGATATTAGTGAAGAAAGATATAAGTATCTGGGCATACCACAGTATCGGACCAATATGGATGATAAAGCCAAGAGGAAGGCTGGGACAGAGTACAAAAAGAGACTAAAAAAGATGCTAAAGTCAAAGTTAAATGCAATGAATAAGGTACAAGCCATTAACATTCACGCAATACCGGTCATCAGCTACACGGGAGGAATAATCAGCTGGACCAAACAAGAACTAGAAGAACTAGATAGAAAAACGCGGAAGATAATGAATATGTACGGTGGCCTCCATCCGCGGGCGGATGTCGATCGCCTCTACCTACCGCGGGCTCAGGGAGGAAGGGGTTTGAAAAATATTACCGAGATTATAGAAAGAGAATATAGAAGCCTTAGAGACTACATTAAGAATCTGAGACCACTGCAGATTGGAGGAAGAAGACAAACGTAGACAGGCTCACAAGATGTGACAATAAGGCTCTTCATGGGCAGTACAAAAGACAGATGAATGATGTTACTACAAGGGCATGTTATGAATGGATGAAAGCAGTGAAGTTGAAGATCGAAACTGAGGCACTGATAGCAGCAGCGCAAGACCAAGCCCTCAATACCAAGGCTCATGCAACTTACATCATAAAATCATCATCCGACCCTAAGTGCAGAATGTGCAACTCAGCGGATGAAACTGTGTCGCATATCTTGACTTCGTGTTCGACATTGGCTGCAACTGAATACCTCAGAAGGCACAACGAAGTTGCAAAACTAATGCACAGAAGCATATGCAAATAATACAGCATTCAAGTCAACAAGCAATCATGGAGACATAGTCCGGGAGCCAGCGTGAAGTTGTGCAGGGAACGAGGTAGTACATAAAACTTTCACATAGCATAGTACACCTCCAACCTACTGCAAAACTTCGCGTCTGCCGGATCAGATCATTTGCTTTTCAGAAATAGAGAGGATAACACAATCCTATGTATTTCCAATGGTAAAATTGTGACATTTAAGGTGTTGAGTCCATTTTTTCGAATTTTTGCTCATAAAAGTTACACAAACTGGTATTTTGTTGAGCTGGTTATTATAGAAATCATCTACAGATCATGATCTTTCAAATGAGTGATCATTCAGTGACAGAGGATGAAGTAAAGTGTACAAACAGACACTTTTCGTTGGTGTAACTGCAAATTTTAACATAGAAAGTTCAGGAAAATTGTTGATATACTTTAACGAAAAGTGTCTGTTTGTACACTTTACTTCATCCTCTGTCACTGAATGATCACTCATTTGAAAGATCATGATCTGTAGATGATTTCTATAATAACCAGCTCAACAAAATACCAATTTGTGTAACTTTTATGAGCAAAAATTCGAAAAAATGGAGTCAACACCTTAAATGTCACAATTTCACCATTGGAAATACATAGGATTGTGTTATCCTCTCTATTTCTGAAAAGCAAATGATCTGATCCGGCAGACGCGAAGTTTTGCAGTAGGTTGGAGGTGTACTATGCTATGTGAAAGTTTTGTGTACTACCTCGTTCCCTGCACAACTTCACGCTGGCTCCCGGACTAACATGAGCCGAGATCAGTGGAGGACAATGATTCTCATACGATGATGAAAGTCATCCCAGTAGCCATTCATAATAGAATATAATGCTTACTAATTTAAATTATTAGTTAAAGTAGTCCTAAGGAGGACTGATGGCGTTCTCCAATCCGCACAAAGGTACAAGTGTACAAAGTGTACGCACAAGTGTACAAAGGCAATGCTACTGTAGCCATTGGATTAATCAGTTCTTAAAAGAACTCAATGTAGCTTTCTCGTGGCAACGAATTAAAATTGATCAGCTTTGGCCCAATATCTGGTAAAAATGCCAATCTTAAGACTTGTAATACTACTCATTCTTGCTGTTAATATACTAATACCATAGATTCCAAACACTGCCGTATATACGTTCAAAACATACTTCTAATATACTGTACCGACTACAGATGCTGATAGTGGAAATAGAATAAGACAATGGTCACCATAGGTTAAGGAAATTAAAAATGGATATTATAAAACAACAGGAAACCGATGAATAAAAATTGGAAAAGTGGAGGTAAAATATGGAAATACAACGATGCTACTATTACACCGAATTATGCCGAATGTACACCAAGTGAACTATATCTGACACTACACAAAGTGGATAATGGTAAGAGTGGATAAGTGGAAAGTGGATAATGGAGGTAAACAATAGAGCTACAATGACACTCTACTACACCGAAAGCAATGAAACTATACACACTATACCTAAGACTACACATGGAAAATACTATTTCTTCACTTGAGTTTGTTATCGCCAGTTTCTTCATCCGTCTATAGTACTTCATGTAATTCCACATTTCTTCATTTGAATTGCAATACATCGACCACTACTTCAGCTACTGATGTGATAAAATACACGTAGGACTTAGAGATTCGAACTGATCGACTAATAACGGCAAGAAGGCCTGACATAGTACTCGTGGACAAGGTGAAGAAAAAAGGAATTATAATCGACATAGCAGTGCCAGATGATTGCAACATAAGTAAAAAGGAACGCGAGAAGATTGAAAGATACCGATATCTAAAGATGGAATTACAGAAGCTGTGGAACATCAAAGTAAAAGTCATACCAATCGTCATGGGAGCCCTCGGTGCACATACAACACAGTTACAAGGATATCTCGCACAAATTCATGGACAGCACCATATTCCGGATTTGCTTAAGGCAGCACTTCTCGGAAGTGCTCATATCCTCAGGCGCATACTTGACCTCCCTGAGTCCTGGCAGGACTCTGAGGTCCAGTACTGTCATCCCGACCTAATGCTGTGCATGGGTCGTGTACTAAAAAAATTAAGTTATTAAAACAGTTCCCTGAAATGGATGTAGTACTGATAAAAAAGAAGCGAAGAAATATGAATGGGAGGATACCAAGTTTTTGATACTTCTTTTTGTAGGTTTAACATCCATCAAACTCCGACGCAAACTTGTTGAATTATTTAGGAAACTGAACCATGATGTAAAAGTAATATTCAACACCTGTAAAGCTGTCTGAAAATACTGTAGTCTGAAAGATAAAACAGGTAAGCTGATGCGATCATGCGCTGTGCAAAATTTTGAATGTCGGATTCATCCTGATGCCCAATGCTTGAGACAAACGAAACGCAGATTACATCAAAGAATATAAGAACACCTGCGAGGTAACTCAGCTGTAGGTATGCATCTGAACATATGTGCAAATTGGAGTAATGACATTGATATTTTTTTTTCGGTTAAATAAACAAGAACTCCTTTGTCAATAAATGATAAAACTCCTAGATTAAATCAGACGTTGGGTCTCAATGGTAAACCTCTTCTTAAAATAATTCTAATAATTGTTTTTGATCATTATTATTGTTTTCCTGGTTTTATTGATTGTTGCTGTCATTGTCAGCTTATGAAGTTATTATAATTATTCATTGGTTGCAGGCTTGCAAAAACTTTTCAATAGACTAAAAGAGGCTAGAATCTGGTTTGCATGGAATACATTCACTTACACGAGTGAATCAGTTTTGGAAACAGTTTATTCATTTCCCTGACCAGTGCAATTTTAATGCTTTCAAGAGGCGTACGAATAAGTTTCTGATAGGGAAAATTTAATAAGAAAAAAAGATCCTTATTTTGTTAGTCTAAAGTTATGTAATACATTGATATCTTTAAATTGAGTAGGCCCTAGCTTCATTCATGGCTCGTTGCTGTGCTAATGATGAAATTTTTGTTAAAACGATGGGTGCACTAGATCATCTACTGTTGTCGATGTTTCTGACTTCTGCTGACTGTCACGAAATTGCGGTAGCGTTCAAATAGGCCTATAGCCTTTTCGCCTCAGTCGATAGTAAGAGAAAGCGATAGGGGTTGTGGACGCAACTTTATTGCCGCAGGATTACAGGCACAAGATAATCTCTACAATCTCAGCGCGAACATACGAGAGGGGGGGCCTTGTCTCACTTCAGGCACTAGTTTTTATCACTGTCAGGTATCGCAGATTGCTATTCGTCCATCAAGATTACAAATCAACATGCAGACTCAAGCAGACGTCAACACCTCAAGCATAACAACAAACTCAGCGGACGGCGCACCGAAATATTTACAAACCACTCCAAACAAGCCAAGACTCAACGGAACAAAGGCCACCGCGACCACAGTGACTGAGCACTCAAAACTCAACACAATAGCCTGGCTGCCCACTCATCCCCGCAGCGCACAATAGATTATTAATTGGCCCATCTGATGCCTCAAACTAGGACGTTATTATGAAATGAAAGTTAATTAATTCCTGTACTCTAATTTAATATGAAATTATCAAACCCTAATTAGCATCAATCCTACATGTATACTCTTCGTCCCTCACATCTCCCCCTTCTTTAGGAAGAAATATTCTATTTCAACCTTACGCGGCGACATAATATATGATAATTCGAGGAATCAAAATTGCTCTACTAGTTACCTTTCAATGCGGCTTAAATAATCAGCTCCCGCATTTTGTGAACCTTTGATCACTTGAACGCTAAAAGTGAATCTTTGCATAAATAATGCCCATCGCATTATTCTGTCATTCAGATATTTTGTCTTCTTCAAATATCCAAGCGGCTCATGATCTGTTTGAAGTGTAAACTCATTGCCATATAGGTACAATTCAAATTTCCGCAAACCAAATACAATTGCGAGGCACTCGCGCTCCATCGTCGAATATTTCTGTTCACGCTCCAACAATTTGCGACTCGCATAGCTAATCGGAAAGAGTTGGCCATCATGTTCCTGAAGTAGTACTGCTCCTATTCCAGTAAGGCTAGCATCAGTTCGCAAAATATAAGGCTTTCTATTATCGGCTAACTTCAGTATCGGTTCTTGGGTTAGGGCCATCTTCAAGGAAAGAAACGCCTTCTCTTGAGCTTCACCCCATCTTACATTCTTGGGTTCCCCTTTTCGTGTCAACTCTGTCAATGGTGCCGTCTTTGATGCGTAGTCGGGTATAAATTCTCTATAAAACCCTGTCAGGCCAAGAAATGATCGTACATCTTTCTTTGTTATCGGTCTCTCAGCTTCTTTAATTTTTCTTACATTGTCAGTTTGTAGTCCAATAATACCCTCACCGAGACGATGTCCCAAAAATTCTATCTTTCTCTGACCGATGTCACACTTGGAAGGTCGGGCTGTTAACCCTGCTTCTTTTAATTTGGTCAATATTACTCTAAGAGTTTGTCGATGATGTTCCCATGTTTCTGTATGGATCAAAATATCATCCAGATAATTACAGACTCCTGGTATGCCGTGTAACAATTCGCGCAAACACCTGGACAATGTAGACCCAGAATTTTTCATTCCGAAAGGCATACGTTTGAAAGCGTATTTACCATCCACAGTAACAAACGCGGTCTTAGGGATGTCTTCCTTTGCTACAGGGATCTGCCAAAATCCTTTACTCAAATCGATCTTAGTAAAGTAATTATCTCGAGATAATTCTTGTACCAAGTCTTGCATAATCGGCAATGGCTCGGGATCGAATACTGTCACCTTATTCAATTGTCTGTAGTCGACACAAATTCTGTTGGAGCCGTCCTTCTTCTTAACCAGCACCAGTGGGGCGGCGTAAGGAGAGTCAGATCGTTCGATGATCCCCGACCTGAGCATTTCATCTAAATCATTTTTGAGTGACTCCCGTAGGCTGTAGGGTACTGTATACGGGCGTAAAGAGATTGGCTTGTCATCAGTGAGTTTCACCGTATGCTCAGTTAGCATACACAATCCTGGGGCATCGGTAAAAACTACACCAAACTCGTCAATTATTGATTGAATTTCAGTCATCTGATCTTTGGTCAATTTATCACTAATTCTTACATCTTGAATAGTCTCTTTTGAGCTTAAATTATTGATTTCTATCAGATCTTCAACTGAAACTTCATCATCTTGTTCGTAGTCATGGATCACGCCAGCACATGCCTTCTGAATCACTCCATCACGTTGTGTGTGATGACCCGCAGTCTCGCTCGAGATGTCACGTCGATGATATTGTTTCAGCAGGTTAATATGAAAAGTTTTCTCTTCTCCCTTGACAGCGATTCTGTAGTCGTTGATTCCAACTTGCCTTTTGACGACAAATGGACCCTTCCACTGCATCAACAACTTATTGTTATCAGTCGGCAGCATCACCAGTACCTCGTCACCTTCGCTTAATTTTCTCGCTTTCGTCTTCTTATCAAAGAGAATCTTTTGTTTCGTTTGGGCTGACTCAAGATTGTTAAGAGCAATTTTCATTGTTTCTTCAATCCGTTCGCGCAGTTCGAAAACGTATTGGTAACTGCTTCTAACCTCAGATTCGTCTGTTTTACCGGTCCACAGCTCTCTCAGTATCTGCATGGGACCTCTCACTGTCCGTCCGTATAGCAGCTCGAATGGTGCAAATCCCGTGGATTCCTGTGGGACCTCTCTGTACGCGAACAAAAGAGGGTCCAGGTAGCGATCCCACTGTTTGGGCTGCTCACTGCACAATCGCTTCAACATCTTCTTCAGGGTACCGTTATACCGTTCCACAAGACCATTTCCCATCGGATGATATGGCGACGTCGTCAATTGCTTCGTCCCCAGCAATTGGGCTACTTGACTCATGCATTCTGACACAAATTGTGTGCCGAGATCGCTCAATACTTCCTCCGGGACTCCTACCCGTGAGTAGATGCTAACGAGGGCCTCAGCTACCGCTTCTGTTGAAATATTTCGTAATGCTATTGCTTCTGGGTATCGCGTTGCGTAATCAATCAACGTCAACACATACTTATGTCCTTGATCACTTGCTGGATATATCGGTCCAATCAAATCTATCGCCACTCGCTTGAAAGCTGTATCAATAAGTGGCATCTTTCCCAATGGCGCTTTAGGAATTTGCCCCCTATCCACAGTTTTCTGACATATGTCACACGATTGACAAAACCTTCTGACATCAGCTTTCAGCCCAGGCCAGAAGAAACAGCTTAGTATCTTATTACTGGTTTTCGTAATACCCATGTGTGCACCAAACAGAGACTCGTGTGCTATCTCCATCACCATTTTTCTTAATGATTTAGGAACCATGACTTGTAGGATCGGTTGTCCTTGATTTATATTCTCGTGCTCAAATTTTCTGTACAATATGTCGTCAATTTTCACATACGATTCTATCCCTTTCCCTTTGGTTTTCTCATTCTTTCGGGTTTCGCTTCCTCGTATTGTCTCATCTTCAGTCTGCAGACATTTTAGAGTCTCACGGTCTACCCTCAACTGGTCTTCGAATTTTGGCGGTTTCAAGGGAACATCTGCTCTCTTCCTCATTAACCGTGTAGCCACTCCGCCGAACTTGCAATCATTACTGTCTTCCTGATAAGGCCTCCTAGCTCCAGGAATATTTCCTATACATAAGTCGTAAAGAGCATCAGGGAAACATATCGCTCTTACCTCGCCCACAAAAAATGGTGTATCAACCTGGATTATCGCAATCTCTCCTTCTGTAACTGTGTTATTGACCCTTGCCATGTAACATTTCTCACCAGTGTATTGCTCAGGTTTCACAAACTTTTTCTTCGTAACTACATAATTGCAACCAGAGTCTCTCAGAACTTGAACCTTTTCTGTTCCCACAAATCCTTCTGCAACCGGCATTTCGTCATCTTTCTCAGTTAGTTCAGCCCCTCCACTCCCGATAATCTTAACCGATTTGCCCCCAGCCAAATTGTCGCCTTCAATAAACTCCTCAAGCCAGGATACCTCAGGTGCATTGTTTTCCTCAGTCTTATCAATGGTCGGACTGCTCACTCGCATGTCATCTCCCATTGACGAACTTTGCATTGCGTGATTTTCTTTTGTTCCGTTACGGTGCAGTCCCCGTCCGGCTGCCGCCTTCCCCTCAACCTTGACTGGGCAATTCTTCGCAAAGTGACCCACCTTAGAGCATTTATAGCACCTCTTTGGCACGGTTCCATTCCTTACAGTGGGACAACGGAATGCCTTATGACCAAACTTATTGCATGCTCGACATTGAATTGTACTTACGTCACGGTTGTAATCATCTGTCACATGGTTCAGGGAAGGGGAACCAGTATTGTTTCGCCTAACATCACGTCGGTCAATTTTGACAACATCACATTTTCTGTCTTTCTTTACTCCTAACTCACCAAATTTCTTGTCATGTGCTGTTAGGAAATCTTCTGCTGTGTGGGCTAAGCCTTGTAAGTTGAAAGACGGATTCAACTTTAGGTAAGTCGCTAGGTCACTTGGGCAAGACGAAAGAAATTGCTCTCTTATCATGAGCTCACAGACACCAGTCTTTGAATTTTCAACTTGAGCTAGATCTATCCACTTCTCTAAATAATTCTGCAGCCTAGTCAGGAATTGCTCAGGATTTTCATCAATATCTGGCCTTGCTTCTCGAAATTTGTTTCGATATCCGTCCTCAGTCAGATCGTACCTTTTCAGAAGAGCCGATTTCAATTTATTATAATCACCTGCGTCCTCGTCAGTCATGCGCGAATATACATCGAGTGCTCTTCCACTCAACAAACTGCTTAAACAACTGGCCCAAATTTCAGTCGGCCAGTCCATCACCTTGGCACTACGTTCAAAACGCAATAAATAGCTGTCCAGCTCATCCTTGCCATCTACAAACGATGGCATCTTGGGTGTTTTGTATGCTTTCTGACTATCGCTTGCTCTAGCACCACCAACTGTTACAGATAGTTTCAAGCGCTCCAGTTCGAATTCTCTTTCTCTATTTCTCTCTTCTCTTTCTCTATTTCTCTCTTCTCTTTCATCGGCAGTGCGTTTCAGTTCTCTTGCTCTTTGTCTCTCTTCTCGCTCTTCACGTTCCAGCACAAATGATCTCAGTTCTGCACCCTCTAATCCCAGCTTTTGTCCTATGTCAATTAATCTATCCATTATGAGATTGATTAGAATAAGAGCATTTAGTAAAGCTGTTAGTTTTGAACTTACTAGGTATACACTCTAGATAATTACCTTTTACTGACCTTATCAAAATAATTAACCCTCGCTACAATGAGTAAATTGAAAAATCTTTTAATGACACAATAAGGTAAGTAATCCCCAACTTTAACGCACGGTTTTACACCTTAGACTGCCAACCCCGATGATATACTGTATCCAGGGAAAGAAATAGACCGAGAAATGCAAAATTGAATAAATAATAATCAATAAACTTATGCTACGTACTTATAAATGAAACCTCCGTAGCTATCAGCACAAATGAGTAAAGGTATATACTTTAGTAACTGGATTCACTGAAACACAGAACAAGTAACAGAGTTACCGACAGACCTTCTCGACAATCACCAATCAACTACTAACAGCGATCACCAGCAGCGGAAATTACTTGGACGAAGAGCAATCTGCTTACCCAAAGATTCTCAAAGTCCAGCGGCGTAGATTCCAGGAGCTGCTCCAGATGATTTCCTTCAGTGTTTGAGTGCGTGAATGTCGTTCCTCTTCCGATCACAGCAGCAGTCGACGGTTGAAGATGCTGAAGATTTCTCGATTTTGAATACCCGAACTTTCAATTGTCGCTGATTACCAATCCTGTTCGAATCTCCTCTCGAATCTCGACCGATCGACTTCTTTGTCACCCTGTACGTTCTCCGTGTATCACCTTGGCTTTTGATCCGTGATCGACAACAATTGCTTGTCCGACTTTTGTCCACCAAACTTTCTCCTCGAATTAAGGTTTGAACGAATCCCGGCTGAGCCCCCAGTTGTCACGAAATTGCGGTAGCGTTCAAATAGGCCTATAGCCTTTTCGCCTCAGTCGATAGTAAGAGAAAGCGATAGGGGTTGTGGACGCAACTTTATTGCCGCAGGATTACAGGCACAAGATAATCTCTACAATCTCAGCGTGAACATACGAGAGGGGGGGCCTTGTCTCACTTCAGGCACTAGTTTTTATCACTGTCAGGTATCGCAGATTGCTATTCGTCCACCAAGATTACAAATCAACATGCAGACTCAAGCAGACGTCAACACCTCAGGCATAACAACAAACTCAGCGGACGGCGCACCGAAATATTTACAAACCACTCCAAACAAGCCAAGACTCAACGGAACAAAGGCCACCGCGACCACAGTGACTGAGCACTCAAAACTCAACACAATAGCCTGGCTGCCCACTCATCCCCGCAGCGCACAATAGATTATTAATTGGCCCATCTGATGCCTCAAACTAGGACGTTATTATGAAATGAAAGTTAATTAATTCCTGTACTCTAATTTAATATGAAATTATCAAACCCTAATTAGCATCAATCCTACATGTATACTCTTCGTCCCTCACACTGACTATGACTGACAAATCCACCCCGCAGCAGCAGCGATCAGCTTTCGGGAACAGATTGTCGCCATCGCTTGAGCATCGACATGATCAAATAGCAAAAAGACGCTTGAGCCGGCACTAGCTCATTGTTCAAGTGCTTAATTTGAAGACATGGGCCTAATCAGAAATTAATACATACATAATACAGGGTGTCCACCGTACGCAAAATTCGTACTTTCGTCCTTCAATTTAATTGGTTTGTTATGGCTATGTATCGATAATATTCTTTCAAGATATTCACCCATCGTTATTACTATGTTCTATTTCGATGCATTATCTGTTACGAATTGATCAATTTCGCTTCAGGATGACTTCAATATGCACGCTGCCAATCAATCCGAAAGTTCGACACTATTTTCTTCAAAATGGTTTAGCCGATTCCAGAGAAATACTTGCTCTACCGATAATCAAGCTGGCTCAATGTGAGTTCCATGAACATAATTTGAAATGAAAAATATGTATGACGTGATATTTTGCAATCTTGCAATGTGATATATGCAATGTATATTCACTGTATGTTTTTCAATAAAGACACCAGGCAGTGAACACAGTAGTTAGATTGACTGAACCGACTAATCGAGAATATATATATATATATATATATATATATAAATAAATGAAAAGAAAGACAAGGCCAACAAATAAGATCTTATATATATATATATATATATATATATATATATATATATATAATATATATATATATATATATATATATATATATATATATATATATATATATATATACTACATGCTGTATGGTGCCAGTTCTCATGGACATAGAATAGAAAATGTCCTCAGACATGAACAATTTAGGCACAAACTCCTTGGCAACCGTAGACGTTGTGTTTCGTACTGTAAGGGCTCGACAGCACGACTCAGAATGACCCAAACAATATCTAGAATGGCTGAGCAAGCTGAAGAACTGCACAACCGACTGCTTTACGTTTTCTTATATACTCGTTGATACATGTACAATAAAATTATATTGTATAAATTGTGAATAATAATGATGACCATCTTTATTATACTAAATTTTTTGACGTTTCGACTGTTTGGCGTGGATAGCTTTTACACTTATACTCTTCTTACATGTATACAAGGTAGACTACAGTTGAGACTTACTTGCGGCGCAGTTTCTTTTCATCATGCTGTGTAGTTACCATATCCTGTAGGCCTAGTTGAGTTCCAGTCTTAATATACAAAGTATGTTCGTCAAGGCTGTCAAGGTTTTGCCTAGGAATAGGAATTTCGTTACGCGCAAATACATTTGCATTCGTACGTGTGCTTAAGGAATTCATGTAGCAACTACGAATTGGAAGCCTTTAAAGATTTCGTATTATTAAAAATGATTTTGGTGGATCAACAGTTCGAGTGAAAAAAATATGTCTATTTACAAAGCATAACTATTTATTCAATATGAGAAAATGCAAGCCATCAAATATCTTATTTGAAATCGTTATTGTAAACATCGAATACTAGGAAGATGATATGTCTAAAAGAGTTCCAAGAGCTCTAAAAGTAAAAAAATAGTCTAAAAGAGTCTAGTGTCGGAATAACTAATAATGAAATAAAATGGCCCCTTCAAAGGAACTGAAAGTTTTAGAACGTAAAGTCTGAGGAATCTGATCGATATCTCAGGTGTATTGTAAGATGGGCAGCGTTATAGAGAAAGCGGAAAATTCTCGCTCTCATAGCGATTCCTATTTAACATTGCATATGATTCTTGAATTGGCACGAGAGGCCTTCTCCCAAACCAAACGATGAAGCTGCTTTTTTTGGCAAACTAATAAGTGATCGTTGCCATACGCACGAAATGATCTTATGGCATTTTCACACAACTAGCAAAATTCTAGGCAGTCATATTTAGCTAAATATAGATTCTGTGAAGTGCTGAGAATTTTTGAAAGAATATACAAACCTCTAACTATCGAATTTATGTACTTAGGCAGTTATATAAAAGCTTTCATGTAAGGAATGTTTGCATAATCATCGCATTGTTATATATTGAAGCATAGCTGTGTACAATGCCGTCGGTCAGGATGTTTTGAAAGACTGCCTATTCCGTGCTGATAATACTGTATCTATGACAGTAATGCTGTTAAGTGCTGATAATAAATTATGAAAATTAGCGGTGCATCACATTAAAACTATCCAAGGCTGCTCGCATCGAAGTCACGTGTTTAATTGTGCTGACTATAATTCGCACATGCACTTGCGCTTATAGTCACCACAATAGATGTATAGGGGTCGGCAAATAATGTTCCGTGTTTTGCCTTTTTGTGTTTCTTAACGTACTTTCATGCAATTTCGTAACAGACTCGTAATATGACTTGTTAATCAACCTCTTGTGGTATACTGTATAATTAAATTTGCCAGTGATATATTCTGAAAGATCATATGTAATTGATCGTTTATCTTCACGCGATCAATTTCATTAGTTGTAAGATATTTTGCATGTGCACAACTGCGGAAGCAACAAAGAACCTGCTTCATTTAAGAAAACTGTACATCTGAACAAGAATCGCACAGTTGCAGACGCATGTTGCCTGTGCGTCTATATCCACACCAAGTTGAGGAAAGATGTCAGTCTAAGAGCATAGGCTTCATTGGCTTGAGTGACATTCTTAACATGATTTGTGAGACTATTTCATCCCTTAGCTTAGTCATAGACTTTGATTCGACATACCTACAACGAAATCTGCCAACCACATCATTAGACAGGTCGTCTCTTCTTCTGTTTGACTAGAGCGGAGACATTGGAACATGTAACGTCAATGAAATGGCACAATCTGCTGACATAATGCCATAGCAGTCGGAACATTCAACACGCCAAATTGTGCGATGTCTCAGTGATTGTTATCAACCGGACCACAGAGCAAAGAGACACAGTCGATGTCCAGTTCTGTAGAGAAGCTTGTGAACTTTTTTTTCGTGCACTTGCTAACTTTTTTAATAATGATCGGAAGGATCAACATTATTGAGAAGACTTTTGCGCAATCAGAGCATTTTGAAGGAATTCACAGAAAGACGCAAGCGGCGCTCGACCATTTTTCCTATCTCTGCAAGGTATTAAAAATTTCTTTTTGCCCACTTAGTAAGTTCCTGCATGTGTAATCGGTTGAATCAGTTTGTACTTCTAGCAAAGTGACACGCTTAAAGGTGTATTCCGGTAAATTTTTGAAGTTGGCCCGTATCGATACTACGGCATCAGTTTAGTTGATTTACCGCCGTCGATATGCAGCTCGAGGCGTATTCTCTTGCTACGCGTCGAACAATTCTCGGTGATGACGTCACCTGTGATGAAGTGACAGCAAGGGACGGCAACCATACACAGCGCTTGCTCTGAACATTTTTCCGATGGCGACAAGACATTAACCAGGAAGTGCGATTTGTTCATAAGGGTTATGTACTAAAGCAAAACAGCCACAGCAGTTCTTAAAAGATGGAGCTTTTTCGATGCTGAGGTAGGAACGAAAAGGACTGGCTGTATAACTTCCACTGTGAAAATCTCGTAGTGTTGCTTACAACTCACGCCTTATCTTTTGTCACGATGCCTACATCGATTCTACTAACCGCCCTTTATATATACGTTTTCATGAGCATCGCCGCAGCAT
Source organism: Prostheceraeus crozeri (assembly GCA_907163375.1). Taxonomy (NCBI): domain Eukaryota; kingdom Metazoa; phylum Platyhelminthes; order Polycladida; family Euryleptidae; genus Prostheceraeus; species Prostheceraeus crozeri. Next base: position 48,300 of record CAJQUW010000460.1, on the reverse strand, counting down.
TATTGATTTGGATAGGAAGAGTGCTATAACTGAATACATTATCAATTATCTCCCTGGTTCTCTTTTATCTACTGATGTCATGGATTTTAGCATTGATTTCCTTGACTGTCACACTGACCCAGTTCGTACTCGGATTTCTGAAGCTAAGCTTATTGACTGACCTCTACAAACAGGCTATGAACCACAAACACGAGCTGATGAATGGTAATTATCGCTAATTTGTATGCATGCGAGGCCTATATAGGCATTGGCTGTCAATGCATTTGACTACCCAAAGTTCCATGAGTGTATGTCTGCGACACGCAACGTCGGGCTGCTTGTGATTTTTTACTAATATGTTTTATTACCTTTCACCAATAAATTTCTAGGGGAGAAAATTCAGGCCCTTGGAAACCTTCCGTGTGCGGCAATAAATCTAATCCTCTCTTAGGCAGCGTGAAACCGATAAATTTATCCATGGTCTGCATAAAAGGGTTTATAAATGTACATCATATTTGCATAATTGATGGGGGATCGCTTTCGAGCATTTGATCAAAATTCAGCTTCACGAGCAAACTATAATGAATTCATTGTGTGATGTGCATTATTAAATTGTATCCTGCACCTGTCAACAACTACGTATAAGAAGGCTGATATGCTATGGTACAATGCACCTTCATTCGTGCTGACCATGTTTTAATTCATATGTGACTGTCTTCCCATTGGCCTTCACTGTACTTCCTCGTGAAATCGACTATTCATTCACTGCACGCGACGCCTGTAGACATTGGTGCGTATCACTTCTGACGTCATCACGAGCATTAGACAAGCGGATATCTCGTGAGGCAAATCGTTGCAGAGTGCCGGATACGGATAGAAGTGACAGCTGATGTATAAACTTGCTTTGAAGACAATAAAATCATAGACGAATTTTGCCCGGAGTACACCTTTAAACAATTTAATTCCGTGCTGCCAATGCTCCCCCTGACACAGGAGTTCATAAGAGGTTTCGCTGGAGCAAAGTTCAATGGCTAAACTATGTGATGAGCTCGAAAACCTCAATGTTAATCATGACAAGAAAGTCAACCAAACCAATGGGGCTTGTGCATAGACCAGAGTGGTTCCAAATATCGGGTTTGCGACTCGCGATCCAAAGTGGGTCGCTATCATGAAGCAGGTGGATCTTCTTCTAGCGGCAAAGATTTAGTTCCCCCTTCGTTCACGACTACATTCACAAATGCGAAAATAAATCAGTAACTGTCGTTTTAAGTAACTAAACAAATATATTTTGTTAGACTATGCCATGTGCCTTGAAATAAGGCCTAGCTAATTAACACCTCGATGCATGCGCGTGATCGCTTAACAGCGATATACAGGCACATGTATGTATTTCCTAACCATGTGCACTGCATTACTGGTCGACGGTCAGACGTGAAAAATATTTCAAGAGCTCGGAATAGGCTTGTAAGTAGGCCCTATTAAAAATTTGATGACATTTGTAGCATTATTGAGTCATTGTTTTTGAAAATAATCAGAATCACCAAACATTTTTTACTGAAATTAAATATTCCTGCACAAATAAACTAGGTTGTTGAGAAAGCGCAGTTGATCAGGCCTCTATTCATGGACTCAAAACGACTTAATTGCATGTACTATTTATGAGATCTGAATGATTTCATAGCGATGGAAGTTTATTTTCCTGATTTCTAACGATCATAAAATCTTGCATTTACGTCAACTGATTAATGTAATTTCATAACTTTTTTCATATAATTTATACAAATATTGCTTTTAGTCAATTTTCAAACACACGAACAAATTCGTAGAAGCAGTCTGCGTGGCTCATTGGTTAAGTGCATGGCGTAGATATCTTTTGGTCCAGAGGTCGAGCCCCGAAGTTGTCATTTGAAGTCGCCAGGAAGGGCATCCGGACTGGAAGTACCGCAACCGTCAGCACCGTACAAGCCCTCAGCATGGGGAGTAGTGACGTCAAAGCTTCATTCATCATGCTTTCAATTTTCAAACACCCAAATTTGAAGCAACATTATGCCTTTCGGGAGGTCACATTTTCAGAATTGCATTCTCAGTTCATGGTTTTTGGCAATTTTTAATTTTTTATGGACATGTTATAAATGTTGTTGGTGACGTGGAAATTCGACGTGACTGGTCGATATAAAAATGACGTGGAAATTCGATGAAATCGCTCTGGCATTTGAAGCTTGAAATTCGGCCGCCACCCTGGTTACCAACAACTACTGAAATGTCTAAATTATTGTCAATGAAAAGGAGTGTAATCGGCAATTTATTTTCTATCATTTATTTCAATCTATCGTGTGGAGCCATGTGTGCATCGCAACTTATAAACTCTTTATAGGTTTGAAAATATCGGAAGCAGAGGCCAAATTGATTCAAGAACACATAAAAGGTGCGACTCAATTTGCTAAAGTGCCAATGACTGTAAATGAACTAATGGCTGTTGAAGCAGAACTGGGAAATATTGTGACAATGTGTAAGGGGTGAGTAGCATACGCATTAATCGTTCTCTGTTTAATCCACGTACATTTCAAATTTACAATCGCTATCTGGCATGTATTTAGTGTTGTAAAAGTTGACAAAATGTCTTATTAACAGAAGAAATTGAATGTAGATTCCCTAAATGATGACAGAAAAATCCGCTGAAATTTCTTACATTTATCCCTACAGCTTCGATGAGATGCTCGGATGTGGAATTCCTTGTGGACGAATAACAGAAATATGTGGCGCCGCAGGCGTTGGAAAAACACAATTCTGGTGAGCTATCAAAAGTTGAATAAGGAGATTGATAAGCCGAGCTTCTATTTAAATTTTTCTTTGATACTTTCAATATTTCGTGGTTAAAACCACATCATCAGGAATACAAAGAGTACAAAATGATTTATACTAGGCAGAAGATGTAAAATTTAAATATCAGTAGAAAAAATCAGATGGCGGTAATCATTACATTCATCTTTGTTGTTGATAGAAGGATGCAAGATATCGATGATGATTGCCTCACGGAATCTAAGGTTAACAATATCATGATCTTTATCTAAGATGTCCACAGATATTTTGCTATTGTCACACTGATATTTGATAAGATATTTGAAGAAAGATATAAGATATTGAATAAGATATTTGATTGTGAAACTTGTCGTTTGTGTGATATGACGGTCGTTGATTGGCGATTGAATCAATCAAATCATTCAATCGCCAATCAACGACCGTCATATCACACAAACGACAAGTTTCACAATCAAATATCTTATTTCCAAATTCCGTATATATCAGATGATGTAGACAACAGAATTCTCAGGATTTTTCACAATTTAAATCTTCCAGTGAGAATCTCCCAACAATCATTCACCTTAACATTGAACAAAAACAAACAATCAGAACAAACGTGTAAATGGAAATCGTGTAAAAACCCCAACAAAGCCATTTGCTTTAAACAACTTGTAGTTTATAAAGTAACATGCACCAAATGTCAACAATACTACATTGGTAGCACTGCACGAAAATTACACACAAGAATAACCGAACATATCAACCACTCAGATTCGTCAATCTTTAAGCATTTACATCAGTGTGACAATAGCAAAATATCTGTGGACATCTTAGATAAAGATCATGATATTGTTAACCTTAGATTCCGTGAGGCAATGATCATCGATATCTTACATCCTTCTATCAACAACAAAGATGAATGTAATGATTACCGCCATCTGATTTTTTCTACTAATATTTAAATTTTACATCTTCTGCCTAGTATAAATCATTTTGTATTCTTTGTATTCCTGATGATGTGGTTTTAACCACGAAATATTGAAAGTATTATAGAAAATTAAATAGAAGCTCGGCTTATCAATCTCCTTATTCATATCATTTAATTACCATCAGAATGCTGCTTAAGGAAAATTACAATTTATTATCAAAAGTTGATTGTGTTAAGTTTTTAAGTTAATTCTCTCCATATCGAAGGGGGCACACAGTCCCTCTGTCGCATTTTATGCAGTGGTCCTCTTTAAGCCAAGCCGTCCGAGTTGTGCTCTTGTGATGTTCAATTTTAGCGTATTGTATTTTCAAGCTAAAAGCTTTTAACGGTGGCCCATTCGAAGGTCAAACTTACTGCTTTTTAAGTAGCTTTTCCGAATACCTAAATTTTGCCAGTTACCACTTCGGGCAACCATTTTTATGTGACTGAGTTTAATGAAACGCTTTGATTTTCAATCTAAGTAGGCCCTACAGCATTATACAAATATTAATCTTTGAATTGCATCATGATCATCCATAATTCCATAGACATCGAGCAGAGCATTAAAAATTCGAAAGTTGCCGTGTATATTTCTTGTATAATGCAGATTCAAGTTGTTATCTTTGTGCATTCTCCTAATCATTTGAAATCCAAAAGTCATCTTTCTTCTTTGTGGTCACATTAAAGCTACGTAGAGCTGTAGAATACCATTTCACAGTTACACGTGATTAGAATGGCTGCTTTCTAATGACAATCCTCTGTATCTCATCGCTTGTATTCTTTACACAAATCAATCCGGTCGGTGTCTGTGGATAGGGTGGGGTCAACCTTCAGATTGATGTCAATACTTCATTTGAAGTCATCAGGAAGGGCATCCGGACAAAGGGATCACACCGCTCCAGATTAAAGTCTGACTAAGTCAGAACCGTCCAAGCCTCCCAGTATGGGGAGTAGTGACGCTGAACCACCATTTTCATCACATTGGAGGAAGGATAGGCCATACTGTGCCTACATGAAACAAGATGGAAAGGACAGAGAGTGAAGGAACTGGCAGTAAGGCACAAATTATTTCATGATGTTTTTTCCTTAAAAGTTTAGCGTCACTGCCCTCACACGTGGGGCTTGGACGGTGCTGTCATAGCCAGACTTTGATCTGGAGCGTAGCGGAAAAATGGTGTTGTGACAGCCCTGCTAAAATGCATCAGGTTGAAGCTGATAAAAGTAGAGATGAAAAGCAAAAAACTGATAAAGACGTCAATGAGCATTGGAGAAGAAAGTTCCAACATTGTATGTGTAAATGCCCCGCAAGAAGGTCAAGATGAACAAGATCAGTTACTTGAGGAGCTATGTGCAATCCCACAGAACCAGAGACGGGTTTAAATTGGCATGTTGGTCGATTGAAGGAAGGCGTGAAGAGATGCCACGTAGAATGTTGCTTACTCGTACTTGCTGAAGAGGGATCCATTTATTGAGCATCAAGGTATCCGGCGATTACATGCGATCAGTCTTCTCCATTGTGTCCTGTCGCTGGTAATTTCTGAAAGGATGGTCTTCCAATCACGATCCTATTGACGGCAGATATAACGCATCTTCAAGTGTTTGAGATCTTTTAGCACTAGCCTTTGCAATTGAAGCATCCTCCTTCTCTACGTCTGTCGTCTGTGCCAATCAGTTATGCAGCTTGGATCTCAGCGGAGGATATGGTCGAGACATTTTAAGCGGCGAGAATTTGTTTCCTCTGTGCACAAACGTGATGAACAGGATTCTGGCAATAACCGCTAGATATCCTTGAGAGTGACTGGACACGAAGCAGATGGTGTCAGGGACGATGCTGGAAGACGTGGAGGTTAAGGCGCGTTTAGAGAGATCACGATTTTACGGCTATTTTCTGTCGAGCTAAATGGCTTCTCGATTTCTATCATTAAACTCAGTAGAAAACCGCAGATGGCGTTCACGCACGATACGGTTTGCTGCAGTTGAAATGGGTCTGAACCCATTTCAACTGCGATTTTTTTCATTTCAGAAAAAAATTGCTTCTGATTGCAAAATGAATAATTCCATCGCATTCTCCATAAAATCTCGATGTAAACGAAGTCCGTCCCGGTAATTTTGGTCAAGTCTTGAGAAAACTGGATCAAAGAAATCATTTGATAACAAACCTCATGCTTTAAGTGTGCGGGGCGACAGTTAACAAACGCTCATTACCAAAGCCATTATGTGCGATTGTACTCGATCCACCGAACCGATTCATGTGATCTGCACTGCAAATAAATCGCACTAATATAATGAATCTGATGAGCTTTAGGATTTTTAACATTTTTCATACATTTTAATTTTTCATCATCAAAGTGTCATAATTCACCTTCAAAGTTAACAAAATATCGGTGTGTGATTGGCTCTTCAATTGCGCGATTACTTTGTTCTTGACAACTCTCAAGCCATCTGCGTGTCGCGCCCCCCACCGATGAGACAATTGTGTTCACAGCTCGTGAAATTTTCAGCGTTGAGACTGTTTGATGACCGTAGAAGACCGATTCATAGGTTTTTTGAATAACGTCTTTGAAATAGGATGAAACCATGGACTTATAAATATAGTAATACCATGGATGAAACAAATCAGGTCATGAGCTGATTGCAATGGAAACGGGTGCTGCGGCAGAATACATCATCCATGTTGTTCAAGAAAATTAAATTTTGTTTGACAAAGGAAGAGCCGATTACAAGGACTTTGAAAAGAAAAATATGATGCGGAGGAAAATTGTCAAAGACATAGGATTATCAGGTGAGGAAATTCTCTATTTGATAATGTTTGATTCAGCCTAATTTTTTAAGCAAATTTAACCGTATTTTTAATCCAACATTATCGAGATGAATTGTAGCCTTCTCTAATGAAATAAAATTAATATCTTCACTTGCTTTTGATATGAACTACATATTGTAAATGATCCATCAAAATTTACTTGGTTCTCGCAAAAACCTTTATTTTACTATGAATGATAACCCGGCAATTTTAAATCTTCAAAAATATATTTATCAAAAATAGCATCAGAACCTCCAACTAATGTAACATAGACCTGCAGAACAATGCACAGCAAAATATCGGTTGGATTTAGTTATATACCAGGACCTAGGCAAACGCGATTTTGCCATTTCACTTCTCCTTCTGGAGAGATAAAATAGTTTTCAAATGCTTCTCGAGCACGGACAGCGATCTTTGTAGGTCGAATACCTCTACTCTTCCTTGTCATCGTGACGGTCGGTTGGTTAATTGTAGCTGGTAACAGACGAGATATATTGCAGAGTTTCACCGTTCTTTGGTTGCCATTTCTGTGGAAATTTATATCGTCAGAGTCCTTGTATGATCATCTACATCATCTTTGTATTCATTTGTGTGATATCATCATCGCTTTCTTATAATCTGGAGAAATTGATCTTCGCTCGTCGGTCTCAGTGATTATTTCTTAGTGTCTCATCTTGGTTGTCTACATTATGCGTACTTGTGGAGTGTAGAAATCGCATTTTCACGTCACTACATAGGTCGCAAGAATCTCTCAAATTTAAAGACTTATAAGTTTAACAAACTGAATTGACAGTCACAACAGAAGTGTAGAGTGTCGCAGTGGTTAAGCTGTTAGAATGACGTTTGAGGGTTCCACGTTCAATTCCGGTGTTTATTTTGTCACAATAGCATGAGTTCCAAAGACGACACACATGTCACATTTGCGAATGTTAGAAGAATATCAACATCTCGTATTAAGCAACTCAATAAAGATCAACTCTCAAGTGTGTTGCGTGATGCTGTTAGTAGCTTTCAGTCCACTGACCTAGATAAAAAAGAAAGCACTTCAAACTCCAGTTTTCTGAATTCTCTCACCAGGGAAGACTTTGAGAACATTTTGGAAGCAAAATTCACTCTCCACTTTGACTCGATGCAGAAAACCATATCTTCTTTGATATACAATCAGAACCGACTTCAAGCAGAATGCAGTTGCTCCACATGTGCTTTTGGCAAAACGTGCAATCCTTACGTCCAAAATATGATGACCTATCTCTAGTAGCAGATCTTCTTAGACCAAAGATTATCACATTATGTGAGACCTGGTTAACTGAGAATATGTCTGGTGACGAAATCAATATACATAACTATGTATTGTATCGGCAGGACCGTGCAGATGGCAGGCGTGGTGGCGGAGTTTGCGCATATGTGCATTATGATATTCCCGTCACAGTTCTTGATACTTCTGCAAAACCGGACTTCTTTGAATGTTTGACTCTTCGTCTGGCAAATGTTATCATCTTCTTCGTAATCTACGTTCCTCCTGATTTAAATGTGCCACAGCTGCAACAGGTGATTGTGATTTCTTTCATGGTTGATTTCTGCGATTTCTTAGCATATTCAAAAATTATGATTGTTAGAGACATAAACAAGTTACGGACAGAAGATCTTGAAAATCAATTAGATCTCAATCAAATCGTAAAACTGCCAACTCGTAAAGACTCTGTCTTAGATAATATTTTAATAGGCCAAAGCCTATATCCGTATTTCAGTGATGATGATAAAAACACAATAGCCATCAAAGCGCCTATCGGAAATGCAGATCATAATGTTGTCATTTTGGAACCGCTCTTGGGTAGCCCAACTCTGGAAATTGACAAATCCTTCAAAGTTGATGTGTTTGAGTAATATTGCAACATTTAAAGAATATCTCCGCGATTATCGTTGACATCGAATCTATCGATCACAGGACTCACTTGATGACAAGTTCAGTTACTTGCTGTAATTATTCAGGATGCAATGAAGGTAATCCCAAGTCATGCAGTAATTATAAAAGGTAATGAAAAACCATGGTTCACACACAAGTTGAAGCATTTGATAAATCTTCGCTTCGCCGCTTACCGCGTAAGGAATTTTAATTTATATCGTTATTACCGTCAAAAAGTTAAGGCAGAAATTGAGAAGGCGAAGCAATACTAGATTGGAAATGCTCATTCAAAATCAAGTGGTTTATGGAAAATTTGGAAAATGATGAATAGCAAGAATAAAAATCTGAACTACCGGTGACTACCGATGCAGCTGAACTTCTCAACCAAAGATTTCTGCATTTAACAAACCTCCGAACTGGGATGTGTTGACGCAATTGTGTACTACAGGTGACGAAGAGCGATGGGATATTTCTGTTGATATCGGTGAGGTTGAAAAATTATTACATGACCTGAAAGGTAACAAATCGGCTTGAAGCGATGGCATCCCTCCTTTTTTGGTTAAAGTGGCTAGTTCTGAACTTGCAAGTCCGCTCAGTCATATAATTGCTTTGTCCATCAATTCTAAGTCTGTTCCTCATTCGTGGAAATTAGCGAATGTTACACCCGTTCAAAAATGCAGAAACCCGACACTAGATGACTGTAGACCTATCTCAGTTCTTCCTGTGTTATATTCTCAACAAAATCAGAGTTGAACTTATAAATAGTTACGGTCCCCAACAGATCGGTTTTCGGTCTCTATCATCAACAGTTCATGCCAATATTACAGGGTGTCCACAAAGTCGGGAACCATAGGGATTTAGTAGAAAATATGAGTATAATATGGAAAAATCATCATAGTTCGTGATAAGGGACATATATTAAATGAACAATGAAGTGAAAACAACTTTTATACTTAGCACAGCCAACTTGTAGGCCTATGTACATGTATGTGTTTATAGTAAATCTTCAAAGTGCTCACCATGAACATCATGACACTTCTGAAATCGGACTGAAATTTCATGTTGCACATTTCGCAGCATCACCACATTTTGTCGAATCTCGTAGCATTCCTCCAGGATTCTCTCTTGCAAGTGAGATAAATCTCTGATTCGGTCTTGATATACCCTGTTCTTAATATGACCCCAAGGAAGGAAATCGAGAGGAGTGAGGTCAGGACTCCTCGGAGCCCATTCGACTGTTCCTCGCCGACCGATCCAGCTATCAAATGTCTCATCGAGCCAATTTCTAACTTTGACAGAGTAATGCGGCGGTGCACCATCTTGTTGAAACCAGGTGGGCTTGAATCCAATATCATTAAGCACAGGCAGGAACTGCTCCTGCAGCATTTTCAAGTATGTGTCGCCGTATGTGACGACTGCGTTGACAAATTAGGGAAAACTTCGCCTAAGCGAAGACCTGCGTTGGAGGCAATTGTTTTCAGTCCTATTGTCTGCATTTTAGCGTTCCAGTGTGTGAGTGACTGATAAAGTCAGCTTCTAAGCTTAGTCCAAACCATTCAAACCGAGATGAGATTAAAAAAGTGCAAGTTAGACCGCAATGTTCCTTCATTCCCTATGGTTCCCGACTTTGTGGACACCCGGTAGTATTCACGACTTCGTTTCTTCTGTATTGGACGATTGTTCATCTACTGGTGTCATACTCGTAACTCTCGATTTAAAAAAGGCCTCGATTGTTTAGAGCATGGGAGTTTACTCAGGTCTCTGATAAGTACAAACTTGCCACGTGATTTTTTACTTTGGTGTTGTGACTTCCTTTGAAATCGCCGTCAAAGGGTAAAATTAAGAAAGGACTGTTTCAGCTCGATTGTACGCGTCACCTCTGGCGTCCCGCAAGGGGGAAAACTTTCTCCGTTTTTATTCTACGTACACATGCGAACTCTGCAACCATCGAACAATGATACTTTCATTTCCAAGTATGCTGACGACGTCGTTATTGGCATTCCCATTTGCGCAAATGTAGACTTAGAACTTTCTATCAGAGAGGAAATTCAACACGCAGAAAATTGGTGTAACACTCACGGGTTGGAACTGAACAAAAAGAAAACGAAAATTATGAATGTGAAGAAGCCTCATCTTTCTGTTCTTTTACCATCCAATGTTGAATTCGTGCGGGAGATTCGGATTCTTGGTGTGATCTACAATGAAGCATTTTCTTGGGATAGCCATGTACAGAATATCTGCAAGCTCGCGTGTCAACGAGTCTATGTGATCAAGCGTTTGAAGACTTTCTTACAAATACCTGATCTCATTCGACTTCATAGTGCAACAGTTTTGTCTATTTTAGAAGACAATGCACCGTTATTCATAGGCATGAATAAAAAAGACTCGACAAAGTTTGAGAGAGTAAGAAAGAGATCTCATCGAATCATATGCGGACTCGACTGTCAGTTCCAAAAGTTCACTCCATTGCACATAAGAAGGCAGAAAGCAGCATTGAAGCTGTTTCATGGTCCGATCAGAGAAATCCTCTTCATGCACTCTAACCAGATACATTGCCCCGATCTCGAACATATAGAGTTCCACTGTCTCGAACTGTTTCTCGTCAGTCCTCTTTCCTTCCTGCATGTATAACTTTGTGTAATGAAGTCAGTAAACATGCGTAAGATTTCACGCAGATCGATGATTTGAATTTATGTATTTTTTGATTACTTTTGCGCCAACGATGACTTAATTTGTGTTATGTGATGCTTTTCATTACAAGAAATAAACATTTTACTTACTTACTCTCTGCGCCAGCGGTTGTAGAAGACTTTGAATATCGTCGTCATCATCATCGTCAGAAGATTCAGTAGCGCCTGATGAATTGCTTTGATATTGCAAAAAATTGTGAAGAACAACTTTTTTGACGACCAATTCAACATTCGTCGTTGACAGTGGAAATTTTCAATGAAATACTCGCCATCGATTGGCAAGTATGCCAAATGCATTTTCTGCCAACCTTCTAGCACGTTTGTTAGCTATAATTATGAAATCTGATACCAGGATAAAACTTATTTGCAAATTAGTTGATATTATCCTGGGCTATAATTGATATCCGCTATATTGATGACATTATCCTGGGACCATTCCCTACTAACGATAGTGAGACTTTTAGTAAAATTTTAAATACTTTCAATTCGATTCATAATTCTATTCAGTTTACTCTCGAAGTACCAAAGAACAACGTTCTCAATTTTTTAGGTCTTAGTATAACTGTTAATGACTGCATTGAATTTTTTTTGAAAAATTTGGAAAATAGTAAAACTAAAATGGATCTAAAACTAAAAATCAATGGGTTCAACCCTTTCAAGTACCCTAACGTCAATAAGCCTACGACTAGTAACCATAACTGCTCTAACAAAATCAATTTAAAATTAAATTTCGAGCGACGCAGCTACCCGTAAAATTAATAAATTAACTAGGAATTACGATTTACCTATCAGAGTGATAAATCAACCCGGTACCAAAATTAGCAACAATTTCAATTTTAGTTATACTGAAAAATTTATGTGCAAAGTTTTTCAAGCGCTTCCTTATAAGTATAATTGCAGCATGCGCTATGTTGTATATCGTTTTATCGTTATTTGCAGATCATGCAATGAGTGTTACATTGGCTCTACGAATCGACCCTTTTGCTGAACATCGTAGAAGCATTGATAATCTAGACAGTGCGAGTGCCATCTCAGATCATATTGTCGTACGTCATTCTGATCATTCTTTTTCTATAGACGACTTTGATGTCGATATCATCGATCGCCTCAGCAACCCTATTCATACTAGGGTGACTGAAGCGAATTACATCAGGATCCATTGTCCATCCATGAATAGGAAACACGAATTGATGAGAAATCATTTTTGATATTTAAACCATCGCTTACCAATGCCAGTTTGTCCATGAATAAGTCCGCGGCGGACGAAACGTCGGGCGGTTCACACAATGTAATTTTATTGATCTCATAAATCAGAAACAACGCCATTACAAGGGAGTGTTTTCAATTTTTCGCTTAAAAGAAAAATGGCAACAGAAATATATAGTATGAATTATAGACTCACAGCATGTATTTATAGATTGGTAAATATATCAAACAATTTTTGGCTGAGTCCAAATCAATGTTTCTATAGTATCATCAATGGGATAGTTAATTCCAAAAGGCGTACTGTACTGGCGGCAAAGACCGTCCAATTATAGATATTTCCGAAGCTGCCGGCGCTCGAGCCTTGTTCTGAAAGATCTAACTTTCTATTTTGCTCACTCAAGCTTTTCCCAATCGATATCATTGCTACATCATACAAATTCCTCTTGTTTCTTCTCTGTTTTCACATCTCTTCTCTCTGTATTGGTGAAGAAGGAAGACCATGATGTTACCATATCTCGAAATTTTCTTATTTCTATGCGTGTTGAAAAGTTGACATTACCGTAACCCTCAGAACGCATGAGCATTACTTCACAGTCTCTGTTCACCTTTACAGTCCTTGGTCAGCACTTTGCAGTCCCTGGTTAACTTTGCAGTCTTTGCGGTCACTACTTTACAGTTCGTAAACGTTAATGCTGCAAAGTACAGGGTGACACAGCTAAAGGTTAAATTTTTATTCCTCTCCTATTCATGGAAAAAGAGCAATATGAAATTAGTGCCGCCTGTTATGTGATCATTGGAATATAGCATTTTGTAGATTATCACTAATATTATCGTCGGTGCCCTATATCTATGATTCTGCTTCATAGTACTATTTTGGATTGATTGACGTTCATAAAAAATCCAATTGATTTGGGACAATGACAGTCTCTGATGGCTTCCATTCAACAACGAGATAAATGCGCGGCTTGGTATGACTGCATGGGGAGTACCACTCTTGTGCAACGAACTTTTCGTGCAGTTTATGATAAAAACGTTGACACTCCCTCATGTAGCACAATCAAGATGTGGCATGTTCTCCTGATGGAGACTGGCAATGTTCTTGATCAAACAAGAGACGGATAGAAAATGCAACATCTCCAGAGAAATCTCTGAGTGAAGAAGACAAGCTTGTCGAAATAACTTTGCTTTTGAAGAGTTTCGCAGAAATTCTTCGTCAAGCCACTTCATGCAGTTAACACCCTTTGACGATGCCCACTTCATCCTTGATGGGTCAGCAAATCGACAAATCTGACGTTATTGATCAACTGATAATCTTCATTGGCATCATGAGCAACTTTTGAATTCTGAAAGAAGATCTCCTTTGTGTGCTCGCAACTACTTAGATCCACAATTTCCCCGGCGTCAGAAGAGATGCGGATCTCCAACGATGTCAGGGCCACCTCGATCTCCAGATTTAATGCTCTGTGAATTCTTCCGCTGGGGATTTATCAAATCCATATGAGAGGCCGTTTCAAGACATCGCAAATTTGAAGCAGCGAAGCATGAGTGCTTTTCACTTGGTGAAATCAGAGATGTTATCAAGTACTTTCAACGATTCGCGTCGTCATCAAAGAGGAAGGAGGACATTCTGAATGTTGAATTTTTTAAAATCTAATAATACAATGCTGCTTCTGAAGTTACCTTGAAATTTCTATTGACATTCATGAAAAGTTAAAATGCGAAACTTTAAAAGAAATTGTCGAAATATTGTCAATTGACAGTTCCAAAACTATGAAGCAGAATCATAGATATAGGGCACCGACGATACAAAATGCTACAAAATGCTATATTCCAATGATCACATAACAGGCGTCACTAATTTCATAGTGCCGCTATGTTCTTTTTCCATGAATAGGAGGGGAATAAAAATTGAACCTTTAGGTGTGTCACCCTGTATATTTACGTCATGATTTTATTTTCTCTATGTATTATTTTGATTGTAATTACGTTGACTATCCTTCATTAGTACCTAAATCTAGGATTTGAAACATAGGAGCATTACAATGTGTTCAATTGAATCGCATCGACCTAATGCAGAATCAAAAACATCAATTGGTAAACGATATATTATTAACATAGTGGTTGGCGTTGCAATAAGTAAAACGATAAAACGATAATATCGCTCTAGCCGAAAATGTATCGCTTATCGCGAAGACCGGAAATTTTATCGCTTTAAAATTTCCCGCGATAAATTCAGAGATATAGTCGAAGACAAAAAATCTTTTATTACAGGGTGGCGGCCGAGCCCGGGAATCCCGGGCAGCCCGGAAATCGCCTGCGGGGTTTCGTTGGGGCCGGGGAATCGCCCGTGAGTTTTAGTGAAATAGTCAATTAGCCCTTAAATAGTCCGGAAATGCCATTTTGTGATAGTTTCACTCTAAGTTCAATGAGCATAATTTCTTGATTTCAATTGCTATTACTATGACTATTATTAAGCCCACAATTTCAAGTAAATTTCTTCGAATCTCAATTGATGCAGCCTAGTAAACATAAACGTTTGCGCAGCATCTGGATGAAATTTTGATGACTTCATGAATTTGTTTCGTTTCCACATGACAGTGCCAATGATGCCTATGAGGCGATGGTGCTGTGTTGCTGACGCGTCGCTATTGTGAAATCGCTAATGAAAAAGTTTTGTAGATGAGTAGCGTTTCATCTTATAAAACAATTTGTGGTTATTCACATCGAAGTCGTGTACAGAGCTGGGTTGACTATAATTCATGCATGCAAGTATAAACTCGTAATCTATCTACAGTGGTATGCAAAAATCGTTTTTTGTGTTTTTTTTTGGTAAAAGTGATAAAAAGTGCTAAAAAAGTCAAATATAAATGATCTTTTATCCTCACATTATCAATTTCGTGAGTTGTAAGATATTTTACAAGCTTAAAGCTTTTTGAGCAGTGAAACGTCTGAGTGAGCATCGCACAATTTAGCACTATTGGTTACTTACACCTACATCCTCACCAATGTGATGAAGGATATCAATACGAAATCATGCCAACAAAATTCTACCAAGACTGCCAGTGACAGAAAAGTGTATTACAGTTTTCGCTGGTATTTCCAATAAAAGTCAATGATGGCTAGGCTAAGTGATCAGTTCGAGGCCTTACAATAAATCATGACAAGAAGGCAGCCAAACCAATGTGGTTTACGCATGGACCACTGCTTCCAAATGCGTGGGTCGCTAGTTTATGGAACCATTTGGAGCTTCTTCCAGTGGTGAAGATTTTGTTCTCTGCTGCGGTAACGGCAATACCAGAAACCCGGGAAATATATCAATAAATACCATTCTAATTAAAGATTGAAGGAGTTACTAATACCATTCTTAGTAAGTAATCAAGTAAATTTTGCTAGCTTGCACCATGCGCAGAAAAGGCCTTGCTATTAAATACCTGGATGCATGTGTTTAACCGCGATATAGTCGCTTCAGTCAATTTGCACCGTCATCACTATCTTTTGAATCAGGAAAGATCGAGACCTTGATTCTCCAGTATTATATCTGACTTCGGTGGAAACATCAGACACAAATTTTATGACAGACGGTTACTATGCGTCCATTCTACGCAAGCTGATACAAAAAGGATGATAAGTTGTATTACTTCTGGCGTTTACGGTTGTTGTTTTACCCGGCTCCGTCCAGCGGATAGGATCAAGACAATACGAGGCGACACACCCAGTAAGCAAAAAAAAATGCCAACTGCTGGCGAGGAGATTGCCATTCCGATACCACGTGGGTGCTACCATGCCCAAGACAAAGTTGTTCAAACAGGCTGAATAGCATAGAACGGGGAGGCAGCATCCTCAATGGTCGGTCCCACCCACCCCACACTCCCCTCCGAAAAGGGACGGCGGCCATCGCTCAGGAGACAGGGGAGGAAGCTCAAAGAGCTTTGTTGCATATCCCAACAGCTAAGATTCCGCAGCCAGGATCCCGCGCAACATCAACTTAGTATAGCCACTGAGGAAAGGCAGTGAGAATAAGACATCAAACCGCAAACATCAGACCTGCAGTGGCAAAAGGTCCCTTTTAGTCGCTTTTTGCGACACGCAGGGGTACGTCGGTCCTATCCTATTCTATTCAGTCCCGGGGGTGGCGTTTGCGGTCTTCGTCCAGTGTGGCAGTTTCCCGGCTTCTCTTGTCGATATTTCTTGACAACTTTCTGTCAACGTGCCATTGCATCAACATTTACATGTTGATATCATGGTTGTTGCTTGTCATTTGTTGCTTCAACTTAATATGTTTGATCACTTCAGTCTGATAAATCGGCAAAAAACAACTTTCTAGAATTTTATGAATCAGATGATGAAAATGAAAGAAGTTTTGATATTTGGAAAGTTCAAGAAATTGGCTTTTCTGTCGATATTAAATCATTCAGATCCCAAGCAGTTCATTAGGTGCAGCCGATTGAGGAAAAGTTCATGCTTATAAACTTAAGAACCAGCGGTCACAGAATTCAAAAATTTTGATAGCTTATTGCGGTGAAGTTAAATATCGTTCATTATCTAATGCGTCAATATTTAGTGGCAAAATTCAAACAGGAAATGTCTCAAATTTTATGATAAAAATAGTTCAAAGAAATGTCCGGATAATTTTTGAACGGTGTAATTGGAATGACATCTGGTCAAAATGAAAAATAGCGTGGAAATTCGGGAAAATTGCCCGGGAATTTGAAGCTTGAATTTTGGCCGCCATCCTGTTGTTAACATTATTTTACTTATTGTTTTTATCAAAAAATTTCAGACATTCTACAATTAGTTACGTTTTCCATTTCGCGTGATTCGGTAGACGGAATCTGCTCATATCAGTGAGTGTGGAGTTTAGAAGCTTCAATTGAAATGTTCTCGGAGACTGTATTGAACTGTTTTATGACCTATTAAGTGAAGTGCTTTACCTATTGAGTGAAGACAAAGGATATCAGATATATATCTCTTCAATTTGACACAATACTAGGCCTGACTTGACACAAGAAGAGTAGGCAGTGGGATTGTGCGCAATTTAGCTATGGTACAATGTGGAAAAAAGAAGGCAACAGGTGTAAAAAAGGTATGTATTTAGGCAGCAATGTATTCTGTAATGATGATTTCTGCATCTATCATGGAAAGTAACAATGCCAGTGAATAAGCAGTGCCAGTGGTAGAAAGTCCATGCTATTATCTACTTCTAACATAGACTGTCTTTTCATTTGTTGCGTTCTTACCTTTTATGTCTACGTGGATCTCGATCATTCTATTTCAATGATGATTCACAAAATGTTGATATCGAATTTGTCAGTCGCGAAGCTGACTTTAGAATGATTGATTGTTAGGTGTCTCTCAAATATCTTCTTAAATTTATAACTCGTAATTGACTTTTCTTAATGGTCTTAAACATGTGCCTTATACTGTTGATTACATGCATGTATTACTTGCCTTTACTGACAGTCTTACTGAAATAGATATGTATTCCTTCTGTTTTCCTTTTATCAGTGTTTCCAAAATTGAGAGCAGCTGCGCGGTTTTGTCGATTTCTGCGCGGAATTTTGATATCGCAATCTTTTTCTACTTCAAGTGTATTTTAATTCTTTGTGATATTTTTAACCGAAATAAAGAAAAACTTCGATAACATTATTTCAATATTAGGTGGGAATTATATTATGGGAAATTAGTTTTTCTACGCACAAATTGTAAAATGATTGCAAATCAAGATATATTTAACCGTACCGGCCCGATCACTTGAATATTTCTTGTATTTTCAAGTTCAAATCAAATATCACGCTTTGATTCTGCATCATATTAAATCTACCTACATGCAACACGTATAGTGCTGTGCAGAATAAATAGACCACTTAAGTGCCATGCACGGTCAGAAAGGTGGCGTCATAGCGATTTTGGAGAAAGGCAATCTCAATTTGGTCGACTTTGAGGTTGCTCAGTGTACAACTCAGTCGAGAAAACAGCGATGCCATAATTGGGCGAAGAGCTGGAAGAAGATATGGATGATGCATTTTTCTATCTACGGTGCGCCAAAGCCGCCAATTCTTTCAAAAAATCAGAAAATTATGGACTTAGAACCTTTGAAATTTTTGCGTCGAATTGAAACTATAAGACTTCAAATATTATTAGTTATTTTATTAGTTATTATTATATTATTAGCGGTTCAGCGGTTTCTGGAATTGCTTCCCGCTTCTGAATTCTTCTCATCGTTGCCAGCTTCGGAGCAGAACAAGGAACGAGTTAGGAGAATACGGAAATTCGTGTATTCCGCCATTTATTCAGTTTATATGAATTTCGTTCTGTTCGCCATGAAATCGTTGAAAGACTTTGACATCTTTTTTTCAAACGTCAGCTCCAGTAATCCATTTGATCTACGATCGCATGGTATAGATCATCCCGGACATCTGTTGCTCCTTTATTCGACAAGAATATGTTGATAAGGTGATGAATGAAAATGAATTCTACATCATACCAAATGAAGATCAATTATCTGATGATAATATGCTGATTGGCGAGAAAGCTAGAGAAGCTCTTCGTAACGACCATCTTACGGCAGCACAACGTGGTTATTTTCTGAACGTGTTCGTCTGTTCTATGGCTAGCTCCTTCGATCTTTGCTCCACTGCTTGCCTATTGGTAAACGTCTCTCTGAGGGCTTTCAAATTCTTGGATCCGAAACAAAGGAAAGCGAAGATCTCTTTCACGCCAAATCAGAATTGGCAGTCGATTACGACGCCGACGCACTTCTTGAATGGCGCAGATTTTGTAGCGATGCCGAAATTGATCTTGAGGAACTCGACTTGCCCAAATTTTGGAAACAGATAGCCTCAAAAGATGCCTACCAAAGTTTGAATCCACTAGCCAAACATTTTTGCTTAATTATTATTTAGTACAAAAATTATTTTACCTCACAGCAACGCTGATACTGAACTGAAAGACTATTCAGTTCGATAAAACGCATTTTGACCACAAACCGTATCACAGTTTTACCGGTCTTCTGACAGTGAATTTATTTATGCAAAATCACGGTTACAGCAGCGCAACGTTTCCAATTGGACTTAAGTTGCTCGATCGTTGCTATGAGGCATCGAATTGCTACATGCAGTATCTGAAGCAAAAAGAAAAAGAGCGCATTTAACTACTTTATCTTTAGCCTGAATTCAAGTTGATGCAATTTCTATTGATGAATACAAATTTTCTAGAAGGATATTTAGTGTTACATACGGTAACGCTGAATATCCTCGAGGCTCAGTTATCGTGAAATTGCGGAAAACGTGGACCATGAGGACACTTTTTGAATTAATACAGCAATTGTCATGAAGGCCTTCTGCTGTAGTCACATTCCTTTATTATTTGAATGCCATTCAAGAGATATCTCTATAGTTTCTTGCTCAACTTGGTTTTATGAAAGCTTTAATTATTGCCGTGAAATTAGTGCACTACTCTAGGTTCATCGTATGTTGTTAAAACTAGCTATGTTGACCTTATTAGAAAAAGCTACTATATTGACCCTAGAAATATTGAACCTATTAGAAGTTCCATCGAAGGCCTTCTTTTGATTGAAAGTTCCACTTCTGGAATCTCAATAAATTACGGCTTCCAGTATTAAACCTTGTGGTTATCGCTCCCCTGGCGTTACCACTTGGTCCGAAATTTTGCCATATGTCTAAAAAATCCGAAATCTATAAATTTTGTGTATGGGAGACCAAATATTTAGCTACAAAGGGAAAAATATAGTTCATTAATTTTAGTTTAGTTTATTGCGAATACAAGCTAAGTATGATTGTTCGCTCTATAAGTATTATTCTTAGTTGTCATTTTGCATGTCTAGATATTCTCTTAATGATTACGCATGTTTGATAGCCTACACAAGAAAACTTATAAGAGAAAATGCATGAAATTAAGTAAATCTACTATGCTTTGAAATTCATAATTTTTTAGGTTTTAAAAGTTGCACATCACTAAAAAAATCTATTTTGCAAGATGCATTTTTGAAAAGTCAAGGAAGAGAAATCCAGAAATCACAAATCTGGTCATAAAGCTGCAAGGTAAAAGGGGTTGGGGTGTATCTGCGCGGATTCTCAGAGATTTCACTTTGGAAACACGGTATTATCTACTTCCATGGCATCTGTGCATATGAAAGACAATTAAGAAATCTCAGCGCATATCTATATGTGTATTCATAGCATTTCCAGCATGATATTGCAGTTCTTCGCCTGTGGTTCTTGCACGGACAATCTATGTATTGAACGCATTGAGATGTCATTGCAGTTCCTTGCACTAGAGCAAGAACTCAATATCATGCAGGAAATATAATACCGCATAGCATATCGTTTTTCCATCTGTTATTGAACTCACTGTCTATGTAATTTAAAACACCCGACGCTTCGAGTCTCGTGTTTCAAATAAGATAGACAGTTCGGTCAATTATGGTGGATGCACTGCAACCTATGTGGTAATAAACACTGCTGGCCGCTTTTTTCCTACATTGCTGCCTAGTCCATTTCAATTACGTACAATATTATTAACATATACTTTTACGCGCCCTCAAATTTCCTATTATAGAAAATTTAGTAGACGATCTTGCAGTGAGTCTCGCTTCCATCAATACAGTTGAATTAAGCGGATGAGTCACTGTTAGATCCAAGGCAGCAGTGTTACCTAGATGCCATACAGGAAGAAGAATGTCAGCAGGTCGTCGTTGATCGTTGCCTACATCACCTCCTTTCTCAAGTTGAGGGGCCAAGTGTGCTCTCTGACAATATCCAAATAAGCAGTCTCGCAAATTATTGTCTGCTCACAATACTGGGTCCGTATTTGCTAGAGCATGATGTCCTAGTTGATTAAGGACTTCCGATTTTCCGGTGGGCATGTAGGACAGATGGAATTATGAGGGAAAAAGTCAAGACCAAGCCACTACTTCAACAAAGTTTGCATCTCATTTGGCGCAAGATGAAGACCCAGACTTTCTGAAGGCATAACACGAAATCAACAATAAGCACCTTTTGTAGCAATTCCCCGAAGATTCCGCGCTTGATTTGCTGTTGCTAGAGAATCAAAAAGTTCGATAAAATGCGCTTCCTCAATTACTTTGTATAGTTGTTGCTGTTTCATAGGATCTTCTAACACAAGCTCTCCTATCTGGTGTTCGGGATGGACCGAAACGTTATGCAAAACAATGGAATAACTGAAATTGCTCGAAATTTCCGTCATCGCAGCAGAGTTGGAGACGATGTATGCTGATGTTGAATGATGCTTTAATGAGCGCAAGCCCAAACCGCCAAAGTGAAATCCCAACTGAGCTTGTTTTTTTACATTTATTGCTAATTCTATACCAGCAATATCTTCAAGTGCTTGCAAGACATTGTCATCGTACTCTTGCAATTTAATTTGAGCCAAAGATATGAGAGAGAGAGAGAGAGAGAGAGAGAGAGCGAGTGAGTGAGAGTGAGAGAGCGAGTGAGAGTGAGAGTGAGAGCGAGTGAGCGCGAGTGAGAGTGAGTCAGAGTGAGTGAGTGAGAGTGAGTGAGTGAGTGTGAGAGTGAGTGAGAGAGTGAGTGAGTGAGTGAGAGTGAGAGTGAGAGTTACTCGTGACAAATTTACATCGGAGAACGGTGACATAACTGGTGGTGCTGTTATCATTCCTCAACATTTCCTAACTACATTTCAGGTATGTATACTGAATGTGATCTACTATAAATGATACATGAACAATATTAATTGTTATTAACCCGCATGTGACCGCTAAAAAATAACTACGATTAGTGTCAGAGCGGACACTTTTGTCCGTTTTCATTTTAAACCATTTTGTGATGTGCTTTATAGCCTATATATGTTCTTTTCATCTAAATATGATGTGTAAACGAAAAATATATGTATATCCAAAAGACGTGTATGTTTCCGAGCGAATCAATTCGAACAATGACAGCAAATTTGCGTAAGATGATCTTTGCAAACGAAATGATTGCATTTGTAGCATCTGACTGAACACTTCTTTCGTTCACCGTAATCACACCGCACACAGACACCACGTTTTTGGGATATCGGAGATGGTGTCATTCCAACAATAAATGTAGTGTTCAGATTGGGTGACCGGCGGTCCAGATGGTCTTGTAACAGAGAATTGCCAAGTGCCAACAAATACAGCCGACGGCGAAATAATTTCGTCGAGTTCCAATTCGGCTCAAAAATAGAATGAATGGCATAAACATTGAAAGCACTCAAATCCAAAATATTGGTAAAAAAGACAACATGCCACCGTCGACATTTGAATTTGGTGCTATAAGTGCCGATGCGCTCATCTGCGGCGTCGACACCGCCTTTTGTGTGATTGTAATATTCCACCACATCAGGTTTCTTCTTCTCAGAGGAATGATCAATAGTAGCCTTGCGATGAGTGGTCGAGATGAGGTTGACAACTTTGTTCTTCTTCGCCACGTAGGATACTAAGAGAGTCGAGCAACCATTGCTTTGATTCACAGCCTGTACAGTTGAAAATTGTTCTCTTCTCTGGTGTGTTGCAAGTACACTTGGTAGCTCACATCGGTTGGATCGCACTGTTCCCACGAGAGTCATGTTTGCTTCATGAAGCTTCTGAGCAAGCTGAACCGAAGTGAAGAAGTTATCACATGTGATGTTCCTACCGCTTTGTCGTAAATGTTCAGTCAGTGATAAAACAACATGCTGACCAAGCGGTACATCACTATCCCGAACGTCGTCCTTGCCGCAATAGAATTGTATATTGGTGCAATAGTAGTTGTCCGAATCGCAGGCAAGCCAAAACTTTAGACCATATTTGGCCGGTTTAGATGGCATATACTGAATGTAGCGACATCTTCCACGATACGGATATAGCTGTTCATCCACGGTAACCGATGGTCCTGGAACATACGCCTGTTGACTGTGACTTACAAAACCATCCAATAAAAGACGCACGGCTGCCAATTTGTCACGAGAAAGTCGTCCTTGTCTTGTCTCAATATTGTCAAATCGCAGAATGGAGCGTATCAATTTGAATCGACGTTAACTCATTGTTCGGCTGAAAATAGGTCTACCGTGTATTGGTGACCACAATTCATCGACACATTCCCCAGCAGCTCGATATGTACCTCGGAGAATCAGCAATCCAATAAAGGCCTTCATCTCACATAGATCAATTTCCGTAAATTGAGCACCTTTCATCCTTGTACCTTGTCTATTGGTTTCCTTGACCATCGTTTCAATCATATCTGAAAAACAAAAGCGCAATCGATTAGAGATGCAAAAATTATTGTGCATAAATAAGGCTATTACCTACCAGTGCTAAAGAAAATTAGAAAACTATCCAAAACCGGCTTATCCCGTAGACGTTGAAATGCATACGCTGTTAGGCCTGGAGCTGGACGCAGGATGTTCTCTCTCGATGCTCTCCCAGGAAATACAGCATTTTCGTCTATCACAGACCATTCTGTATTATTCCTGCCGATCAAAACTTCAACGGGTGTAGTGTTGTCTGAGACGCCATCACCACCAATGTCCGGCTCATCATCTTCACCACTGTCACTTGTCACATCACCCATAGGATCATCGTGAGTAGAAGGAACTTCAACTGATACATCATGAAAGTCATCATCAGCTGCTGTAAAATCATCGTCCTCCTCTGAATCACTTTCTAGGGCCATCAGTCTCATGGCAATCTGCTTTGCAGCGCGTGACATCTTGCGAGCAGCTGTGAGTCCGAAGACAATGATATTATGCGTACAAGATGAAACACAAACAGCGTCGAGTCAGACGGAAAACATTCTTCAAGTTGATTGGCTTCGTCTATCAAATAACATCAATGGACGAAACACAGAATGAATCACACGCACGTGCTAAAAATACGCACACACTCTCGTTCGTCGTGTTTCTGTCAATCGATGAATCAACCATAGAGAATCAACTATCTTGGAAAGGATGACGTTATCATCTCTATGAATTAGTTTATTTCACAATGAGACAATAGCTTCGGGTTGTGAAGATGCTTGAATCGAATGAAAATGACTCTATGTATGAACGTACACTTTTGTCCCCCTTGAACCGCAACAGGTTATTCTGCTGCTGATCGCATTCTAATAGATCAAATCGAAAATCCTTTTAGCATGAATATCTACCTCACCATATGAACAAAGTCACATGATATTACGGACGGATAAGCTATCGATCATGAAAAAGAGCAGTTTGAAAATCGTTAACGGACACTTTTGTCCGCCTGATCACATGCGGGTTAAAAAAACCGTTTTCCGAGTAAATAACAAGACGTTAGAGTTAATAATCTGCTGCTGGGTGTGATGTGCAAATAATACCGCTTAATAATTGTGATTAATAACCTGAAGTATTGCTCTGAATTATATCAACGAATCCATTGACAACAAAATGATGCATATTTTGCCTCCTCTCCTCCATGTGTATTGAACTTTCATCTTTTTTGTGCATGATTCATCGACACATCTAAGTCTCATCGTTAACCTCATTTGTAAATATCTCAGTACTTTTTCAGACATTCATCGTTATATTTTATGGATATCAACGGCGATAGTGGTGCAGCTGTTTTTAACTTTCATCTCACATTCCCATTGTCATCTTTCATCTTCTGCCGCGCAACTAAATAAATGTAATATGTAATAATGTAAATGTATTTGTTTGTCCCACCTGTTGGGCAATAAACATTTTTGAATTTTGAATTTTGAATTTGAGTGAGAGTGAGAGTGAGAGTGAGAGTGTGAGAGTGAGTGAGAGTGAGTGAGTGAGTGAGTGAGAGAGTGTGTGAGTGAGAGTGAGTGAGTGAGTGAGTGAGAGTGAGAGTGAGAGTGAGAGTGAGTGAGTGAGTGAGTGATTAAAACGTTATACGCTAACCAATAGGTCAAATACATAGGGTTAATTAGTTTAAACTCTAAACTATAATCAAGATTGGAACTTAAATATTAACCTTGAACTCCTGAGGTCATCAGCAGAGACTAGGGTAGAGTGAGAGAGAGTGAGTGAGAGTGAGTGAGTGAGAGTGAGTGAGTGAGAGTGAGAGTGAGTGAGTGAGAGTGAGTGAGTGAGTGAGAGTGAGAGTGAGTGAGTGAGTGAGAGTGAGTGAGAGTGAGTGAGTGAGTGAGTGAGTGAGAGTGAGTGAGTGAGTGAGAGTGAGTGAGTGAGAGTGAGTGAGTGAGAGTGAGTGAGTGAGAGTGAGTGAGTGAGTGAGAGTGAGTGAGTGAGTGAGAGTGAGAGTGTTCCCAACTGACTGAATATGAAGAGAAGGAAAGAAAAAATCATAACAATAGCAGCAAGGAGAGGAAAAGAAAGAACAGTGACATTGAAGAACTTATTAAGCTTGTCGACGCAAATAGACAAAACACGTCTTCGGAGATAGCAGTTTTAAGGCATGTCATCGACGACGTAAAGACCAGCATGCATAAAAGTTTGAGCAGACAAGAAGGAAACCCGTCAACATACTATCAACCTGCACCAACGTCGACATACCGTCAACCTGCACCAACGAGACTGTACCAGCCAAGACCCTACCGACAGCAGCAACGACGACCAGCGCCAATCTGTCATTCGTGTGGCCGAAGAGGCCATATAGCAAGAAACTGTTACTCAAGTCGACCGCGATGGTACACACCAAGAACCAACTTCTCAAGACCTCAACAGCAACATTACCAGCAGTACCAGTTGCCTTACAATCAGCGCTAACCACCGCAACAGCAATTCAGTCACAAAGCTTCCAACCGCCCATAAGCTACCATCAGCCACCCGCTCCCACCATGGCTCAAGGACATTACCGAATTTTAATCAAGTCGGTGTGCAACAACAGCAGTTTATTTAGCGGAAGTGAGCGAGGGGAGGAGACAGAAAAAAGTAAGACTCAAATCCAAACGATAAAAATATTTTATACAAATATTAATGGATAATAAAATGATAATAAAATTGGAGACATTAATCAGATTAATTGTGACGCGGATATAATGTGCTTCACCGAAACACACTTAATGGAATATAATAATTTGACAATAGACCAATACAATACCATAGAAACATCTAGCAAAACCAAAAATAATCTAGGACGCCATATTAAAGGAGTCAATCTGTATCACAAAAACGACAACCTAAATATAGAAAAAATAGTTTCTGAAAATGGAGACACGATAATAGTTGAAATGTCAAACAAACAATGGAAGGAAATAAAAAGAATACATATGATCTTATGTTATAGAGAAAGCAGAGAATCCAAATATGCAGATAAAGAATATCTTGATAAAATAAAAAGATATATAGAAAAATTCAAAATGAAGCATATAATTATGATGGGAGATTTAAATAGCAGAATAGGTAATTTGAATGACAACGTGCATATGGATCTCCCATTAAGAAATTCTGAAGATTCAATTGTAAGTAAGCAAGGAAGAGAACTGATAAATTTCTGTAATGAAACATCTCTGATAATAGCTAATGGAAGGTACGAAAAAGGAGAACACACTTTCTGCAGACTGCAAAATGGAAAGTGTTGCAAATCAGTAATAGATTACTTAATACTGTCAGAATCATTATTGCAAAATTTAGAAACATTTAAAATATTGGAGCCTCAATTATTTACTGACCACAGACCGATGGTAATAGAGATAAATATAACTTTAAAGACTGTTGCAAAGAATGCATCATCTAATGTTAATTTCGCACAAATGAATCATGATACACGGATCATCCCTCTCAAATGGTCTCCTAAATATGACATTGAAAAATTTCATCAAAATGCTGTAGGTAAAAGCATGAATCTCTTAAAAGAAGTAACAGATAATAAGTTAAGCAAAGCAGACATTTATTACAAATTAATCAATATCAATAAGGGATCACTGTCTACTATGACGAATCCTGATAGACAAATAATTTATTCTAATG
This sequence comes from Prostheceraeus crozeri, assembly GCA_907163375.1. Taxonomy (NCBI): domain Eukaryota; kingdom Metazoa; phylum Platyhelminthes; order Polycladida; family Euryleptidae; genus Prostheceraeus; species Prostheceraeus crozeri. The sequence goes on along the minus strand of CAJQUW010000460.1, from coordinate 21,040 downwards.
AATTAAGATCTCTCAGGAAAACATATAGACAAACTGTTGAGAAATATAAAGCTGATAAATCTGAACAAAATTTGCATTTGTTGTTGCATACAAAAAGAGAACTTAATAAAAGCATCAAAAGAGAGAAGAAGACACTGAAGCAAGCGAATTTAAATGTGAGCATCATAACATTTAAAGTTGTGAAAGATGACGGGGAGCGTTCGCCGTTTGAGCCTAAGTTTCATATTGCATTTACTGCATAAGGCAGACCTAAATAAGGCAGACGGAACAGCAGCGGAGACATTCCGTGGTCCTATCAAATTTGATTTTATCGGCTTCTGCGAAGCAGATGGGTTTCCTAGTCAGCTCCGTTTCATAGCGTTGATGAAAACGGGCTTTCCTATCTAAAAAGTTGAGGAAGTTTTCAACGCACTCCTCGCCTTGCCACACATGCATTTTATTTTGATTCCTATAATATGGATGCCAAACTTCATAACAGGCAATGGCTGCTGGCTCATGACTTTGGTCTTCTTGTTCAATATAACATTCAATGTCCGCATAGATGGTACATATGGGACTGAGCTCATTGCCGTTTTCCTCATACCTATAAAATTTATCTTTGGGCATGACTTCCATTTGAAGTTTACCCCGAGAGCACCACTCGGAATGCTCTTCAAAAAATGGTTTTGACCTAAAGCGCCGTGTGCAGCGATCACAGTAATAATGTTTGTCATCAGAACTTTGTTGGTGGCGATACAATCTAGAAATTTTGGGAATGCCACAATAATGCCATTCTGGGTGGTTGTCGCTATAGACTAGGAGAAGATTGACAACCAGGTCGAAGTTACACTGGCGGTTGTTATACCTAACGCCCTTCAGACCTTTTTCCCAGAGATGGATGACAATCTCAATGTTCTTGAGTTTTTCAAATTGGGCGATGCCTTTAAAATCTAATGTGTTGACATCTAACCCGTCAAACTTAAGCTCATCCTCCCATTCACGATAGTGAGTGATTCGTTCACGATGTACACTTATATCATTATAGTGAAGAATGGAGAGGACGCTCCACTCATACTTGAAACACTGGGACTGACACTCTACATTGATGACAGCCTTTTTGTCAGCCAGTGCTTTGGGGAGGGTGAAACAACCGCTCCCTTGCAAATTTTCTAAAAGATTGATTTTAATGTCTACTTTCTCTATCCCATCAAACACCAGTCCGCTGTCTCTTTCATTAAATTTATTTAAGTTGCTGACGAGATAGGTCGCATGTCTCTCTATCCACTCGTTTACATCACCTATGAGATCAGCAGCACAGGAGGCTATCCTAATGGTCACAGTGGACTCTACTTCTCCCGTGCTACTGTCTACCTTATTGAAACGAGCAGTGAGATAGAACATGCCTTTGAGTAAAAATCTATCTAAGCTCGTCAACATTTGATGAATTGAGCCTATATTATTCATCAAGAAAGGATGAATATTTTGCACAGCTTCAGAGCTTTCTAACTCATAGTCGCGAACGAGCCTCTCAAGGGAAAACTTGCTCAGCCTTAGAGTGACGTTAGTGTAAAGCTCAGTGGGATGAGTGTGACAGTGTGTGCGAATTAAGAACAAACTCTGAAGGAAAGCTCTTCTGACACGAAGAACAGGAAAAGCCGACGTGCGATGAAGGATGCTTCCTACCTGTTGCTGTCGGTGGTTGCCTCACACTGCCACAGGAACCGCCTTCGATGTGGACTCGCAAGTTGGTGTTGTTGTAGAACGTGCGTCCACAACCTTCACACTTCGGTCGTTGAGGGATCGGTCGGCACGCCTTCTCCAGATCTCCTTTTGCTTTTGGGCAGCGAGAATGCCGGTGTCGCCGAAGGCAGAATGGCCTCGCGAAGACCTGCCCACAGTCTGTACAGCTGAGCTGTCGAGCTGTAGGTCCTTCTCTCTCCCTCACACCTTCCTCCTCGATTGCAATCTCCTCTCCCACTATCTCTAACTCCTGTTCCTCCAACAGTCTCTCCACCGACTGAACGGAGAGGAGAGGGAGTTCGGTCGCTGCAGGTGGTGGTGGCGAAGTTGGGATGACGATGGGACGGGAGGGAGCGTCGCCGTCCAGGAGGTAGGCTGCCAAATCTGTTGAGAAAAAGAGAAAAGAGATTAGTAACATGATCATAATTTCAAGTTTGAGGTCTTATCCCCCTATTTCCCAATCACGATTACTTACCATCTAAGGACTGTAACTCCGGCAGCAAGGATGGACGCGGAGGAGGCAGGAGAGGGACGCGAGCCGAGGGTGGAAGGGTCCTGGGCTTCGGTGTTGGAGGGATGTGGTGACGAGGAGCAGGGACTGGCGCAGGGAGTGGAGCAGGCGCTGGAGGTGGGGCGATGACGATGCTCGAGAGAGGAGTCGCACCTTGAGTGGAGGTAGATGGATGGGAAGGTAGGGCCGGAAATTCCTCATTAAATCTCCGCCTCGCGGCTTCTTCCCACTTCTTCATCTTGGCCAAGTCTTTAGAGAGGAAAGAGAGATTAGATAATGAGACAAGGATGATGTAGAGGATCTGAAACAGCCTAAACATGAGTTGTTAAGGATACTTACACTTGCCAAGCCGCTCATAGGCTTCCCCGATTGCTCCTTGGGGGACGGGTTCCCCATTACGAATGCATTCATGTACTGAAAAAGAATGACAGCAAAGATAAGCAGAGGTAAAATTTGGATTCGGTTTAAACATGAACAAAATAAGGGAGGGGCTCTTGATTTTAACTGGGATGTCTACCCTAATGATGTTAGTAATAGAGTCAACCTTGATACAAATACTTACATTGCTCGATGGTGGCCTTTTCCATCTCAGCAGTAATGCAATAATTCTCAATTTTGGCGAATTCCATTTTTGAACGATTGCAGATGATTAATTGTAAAACTTCAATCAATGAAAAGGAAAGATGAAAATCGTTTCATTTGCCTAGTCAACGTTTATCATGGGAACAATCATTGAAGTGACATCTAATGCATTACATTTCACTCTACTCCATATCATAAAGACTAACCTTTGTCGAATGGCTGAAGTACTCTGACCTGGCGAGAGAAAGCATCACGTTGAGTATGAAGTCGAACGCCCAACATGAGCAACGGCTGAGAGGTTTCGGTCTAACAAACGGCGAACAACCCGTGCAACGCAATCCCTCTACGGCAGTACCCGCCGTCCCGAAGGAACACTCGAGCAAAGGAGGTATTACAGCGATGATATGTTTTATGAGCAGAAGTGAATCTCTTGATAGCAAGTCAAAACAACCTGATAGCAGGAGCTCACCGACACTCACCTTGTGAAAGATAAATGTGAAGAGCAGGGCTGATGCACTGCCTTTTATAAGATTTTCCTAAGCGGTGAATGGATGAAACCTCTCGTCCAATCACAGACGAGCTAGAGTTCCCGACGTGCACACATACACATTTGTAACGCGTTCTTGAAATCGTCCTAGGCAAAAATTTTGTTTAGCAATAGACTCAACCATGGCACATGAAGTCAATACATTGAAACATGATGATTGCACGATTCGTTTTCATCAAGAGTGCTTCGGAGGCTTAATACAAGATTACATCCTTGAGTTTCAAAGGGAGGAGACAGAATTGGAAGCATGTTTAGACTACACACGAGAAATATTTATGGAGTTGATATCTTATTTCAAAGACAGTCTCATCAAGGCTCACTTAATTGCACATGTCAATTACACTCATTTTCCACAAGGTGAAGCAGCGGGAAGTGTTGACTTTCAATTTCGTTCCTACGGACAAGAATATGTTACTGATGCTTCTGAGTTTTATACACGACATCTGCGGAAGATTATTTCTCGGATGGACAACTTTCATGGTTATGGCGATCATTTGCTTCTAAATAAAATAAACCATATTGTCATTGCTATTAGTAAAGTGGGTTTCAATGATGTTAAATCAAAGACCAAATAAAGTATTTTTTCATGACACTTGTGTTGTGCTAAACTTTCTAGTGCTGTGGTGAACACTTTTCATATAACATTCTAAACTCTCAGTCTCACTGCAGTAGAAGACTGCTTTTAGTAAACCTGATGAAGCTAATCTAGCAGTCATGGAGTTTGAATTTTCTAATAGGGAAACATTTGGCAACTGTCTCCAATAAAACAAGACACAATCTAACTACAAGACAATCTACACTGTGTAGTAAAACCTTTTCGATAAAACTTTCTAGTGCTGTGATGAGCTCGGTCAGTCATACAACTTCGATGATCAAACTTTACTTTCACAAACGTGTGTCGCGGTAAAACTATTTGACTACACTAAAGGTTACATTTTGTGACATTTGTGTTTCGTAAAACTTCGATGATCAAACTTTACTTTCACAAACGTGTGTCGCGGTAAAAACTATTCGACTACACTAACGCTTACATTTTATGACATTTGTGTTTCATAAAACGCCATGATCAAACTTTTCTAACTATACATCAACCTGTGTTGCAGTAAAACTATTTGAGTACACTAACATTTTCAAACCATGATACACTTTCTGACTACACTCACAAGAGCTTGTTCACTAGCGAAGAGAGAAGTATGTGATGTTTTGCATGTGGTGCAAGGGTGGCCTCCCGTTTCATTCCATTCATCATTTCGTCTCCGTGATAGAGACAGTTCTTAAAAGAACTTATGGTTCATTCTCGCATGGTTGGCCAACTGTCGGGAGACAAGTGCAATGGAGTTTTTATGAGGCAACCTGTGGCAGATAGCTAAATGTCGCCCTGGCGGTCAGAGTACAACGTTGAGACGAAAGGCAACCACTTGGAAACATGACGCAGAGAGGTTTCACAAGGATTACCATTGCCCACCTCCCGTGCAGTACTCATCGCTACGGACTTCGCCGCTGTCTCGAAAGAACGCCCACCAACAGGAAGTATGACACCGAAAATCTCCGTGACTTGCACCGTCCATGACTTGATAGCCAGACATGAAAACCGGTGGAGTTGGTAAGAGGAAACATCCCAAGTCGTTGCTTTGATCAGCTTGATAGCAAGCCGTGATTCACCAGCGTTTTGCAATGGAGATGTTTAGATGCCACCCATGACAAGATAGCTAAGACTCAACCGATTGGCGTTCAAAGTGCTACGTTGAGAACTGTGTCAAATGCCCAACATGGGTCGCCCCAGCGGTTTCGGTCTAAAATATGACACACTCCCTTGCCACACTTATCACTACGGCATCATCCGCCGTCCCGAAGGAACACCCTGTCAGTGGAATATTACAGCAAAACTCTCCGTGTCTTGCTCTCTTTCAGTGAAAAGCCGCTTGGTTCATGAGAAGACTGGTTCAGACATCATTACAAATCCTTTCATTGACTTCAGCAGGGCCGAAAACCCCGAAAACCTCCAAAAATAGTTAATTTAAATTTTTCAACTTTTTAGCACTACTTATGAAATTCTATAAGTAGTCTATCACTTAGGGCAGGTCAATAGCGACCGAACCTTTTTTTTGAATCAAGTCAAACGGACTTGTAGAAGCAAAGTTACAAGCCTTTAAAGTTTTGGAGTCTTTTATGGCCTGGAGACGAAGGCCATCTCCTGGCGAACAGCTGATTTTCCAAAATCTTGGAAAATGTGCAAAAGCTCGATTTTCAACAGGCTCTCATTTGGAAACGAAACCTTCCACGCATCTGAAAAGATAGGATCCTAGAGAACAAAGTGCCGTCTTGCCCGTAAAAGAAACCCGAGCTCTTCATTCACTTCCAATCCTCCGCTATTGACCGCCAAAGGTGGCTACAATTTAACATTTTCAGGAAAAAATCTCATGTGGAGACCCAACTTTTCAACTTTTTCTCTCCGATTGACTTGAAACTCACCCTCTAGATGTAGAATGGCACGCTGATTCCAAATCTGGTCTCTGTTTTCCCGTCCGAGGCTTGGTTCACCCGCTAGAGCCATTTTCGTAAAAATTCTAACTGTCGTTTTTTCGCCAATGTCCCAAATTTTCAATGACGTCTCACATCTAAACAAAGGCAGATAGGAACAAGCCGTGTCTTCCACTGAATTTGTCTCACTCTTAGCTTTCAAATGAGCTATTGCACGACTTTCTACGATCTCTAACACCAAAGTTGGAAGTTTGACAGGAGGGGGGAGGTCAGAACTTTTTCTCTCCGATTGAGCTGGAAAGAAGTTCCTAGACCCAACATTGGCCAAAACGTCCGAACTTGCACTCCATTTTCCCATCCGAGCACTCCTTCATGCCGAAAAACGACCTTTCTCATCCCAAAACCATCAACACCCGCCTTTTTCCAACTCTGCCGCTCCACCCCTTGCCTCTCAGAAAAGCTCCTCCCGCCTTCCTTCCCCATCCAACATTTCACGCAGATTCCAAATCTAAACTCCAATTTCACATCCAAACCCTCCTTCATGACGATTTCCAACTTTTCTCATCCCAAAACCACCAACACCCATCCTTTCCTCACTCTTTCCCTCCCACATTCCTATCACCTTCCTTCCCAACCCTTGCTGGAAAACTCCTTCCTTCCTTCCAGAGGGGGGGTAGGGAACTGTTTCCTCCTCTCGGACCCATTCCTCCCAACACATCCTTTGGCGAACTCCCTCACCTTCCTTCCAGAGGGGGGGCTGAGTCAGCATGATGACTCATCGATGACTCATCGCTGCACCGCACTGTCCTTGTTTTTGGCACGGGCTTACTACTGTGGAAAAAGCTGGTACTTCTTTAAAAGGAAAATTGCAAAAATCAAATCTATTGAAAAGTTAGAATTGTAAAGATCGATGCTGTCCTATATGCAAATCAGGAGGCAGGGGTTCTTGTAACAAAAGTGGAGTGACTTTTGAAATCAAATGAGAAGAATGTGACTCAGTATACATTGGTGAGACTTCAAGAAACGGCAAGATTAGAGGGAAAGAACATATGCAACAATTACAGCAGAAAAATAATAACTCAGTGTTGTGGAAACATTGTTAAGAGAGACATGAAAGCAAAATAGCGAAATTCAAAATGAATATTATCAAAGTGTACAACAGCGATGTATTTACAAGACAAATAGCAGAATCAGCAGAAATGAGACATGGAAACAGTGAAAAATTAATGAATACGAAGCAAGAATTTCATTCACTGAATTTGTCTGGATTAGCGATATCACAGTAATTTCCAGCCTACAAGATCTCTACTTTTAACGACATGACATACTTCTAACTTATGTGAGAGATATCTCGGCCATGAAATACGATTTGACTTTGATATTATTGTCACACCATTGAATTTATTTTTGTAAATGATACAGCTGAGGCGGCCAGACCGGCGAAGTAATTATTTTGTCTAAATAACTTGTTTTCTTTAGATACATATATAAAATAATAATTTCAATGATACAATTAATGCATTATCTGATGATAAATACGCACATATTTTATCACAACTTTGACCATCAGACTCAGAAATCTTTGAATATTTGAACATAAGTAATGGATAAAAGACCGTTCCAGGACACCATAAAATCAAAAAATAGTACTTTTAAAAACGACATAAATTTATGAATTTAGACCCTTTTTCAGGTTTTTAAGACCTAAATTCATGAATTTGGTTCATTCAAAAAGTACCATTTTTTTCAAAAATGGTACTTTTAAAAACAACATAAATTCATGAATTTGAACCCTTTTTCAGGTTATGAAGACCTAAATTCATAAATCGGCTAAAGCTAGAGGAGCTTCGCTCCGATTTGGGCGTTTTTAAAAATACCCAATTTTCAAATTTTTCAAAATCTCAAATTTGTGATTATGACATTTTTCATTGCTTAAATCATGACCGTTCCAGGACACCGAAAATCATAAAAGTTAAGAATCTCAAATTTGTGATTATGACATTTTTCATTGCTTAAATCATGACCGTTCTAGGACACCGAAAATTATAAAAGTTAAGAATCTCAAATTTGTGATTATGTCATTTTTCACCCCCCGCCAAAATCATGACCGTTCTAGGACACCGAAAACCCGGACACCGAAAAAATCATAAAAGTTGAGAATTTCAAATTCATGAATTTTATCCATCTTTCAGGTTTTTAAAATATATCATGTGACTAGCGAACCGAAGGTTCAGGGCTTCGCCGTTAAAAATATTTCTTTAAAAATGGAAGAAACAAAAGTGGAAGGAACTTCAGAAATGGATGAAACCGCAAGAATATATCCTTCGTTATCTCAATTAAAAATAAGTGAATTAAATATTGAAAAACACAAAGATAGAGTAAGGTATATGAAAGATAAGGAATCTCAATTATTATTAAGATTAGAGCATTATAAAAAATTAAGAAAGAGATGGAGTAAAGTTAAGAATGTAACACAAGGAATTGGCATATTCTTAACAATAAGTTTAGGTGCTTTAACAATTGTTATATCTTCAGGTGTTTTAGTAATTCCAGTAGTTGCTACAGCTTTAACAGGTACGGGTGTTTTTGCAACTTCACTTGCTACAATGTTAGAAAAATCTTTAATAACTAAGAAACGAAAATCATTAAAAACTAAGCATTTACATATTAAAGAAGTATATGATAAACTACATTACTACTTTCAAAGAGTATGTGATGATAATGTTATTACGTTAGATGAGATTGAAAAATTTGATCAAATAGCTAATGAAGTAAATCAAATATCATTTCAATCACAGACAGAAAAAGTTGATGATAAAAATAAAAAGGATGGCAAAATTTCTAGTGATGGTAAAACTTTTAGTGATGATAAAATTTTTTTAGAAGAGCTAAAAACTTTATTAGACAAAACTTTATTAAACAAAACTTAATACGAGAAAATTTTAAACGAGAAAATTTTAAACGTGAAAACTTTATTAAAGAAAACTTAAAACGAGAAAACTTTAAACGAAAAGATGTCAAACAACAAAGCAATAAAAAAATAATTTGTTCAGTAAAATGTTTTTGCTGTATTCTAATGTTACCACAAAATTCAAATATTATATTTTAAAAAAATAGACAAAATTAAAGCTGATAATAAAAAATAAAATATTAAAACATTATATTTGTATATTTTTATTACTCGGTAAACAATTGTTCGATAACTCTTTCATGAATTTTTTTATCAATATTAATTGTGATAAATCCATAATCTTTTGACCAAGCATTATTACACGATTGTTTAAATTCATCTTTATCTCTTATACATAAATCTCTTAACAAATCACTTAAGTTTCTTGCATTTATTTCAAATAGTATAAATATATTTGCATTCTTTCTAATAACACTTCCATCTAATGAATACATACTTTGTGTTAAATAAAATACACTACAGTTATTATGTCTACCTCTTGTGAAATAATTTCTTTGAACTGACTGATTTCTGTCATTAACACAATCATCAAAAATTACACAATGTTTCATTGTTTTATCTAGTTTACTAGGATCTTGCATATTACCACTATCATCTATTAATTGTATTTTTATATGCTTATTTTTATTGGATTCAACTAATTGTTTATTTTTTGCTGCTTCTTCACACCACAAATTTATTTCTTCTTCATATTCAGATTTTTCGTATTCTTCGAATAGAGAAGCAATTGCTGTTTTTGTAAGATTATTTTCAAATCCATATTTTAAAAATTGATAGACGGGTTGTTCTGCCGTTGTTGTATAAATTATAAGATTGTTATAATCCAAAAAATTTGGAGTCGTTAAAATTTTAAATAATAGATATGTTTTTCCACATCCTGATCTTCCACAAATAACTGACAAAACTTTATTAGATAAATTTGGATGATGATTAAATTTAAGTTTTTTTTTATTTAAAGTCATTTCATTCATTTTTAAAGTAATAAATTCATCCATTATTGAATTAGTGTTTTTAAAAACAAAAAAATAAAAATTTTAATTTAAGTTTATTTTTTTTGTTTCTAATAATAAGATTAATAAGGTTAATAATGAAAAATGATAAAAAAATTAAACTTCTCTATTGTAGCGTAAAAGTTTATACCTCTCGAACGGGAGTTTATACCTCTCGAACGGGAGTTTATACCTCCCGTACCAAAAGATCTATCATAATCTCTTCACCTCCAAAATTTATTTCTTGTCCTTTTTCATCAGTGATTCTAATGCCAATGTTGTTAATAGTTTTTCTTGTAATAGGGAAATATATTAATGTTTGTGGAATTACATTTAATCTATAACCAATGGGTACAGTAAAAGCTGGAAAACTGAATATTAAATTTGATAATTTACCATTTATATATCCTCCTTCAATAATGTCACAATGTACAACAATTGAATTTATTTCAGTTATTTTTGGAATCTTCTCACCTAAATGATAACCTTGACTATAGGTTTGTTTATTAAATCCTAATAGCTTTGACAATGATCTATCATGATTAAAATCAACTTGATGATTTTCGTCTAAAGTAAGAGAAAATTTATTAACTGCCGGTTCAACTGCAAAATGTAATTGTTTCTTATCTTTAAATGGTATACCTAAATGTCTCTTAATTTCATTTGATATTGTTTCAACTTCGTAAGAACCAGGAAGAAAAGTTAATATTTTCCATGTTTTGCCTTTATCAGTAGAATATCTAAATTGATCATTCACATCTTTGATAACGTTTTGAATAGTGTTAAATGTAGAGAAACTAGTCAATGCAATTTGATAATTTTTATTTTGTTCTAAATGTAGAATGGGTTCTAAATTACAAGTGTGTGATGAAGTAGTTGTTATAATTTTTAATGTCGTACTAAATTTTGATGAACCCAAAATCTCTGTTAGATTTTCTAAATGATTATTAATTTTGTCTAAATCTGCTGAACACATTTTTAAACTAAAAATTAAATAAATATTTTTTTTATAAAAAATTAAAAACAACAACATATTTCAGCTATGGGCGAAGTCCTAGATCATTCGGTTCGTTATACTTTTATAATCCTCTTCATTTAGAATCTTCTTTTCTAACAGTCTTTTCAATATAGCATGAATTTCATTGAAACTAGAATTATGTCCTTCTTTTATTGCAGATATTAAAATATTTAATCTATTTAGTAATTCTTGTGGAACATCTGGTAAAAATATGGTTGTTTCTGTTTTCTGTTTTTCAGATAAACCTTTCCCTACTTTAACTCCCGTTGATAATAAATTTTCTAATTGTTTATAACGTCTAAGAGATTTTACTGCACCAACTCTATCTAACATAGCTTTATATTTTATGAGATCTTCTACAGCATAATTATTTAAATCTGCTCCTCTTAAAAGATTAACAAAATTTCTATCTAAATTAAAAGGAGATTTATCTGGTGAAAAAATTAAACCTCGAAAAGGTTGTGGAAATATTTCTTTTTGTCCGAGATAAAATCTAGGTATTGTTTTTCCATCTATAAATGAGATAGAATGTTCAAATTGCATAGATTTTGGTAATTTCTTATTAATGTTTGATTCTAGTAATCCATAGTCATCTAATGTAGTTTTGTGCTCTGGATCTGTTATATCAATTTGTTTATCATTATTTGTACTTTCTTTTTCAAGAGTTTTAAATGGTTTCATAGTTTTCTCAAAATCAGTTTTTACTTGCTCGGTTTGCTGCATTTTTTCAAACATATCAGATTGAATACCAGCTTTTATCATTCTATGTTGAAGATGATTTTCTTTCATAATATTTCTTTGTTTTATTAACTCTTCTAATTGTTTTATTCTTTTAAAATTATCAGCTCTAACTTTATCCATTTTTATATGATAATTTTATATTATTATTTTATTTTATTTTTATAATATTTTATAATATTTTATATTTTTATATTTTTATATTGTTATATTTAGAAAATAGAAATTAGAAAATTAAAAAGGTAAAGTAGTTATTCCATCAGGTAAAATTTTTCTTTTATCATCAAATGGATCTAATGCTAATTTATGTTCTTCTTTTAAATACATTTTATGTTTCTTTGAATTAAGTCTATAATTATATGCTGTTTTTATTTCATTATTAAATAATGCATTTTTATAATCTTGAAATGTTATTTGATTAGCCACTGATGCCTTTGAAATTCCTTTTAATGTTTTATGTGTTTTAATATTATTAGTTGTATCATAACAGTAACATTTAGATTTTAAAAATATAGCTTCTGTTATGAAATCTTCATTTCCTTCTAATTCATCTTTTACTTTACATAAATCAGAAGGATGAATAATATCTTTTATTTTATTAATTTCTTTATCAAGTGAAGAACCATATGGTACTGTTAATTCTAAGAAAATAGAATCGGTATCTGTAAAGTGTAATTTATAGTTTTTGCCATAAGCAGGTGCTAAATAATCATATATAAAACTATACATAAATAGTTTAGCTAATTCTAATATAGTGAAACCAATGAAATTAAACTTATCATGTTTTACAATGCTTCTTCTTAGATGAACAGCACAAAGTTTATCACTGAATCTAGTAGTTCTTTTATATGTAGGTTTCCTTGTTAAATTTTGAAATCTATCTCTATCATAAACTATTTCAATATTTTGTCTATTACGTACATTTTCTAAAGTCTTACCATAAAATGCATTATTCATTAATTTGAAGAAAACGTTTCCAAAATCATCTTTATTTCTTTTAGCTATTTTACGTTTTTCAATATTGAACTCAATATAATTTTTTAACCATTTAGATTTTCTATACTCTAGTTTTCGATGTATTTTGGTGAGAATCATGCCATGATTTAAATACCAATCTAGCATTCTTCCTTCAACAACATACTTTCCTTTATTACTTTGTGTTAACATAAGTTTTTTTGTTGGTCTGTATTTTTTCGGAATTATAGATTTTTGATAATCTGAAAAATCTTCTATATTGGGAATTTTGTTTTCTGGGCAGAAAGGATAATATTTTGTTGCGTCTTTTATATAATCAGGATATACTAAATCAACTTCATATACATAACCAAAATTATTTTCACCATCATATGTTCTTTGATAAACAAGATTATTACACCATGTCATTTCACCTGTTGGTAATTCTTGTATCATGCAAGAAGAATATAAGCTATTAAAATCATAATATAATAAATAGTTTTCTCTCATGAATTCATCAATTGCATTTTCACGTTCTACTCCTTCTCGTTTCGTTCGAAAAATTTCTAATATTTTTTCTTTTTCTTCTGGAGATAAAGGTTTCATTATTCCATATTCTTGTGGATTTACTTTCTTATTATAACATTTAACATATCTATTACCTAAAACTGATGAAACTCCACCTCTAATTCCAGATTCAAAAAATAATAATTTATCATATGTATTTTCTTTATAATGTTTAAGTTTAACGGACTTTGTCCTAGAGCCATCGGCTTGAACATTTGTATGTTTTAATCCTGCTAGCCATGTTAAACCTGGTGTAGAATAACAATAACATGGATCTATTCCGTAATATTCTAAACACATATCACGAAAGTTTTCAAAAAGATCAGCTAGTATTAATACATCTATCTGTAGATATTTCATTGTATAATCATACATTGTTTTACAATTTAACTCTCTCCAATTTTTTTCAGCTTCTGCATAATCTTCTTCAGATAATTGTGATTGTTTTAATGTTGATTTAAATTTATTTATTGGAGGAAGTTGTTCTTCTTCCATAATTTTATTCACAGAATTAAAATCTCCAGTTATGTACTCATACGGAAATATTCCTTTTAAAGGTTTTAAATTATATTTATTTAATATTTTACATTGTTCAGGTTTCAAAGTTTTTCCCATAACATCTAATGAATAAGGAGTAAAAAATCTAAATGCATCTAAAATTCTAATACAACCTAATTGCATTGAAAAATATTCTTCTTCTTGTTTACATAGTACATTTATTTTTTGTTGTTGTAATTTTTCAGATGAAAATAAATCTTTCATTACTAGATGGAAATCATATTTAGAACCATTATAGAAATATAAAGGAACAAAGTTATATTTAAATTTGTTAGCATTAAGATTACAAGAATTATGTGCTGCACCTCTATATAATCCATTTAGATGATCATGATCTTTTACTTTATCAATATATCTACCTCTGCCAGTTTTATATTTATTTGTAAAACCTTTTCCACAGTAATAACAATTTATTTCATCATAAAATTCTTTTCTTTCTTCATCCGTTAATGGTATCATTGGTTTATTTGTTTCAAGCAATTGTGAAAAACGTCCTTGTAATTCTTCTACTTTCTTTGTAAACATTTCTGAACTGTCTTCACCATAGTATTGAAAATATTCTGATTTAAATAAATTAGGATAATTTGAATAAATGTACATTCCCCAACATAATGGTTTTTGTTCAAATAAATATTTTTCTTTACTTTGTTCAGTTGAACTTTTTCCAGGTGCACTTTTTTCAGGCGCACTTTTTTCAGAATTATAATTTTCAGTATTATAATTTTCAGAATCGGGTGAAGCCCTGGAACTTTCCGTTTGATTTTGTGTCATATTAACATTATATGCTTCAAAATCACAATAAATAGTAAAGGGTACTTTATTTTTAAAATACCATTTATTATATTCTAAATAATCATCTTTTGGAAAAGTATTTTGAACTGCTTCGTTTTGTTGACAATTCTCCAAATGTCTATTCATTTCTTCTAAAGTTCTAAAACTTGTCATACATTGAAGACAAGGAAAATTTTTATTATCTGAAGTTTTTGTAAATATAGAAACATCTTTACACAATATAAAATGTCCCTGATAATATAATATATTCGCTTGCGCTGGTTGTTTTGACTGTACTAGTTTTTCAAATTCATCTTTATATATTTCATGTGTTTCATTAATTTCTTTTGTAAGATTAAATGTATTTTTATAATAATTTTGATTTAATATTTGTAACTGATAACTATATTCTTTATCATATTGTTCTTTATATTGTTGTAGACATTTTTTTAAACATTCATTTATTTTTTGATTGGTTTCATTTTCTTCATTATTTAATTCTTTATTATTTAATTCTTCATTATTTAATTCTTTATTATTTTCTTCATTTAATTTTTGAATTGTTTCTATCTTATTTTGATATTTATGGTGATATTCTTGTAGTAACATTTGTGTTTGTTGTTGATAATCTATTTTACATTTTTGTAAACTTTTATTTAAATTTTCTAATTTTTGTTGGTATTCTGAAGATAAAGATGAATATTTGTAATTATAATCATCAGTACGTCCTTTATAATTATTATGATTAATCATTATTGGTGATAGTGTTTTAACAAGTTCAAATTTTTCAGTACATATTATATTTCCTTGGTAAAAAATATTATGATGCATGTAATTACCTCTGTCATTATATACTATTTCTGATTGGCAAAAATTTTTATTATTCAAATAAAATTTTTTTGAATCTGAGTAAAGTGGAGTAATTTTACCAATAGAAACATAATTCACATTTTATTCAAAAACATTTACTTCAATTAAATTTTTATTCTTTTTATGAAACTTTAGTAACCTATTATAATCATATGGAAATTCATCTAAGCCATCAGAAAGATCAAATTCACTTATGTATTCTTCTTTATTGTAATGACTTAGTCTTTCTTTATGATATTTACAGGTTGTAAATGTGCTATAATACTCCACAGAAAACAATAATCATCTTCATTTTTTATGTTGATTAATTGAGGTGAACTGAAAGGTAAAGGAACATAACTACCACCAGTATTATTTTTATATTTATCAATTACTATTTTCTTAGATATTATTTTAACAAATCTCCAACCAGATTCACGTAACTGGGCTTCAATTATACAATTTTCTAATTTAAGTATCATCGATTCAAATATGGGTTGTATATCATTTACATTATGAATTTCTTGCGAATTTGTAAAATGTCCTTGTATTATTTCTTCAGGAATTCCATCAGGTCCATTTTTTGTATAAAGTACTTCTACATTCATATAACATTTGAAAGATTTCTTAAATATATTATAAAAGTTTGTTAATACATTATAAAAAGTTTTATCGGTTTCATTATGTTCAAAAGACTGATTAAATAAATATTTTATATTTGCTAAGGCTTCATCGGTTCGTTCAGCTTCATCAAATTCATCTATTTCGTTAAATTCATCAGTATCGCTAAATAAATATTTTATATCTGTTACGGCTTCATCTTCACTATTAAAAAATTTTTTATATTCCGAATGTGAATAATCATCAAACATTTTTTTAACTTTTATATCAGTAGGCAATGTTTCTAGATAGTTTTTATAACTATTTAATTTTAATATATTTCCATCATCAACTCGTTCTACATTTTGTAAATGCATTTTACTTTGTAGATGAGATTGATAACTTCTTTTTGTTTGCAACTTTTTTTTACATAAGTTGCAATAAAATTTTTCCATTTTTTTATTTTTTTAGAGAAAATTTGAGAAATTTTTTTTAAAAAAAAAATTTATGTTTTAATTTTTAGAGAAAAAAAATGCTAATATATCTGCAAAATCGGGCGAAGCGCGAAGCCCTAGAACCTTCGGTTTGATTATGATAAATTTGTTTAATTACTAAGTATTTCACTTACACCATTTATTAATGGTTTTATATCATTATATGTTTTTTTGGCTTCATCAAATGTAGATTTAGCATCAGAAAATGTAGATTTAACATCAGATATTATTGGTGTTGCTTTTCTTAAACCGTTTCTAACATCATTTATTGCAATTTTTAAATAGTTTAATGTTTCATTATCTTGTAATCTTTTTGGTATTGGTATACCAAATTTTGCATTTAAATAATGATCAAAATAAAAATAAAATGTATCAGGAATAATTTTTAGTGGTACTTTTGCTTCGGATTCTAAAAAGATAATTATTTGTTCTATAACTTGATTTGATAAATGTTTTGTATTTGCATACATTCTAATATCAAAATCTTGAGAGTTATTATAGATTTCATGTTCAGTATCTACTAATATATTTAAATCTTTATCATATACTTGCATATGTTCACTTATGGTGTCAACACGTATTATTCCATATTTATGATGTGTATAATATGATAAAGGCATATTCATTTTATAATTTTTATTAATATCATTAAAGAATGCTGCATTATTTTGTGTAGTTGTAAAAAATGTTTGAATGTTTTCTCTAATCTTATTATCTACATCACAAGCTTTATGAGCTAATACAACTATTTGAATATTTTGATGTCTTCCTTTTGTAAATATTTCTGACATATTTTTTTGTTTTGATAAACTTGCAACATCATCTAAAATTAATAAAGATTTATTTTCAGGTGTACCAGCAAAACTTTCCATATCTTGTAACTCATCTAATTGTTTATCATTATAGACGTTTGTAAAAGTTGGCCATTCAGAAGTATGCATACAAAAAATATGTACTTTTGTTTCGTCCTTATAATATTGGTTTATATATTTTTTAATAAACGTAGTCTTACCACTTCCAGTTTTACCGTAAACAATGAAATGTAAATTTTCTTGATACATTTTACCTTGTTTAATATTTTTATTATTAGTTTTATCCTTAATCTTATCTTCCTCAGTCTTCCATCCTTCAAAAGTTTTTTTTTCTTGATTATAAAAAATTATTCTCTTTTGTTCCTCTGTTAGAAAGTAACCCCATTGATTTCCAATACATATAACAAGATGATAAATAAAAAATATTAAAATACATGCTAACAATATTTTTATACAATGAAATTTTAAAAAATTCCAAAGACGTGTAAGATCTGATTGTGGTATTTTTTTATTAAGAGATGAATTAGGGGGTAGTGTCTCTAAATATCTTTTATTATATGTATTTTTATCTATATTATTATATGAATTTTTATCTATATTATTATATATATTTTTATCTATATTATTATATATATTTTTATCTATATTATTATTATTATATCTAGTATTATATATAGGATTATCTACAATATTATTAATATCTTTTAGATTCGGATCTTGAGGGGTTAGTGTATCTTGAAACTCAGTGTTATTCATATAATTATTTATTATTTCGTTTATTGCATTAAGAGATTTATGACGAGTTAGATTACTTTTATTACTTTCATTACTTTTATCACTTTTAATTATAACCGGTGAATATAAATCTTCCAAATTTTCGCTTTTATTCATTTATTATTTTTTAAATAAAAAATTTAGGAGTTATTATTTGTTGATTCCGGACTAGCATTCTTACACTCTTATGAGTGTTTTTAACCTCTGTAGAACCTCCGGAATGTGTCGGACTTTTTGTTCCTATACTCAAAAGAAGTATTTTTATACCTCTCCTCTCTTCCGGAATGCTTAAGAATATTTTAATAAAATAATATTTTATTCTTTATAAAAAAATAATATTTTAATATATATAAGATTATTTTAGTTGAAATACAACTATTTTAGTTGAAATACAACTATTTTAGTTGAAATACAACTATTTTAGTTGAAATACTAATATAAATTATTATTTTAACATAAATTATTATTTTGACATAAATTATTATTATGTTGATTATTATGTTGATTAAGTTTTGGACATAGTGTTACATGTCGCTGAAAATTTTTCTTTAATATAATTTTTTGACAACCTCTACATTTAACTTTTTCTTTTAAACAATCCTTACACTGATATTTACTATCATAAAACTCTGTCTTAGGTTTAGTAATTTGACAACTTGTACATTGTCTTGTAGAACTTATACAAGAATTATAATGATTAGTAATTCCTTGATTTGTAAAATATTTATTACAATTACGACATAACTGATCTTTTAATTTATCTTTTTTTTCTTTTTTAACCTCTTCTGTTTGTTCACATAATTTTAAATGACGTGCAAAATTTTTTGATGTTGTATTTTTATTACATCCGGAACATATTTTTTTGTTATTACTTTCAACAAGTTGATTTTTATCAATATAATTATTTTGTGCTACATTATTATTTTGAACAAAAGGATTATTTTGAACAAAAGGATTATTTTGTGCTACATTATTATTTTGTGCTAAATAATTATTATTATTTTGCCTAGGTGTATTTTGGCTAGGTGTATTTTGCCTAGGTGTATTTATTCTAGCAGTATTTTGCCTAGGTGTATTTATTCTAGCAGTATTTTGCCTAGGTGTATTTATTCTAGCAGTATAAAGATTTTGTTCTTTATCTGAAATAAATAAATGCTTTAATCTTTGTAATGGTTGCTCTGATTGAATATTATTATACTGAATACTATTATTAGGTTGAATATTATTCTGAATATTATTAGGTTGAATATTATTAGGTTGATATTATTAGGTTGTATATTAGGTTGTAATTGATTCATATGCATACCACATGGTGTGTTTTTCATATGAGAATATAATAGTGTTTGATTTAAAAAACGCATATTGCAAACTTGACAAATTTGAGTCATTTCCATTTTTTTTTATTTTTATTAGGAAAAATTTTATTTTTTATAATTTATGTATTTTTATAATTTATGTATTTTTTATAATCAGAAAAAATTTCCTTTTTTATTGTTTAAAAATGATGTTACCAAATGTTGGTGGAGGTGCATATATCCCGAATAATCGTGAATTAGAAATAGAGATAGAAAATTATATCATGAAAACTGGAGACGTTTTATCTGGACCATTACATCTTTCTATTCTTCCACAACAAAATACAGAGTTAACAAATAAACAATATGTTGATACGCAAATCAATGAATTAAAAGAAAAATATATAAACGATGTTTTGGTTCCGCTGATGAACGAATTAAAGTTGCTTAAACTTAATGACAAATCATTAAACGAAAAATTATCAAAACTTGATAAAAAGGATAGAGAGCTAGAAGCAGATATAGCAAAACTTTTTAAAAAGATTTCAGAACAATCAAAAATTTTAATATTACTTTCTTTAAATTTAAAATCTGCAGTCATCAAAAATAAACATCAGATAAAAATGTTAAAAGAACAATTAGAAGATGAAATAGAAAAACTACCTGAAAGAATTAAAAAAAATTTAAAGCAGTTGCAAACTACATTCCAAAAAAGTGTTGATGAATTGAGTTCTAAAATTACTCAACAAATGAAAAAGATGAATAGAATAATAAATGAAGTAAACTCACTTAATGAAAAAGTTGATAAAATGAAAACTCTTAAAATCAATTTAGAAAATGAATTAAAGAAAAATTTACAAGAAAACTCTAAAGAAAATAAAGAACAGTTAGATGCTGTTAAAAGACAATTAAATGTTCTTAAAATTAAGTTAAATGCTCTTAAAACGGCATTGAAGATTAATCAGCAAAAAATACAAGTTAATAGAAAAGAAATTAAAGTACATCACACGCTACTTGACGCAATAGATAAAGTGCAACAGGCAATTAATAAAGTTATCTCGAAGTTGTTAGATATTCATAAACGTAAATATTAAACGAGTATTGTAAATATTAACTTAAATATTTTTTACCTACAAAAAATAAGAATCATAAAAAATATAAATATAATTTAAAAAATACAAAAATATGTATATAATTTTAAAAATATAAAAGTATAAATATATAAAAGTATATAAAAGTATATAATTTTAAAAATGGATAAAATTAGAGCTAATAATTTTAAAAGAATTAAACAATTAGAAGAGTTAATAAAAGAAAGAAATATTATGAAAGAAAATCATAGAATAAAAAGAATGATTGATGCAGGTTTGGTTCCTGATAAAGTTAAACCAAAAACGCAATCTGTAAAAGTTAAGAACAAAAAATAAACATTTTTTTTTTATAATGGACATCGGAGATGTCTTCCAGGGCTTCGCGCTTCGCCCGTATTTATGTTTTTCCTAAAAGTCAAATTTAATCCTAAAAAATGCCTATAATTTATAAACACAATCTTAAACATTTTGCTTCAAATCAAAAAATTGCTCATGAACCACGTATGAATCCTGTTTATCATTATGATAATAGAGAAACAGTCGGAACAGAAAAGTTCCTAGGCACCGCAGGTGCCGTTCAAAAAGAAGGGGATGGCATCTTTTCTGGTATTGGTAGTATCGTTAACTTAATTAAAAATAATAAAGATTTGATTACATCTGCTGCAAAAGGAGCAGCTGCTATAGGTAGTACAGCTAGTGCAATATCAAATGCTGTTAAA